>JAWNNM010002217.1:0-1225972 GCA_035044965.1 Lordiphosa andalusiaca | reverse complement strand
TAAAAAAAACAATCGATACATTGTTTTATCGATACGATATCGATAGATTTAGCTTGCAGTTTAATTAAGTACTTCCTGGAAAGTTATAAATGTATGGCGCTCTCTCCTCAGTTGTCAAGCGGTAGGTGGTATCATGGCATTGAGCACATAATTGTACCATAACTAGGAATTAGTTTCATAGCAGTTTTGATTGAAATTGTACATTTTTATCGGATAGAATACAACAATTTCAAAAAATCACATAAAACTAGCCATAAAACTACTTTCCTCATTACTCATCCAACTTCTAATATATCTCTCTTCTCTATCTCCTAACCAAACAGAATAGGCATTAAATCAATAAAGAGAAAAACTAGAAACTATATGAGCCATATATATGCCCACACGAATTGTCTCATAACTTTCCGCGCCATTGCGAATGGCTGGGGCTGGGTCCTACCAAAAACAACAACAACAGCAAGAAGAACAGAAAAAATATTTAGAACCATAACTCACAAACAACTCCCGCATCCGAGCGATTCATGAGTGCTAAATGCGGTTTGTTGTTTGTTTTCCAGCAGAAATGAAAAATATTTCAACCGAGCGTTGAAAGCAGCCCAAGCAGCGTTCTGGACCAGGACTAGGCCAATGGAATAACTAATAAATTGACGCTTAATCAACTCGGGTAGCACAACACAAGCCACATGCAACAACTGGCCACAGAATGCGGCAGTTGTTGTGGCAGTTGTTGAGTCCGGGGCCAAGTAGATAAAAATTGTGTATCAAGTAGAATTAATTTCGCGGCGAGTGGAGGCGCCTCTTTCGGAGACTAAATAAAATGCAATCAAATTAAATGCAGCCGCAACAGCAACAACAACAGCAACAACAACAACAAAAAGGCAACAGCAACAACTGTAGTGGCAGCAGCTCCTCCAGCAACAGCAACAACTGCCACGAGTGCACTTGAGCAGTGAAACTTTGGAGATTGGCAAGCTCCGGCGCCCTCCGCCCTCCGCCCGCCGCCCATCCACCCTCGCAGCCTGTTGCTTGTGTTTTGTTGTGCCACAGCGTGGCGCAACTTTGGTACTGTTGCCGCCTCTGCCTCGCCCTCTGCTCTTGGGTTTGCTGTAGGCGCAGCGGAAGCAGGAATATAATAATAACAACAACAGGGCGCATAAATTTTTAGCAGCCAGCAGCCAACAACGACCGCAACAACAAACAAGATTTACTTTGACTAAAAATAGGACCAAAACAAAAAAAAAAAAAAAACACTCAGGAAAGTCGGTCGGGTTCGACTGTAAAATACCCTACCTGGGAAATTGCGGAATAACCCAAACTTCATAGTTTCAACCGAGTTCGTTTCTAAAACCAGATTATGATTTGGCTGCTCTCGCGAGCACTGAATGGTCGTGTGCGCTAAGATGCAGATGCTAAATACACGTTTTTGGTACATTTGGAAGTGATTGGTGTCTTTATCTCTTTTCTTTTCTCTAGATACGATTCTCAAAACTCATCCCACCCCTTCTCACTCTGGCCACAGGGTATACAAAATAGAAGAAGGTGGGCTAAAACTTATAATTTGCTCTTGTTGCCATAGTTTTGGTTAAAGCTCCAGCCGGCATCTTCATGAACTTTATACGGCCCATGCCCCATGCGGAGGCATCAGCTAACAGTTTCCAGCTGCTGGCGCTTTGTTCTGCTATTTATTTTGATTTTCCACTATTTTTTTTCACCCATGGCGCTCGGTTCTAATGATGATGAAGCGCCGCCTGCTGAAAGGCAAATAAACAGAATCCGGAGCATCAGGAGCAGCTCGCACGCTTTAATTAAGCAAACAGACAGGCACACACAATCACACACAGACACACCGACACACTATTCGAAAACGCTCAGCCTTTGCGGCTAAAAATTCATTAAAATAAGTTTTTCGCTTTTAAATTTTTTTGTTCGACTGACTTTGCCACAGCGACTGCTTCCTTTAAGCAAACACAACGCACGCCCATCAGCAGCAGACATTTAATTTGCATAAAAAGTTTGCCATCTCATGACTATAGCCCTAGGGGTAGGTGACACCCATATAATGCTTCACTCCTGCTCCAGCTCCTGCTTCTGCTCCAGCTCCATCTCCTGCTCCCGCCCCAAAGTCAAGAACAAGAACCGAGAACAGGGAACCTGAATCGGAATCTCCATTTGGTGGGTGGGCTGATTGTTTGGCCAGCCAGCGAACCGCGACGACGACCATAGACAAAATTTGCATAATGTTCACTTTTAATTTGAAATTTTGCCACTCGGTGTCTACTGTTGCCGGCCGAGGGAACATTTTTACAACGTGTTGATGTGCCACATTAAATTGTTGACCACATTCAAAATGTGCAGCAGCAAACTAGGAATTTGGGGAAAATTAAGTTCAAGCTGAGATGAATTTCTGGGCACAAGAGAAGAGAAAAGCCACTAAGCTTAAATTTAACTGCACTCGAAGCAACATCATTGAATCAACAGAGTGAAGTTCCGAAATCAAATTATACACTCCATTTGACTTGCCGGAAATAACGAATAATTTTCATGACTTCCACTCTTTGGCCTTGGTTAAAATGAATGAAGCAACAAGTAAATAATACAATTGATGTAAATATATTTTATTGAGTCCAAGATCGGTTTTATCAAGCCCGAATCCAAGCTTTGATTGGCTTCATTTGCAGTTCATAAAACTTGTCTCGAAAGCATACCGAAAAACCTGCACTTCTTCCACCTAACTTTAATGATCTGTGATCATGGTAGGTGTGCCCTACTGAATCTCTGAACTGTGGAGGATTCTACAACTATTGAATCATTTGGGGTTTTTAATACATCTTGTATTAGTATTGCATTGATTATTCTATTTGTTGAGACAATATTAGCTTTCATGTAGAATTAGAAATCAAAGATCTAAGATCCTTCCTTTTCTGATCAAATTTCTCGAAATAGATATTCCCTATATGTCGGAATATTTTAAAAATATCTGTATTTTGAGCAGCAGATAATAAACAATCCCAATTGGGCCTTCTCAATATGGTTTAAGTAGAGAAGATGAGCAACAAAAATTGCATCTGCTTATATTTTAAACCTCATCCAACCAAAAGGCGAAGCCGAGCTCGTCCCCATCTCTGGGTTTGTAAATTGACCTAAAGCTTAAGGGGTTACATGAGTTTCGCGGATTGAAAAAATTTTTCTTTTTTATTGTCTTATCAAATTCTACAACATCTGTAGTCTTGGAGATACACTCTGAAGAAGTTGCGCCCGCCAGGGTATAAAGGAGCAGCTGCTCGTCTAGTTAGCTAATGAGTTGAAATCAGGGACTGTAATCCTTGAGTTCTGTAATGAAAATCGACTTATAATGATAATTTGTGATTATTTTTCCGCTTCAGATGATCCTCCTAGGAGTTATGCTGTCAACGCGGATGCACCTTTTTTCCGAAGGCTCGCCGGAAATGACGTCACAATGGCAGAGCTTTCAATATTTTGCTTCAAAAACTTCAGTGATCCCTCATTAAATGTGTATCCTTAAGACAATAAAAAGTTTGAACCAAAAAATTCAGTTTTTATATAAAAAATAAAATTATTGAAAATATGTCGTTTTTCCCCTACGAAACCCATGTAACCCCTTAAGTTTGAATCCGAATGGCAATGTCTAAGCATCCTTTTCAGGGCTTCAAAACTGGCAACTGGCGCCAATAGACAGTAAAGGTGAAAGATGTGATAGATGGAGAATTTCAATTGCATAGCCTATTCGCACTTTTATTTAAAACAAGTAAGGGCGCTGCAGCCGAGTGCCCCGACGACAAAATACCCTGTTCATTTGTTTTCATATATTTATTTTTGAATTTGAATGTAACCGGTTTTTGTAACAGCTTTTAAAGGGTTATCCTGAAAGTAGGCAACATTATATGGCGGCTCTAGCTCTAACTGACGACGCGGCACCCCCGCCTCTATAAGCTCAATATACCGTATATACACCTACCTTCATGCAAAAATGTGTGGCTCTATCTCTTAACAGTCTCTGAGATCGACGCGTTCATACAGAGACAGACGGACGGATATGGCTTATATACTTGCCTGTTCATGCTGAACAAGAATGTATATACTCTGTGGGGTCGGAAATGTTTTCTTCTCTCTGTTACATTTTGCACAGCTTCTTGATCCCCGATTTCCCATTTTTAAAGGGAACGGGGAATAAAAAAGATTCGTTTCTCGGTGTGAAAAACATCTAACCGCTGCGTATAAAATGAAAAATACTTTGATTGCGTCTGAAAATTCTTAAAATTTCTTAAAAGCGAAGCCCCAAAATGTATATCAGTTGACTTCCACTCTGACATTTGCCTGTTGGTCACCAACACACAGCAGTTGCATCTTATTCTTAAGATTAATGCCTGAGCAGATTCATCTCTGCTTTCAAGCGACTTGGTGTCTTTCTGTCTTTCTATTTATTCACATCTTATGTTTGCTCGGAACAGCCAAACAAGCTCAAATTAAAGCAAACATTTAATGTAAGAATTACCGGAGAAAATGAAGAAAATTTATTTGAAATGAAAATGGAGGAAAGGGAAAACACTTGGCAGTTGTTAATCACACACGCTAAAGACAGCAAAACTGTGAGGCAAGATGTAATGGAACAGGAAGAGGAGAGTTATTCAGGGATTTACTGACCCAGGAGCGGGACCGACCGAGATTGTGTACTTAGCACATATTGCTGGTGCAACCGGCGGCACGCACATCCCAACTAATTGCAGCTGTCGATGGGGGAGGGATGGAGGGAGGGTGGGTGGCTCTTGTCGCTGGGACCGGCGTCAAAATCAATTTAATGGGCAACAGGCGAACGGTAATTGCAGCTTAAAACCCTCCCCTCCCCTGCACCTCCCGGCTGCCACTCGTAAAAGTACAGTGAAGCACTTTACGTTAATTGCACGCAATACTCATTCTCCTTCGATGCGACGCCCCGGCCCGGCCATTGGAGTGCCATGGCGAATGGCAAATAAAAACACAAATTAAACAAAGTAAATAGAAATTCATCAACGTCATCGAAGCCGTCAGTGCCCGCCCCCGCAGCCGCCCCCGCCCTCGTCTGTGTCTCAATAAAATCCACTGGCATTCGCCGCACTCAACATTCGACGTCGTCGCCGGTTTTGTTATTCTTGCGATACAATTCCCGCTCCTGCCCGTGCATCCGCCGCCTTCTGCTGCGGTGTTGGTTTTGCGTGGCAGACATAAAAGCAAACAAAACAATTGCACGCCAAGGCAGGTCAGAGATGGACATGGACGTAGTGCAGCCGCCGCCGTGCATCATTTTTAGTGTGCAATAAAAAGCCACCGCAGGTCTTGTATACGCTGGCCTATTCAATTGATTGGAAATTAAACTCTTCCTCCTCGTTTTTCATTTTTCATTTTGCTTTTTTGGGGTCAGCACCTTCCGAATGGACATGGAGATGGAGGAGGAGGAGGAGTGGGCGGCACCACATGGCGCGTGGAATGCACCTCAACTTTGATGTTCCATCGCCCCACCCCCCATTCTGTTTTGTCGTTTTTCAATCATTTGCATCCATTTATCAATTGATTTCGCCCCCCGTTCCCCTACTCGGGGTCCTAGTTTTTTTTTAGCTTTTGTATATCTTAAGTGGACAGCAAGTAGCTTCAATCTATTGGCCCAAGCCAAGGGAGCTTATCTGGTGGCACACACTCGCCACTTTGCTGCCTGGTCAGTCCACCACTTGGGCCATTAGCTGCTTTGTACCAACATGTAAGTATCTGGGCTCCCCATCTCTGGCTGGGCACAGTTCCCCCGAGGGCCAGCACGGACCCTTTTGTCAGCACTGAGCGAAAAATTTGTTTGTTCGCTCCGCAAAGGCTGGCAGTTTTACATGGCAGCTCATTGTTTTGTTTTTCATAAACTTTAGTTTGCAACCGGAAGCCTCTGGGGATGGAACACCTCCTCTCCCCTCCCCCCCGTTCATCACACTGCAAGGGAAATGGACCAAACAAAAGAGAAAATTCCGAGCTTGTTTGGTTTCTTTTCAATGTTTTTGGGCATGTTGCGAAATTATTTGAACGTGCTGCAAAATACTCTACAGAGCTTTGACCAGACACAAAATGTGTGACAAATTGCTAGAGTGCAGACAGATTTGTACTTTAGCTTTTGGTCAAAATTGAGACATATTTTTGTCAGAAGAACGCTTTCAAATAGATTACCCAAGGACATTCGCATTTTTCGATTGTTGCACTCTTGGAGATCTCATACCCCGTTTTCCTCGGAACCTTTTATCTCTTCATTGTTTGAAGCTGCCACCAGGATTTGAGTATTACAGCCTTCCACCACTAAGGGGAAAGACAGTCTAAAAAAATTTACTGCGTAACGCTCTGCTGTCCGAGCACTTCCAACAGCTTAGCAGAGTGTAGCTTTTGGTATGAAAAATTGATAAGCTCTGCTCTGCTCCAATGTGTGAGTGCGGAGGCATTTTTTCCCCGTATTTTAGAACTCGTCTAAAAAAATGGTATCCAAATACTTGCCGTAAAGGTAGACAGAAGAAACATCATAACATACCTGAAACAGACAAAGAGAAACAGTTAAAATAATTAAAATGATTTATGAAATAAATGCTAAAAGAACATAAAAGATATGCAACAACTAACTATCTTAAGTATAATTCAAGATCAAATGACTGTGAAACGCGGAGAAAATAATCAAGAGCTTTGTGGTTGGATTATACAGGGCTCGAATTTGGAACTATGTCATTTCTTTCACTTTGAACCGAACCTAAAACTGACTAAGTTAACAAAATTATTAAACTTGTTCGTGTTCCGAACTCATAATTTCGGTTTGGTTCAAGAATCATTGGTTAAAATTATTCAGCTATGAACAATTTTATAAAAACCTAGACACTTAATGCTGATTTAAGTACTAAAGTAGTCTTTGGTTAGAGATCCCGAATCCCAAAATTAATTGAAAGAGCCCAAAAACCTATCATTTAATCGACAG
This sequence comes from Lordiphosa andalusiaca, assembly GCA_035044965.1. Taxonomy (NCBI): domain Eukaryota; kingdom Metazoa; phylum Arthropoda; class Insecta; order Diptera; family Drosophilidae; genus Lordiphosa; species Lordiphosa andalusiaca. The sequence goes on along the minus strand of JAWNNM010002217.1, from coordinate 1,218,987 downwards.
ATATAAGGAAGAACTGTTTATGTGAGAATGGATGATCTTGAAATGAGGTATTGAACCATAGAATGCTGTAAAAAACGAAGGGCCATAAAATCTCCAAAATTATTTTGTTCTTAAACTTAGAATGCGCTCTTCATAGATTTGTTCTCTTATCGTAAGTACACAATGTCCACGATTTTGGTGCATTTATTCTTCTATCAATCAACTGTAGTTTTTCCATTTTAGTTTGTATTGTACTTCATTTATGTCAGGGGTTGTATATAAGAACGGTGCATAAGCCGCCGTTTTGTGTTTTAAATGCTTTTTGGAGCTAACTGAACCGCGGTTTTGGTACGGCACAGTGGGACCCTGATTCGCTGATTTGTTTTTGAATTTCTGAATATTTTGACTATTTGCTTACTTAAGAAATAGAATTTGTCGAAAAGTTTGAATAGCTCTTAAAGCTTTATAAGACTCTTATGTTCGGTCTTCGTCCAAAAGGACTTCACTTCGAAATTGGTAATATGTCGGATTGCTGAATCGTATGAAACAATTCCGTTCCGTCCTTCTCTCGAGCATCAAATAGAGTTTCAGGGAAGTAGTCTCCCTACTGATCAAGCTGAAGATGCACCACCAAATCTTAAGATTACCATCCTATAAAGGAAAGGAGACTTACACAAGTCAATAAACAACTTTGAAAAGAATAAGAACGGTGGGCTATTGCAGGAAATGTGTGGAATATTATGTTGTAAAATGGTTGACAAAAAAGACTACAACAATTCGGAACCGCTAAGGATAAGCGAAAGTAGTATTAATCGTATCTTAGAAATTCGATTAAATATCCTCAGATTAACACGAGGTAGCATAGTCCAAAGGTAGGCACTTCACTTCTTAACACTTGGCATTGAAGTGAACCGATGTAACCTAATTGAAGTACTTCCAAGCACGAATCATAGTTTCAGTTTAAGACCAAAATGATCGATCTTGAACTCTGTCAGACCTTTCTGTGGTAGCAGTTTCTAATAATGAACAATTTCTGTTTTTTAAAGAAAGAGTATTTGAATGTGCTCATAAGCCAACCCAAACGCTAGGCCCTATTATTTATTTTCTCTCTTGGTCTTTCATGCTATTTTTATATACTTCATTCTTTTAATCCCCCCCCCCCCAAAAAAAAACACACTGATTACTGTGGATGGTAATTAAACTTTTGAACTCTCCATGGAGCTGTCGCTGACGTGTCATCCTCGTCAGAGCGTCCCTTAAGGAGCTGCTGCTGCTGCTGCGACCCAGCCATCCGCATAATCAGATAAGCAACAACAAAAACAACAACGAACCAGCCACGCCTACAACGACCTCGCCTTGAGATTCATGACAGGCATAGACAAAGTAAAAGAAGGGCGGGCAGCATTGTGCCCAGTGGTGGCCACTTAATTGTATAAGAAATGAGCCAATCGGACCCCAAAAACAACAAAAAAAAACTAAGAACAAGAAAGAAAAAAACTTTGGCCATGCCCCTCCTCTCTAACGATTTGTCTATGGCCTGGGCGTTAATTACATTTTTATTATTTTCATTTGGTTTTACTTCGAACTCCAGGCAGCAAAACCAAAGTCAATTTCAATTCGAGTTTGTTATTTTCCCTTTTCTTGGTTTGGGTAAATTAATGATGCGCCTAGTCCAAAAGTCAATTTGGACTGTGCCTCATTTCTCATGCCACTCAATGTTGCAACTTGGATTGCAGGTCACGTGATGCTGTTAATTGCATGCCCAAAGCCGCAAAAAGTTGCTGCTTGTCTTGGCAGTTCCGAGTAATTCTCAAGTCAGTTGGCCGGGCTACCTTGCTAATTGAAAAATGTGTGTGTGTGTGTGTGTGTGTGTGTGTGTGTGTGCGGGTCCATCGTGCATTTCCCGCTGCAGGTAGGGACAGGGTTTCACGTGAAACTCTACACCCAAAATTGAAATGGGAAACTTTCACACAATGCATCTTCATCAGACCTTAAGCCCCCCGTCATCATTCAAGTAGCCTGACACTTGAGACGGTGAGGAACTGGGCCAAGCAGAAGCCTCATGATTATAATACGTATTATTATATGCATTGTACGCCCCGAAAAACACCAAAGACCATTAGCAATTCATCTCGAAAACTGTTTTTGTTGCTGCGGTCGGCAATTAGAGACGAGACTCCATACGGGGCACAGGCGCACGACTCCGCACTCAGTTTTAGTTCAGCAGGGTTCAGGTCCAACAGTCAACTTCCTTAACACTTTGACAGCAATTTGCGAAATATGTTGCCGGCAATCAGCAAGGAAGTGAGAAAATAACAACAAAAACAACAGCAGGACGACCAAGTTTACAAGTCTCACAAAAGTATGCTACAAAACGGCAACAGCCTGCGCGAGAGTGTGTGTGTGTCTGTGTGTGTGCCCAATCTTTGCCGACTTCCTTCCGGTCGGAGAAGTCGAGCCTGGGCCACAAGTGTTTGGCCTGGCATTCGTTTTTTGTCTGCCTCTGCTGTTTGGCAATTAATTAAAAAAAAAGAAAAGGAAAAGACGAATCAGCCCCTCAACCCCCCCCAACCACTCTGCTCGGAGCTGGTTGAAAAGCAGGCCACTTTTACAACATTTTCCACAATTTGTGTTATATTGTTGCTGTTGTTGTTGTTGTTTACTTTACGTTTGTCTAGCCCAACGACTCTGGCTGTCCAAATTTTGTTTCCCCTCTTTGGGGCCTCCAATAAAACCTGCAGGCGCTGCAAAAAAAAGGCAACAACAACGGCAGGCAGCCATGTTTCGACTGTTGTGAGTTACATTTTCGTTATTTATGGCCACGACTTCTTTCTAGGTTACATCTACAAGAACTTTACACAAATTGTACAGCAAAATCAATAGCACAAAACAAGCAAACCAAAAAAAAAAAGAGAACTAGAAAAGGCTTTTTGTTGAACCCAAATTGCAGTTGCCTGGATATTTAACTACTTTTCCGATTTTTCGATGCCACGTGGTGGCTACTAGTGTTGGTTATTTTTTTTTGCTTCACCACAGCAAGTAGTACTTAAAATATTTACCATATTTGCTTGTTGTTGTTCTACCAGCATAAAACAACAAAAGTTTCGGGAACAAATTTGGTATGCAATTGTGGGGGCAAAACTGTTGCGTTAACTTTTTGTGAATGTTGGTTTTTTTTTGGCTTGGCATTTACCCTTTTCATTACCTAAATTTGGGGGGGGGGAACTGTTCGAAATGCTTAAGAACAACATGGAACTAAAAAAAAAATGTATTTTATGATGTTTTCGAGAATTCTTTGCTTTGGAAACTCCGTGTTTTTATACCAGCTACTCGTGGAGTGAATAGGGTACAATAAGAGTAGTGCAAACAGGCAGAAGGAAGCATATTCGACCCCATACAGGATATATACTCTTGATCAGCAGCAAAAGTCGAATCGATATAGCAATGTCTGTCTGTAGGTATGAATAATTAGATGTCACGGATGATAAGAGAAAGATATTTTACGTATTTTAGGGAATACTTTATATACCTCCCGCAAACAGTGATCGAACAGGGGCCAAAACAGCGACCAAAACAGTGACCGAAACTAGGGTAACCGGAAATAAGATCGATATATCGAATATCGATCATTTTGTCCAAAAAAAAACCGATATATCGTTATCGAGTATTCTTATGAGGCGATATATCGGATATCAAATATTTTTTGGTGATCATTTTCAGCGATATTTTCCTGCTAGCGTTTGGTCACACTATTGCAATCATCCCATTATTCCGGTATTTTGGGAAACAAAAAAAGTTGATGCACAAAAATCTAAGTGCAATTAAATACATAAAAATGTGTGTAGCTGTTTTTATACCCTTGCAAAGGGTATTATTATTTTGCCCAGAAGTTTGCAATGCATCGAAATATTCATTTCCGACCTCATTAACTATATATATTCTTGATCAGGGTGACGAGCTGAGTCGATTGAGCTTTGTCCGTCCGTCTGTCTGTCTGTCTGTCTGCTTCTACGCGAACTAGTCTCTCAGTTTTAAAGCTATCGAGCTGAAATTTTGGACAGAGTCTTCTTTTTGCTGCACACTACTAATATGTCGGAGCCGACCGGATCGGATGACTATATCCCATAGCTCCCATAGGAATAATCGGTCGGAAAACTAGTTTTAGTGAGAAAAACTCCAAACTTTGTAGTCGTAGAATTACTAGTTTTTTTTTTATAATTCTACCAAGTTTTACTAAAATCGGACATCTATATGGTATAGCTGCCAAACAAAAGATAGGTCTGAAAAACAGTTTTAGCTAGAAAAACTTTTTTGTTCTTAATGGTAGCATCCTGCAATTTTGTATTTGTTTCTTTCACGTGCTTTCACATAATTTTACAAATTTTTGGCCAAATCGGATGACTATATCATATAGCTCCCATACGAAGTTAGCTTAGCTTTCTCGTTTGTGTCACATGTTACTGTCAAACATGTTCAGTTTGGTGTATAATTTAACCATGAATTTAATTTGTATGCCTTAATTGGACCAAACCTACTAACCATTTGAGCCGCAGCCGCTGTTAACATTCACATGAAATCATCTTTAAGCATTAAATTATTTAAATATTTCTGAATTTTTTGTATTTGATTTTTAAGCCAATTTCAAATTTTCAAATTTGCTAAAAAAAAAATCACACTTTTTTTCTCAGTACCACACAAGGTGAAGTTTAGAAAAAATGTATTATTAACAATCTTTATGTGTTCCTCCCAAAGGCAGACTTTGGTTAACCAACAGAAAGTATCTATCTAACAAACATTTACACTGGAACAACAATGCCAAAGCATTAGAAGCAAACTTCTGTAGTTCCATAACGCAGTGTAACCAATTTGAACGAAAATCGAAAAGCATTTTTTTCTATTTTCAAAAGGTATTTTTGGTGGCATGTGAAAAAGGGACACCAAAAAAATGCTTCACACATCCCTTTGTTATTCAAATGTTCCTTTGACTGGCAACACAAACAAGTGGATGTATTGAAATATGCTTGTTAACGCTGGCTGCACAGCTAGAAACATTTGGTTACGTTAATTGGTGGCAGCAAAGTTTCATTTTTGGCAGAAAAACTAATAACAAACAACTTCCACATGCTACGTGTGGCAAGTTCAAAGGTGCCTTTGGCGTGGCCAGGTAATTTGCTTGTTTGCCTGCGAGTTACTTTAATTAGAGAGAGCAAAAACAAAAACAGAGAGCATGCGAATGAGAGCGAAGCGTTTGTGCGTGTACAAGTACCCGCCGGGCTAATCAGTGTCCAAGGAAGTTGTGGACACAACTGGTAGGGTAACTCCAGTAGTTAATTAGAGGCAACCCTGCGGACCCTTGCTGATGCACACATCCTGCAGGCGGGCGCATATTTGCATTTCACTTTTGCGTGGCGTGTCTAATGCTCGCAGCTGCCAATGCGTGCAAATTGACATATATTGACTTGGTGGAGCGCATGACTCATTGAAGCAGCACGGTCTGCACGCCCAATTGCACCCAACCAGTTTCTATGACAGACGCAGGCAAGCAAACGTATCGAATTTAGCAGGAAAGGGACGTTTGGTAAGATGACACCTTTGGCGCGTTTGGACGGTTGAGAAAGTTGGGCGAACCCGCTAATGGCCAATCAACAAAATGAAACGGTTAATGATCGTGTAAATGCGACGAATGCACGCACAAGTCCATTGAGGGTGGCAAGAAGAGCATTAGCTCTGAGCTCAATCTTTCAACTTATTGAAATATTTTAGAAGACCGAAGAGCAGATGGTTCACCAATGGTTCAGTCTCACCTTACAAGGAATCGTTTTATGGACGAACCTTCAAGAATTAAGTACAAATTTCCTAGGAAAGTCCCATTTTATTGAGCTGGCGTTTCTCTTTAATTGCAAAAACTTAATGCCCAATTATTCTTAAATTATTCAACGCTTTAAGTCTGCGATGCATTGTGTTACTGTTTATTTTATTTACGTATGTATGTACATCCAATAATTCAATATTTGTACACACAAAGTTAATTTCAATGACAGGCCACCTGCTCCCCACTATCTTCATTCCAAGTCACACACACTCCCCGGGGGCAAATGGCAAACGTTGCTGACTGTTAGGCAGCCAGCTTAGAGCACATAACAATGCGGCTTAATAATACAATAAATGCAATCAAAATAACAATAAAACATGCAGCCAGCTAGGAAATCATAAAAAATACAAAAAAAAACTAACACTGAGCCCCGAGCTGAACCCGACTGAGCTGCTTAAACGGTGCGGAGTCGGAGTCGGAGTTGGAGCTGGAGCTGGAGTCGGGGTATGCAGAAATTATGACAATATGCAAACGAGTTTCACAAAAGCAGCAGAACAAGCAAAAGGCGATGCACACACACACACACACACACACACCCAAGTCGTACACAAAAGGCTGCACGATGCAAACGATGCGGTGGGCAGGCAGGAAACATTGCGCCTAGACAGAGGCGGAGGTCTTCAGCTTAAGCCCGTTGACATGTAAAGAGCATCAACAAAGGCAAAAACCGAGAAGGACGAGGCAACGGAGGCTGGGAACAAAAAATGGCACAGGTAAGAGGCAGTTTAGCTGGAAAGGTAAAACCACGTTAACGCTGCAGCAAAAACGACCATTTCCGATAGAGATCGAACAAGGTTCTAATAACTGCTGATGCCCAGAGTTGAGGGTAAGATTCTGATTTTGTGTGTGGGGATAGAGAGAACAAACGGCAATTAGCACTGGGAGGGCTGGTTATGTTTACACGAGAGATTATGCAGTTGAGTGATGAGGGTATGTGAGTTGTGGGATTAAAACTAAGTATTTTGGCAGTTGGCTCAAATGTCAACCGGTTGATTTACTCTTCATGGGAAATATTTGCATGCAGATTTAAATAAAAAATAAAAAAAAAACAATTGAGAAGCAACTGACATAAGCTGAAACTTATTCATTTCATTTATTTTTTTTTGGATGTGAAGCAAAGGATAGTCTATTATGAATGATAAGCACATGTAAGTTCTATATTTTATAGAAAAAAGTAATCACTGTTGAAGTTTGCAATCTCTAAAGCTTATACAACATATCATTATGTCATGATGTCAAATTATCAACTAAAAATAGAGAAAAGTCAACAGTTTATTTACCCTTGCACGTTTTTCTAACTAATTTCAAGGACATTTCTACTGAAAACAAACAAGTTTTTCTCAATAAAACTACTTTCTGAGTCTACTTTTGTATGACAGCTATCCTATATAGATGTCCGATTTGGACCAAACTTAGTGGAATTATGGGAAAGCTCTCAACTAAGAAATACAAAATTTGGAGTTTTTATACTTTGTACCGTAGGTACATAGAGTATTATAAGTTTGTGCAAAAGTATGTAACATCCAGAAGGAAGCATCTCCGACCCCATAAAGTATATATATTCTTGATCAGCATCAACAGCCGAGTCGATATAGCCATGTCCGTCTGTCCGTCTGTCTGTCCGTATGAACGCACAGATCTCAGAGATGGTAAGAGATAGAGGTTTGACATGTATGGGACATATGCTTCTAATGTCTGCAGGCAGATCAAGTTTATTTTCAATTTTGGCCACGCCCCCTCCCGCCCCCGCAATTTAGAAAACGTCATATCTCCCACAGTTTTGAAGATAGATGGCTTGTTCCTTCTGGACATATTATATTATTATGTTATTAGGATAACTTATCGATCCGCCAAAGGAATGAAGAAGATCGGATGAATGGTTTTCGAGTTATGATCAAAAGAAAAATTTTCTTGGTACAGAGTATGTTATAGTCGGGCTTGACCGACTTTCTTTCTTGTTTTCATTGACAACAAAAAAGTTTTTCTCACTAAAACTAGTTTTTCGACCGATCATTCCTGTGGCAGCTATAACCTATAGTCAACCGATTTTGACAAAACTTTTTAAGAATTATGTGAAAGATTATAAAATAAATATAATATAATATATGCCAATTTTAAAGAGGTTTACATTGAAAACAAATAAAGTATTTCTTCCTAAGACTATTTTTCTAACCTTACTTTTCAATGGCAGCCATACTCTATAGATGTCCGATTTCGTACAAACTTGTCAGAATCATGTAACAGCATAGATAACTAGCATTAAGGGAGTTTGGAGACGTTTGTATTGAAAACAAAAAAGGTTTACTTACTAGAACTAGTTTTTCGACCGATGGTTCCTATGACAGCTATATGTTATAGTCATACGATCCGGCAGGTTCCGATACTTGTGCAGCTTATTGGTACCAGAAGACTTCTTGCAAAGTTTGATCTTATTTGATTTGATTTTAGCAAAGTTTTATTAAAACTCAAAAAGGCAAGTCGCCTTTGGAATAATCTTGACTGGATTTCAATCTGGAGTTTTAGAATTGGAAACAACATCTTATTGTTACCCACACTTCACTTCTTCTTCGGTGTCTATTTTTGTGTATTTTTCTTTTCTTTGCTCGCTTGCCGGTTTTCTTTCCCCTTTTGTTGTCACATTCAAGATTGCATTTCAAATTACAAAATGGGTTTTCGCGTTTAATTAAGTTGTCCATTTATTAGATTCAATCAATCTGCAGCTCAATTTTCGTTCTATTCTACGCCGTTTGATTAATCACCAACTCGTCCCACGCATAAACTACTTATGTACTCAATCTTCAAGCTTGCACAACTTGTTGCTGCCGGCTAACAAATTATGTGAACTTTGAGTGGGTTTGATCTCTGCAAAGCAGCTCTAGAGATGCAGATGCCCTCGTTGGTTCGTAAAAAAGGTGCGAGTTTTATGTGGAAAACGTTTTGTTAACCAGCTGCCTGCCTGCCTGCCTGCCACACAGTCCGGCAACAATATCGGAAAAATTACAATAAATTATATAAAGTGTGAAGTGTGTGAATGAAAGAGCAGTGAACTCGGTTGCTGCTGGGGCATAGAATTTGGTTTTGTGTCTCACCTAATCCTTCTTGAGATTTATGAGACTTAATCAGGCGGCCGCCCAACCAATTTGTAGTGACATCTTTTCGTAGCGCCATAAAAAAAAAAACAAAACTGTATCTGCATCTGCTTATGCATGTGCTTGTATCTTTGTATCCATGAACTCTTGGCATTCGCTGCTTAAGTGCGAGTTGAAGGTGTCAGAACGTTGACGCCATTTGGGTTTGTTAAACACAATAAATGTGATTTCCAATGTTTGTCTTCAGGTTCCATTCCCCTGCCCCTGCCACATCCACGCAGCGAAGAGATGCGGGTTCACTCTGGGGGGAAGCTGTTGTTGACTATAATTGACAACTCTTTGTGGCGTGGCCAACGACAGACCACGCACAGTGGGCTGCTTTTCGGCGGATTCTATCTGCGGCCGCTGGCTGCAAGCTGCTAGCTGCTAGCTGCATGTTTACTTGCTCTTTGTCGCTTATATAAACATTTCACTTGCATTTCGTGATGTGCTTAATGGTGTTTAACTATGTAAATGTTGGCCTGTTTATACGACTTGGAGTGCGTCAGACACTTGAAAGATGCTAAAACGTTTTACTCGAAGGGAAAAGGCCAAATCTAAATAAATATGAAAGCGCCATACATGAGTGAGTGCGAGTACGCGCCGAGTGTGAGAACAAAAGGGCAGCACGCACTCAACATAATCACATTTTGTGCAAGACTCGCACCACTGTGCTGCCGCTGATCCAGAATGCAGCGACGTCTTGCATACGAAATGAGAGAATAACTGGAAACCAAAAGCGATGTGTAGTTATGAATGCTCCACCAAGTGGTGGAGCATAGGCCAGCGGCCGGGACGGGCGGGGCGGGGGTGTGTGTCACCTTAAAGCTGATTAAATTTGTAAGCTGCTCTTTATGCGACGAGTTGACAAACTGGTCGCTGGCTGGGGACCCGGGCAAGGGCCTAGGCCCAGTTTGGCGAACGGGTTGACAGCGTTGCGCATGCGTTTCGACTGCTTTGCCGCCCAAAAACAGAAAAAAGAAAGAAAAAGCACTGACAAAAGTGCAATTCCATTGAAATTGACGTGACAACGTCGGCGACGAAGATGAGTGTGACAAAACCCACAGACTGGGGACACAGACATGCGGTGGAAAAACCGCAAAAGCCCCGGCAAAGACAGAGACCAGACCAGACGACAAACCGCCAGCACCAGGGACGACCGGCCGAGTATTTGCCGCAACTAGTAGGCAAATGCAATGAAAACAAGAATCGAACATTTAGTTGAAGTTGCACATTTCATTTAAATACCCTAAAAACAATAAGCACTGAGTTTTATTTTCAATTTTTTCCACGCCCCCATCAGCACCGCATTAGGGGGGTTTTCTAGTGTAGAAAAGTAAATTTTGGGCTATAACAAGATTTAAAAACAGCAGAAATGACAATAAGAAAAATTATAAAAAATTAAAAATGGTCCTTGGAGCGGCAGGGTTGGCTAAGATCTGCAGCAACGCCAATAGTTTGGGAATTTGCTGAACACACCCCATCCCAGAGATCTACTCGGGGTGTGCTTAAACTAGCGGTTTGTGTGAATAGTTAAACCAAATTGTTGCTAAAGTCCATTTAAAAACGTGAGATGATGTAAGCTATTGGTTTGCCAGAAGACTTTTTAGGCAATGTCAGCTTAAGTGCACTTAAAACATGCAATAAACCAGGAAAAACCCGGTTTTTAACAGAACCGGAAATACGATTTTCAGATTACTGTGAACCCAACCTCTTAAGGTACATACAATTTCGGTTCGCTTCAAGAAGCATTATAGACATGGTAAAATTTGACCAACTGCCTATCGACTTATTGTGTTATCCTGGTGATTTTGGACGACTGAGTCTCATAATCGGCTGGATAGTTGAATCAAAAAATCTATAAAGTGTTCAGAATTATTTTTAAAGTCGCCATTCCTATTAGCCCCTGGTTTGTTTGGATGCTTGAATACGAAAATTTTTATATGATTCACAAAATTAGAGAATAACATTATGTTGGTAATATGTTTCAAACGGAAGGGAATTTATCTTAACATGTGAAGTGCTCAACAAATTACAATCCACACAATTCCCACACAGTTTGAGTTGTTTTTAGGTTGATTACCATATCATTTTGAATAAAGCAAGGGCTAAACCAAGGTTCAAACCATAAGCTTTGTCCAAAAACCTTCAACTTCAAATTTCCGAACCTCAACCATGGGTAAATCTTTCCAATTTCCGTCCTCTTACTTGTTAAACTCTGTACCAAATGTGTGAAGTTTGTGCAAAGTATGTTAAAGCCAGAATAAAGCAACTTTGGCTCTATGAAATATTTCATCAGCAACAATAGCTGATCCGATATAGCCATGTCCATATGTCTGTCCGTATGAACAATGGTGCGTCACAACGTAAACGTGTGCAGACAAAGAGTTTCGTAGTTCGTTCCGTGACTGAACTAAGATCAACAATTGTTGATGCAAAATTCGTACAATTTTTCCAAATCTATTTTTCACTTGAAATTAGTAAATAATTGCCAAAATATGCATATGCATTGTTAAAGTGCGTGAAAATTCTTGAAACGTGCGTAAATCGTGCATGATGCAAACTTTGAGTAGATTTCTATTTCGTGAATCGTTCGTGCCGGGACTAAAAATTTGCTCATGTTCCCAGCTCTAGTACAGAGTATCCTAAAGTATCGGTTGACGGACTTTGATGAAATTCATTCAGGTTCCCTGTTTACAATTTTCCGCAAAATGTTATTTCTTTAAATCAGTTTTTCAAACTGTTAAATTCTTATGTAAGACCAACTGAGTGATCAGCTGAACAAGCAAGTGCAATTAGAGAACATCTGTTACCCTTGTCTTAACATTGAGAACAAATAGGTAAAGATAATAACAAAGTAAACGTTGTAAAAATGTCTCAAGAACACTTAAAAAACAACCATAAAAATGGCGCAATTTCCCATTTGATTTATTTGGAGCAATATTGGACAGTTTATTCAGTTGCTCAAAGTTGCCAAGTCACCCGACAAGTCGATTATGCTCTAACAAAACCTACTTACTTACTTGTACACTGATGACAGTGGCATGGAGCTGTGCGGCAGCAAACGAACATGTCAAAAGGTGTTGGTGTCTTGCCCGACTGCCATGCACTTGAAAAACTTGTTGTTGCCGGAGTCACCACTGTGGTGGCTGTTGCTCCGGCTGGTAATTTGAATGGCGAAATGGCGACCAATCGGCCTACGTAAGTCCATACGCATAGAGCGAAGCCAAGCCGCTCACACGCTTCACGTTGCGAGTGCGAAAGAAAGGCGGCGGCATCGGATGGTAAACAGGCGACAAACGACAGCTACAGTGCCTGCTACAAGTACAACAACAGCAACAACGTAACATCGATGATGATGATGATGATGACGACAACAACAACACATTCGCATTTTGATTAGATTTACCCAACGCTTTGGCGCTCCAATTGTGTGCAAAGGCCGCGGATGCGGTGGCCACCACTTCGTGTCTCTGACATTGTCTGACTCTAACGACGTTGCATGTTTGACAATGTGTTTCGGGGCCAAAATGCAAATGGCAGACCCAGCCAGGGTGCGCCAGACAGTCGAAAAGGAGACGGAAAAAGAAGAAAAAAAACCCACAACTTAATTGCACTCCAAAGGGTGCGGAATAGATGCGTCTGTGCCTGCATTGACAAACGGCGACAATTTTGATTGAGTTTTAGCACGGAGCTTAGGCAGGTAGGAGTACACCGAAACACACAGAGGAATCAGTACAAAGGCCCGAAGGCAATTGTTGACACCTCAACAAAGGAAATGGCTCAGCGGGCTTTTCACGTGACTCACACAAACGGAAAATGTGCAATGAAAGGGCGACACTAATTGACAGTAAAAAACTGACAAATAGAACTTTCACTAAGGTAACCGAAGAAGGGTAAATCATCAGCAACAAAACTGTATAGTCGATCAAATTTCTACACTCAGAAAAATCAACAAGTTCCTGTTCCGAAAATGGAATGGCTTAAGACCTATTTTGACTTCTTGAAGATCTTTCAGATCATTATTTTCGGAACAGGTGACGACTGTTATAAGTATTAAAATGAGAACAAACGTTCTTGAATTAAAATAATTTCGTACTTATAGTTAGTCAATAAATTTAAGAAAAGGGTTGCTTAGTTCAAGTGCAAAATGCTAGCTCCTTAAAGTGTGCAACAAATTCACATTAAGATAAATAGTTTTTTCCAAATTACCAACTGGTTCTAACACTTTTGTTATCAGTTGATGGTAGATTTTTGAACCACCGTAATTTCATCTTGGTCTTTGGTTAATTCATGGCTTTTGGATCTTCCCAGTGTTATTTGATTTATAAAGAGACATTTTTTCAGCATTTTGTACTTGATTAAAGCAATTTTTCTTGTTTCAAGAATGTCTTGCGACTAAGTTTAGAATATATTGGACTTCAACCATTAATATTCCGAACTTCTTTTTAGAGTTAGTCAGGCTAGACTGAAGAATATTAGAACTTTAAAGTATGAACAAAAAGATTTTAAAATAATTCGAAATATGGTTCAAAAAGTCAAGTCTTGATATAATAATTTTGTACTTGAATTAAGTATTTTCTAACCTAACGTAATACTAACACCGTTTGTATTTAATGATGGCGCAATGGGCCATTAAGAGCCCCTCACTGCTATAGAAGGTTAAGTTAAGGTTAAGTTATTGGAAACCTTATGGAATATGTTTGTAGCAGTTCTGTAATAGAACCAGATGGAAACAAATTATTATACTATTTCTTTCTTAGATGCGTTTTCACAAAATTCGTAAGCTTACTTTAAGCATAAAAGCACCTGGTCTTCCCATCACTTTATCACTCAAATACTCCACGTACAACTTTCAAAAAAATGCCGTTGGTTTTTCTCAGTGTAAGCTCAAGACAAACTACCGTAAAATCAAAACTGATTATCAAAGCTTGTCATCCCATAATTCCCACTTTATAGTCTCTTGTCTGTGGGCTATTTATAGCGCACATATTCAAACCAACGAAACCGGTTTATTCCCCGCAATTGCGCATGCCCCACAGTAGCCTGGACCTCCTCCCATCAATGTTATTAATACAAAAAAATATTTATTGAGTTTTTCGTGGAAAAGATGTTAAAACATAAAAACAGAAATTCAATTATAACCAACAAGCAATCGAGCATGCTGGCACCCAGTTCGCATGGCGTTAACATTTTCCCCCCCGAAATGATTTTCCCATTTTTAACTGATTATATACATGTGAGTTGTTTTTTTTTTGTCGACAATGATCGATTGTGATGCGTAAGAATGTCGACGTCGGGGCGAAGCGGTCGAAGCAATTAATTTCTAAAGGCAAATGCCTGAAATGGATATGGCTGACTGAGAAGCGGTCAAGATTGATTTTGACTTTCGCTTGGTCTGGCCTGGCCTGGCCTGGACTGGTGTACATTCATTACAAGCAGATTGTGTTCGCCAGATTGTAAAACACTTCAGTGACATTGATGGGGGTTTTGATTTTCATTTTCATTTTTCATTGATTGAAACATAAAAAAAAACAACCAACACTGTGCCCAGACAGTTGTCAGTTGGGCCGTGACGCTGTTGAAATCTCCGAAAAAATGTTTGGCAGCCTAATGAGCCATACCCGATGGCGCTACGGGGCGTATGCGAGATATTTTGCGCTTCAATGGCGCACGGTGGTTGGTTGAAACTTATTTGGTTGCAAAAAAATGTAAAAAAAAGTCGCATTGGTTAAGGATTAATAAATATTTCAGGTCTGTAGGTCACACAATGAGGTCATATTTTAAAGCTGCTAAAACCAAAGTTCTAGCAGAGATATTTGCGAGGATATGCTCTCTGTTTTTGATAATTTTTAACAGACATTACTTGATTCTGAAATGTAAGTTCTAGCAGTACCATATTTTACATCATAGCAATATGTCCAGTATTCAAATGGATGTCCTCTTGTTCGTTATCAGACACTTCAAACAACATAAAAAAGATGATATCATGTTCGAATCGAGTATGGAACTTCACCTTAAACCTTGAAAAACTATTCCGAAATCAACCATTCGGTTATTCTGTATTGAACCCGAGAACCGGAGCTAAGCATGAATCTTTTAAACGGGGTCTTTAAAGGAGAACCAACCCGAAACACCACATTGAATTCCAATTTACAATAAGAAGACCAGAACTAACTACAACTGCATTATATCGATACCATCTCGAACTAACAGTACGAAAACAAAATGTGTCACATTCAAGTACAAAATATTTCGGTTCAAAATAGTCGAAGGCTTCGTTGAGGCACACCTCTTACACTTCTCTTATGGTGTCATAGTAGATTTCTGCACTACCGCGGTACTATCTTGGTTCTTGGTTTATAGAATCAGCCTTATTTTATACAATACAGAAACCTGATTTTAAGATCATACCTTTAGAATTTTAAGGGATCATTATTGACTTAAGACTATTGCAGAATAAAAGAATAATTAAAAGATTTTAAACTATTTGGAAATCGACTAAACATATTTCAAAACAACTTTTAATAAAGTATACCATATTTTAGTTAAAATTCTAATTTTGTATTTGGTTTGAGTAATTTTGAGCTTTATGTACTACTGACTCAAATTTGTAAACTAAAATGGGATGTTGTGATCATAGTTTTGATTTTCGAACATAAAATCATAACATATTAATTTTGTTTTGAAAAAATATTGATTTTTTTGACTTTTTAAAAACTTCATATTCATATTTCGATCAGAAAGGCAATTGATCAAAGATATATATTTCTTTCCAGCTTTTGAGATTTCGAATAATATTTTAAGTAATATTCTCAAATCAAAAATGGAAAAAAAACTCGAGTTCATGCGGAAATACATGGAGCACATGTTGACTGATCGGCTGGTTGTCAAAATTTGGGTAATAAGAAGAGAGAAAATTGAAATTTGAAGACAACATTCTCCTTTCTCTCAACACTCCAATCAACGGCAAAATTCTTGGTGTTTCTTTCGGAGTGCAGTTCAAGCCGACTTTTCTCTAGATTGTGTGAAAAGCTCTTCATTTTTCAGAGAATTAATAAGGGAGTTTCTCCCAATTAACAACCCTAAAGAAGATCTATAGTTCTCCATTTGCATAAAATTCCAACATGGTTCCACTTAGGTCGAAGGCCTTACAAATTCCATTCACTTTTACAATATATTTAATACCCTATATAAATATTTAATAATCCAGTTTATTATCGACTCTAAATCAGTTTCCCACCTAAACTCAAACAAATTTTAAGCATTTTCCCCACCCATTTGCAATAATTAGCCCACTGTGCGGCATCAAAGATTTATGGATGCTTCGCATATGAAAATGATGACATTTTCAGCTTTTATGCATATTTTCAGTTAATTTGCATAAAGAGTCAAAAATTGAAAATGAATAATATGGCTGGGAAAACACATAAATGCTGCATAAAAGCCCCATTTAAGTTAGGGGACGTTCCAAAGGGGGTGTGGCATCCATCGCCGCATTTACATTCACATTTAAAGTGACGCTTGATTTTTCTAGCGGATTGTCGCTCAAGCAGATGATAAATTGAACGAAATTCTATTTGTAAGCGTAATTTCCTAATCCCCACCTGAAATCCAAATCCACCCACTTTGGCCGTGGCGAGAACTCTTGGCGCGTTGGCCATACATCATCTTTATCTGAAGACAATGCCACGAGGCGGTCGACAAGGCAAAAACAAATGAAAACAAAACCCAGACTATTTGTCAACGGGAATGAAGCCATTTATTATCCATCATAAAACTTGTATTTATCGCTAAAATGGAGCGGTGGATGGGGGGGGGGGTTAGCGCTGGCAAATCCCGCTTGAGTAGCAGCAGCAAAATGACGACAAATCCTGGACAGAGCAGGACTATGAGTAGACTCTGTGCGTTTGCGTGTGTGTGTGTGTATTGCGGATAGTCAGTCAAACAAACAAACAAACAAAGGCATTGGCCAAATGCTGCAGAGATGGGTGGCTCGGCAGGGGAGGGCAGGGCAGGGCAGGGGGCACGCCACGACGCGCAGTGTCAAGGCTATAAATCATAAAGCAGCTGCCTGTACGTGAGCACGGACTGAAATTGGAGCATGTGCGTCGTCGTCGTCGTCGTCGTCGTCGCTGTACTCGCTGAATTGTCGTTGAAAATCACGTAAATGTTTTAAAAATGAAATCTGTTTGCAGGCATCGCACGCCAGGCAATTGGAACTGTATCGCTTGTCAGCCGAAGAGCGAAAGAGCCAGCCAAAAGTCGAATAAATTTCAGCTTGGCGCTGAAATATTTACGCAGCGCAACGGCACTCGATTTTCCAGGAACGAACCAAGCCCAACCCAATGGAAACCGAAAACCGTACCAAGCCGATAAAGAAATCCAAGCATATGCGGCTAATAAACTAACCAAACATCCACAGACAGTTGCAGATCCGGTCCCAGCTGCAGACTTACTATGTACCCCTACATATCCACACGAACTTGCACATATATATCGGCTGTATGTATGTATTCTATATCTAAGCATTCGATGGATGGCTGATTGAGCAGACATACCGACTGTCAGATTGGGCGGTGGTGAGATTCCTCTTGATTGATGACCAGCACGCGCGCAACTCAGTGCCAGGATGCTTCAAATGGGGTTGGCTTGGGGCTTGCGTGTCTGTCCGTCTGAAGTTTTGTTTAGCTAATTAGCAAGTTATTTTTGTCCAAAGGTAACGGTTCGTACGGGTCAAGGGCACTTCGAGTACAATCAAGTGAAATATGTGGATTTATTTAACAAATAAATAGCAATAAATCGAAAAGGGAGAACAAAACGATGCACAAGTGTTGGGCTCTTACAGCGTGCAAGCAAGTAATATGGACAAAAGGGAGATGCATCAATACCAACTCATGCAATTAAGTTACAACAAAGGTTATGTTTGGCCCTTTTAAGGGCCAAGTATTGCTCAAGCATTTTCAATAGTTTATGCAAGGCAATTTTCTTTCTTTGAAGGTTTAAGTTTGCTGAATTAACTCTTTGAATTGTTTTAAAAATAATAACGAGAAGGCTTAGCCTGGACCCTTCCACGTGCTCATTATGATATATACAGATTTTGAACAAATACAGAATCTTTTCTTATATTACTGAAAAAACTCTTACATCAAAAACAAAATGTTTCTTTTTTACTTAGACCCATTTGTCGACCGATCGACTTTTTTACTTAGACCCATTTGTCGACCGATGAGTCCTATTGCAGCGATGGTATATACTACTAGTATAGAATTCGTACCATGCTTCCTAATTAACCTATTTATCATATCTCAGGCTCAGACCTGAATCATAGCTGTATCAGCCCTGAAATGGTAGGGCTGGTCCTTAATTCATGACATCCTTTTTAGGAGTTTCAGCCATGGATTTAACACTGACATGTCGTACTACGTCATGACCTTAGCTAATTTTATGCATGATTTCAGTACTGAACTCACGGGTGAGTTTAATGGGAAGTACCCAAAACTTGCTTGAATTCAGGCATTAAATTTAGATATTTCTACTGCTCAGGCCGGAATCAGCTCTGAACAATTCAGTACCGAAACGTAGAACTGCAGGGATTATATGAGAAAAATCTATACTGTCTAAGATGGAATTAAGGTAAAAAAGTACCATAGAATAATGAAAATATTGTCTACTAGAGGAAAAGCATAGACTTACAGTTTTAAATTTTGCAAAATTTTCGTGAAGTTACCCTTAAAAGTTATATCGATCTGGCAACGCTAAATATGTGGAGTTTCGAAATTATCTTCGGAAAACGATTCAAATTAATAACTAGAGCGTAAGTTGAAGTCGGTCATGCCCTACTTCGAAATACTTCGAAATTGGTGTTTAATAACCTCTTGCGGCTCAGATAAGTATGCAACATTTATTTAACTGTGAATATCAATTGAATATCCGATCTGTATGAAAATTGGTGAAACTGTAGATATTAGCCACATAAACTTCACTTCAAAATCTAAGCTCGATATCTTGAAAAATTTAGGAGATAGTCAACTTATTTTATTATGGGGAAGGGAGGTGGCGTGGGCCAAATTTGAAGCAAACTTGACCTGCATGCAGACATTACTAGTCTACATATAAAATTTGCTCTTCTTGTCTCTAAGATCTAGGTGTTTGTACAGACAGACGGTCAAACGGACAGACGGACATGGCTATATCGACTCGACAACTGATGCTGATCAAGAATATATATATACTTTATGGAGTCGGAGATGCTTCCTTCTGCCTGCTACACACATTTGCACGACTTTAGTGTACCCTTTTTACTCTTCGAGTAACGGGTATAAAAATCATTGGATAGAGGAAAGAGAACCGAACCGAACCGTTTTTAATTGTGGTTTTCGGTTCGGTTCAGCAATTCTGAAAGGCAGCCGGTTCGGTTTGCGGTTCGGTTCAGAACCGTTTCGGTTTAGATTCGGTTTTCATCCCTGTTAAAAACAACATAACAAAAATACCTAGCTCGTTGACAGTATTTGGTCACACTGCTGCAGGGACAGCAATTTATCGATATTGGGCAACTGTTGTTGAGAAACCCAAATGACTTAACCGCTGTTTATTTCGAGCAACATAATTGATCAGCGGTTAGCTTTTGAGAAACTCCCTTAAAGTGCAAATTTCTTCCAAATCTCAAATCTTTATTCATACCGTTTAGGCTGGGCCATGATACAGCAATACATGTAAGGCGGCGACAGTGTGATGAGTACTTTTGCCAAAAAAAGCTTGCGCTTCCAGAGTACACGCAGCACTTAAAGTGAAGGTAATCTGCAGAGAACTCACGCTGACCCCGCCCCAGCTGTATTGTTGCATTATATGGGCTGGGCTTAGATTAGCTTCGAATCAAGACCAACTCTTTTATAACTCAAGTCTGTTTAGTTGCTCGGGAGTGTTGGACTCAATAAAACTTATTGCTGCAACGACTTAATTCGCAGAGTATCCCATCAAAAAGATTAATATTTCAGAGGATTTACATTTACTTTTAAACATTTTAACAAATTGTTTAATCATGCGTCGTCGTAAAACTTAAATAAAATTAACTCAACTAAAGGGCGTACAAATTTCAGTCGGACAAATTACATTTGTGGCTCATTAAAATGATCTTTGTAGTATAAAAATAAAAATAAAAATAAACTCGTGCCGAAGGCAACACACACACACACACAGGCACACACACACGCTCAACTATGTACAACATGCAATGCAATCAAATGAAATTTATGAAATTCTTGCCGGGTAATTCATTTTTTCTGTTCTTTCATTCTGTTGCCAATGAATTTATTTTATTTTCTCTTTCAGTTTGATGCTTTTGGCTTGGTCTTTCGTCTCTTGTGATATTTTTTTAATAGCATTTTTTTTTTGCTACAGAGGAATTTCGATGCTCGATGCTCGATGAGAAGCTGGAACCGCAAAACTGAAACAAAAGCCAGGCACCGGGCATGGCAGCGGGGGGTGGGAGAGGGGGAGAGTGGGAGGAGGCGTGTCAGCCTGGCCCACGACAAATAAATTTGTCAACAAATGCGCCATCGTCGTGTGCGGGTGATGGTTGGTGGAGGGCCGCAGCGGGCGGGCGGGCGGGCGGGCGGGTATTGTGGCCGGTGGACACAAATAATGCTGACAGTTGGACATTAATTTTTTTACTAATTAATAAATGTTGGATTTACTGCCTGCCGGTGCACCGAAATGGTTTATTGGCCTATTAGCGCAGCATTTAAATGCCAATCAGGGCGCGGTGGCTGCTCAGGTAAACCAAAAGTCACGCAAAGTCACAAATTGTGACCCAAACGAATGGCCAGATAAAAAAGCAAACAAAACTAACGACGACTGGCCAGGATGAAAGGGAACGAACCGAAAAGGGAAATCAATTGATGTGCGGCGACAATCGATATGCCGAATTGAGGTGAGGCGAGGTGAGGCGGGGCTGGGTCTTGCCAAAAAAAAAATAAAGTCACACACTGGCCACCGTGGGTACGCCCGAAGGGACAGTCAATGGAGGGTATGGCACGCCCCAAAAACCAAACAAGGGAGCGTCTGAGGTAGAAATGATGATGCCTGGACGGCGTATGCAGAAATGCGAAGGGCAGGGAAACGTATGAGTCTATCCACTCGGTGTTCTCCACTGACAACGTGATTGAAATTTATGACTGGCAAACAGCAACAAACAAACCAGAGACACAACTCTAACGCGGGGGTTGCTGGGCGTTCAGGGGTGCCGACCCTGAAGCGTGATTTGAATTCCGGTTCGGCTCCTTTCTCTGTGAGAAATTGCACTGAATAAAAAGCACTTGTACGCATTAAAACCTAATTGGGAATTTCCATAGTTCATCTGCCATTTTCTCCAACTGTCACAGAGATCTCTCCCTCTCTCTCTCTGTATGGGTGTGTGTGTGTGTGTTTGTCTGTGGCATGTTCTACATATTTTGGCTTGGCAAAATGTCACACGCAGTCAAACGAAGTGGATTTTGTGCTCGGCGATGATAAATTGAGGGTTTCTCTGCTTCTGCTGGGGATGCTGTTGGTTGATGCTGGCCAACGAGCAGCTTATGGTCAGTCACTCTCGTGTATCGTTACCTAAAAACCTCTGTACGTATGTATGTATGTACTTTGTACATACGAACACACACACACACACACACACATGTCCAGCTCTGTAGCTAACAACTGCAGCAGAGATGAGAGATGAGCTCAGGCGAGGAGATGAGAAGTGGCCAAATGTCATTTGCAGTTTGACAAGGCAACAAGGGATTCAGGTGGAAGGGAGGTGGAAAAAGGTACCATGGGATACATCATAAATTAAAGTCGCAGCAAGGACAATTCGGTGTTGTCTTTAAAGAAATATAAATGAAAACATTATGGGAAAAATATAAACAAAGAAATTGCAGTAAAGTTCAAGAATTGATTCATTTTTTTGAGTTAGCAAAAAAGAAATTTAGTCAAGGTAAAAAACAGAAACAGCAAGTAGAAGACACTCTCAACTTGGCAGGGCCCACATCATTCAGGTTTACCAGTCCCAAAATGAATTGCGGTCTCTAAGTTCAAAAACAGCTGCTGTTTTTGATGCCAATAGCTTACCCGGTTTTGTATTTCAATGGGTCAATCCCTGGTAAAGGTGATGGCTGTGTAAGCTAGTGAGTGAATGAGTCTTATAACTCATCAATATAAATTTAAGAGAAAATTAATGCTGCTAGAATCAATGAACTGAATTAAGAATAGAGTGGGGGGGGGGGGGGGGTCTCATTACCTCGTTAAATATGTGATAATATGAAGAACCACACAAAATCTAACCATAGTTGACACAACTCCCAAGTGTCAAAATATTCCTGTTACATTATTTGATTGTTATTTCCAGTTCCCAAAACCAAGACACCACAGGCTAACAAAATATGTTCACATTGTGGAATCAAATTTAACCTTGAACTGTAAATATTTGCGCAAGTCAAATTTGATGTTCCCACACACATGAGTATATATTTGCTTTTGAAAAATTTTACGCAAATATTTCTTATTTTAATTCATATATCTTTGCCCAAACTGTTCAATTGACAATTCAAGTAGGCAGATTTATGTGAGCAAACAATTTGTTTTTACTGAAAAGCCACATAAATAAATGTTTGATGATTTTATGAGATACTCGAGCCAAAAGATGCGAAAAACAATCAAGCTCAATGCATTATATGGATTAGGCCATGGCTTTCACGCCGTAAAAGCAAAGGTCGCTGAGGTGATTGGAGGCTTCCGAATTCTACAAAAATTGCTACGAATGAAGCAGCAGACTTTAAGAAAACGACCTGTTCGAAAATATAAAACTGATACTTTCGAGCATATTAAAAAGAATATTTTAGGACAGGGATGCAAAACAGTTCTCAACCGAACCGGTTTGGAACCGAACCTAACCGCTTAATCCAGCTGGTGAACCGAACTGGCTTTCTTTTCGAAATGCTGAACCGAACCGAAAACCACAAAGAAAAACGGTTCAGTTCTCTGACTAGTTATGAGAAGTTAATCGCCAAAGCCAATGGTACTTTTTATACCCGTTACTCGTAGAGTAAAAAGGGTATACTAAAGTCGTGCAAATGTATGTAACAGGCAGAAGGAAGCATATCCGATATCATAAAGTATATATATTCTTCATTAGCATCAACAGCCGAGTCGATATAGCCATGTCCGTCCGTCCGTCTGTATGAACACCTAGATCTCAGAGACTAGAAGAGCTAGAGCATCCAAATTTTAGATGTTAGCTAGTATTGTCTGTAGGCAGATCAAGTTTGTTTCAAATTTGGGACACGCCCCCTCCCGCCCCGCAATGAAAAAAATGTTGAATATCTACAATTTGTAAGCTATCGAGCTCAGATTTTGCAGTGTAGTGCATGTGGCCAATATGTACAATCTCACAAATTTTCATAAAGATCGGATAATAAATGGCAGAGTTAAAAAAACGTTGCATACTTATCTGAGCCGCAACACTAATTGCCTTGAGTAACGGGTATTTCGAAGTCGGGCAGGGCCTAATTTAACTTGAGCTCTCGTTTATTTGTAAATTTGAGTCGAATTTCTAAGATGATTTTTATACGACATTTTGTTCGACCCTCAACATTCTTAGCAATGCTGCATCGATATAACCTTCAACCTTTTTCACCAATTCTATATTGAATCAAGTAGCCTTTTGATTGATTGATTGATTGATTCCCATACAAATTTAAAGTACGAGTCTAGCTGTCTTCCCATAAAAAACCAGAAAGAAAGTCGGTCAAGCCCGACTATAACATACTCTGTACCAAGAAAATTTGTCTTTTCATCATAACTCGAAAACCGCTCATCCGATCTTCTTCATTCCTTTGGCGGATCGATAAGTTACCCTAATAACTAAATATGTCCAGAAGGAACAAGCCATCTATCTTCAAAACCGTGGGAGATATGACGTTTTTTCTAAATTGCGGGGGCGGCAGGGGGCGTGGCCAAAATTGAAAATAAACTTGATCTGCCTGCAGACATAAGAAGCATATGTCCCATACATGTCAAGCCTCTATCTCTTACCATCTCTGAGATCTGTGCGTTCATACGGACAGACAGACGGACAGACGGACATGGCTATATCGACTCGGCTGTTGATGCTGATCAAGAATATATATACTTTATGGGGTCGGAGATGGTTCCTGCTGGATGTTACATACTTTTGCACAAACTTATAATACTCTATGTACCTACGGTACAGAGTATAAAAATATGTATTTTGTTTCAAACCGGCTGTAACTTTGCCAAATAAGCAGATTAAAGTTCGATAGAAATCACATTATTAGATAAAATATTTGGCTACATGCTCAAATGGCTAATATAATAGTTCGCAACCGGCGATAGCATAAAAGTGATGATTTATTTTCCAAAAAAATAAAAAATAAATTGAAAATAGTCTGACTTTAGAGGCCAAGTTAGACACTTTCCGCTTCACTTAAAAAGCGCTTTTCACTTTTTAAGGACGCGTTGATAAGTGCTATATCGCAAATAGCTTATAAATCCAGATAGTGTGACCTCCGCAATTCCTAGAGAGCCAAAAATTCGACAAAACCGTTTTTCCGCCATATTTTGGAAACAAGAGTTGATGGAGCTAAACCGAACCCAGTTTTGGAATCAGTGAATATTAATTTATCATATCGACAGTTCTGCACCTCACAAAGATGGTCATTTTGTCGGCCTGTTTTATAGTTTCGAATTGAAATAAAAACGAGAAAGCTAAGCTAACTTCTAAGTTTTTTTTACCCTTGCAAGTGCTCGCTTAAATATTTTCAAAATAATAATAATTTTCCGACCGATCGTTCGTACGGGAGCCATATGAAATTCTACCACTAAAAACAAAACAGTTTTTCTAACTAAGACAGTTTTTCAGACCTGTCTTTTGTATGGCAGCTATACCATATAGTTGTCCCATTTTCAGATATGAACTACATTTTGTTTCTATGTGTGCTTAAAATATGTTGTAGTGCGACGAATGATTTCGCGTGCATCACACTCACAGCATCAGAGAATAAATCAGTTATTCTTTCATTTACCTGCACGGCCGTAAGGCGGCCGTGCACACCCCTCCTGTGGGGCAACATAATAATGCATTTATTATTCATTATATGCGAAAATGATTTTCATTTATTTCATTATTTATTTGTATTAATGAAAAAATTGAATAACGAATTTAACTAAATATTTCCTAATTATGTATTCATACTCTTTCGTGGTCTTGCGGTTTATTTTGATTTTAATTGGAATCAGAGCTCTAATTATTGCAGTGCATAAGTCAAATCAATTTTTTCATGTTTCAACTTCGTCCCACTGGGCAAATATATGTATAAAATATGGGCAAAGGCTACTTAGCTAATGTTTGTACCCATACTTTAGGGGAATCCAAAATGGGCAAATTTTAGATTTATTTAAAACAAATTCTCTTCGCCCAACACAAACTGAAAAGGAACAATCGATTGGCGGTTCCCAATTCAAAGATATTAGGTATAACACACTAAAATTACCAACAACAACAATGTCAATAGGTTTTCACGTACAAAATGATACGCCCTAAGACTCGAGTGAAAGCCTCATGATAGTTTATTTCAGCAATTCTGAACCACATCTTAGACTTTAGGTAAGATGGGAAAGTTCGGACCGGAGTCAGTATGGTCCATGTCATTCGGGGTAACTTTTTTTTAAAATTGATTTGCACTAAGCAGCTGCCTGAGCTCATCTGCTGACTGCATCAAAAAACTCACCCACTGTCTCCTCTCATCGTCCAATTGCTATTCCCGAAATGACAATTCGTTTTCGACTATTTTTTTTTATTTTTTTTCTATTTTTTTACTTCTCAAGCGTCTGTGCTGCATTGCTCTGTGCTCCACTTGACTGCTGTCGGTCTAATTTTATCAATTTCCAACAACGGCAAAACTGGGAAAACGACAAACCCAAAACTAATCGACTTAATCGTACTGCAGCACACAGCATCTTTCGCCTCACATCTTTCCGTTTCAATACTCTCCTGCAATGTCCTTGGCATGAACTTAAGATGGGGAAGAGCTGAGCTGCATATGCAGGCGGCTCAAGTGGAGTTCAATCGATGAACATGATGAAGACTTTGCCGCAACGTCTAGGCCTTAGATAAGCAAGTGACTGCCACAGCTCCCACTCATCATATAAAAAAAAACACCCAGTTGCTGTGATTTATTGTGCGCGGCTTAAAGTTGTGAAAAGGCTGTGTTCTCTGTGCTGTGCTCTGTACTGCTGTGTCCTGGCCGGGCTTATCAGCCCGGCAGTAGACAACTAGGAAATTTATTTATTTGCAGTGACTTTGAAAAGAAACTTCGACCGTTGGAGAGAAACTTTCGACCTGCGTGCGCATCGATTATAAAACTTTGTGTCCTCGTATCTCGTCTGGAGCATCCGGCGGGAGCTGGGGCAACGAATTGCCAAAGTTGTTAAATAATTGCGCTGTGCATTTAGTTGGCCAACGCTGCGTATGCGTCATATGCTCGGCATCGGGATTAGCCACAAAGTTTGCCCAGCAGCTTAGCGGCACTCGAGCGGGTGAGTTAATTGTGTGAATGTCAAGACAAATTGCGTTAATATTGCCAAGCGCATACAAAGGATACAAGGACGTAGTCAAGGAGCCGAGCGCAAATCCCATAAGCAAAGGTCAGGGCGAGATTGTGTGTGTGTGTGTGTGTGCGAGTGTCGCAGAAGTTTTTAAAAAGTATTTTAAGCAAAATTTATGCAAACCACAAGGCAAACTGGCAGCAGCAAACAGGAAGGCACAAGGACCAAAGCGCGTTCGCTGTGTGCATGGGACCTTGTGCTAATCCCCGAGTAATCAAAGTTTTGGCAATGTCAAGAGAGACAAGCAGAGGACGGCGGAAAAAAAATGGAAAAAAATACCAAGCTGAACGCCAAACACTGTCACAGACAAAAGCCCAGACAAATTGCATACAGAAGCTCAGTTCTGCCGCCCTCCATCCGCCGGCTGGGAAAACACTTTTCCAATTAATGAAATCTCTAAACTGCCATAAATTTGGCCAGGCGCAAATAATTAAATTCCGTTGCCTTGCCGCAACACACAACGACTTGTTGGCCTCTGTGTGCGGTCAGGGGTGGGGGGGGGTGGCGGTGTTGGTGTGCCTGACATATCTGACCAATTGCCCAATGACCAGGGCCATGGCACACGACCGCAAAACGTAGGCGGTTGATGACCACAAACAAAAGACGCTAAGCCTGTCAAATTAATATAAGCCGCCAATGAGAGTTGCCCCGCGAGGGGAACAATTCTGCCAAAGTTTGGGTCTTGAAAAGAGAGAAAATGCTATAGTTGGACAGCGCCTGAGAACATTCGATGAGTTTAGATACACTCTAAAGGAACAACAACTAGTTTGTTAAATTTACGAGGAGATAAAAACTGCCAGTCGTTAGGTAGGAGTCTTAAAATGGAAAATCAGAAAGCTCCAAGTTTAGAGTATTAATATCAGGCAATCGACAACTAAAAATTAGTAGGAATAAAAGAGATATGCCAAAAAGTACAAAAAATGAGCAAAACTATTAACATAATAACTAAAAAAAAGAAAACTAAATTGAATGAAAATGTAGAGCTTTGTTAACTTCTCCTTATCTTTATAGGGACCACGCAGAGAACGATTCGTTTGTAGTAGTTGGGTAATTTCTTGTTATTAGACAGTTTTTCCTTAATCTTGGAAAAAAACCAGAGCTGCAAACCAAACAAATTATTCGGATCTCCGGTACACTGGTTCGAACCCAAATTATCGAATGGTTAAGGTTCGGAAATTTAAGGTTCGAGGTTTTTGGAAGAAGGCTCTGGTTCGAACCTTGGTTCAGTCCATGCTTCATACAACATTACTAGTTTTTGTCTTCTATGTGTTTTAAAACAGCATTTGATCTGAAAACTGCCCAAATTGTATGGGATCCGAGTGGTTTTTGGGTCGGAATTGGTTGATAGAAAACGTGGAAATATTCAATATATAATTTACAGTTTAGTGAAAATCTATTTCGTGTTTTTCTTGGAAAAATTTTACCAAAATAATGTTAGACTCTTGCTTTTGAGTATTATTCAAGAAGCTTTAGAGTTTAGGAGGAGCTTTAAAAACAGAGACTGTTGTGGGTAGGGATTTTATAAGGAAATCTAGTCATTTTGCCAGATTTTTTTTCCACTCTTCGTCCATTTTTGAAGTTAGTCGCACTTATTAGAGGATGAAGTCGGTAAACAGGTCAAATATGTGTGCAAGTTACGTTGAACCGAACCGAAATTTTGGTTTCGGAACAGGTTCGGGTTCAGCTTTAATTTCTAAAGAGGTTCGGTTCATAGTAAAATAAAAGTCGAACCGGTTCGGTTCAAAACCGGTTTGCAGCCCTGAAAAAAACCACCCGAAAGTGGACTTTTATGGAAAACAACATGTAGAAGCAGCCGCAAGGTCCTAAAATCAATGTCAAAAACAAAAATGTGTACTAATTTGTTGAACCAACGGGAAGGAAATTTACTAAAATATATAAGGAACATTTCATTTCAGAGAAGAGGGGTTACTAAGGGTGTTCCACTTCTTCCTCTACTGTCCTCACTTCATTTCCTCTCTAATACTTGGAATATTTTTTCTCCTTCTTGAAATGGAACATATTTTTACTTATTATTATTTTCGCCTTTTAGAAAGAGAAAATATTTTTCTAAAACATTGAAAACAATTTCTGTCTTATTCACTCAGAGATAAAATAGAGAATTTCATAATTGGATCATGAATGTTCGAGGTCAGAAGTTCGATAAGAATGAAAATTCTTGATGCAAGAGCGATGTTCTTAATTCAAGTATGAATTTTTGATCCCGTTTTTCTGATCCAAGAGTTTTAATACTTAATCCAAGTACGAATCATTCTAAAATGAAGCAGAATAGTTCTTGAATCAAGTGCTAAACATACTCAAATTCCAGATTGATCATTCTTGAATCAAGAGTATACATCATTGTCATAATCCGATAATGTTCTACCTATTATCAAGAGCATTTATTTCATGCAAAACTAATTGTTAAACCAGGAATACACAGCACCTCAAAGCAGCATCAGTCAACTGGCAGTCGCACAGCCGCCGCTCCATGCCAGCAATGCTATAAAAGGTTGAGAATTCCAAAGCAGCATGAGTGCAAACATCAAAAGCGCTCTCCACTTGATAGCTTGCCCACACACCCGTCTCCCAAACTAAGAGAGCGTGTTCAACGCTGTGTTCTCTCTCAGATGAGCTTGCTCTCCTCTCTGTTTCTTTGCCTCAGACCCCTCGCCTAAATACACTGTACTGAGAACGAACTTAGCTTGATTTCAAGAGCAAAATTCAACAAAGAATAAACATTTTTTTGAAGAGCGTTCGTTTTTAATTTATTCGTTCTACTTTTTACTGGCTTATAGTAAGCGGTTTCTTAATTTTCGAAAATATTTTTCAAAAATTTCGTTTAGAATATAAAAATTTAACCCCCCCTTTTAAGGCGAATTTAATCAATTTAGTTCTTACTACACAGAACAAAGTAAAGATACAAAAAGTTCCAATTGGAATGGATAGTTTGGAATATCCAATTTTGGTTTAACCCATTTTTCATATCCATTGAATGATTTTCAGCCCCGTTGGATTAAAATTGATGATCCCTTCAACACAATAAATGGATACAAAAATAGAAATTATACCAAACTCATCCAATCGATACTCTTTCATCGATACTCTTTCAGTTCAATGCCCGTTAAGTGTCGAAATATTTCAACAATTTATTATAAAATGCCTTTGAACCAATTCGATATTAATTCGATTTGCTCTCTCCGAAAATATTCGCACAACATTGAATACCCCAGCTCACCTGCTTGACACTGGCATTCTCCGCCCATTCCTGCCGCTGCTGCCGCTTCGGCCGCCTGTCGGCGCTGCTGGCGTCGCGTCAGTTGCAGGTGCGATACATCGCGACGCAAGCGATGCAGCTCGCGACGCACATGTAATCCCAGATGTGGAGGCGGTGCTGGTGCACTGTCGTTGACATTGCCCGCACTGCTGCTGCTGCTGTCGCTGCTGGCCAGAATCTGGGTCTGTTCGGCGGGCCAGTGCAGCAGCTGCTGCTGCTCCAGTCGCAGCTCCAGCTCAACGATGCGAGCATCTAGCTGCTGCAGTCGCTGCAGACGCTGCTCCATTCGCGTCTGTCGCACGTTGGCATACAGAGCGAAACTGAAGGCGCACAGGCACAGGATATAGCAGGCGATGTGCAGCAAGGACATTAGCTGTACTGAGTGACGCGGTTGCTCCTTGGCGGATGCCTGGCAGGTGGTCGATGGTGGCGCTGCCAGGCGACTAGCTATATTTGTGGTTGCTGTGGATGAGCCATCGGGACTGGCGCTTGGATTGTGCCCCAACAACATGCGCTGCTGTTCCACTTCCACTGTGGTGGCGACTGCCGCGGCTGTGGGTGGCGGTGAGTCCGCTGATTCCATTGTCCTTGGGCTATGGCCGCTGGGCGGCGTCTTGTGCTTGCGCATGCTGAGTGCGTGGGATTGCAAGTTGCTGCTGCTCCTCCTCTCCTTCGTCGGCGTGTTCAATTTAAACTAGTTGCTGGGAATGATCTCCTGCTGCTGTGCTCGAGTGTGTGGCTGGCACTTGAAGTGTCCTTGTGGCATCACAAAAAACGATGTGTGGCCAATGCTGGGGCTCTATTCACTATTTGGCCGGGACATGACGCGGTCGCCAACTTTGCTGTGGCCTTTTGTTTTTGTCCTGTCACTCGTCACAGTGGCGGTCTCAGCAGCAGCAGCGCCAGCTGCTGCCTCTTCCCGAGCTTCTTGACAACAAGTTCTTTTCTGTTCGTCGCTTTTTCGTTTGCCCACGAGTGCTCTTCACATTGCAACTTATTTAGTTTTCATCCTCAGCGCGAATCCTTTCGTTCACTTCTCCCCAAATCTGCAACGAGAAAACGGAAAGAAAAGTGAAAAAGTTGCTCTCGGGTCTTTTGATTTAGTTTTATTTCGTTCACAAATCGCAGGCTTGAATTATGTGCCAACTGGACCTCATCGCCACATTTTCAATAATCAGCCAGGCTCACTTGCCGGAGGACAGTGGCGTGTCCTCGACGTGTCTTGGCGTTAACTTCGTTTTAAGTTCAGCCAGCCGTGGTGAACCCACCCCTCCGCGCCCCTCCCCCACCCCATCGTGCAGTCAAGTACCTCGTAAGACTTGGGTAACCGAAAACTTTTTCCGTTTTTTTTCTTCTTTCGCTTACAAAACTTTTTTGCAGCTCAAGTAGCAGCAGCAGCAGCAACTGACAAAACAACAAGATGCCATTGGCCAAGGGAATGGGGTGGCCCTGGTGTGGGGTGGGGTGGGGTGGGGTTGGGTTTGGGTAGAGCGTTGCAAATATTTGACCCATAGACTTGGCGTGTCAAAAACATTTGTAGCCTTCAACTGTGGACCACACGACAACACGGGGAAGGGGGGCGGGAGGGCATAATAAAACAGCGTACAATTGAAATAAGAAGAAAACAATAAAGCAACACATAAAGTGGAATTTAACAAAGAACAGAAATCAGCTTCAGAGCGTAAGACAGAACAACAGAACATTTCCCGTTTTCGATTTCAATCAAACTATGCAGAATGCAAAAATGCGATTGTGTTGCACTGTTCTGAGCTTTAATCACTCTTCGTAGTCATAACCAGCTCCATGGACTGCAGGCTAAGAGGAGCAACAACTGGGTGTATACGGATACGGAGAATTGGCCACAGCATGGAGTGGCAAGAGTGAAGGGAACAACAGCAGCTGTTAAGGTTGAGGCTCTGCCGTTGTGTACAAGGGCAGTCTGTCAGATATACCAAAAAAGGTTTGTATTCGTTTTGCAATTTGACCTCTACCGCATGTTCTTGCTCCTTGAAGTATCCTGCATAATTTTCTTCTGTGTGTTTTGATATGGTTTTCATTAGTATTTGTAAACGTACCTCGTAATGAAATAAATATGTATATAAACTCATCCCCTTATAAAAGTAAAACAACATATTTGTGTTCATTATGCGATGCCCCAAGCAGCAGAATACAAGTAAGAAAGTTGTTAAAGCCCGACTGTTATGTACTCTGTGGCAACATAGGTGTATGTATTTAGCAGCGAACTTTCTTTTGCCCATAACTCGACTATGGTTCATTCATTCTATGTGTAATTATCGCTTATCAAATCAATATATTGTCCTGATATTTAAATATGTCTAGAGGGAACGAACAAAATTGTGGGAAATATATATAATTTTCTAAATTGGGCAAATATTGGCAAATACAAGAAATATAAATATTTTATATATATATCTTCTTCCTGTTACATACTTTTTCAAACCTTTGTGCATCTCATTTACCCAATTTCTATTATTAAAAAAACCATTTTGTGTAAATTTAGCATAACTATTCCCTTAATCGTGTTATTTTCTATGTCAGCTGTACTATGTAGATGTCCGACTTCGACCAAACTTGGCAGAATCATGGGAAAGCATAGGAAACTAAGATAAACAAAGTTTGGAGAATTTTTCCTTGAAAACCAAACATTTATTCTCTCTAGAACCAGTTTTTCGACCGATCGTTTCTATGGCAGCTATATGCTATAGTCATCCGATTTTGACAAAACTTTAAATAATTGTGTGAAAGCTTTTTAAATAATTATATGCCAATTTTAAAGAGGTTTACATGTAACCCCAAAAAGTTTTTCTTACTAAGACTATTTTTCGAACCTTACTTTTCTATGGCAGCTACTCTTTATAGATGTCCGATTTCGATTAAACTAGGCAGTATCATGGGAAAGCATAACAAACTAAGATAAACAAAGTTTGGTGGGGGGGGGGGGGGGGGGGGGGGATAGCATAGTAACAGACGGACGGACAATTCTAAATCAACTCAGCTCGTCATGCTGATCAAGAATATATATACTTTATGTGGTCGAAAATGCTTCCTTCTCTGCATTACAAACATCTGAATAATTTCAATTTCAATTCCCGCTGCAATGGTTTAAAAATTAGCGCATTTCCAAATAACTTCTACATTTTTCATAAAGCAATCAGATTACCAACCGAAAATTTGGGTTTTCTAAATAATCGTTTACATGTTGGAAACCTTTATTCGTGTGTGGTAGTTCTAAACGAAACTGGTAGCTCAAAATCAGTACAGAATAACCTTGTATTTCATTAAAAAAGTTGTTCGTCACAAGCAACATAAAGGTGTTCCCAATAATAGTGAAGGATTTTAAATACTGAATGCTAAGTATATAAAATCTACACGAAACGTGTTGTTGATCCATTAGCTCATCCTATCTTATCGCCTCTCTTTAAAACTGTGATTTGCGGCAATGCCGCGAATGTGCATGATATCCGTATGGGCTAAGATGCCGGCATTTGTGTTTAAGTTACAGATATAAGATAAGTGAGTTGTGTCGCTTTCTTTTATAACTGGGATTTGCGGCAATGCCGCGCGAGTGCTTGATAGTCGTATGGGCTAAGATGCCGGCATTTGTGTTTATGTAACAGAGATAAGATAAATGAGTTGTGAGTACGAACCCCATACAATACATTTTAGTTGTAGGCTTTTTAGAAGGAAGAATTCTCCCTCCTGAACCCCTTCCATCATCCCTTCTTCACCCAACACTTTCTTGTGTAAATTGAGTTGCATGTAGAAATGAGAAAACGCGACAGGTAGAAAACTACATAAACGTAATGGGTAAAAAATCTGTGTAAGTGTAGAAAGCCTACATTTTCATGTAGTTTTAACAAATTTAGATTTCTCTGTTAGCTTGTAATTACTTAATTATTATTTGTATGCCAAATACAAGCCCGCCTGCTAACCTTTGTGATGCATGTAAAATTTCTGATAACAAAAATGTTTGCTGTTAAATAAGATGGTTTTACTTATTTCACTCTGGGAAGCTGAATGCCTCTGCACGCAAAGCACATTTGAGTTTTCCTGGCATATTGCACCACCCAACACTAGTGAGAGCAAAAAGCAAAAACTATTTTGTTTGCTTGATTTCTTGTCTCCTTGTATGCTTGTGGCAGAGTCAAGGTAACAGGAAATAGCCATGAGTCGATATCCAAACGTAGATTTTGTTGTTGAAATCATTTTCTTCATATGTATTTGTGTGTCTGGCTCTAGGCAATTTGTAGATAATTCTTTGGACAGAACATTCTTTCCGAACCAATAGTTTGGTTTTTAGCCCTGATTCAGTCTTAGACTAGACCATAGACTTTGTAGTGGACTGCAGTTCAGCAGTTGCCATTTCATTCCTGGTTACTTAAAGCTCTGATATTGCTGCCTTGGAGACTTCTCCCGAGGTTGTATAAAATAAACTTGGTTTAATGTGTTTTTTCAGCTTCAACATTGTTCCGCAAGGAAGGTTGCTCAGACACTTGTGCCAATAATCAAATTTATTTGCTTCAACACTTTGCTAATGTTGCACTCTCACATACCCAAAAAGTTTTTTCAGTCCTTCCCGTCCCAGCCTGCCGAACATTATCGTCCCCCTCTCGCTTTTCAATTTCGATGATGAAGCAGCAAGAATAACGGAAATGACGCCTCACACAGCTTGCCGCCACCCAGGGGATGAGGGTTCCGGTAGCTGGCTGCCAAAAAAAAAAAAAAACTTAACTTAAACACTACTTGCATTTTTCCTCTCATGGCACGACAACTATTTATGGCCCCCCGGCCTAGCCCCCGCCATTGGAGCTGCTCTGTTGTTGTTTGCTTTGTTGTGGCAACAACACAGTTGATGTGTTGCTGCTACCGCTGGCCATCTTGGGATGCGGATGCGGAAGCTGACGACGATGAGGATGATGATGATGATGATGAAAAATGCACATGTGTTGCTAACGGCCCGATTATTTTTATTGTTTATTTGCTTTGATTTTGCCCTTGTGTTTTGGTGTGTTTCATGGTTCTGTTTGACCCAAACCCTCCCGCCACGGCCGGCTGGTGTGGTCCCCCCCACCACAGTTTCGGTTTGCTTGGGCATTTGTGCGTAACGAATAAATTTAGCAAAATAAATAAGGACAATAATCCTTTTGAATGCATTGCAATTGAGCTTTTTACAGCCATTGACTGGACTGGACCCACACACACACACACACACACACACACGAACGTGTGGCACTTAACTCAACATTGTGCCAGCTTAGAGAGCTTTTGCCTCTTGGGCAGGATTTGGCTGGACGGGCGAATACCATTTCAATTTTTGCTTGATTTGCATTTCAATTCGAAATCAAATTTTTCAATTGCCAGCTGGACGCACACCAGCAGCTGTAAGTGTGTGCGCTCCTGTAGTTGCTAAGTGGCCACACACACGCACGCATAATTGAATTTGTGCACTGGAAGCCCGACCAAATTTCATAGCATACTTTCCCGCTTGTGCGCCGGGGACCCCCCAAATTGACACAAGCTGAAATTTGAAATCAATTTATATTTATATTGAGTTAGCATCAGAAAGCGTTAACCTTTTGGCTACATTGTACATATCGAAATCGATCTATGCACTGCCTTCATATGCTGGCTTCAGTTCGTTAAATTGAATGCTGCCCGTGCAGTTGCTGTTATTGTTGACCGAACGTCGTCGTCATCATCATCAGCATCCACATCAACGTCATCATCATCTTCATTTGCCATTATTGGCTTCACAGCGCACAAGACTTTCAATTAGTTTTATTAGAGTGTTCCAAACATTCCACCGACTTGCTGGGGCGACTCTCAAAGACCCCCACCCCACCCTCCCCCGCGGTCCAAGGGGGCTGGCTGCTGCCACCGCTATTTGAAATTGGCCTTTTGACTTTTATGCTTTTTTCGGGTTGGCTCAATTTTTGTATTGTGGTTGAGGGTTCAAGGGGAAGGGGGAGCTGAGGCTGCGGTGCGATTGTTTTTGAGTTTAATATAGCCTGTTCGTCTTATTGTTGTTGTGGTTAGCGCATGATTGCGCAAACAGCACACAAATAAATTTAAGCACACACACACACACACACACACATGTGTGTATTTATTTATGAGTAAGCGAATATCGAATAAAATGAATAAAAACCTTTTTAGCATTGCTACCAAATTTTTGCATTGCTAAAAACGAAATTATGATTTGAAATGTATTTGACTGTTTTATACCCTCTTGTGGCCAAAAGAGAGAACATTGTACTTGAAATGTACTAAATGTTACATTTTCCATTGGCCAATGTTGGAAAGTCGGTTAAGCCCGACTACAACATACTCTGTACCTTTCAAAGTTTTTCCTTACCAAACATAGTGTTAAGGTTAGTTAAGAGCTGTCCATGGCTGTTTGATTTCCCCATAACTCGACTATCGCTCATCTTATCTGTACCATTCGTTTGGCGAATCGCTAAATAATACCGATTAGTAAGATTAGTAGAATCTATAAAATTGTGGGAGATATGACGATTTTTGAAATTGAGGGGAGCGTGGCGAAAATTGGAAATAAACTTAAACTGCCTGCAAGTATACGAAGTTTTGTCTCATACACGTCAAACTTCTATCACTCATAATCATTGAGATCTGTGATCTCCTTTGGTAGAAACCCAACTTTGCCAAGCAACCGCTATGCTCTATAATTTTGCCATAGATCACACCCAACATTTGGAAGATCTATCTAACTAAAAACCACATTGATGAGTCTTTTCGATCCCTTTTGAGGATTAGAAAGAGATAACTATTATGTTCGACTATAAGACGACTCGAAAAGACATACGTTCAAAAATGTTTTTCTTAACATTACAATAACAAAAAAATATAGGGCAATCACCAATTGATCATGCAGGGGATAAGAAAAAACAGCTTTTATCTCTTATTTCTGACTCGAACGGTAAATCTGCTTAAAAATTTCAATACATAAGTCAATTTTAGCAGTTTTTTTCGTTGAAGTCAGTTAAAAATTGAAGTGAAGTTCAGTTAATTGATCAAAAAATGAATTTTTTTCTCTTAGATAACTGCCATGTGCAGACTGGGTGGGTGCACTCTTTTGCATTCTTGAGATTGAGTAACAACAAGAAAAAGTGTGGAATTATTTTTTTAGATTTTTGTTTAATTCTTGTTAAATCTTAGTTGTTGTTAATATCTACATAAATTCGTTGATCAAACCGCGTGTTTATATCTGTACCTTGTTTAAATAGGTAATACCCACGATATGGTTGTTACCTTTATTCGTATTTGAATTTTCAAGAATTTTGCTCTTAAAAGCGGCAAGGGCAAGGGGAGTGAGGTAAAGAGTCGGAGAGGAGAGCAAGCACATTTGACAGAACAGAGCGTTGAACTCGCTCTCTCAGCTTGGGAAAAGGGTGTGTGGGGGAAGCTATCGATCGGAGAGCGCAATCGATTTTTGCACTCATGTTGCTCTGGAATTCCCAACCAGCTATGGCAATGCTAGCATGGAGCGACAGCTGTGCGACTGCCAGTTGACAGACAAAGACTGCTTTGTTGTGTTGTGTATTCCTCAAGCCGACTTCAGCTTGCTACATAATTAAACAATTCATTTTCTATGAAATAAATAGACAACATCGGAAAAGCGACTGATTTTAAATTGTTGTATGATTGGAATCTGTGAAGCTCTTGATTTGAAAGTAAGCGATCTGACTTTTGAATCTGATGAGCTCTTGATAATAGGAAGAATATTTTTGGTTTATGACAATGATGTATGCTCTTGATTTAAGAATGAGCAGTTTTGAATTTGAGTTTGTTTAGCACTTGATTTAATAACTATTCTGCTTGATTTGAGAATGATTGGTACTTGGATTAGGTATTAAAATTGTTGGATCAAGAAAAACGGGGTTAACAATGTATACTTGGATCTAGAATTTCACTCCTGGATCAATAATTTTCATGCTATCGAACTTCTGACCTATTGATTCAAATATGGAATTCTCTATTCATTGAGTGTATATATTAAAGCGCAAATTTTTGTGTGCTTTTGAGTTGTATTTTTGATAACGTTTTTGAACCATTTTGGAATATTTTTAGGAACATTTGGCAAACTAACGTACCGAAGTAAAACAAACTTTATTTCCACTGAAACTACAAAAATGTGTGCTTCCCTTTCGTTTACTCATATTTATCTTGATTCGCACTTTAAAACCTGTTAGTCTAGGTTAACTGTCCATCTCCCTTTCCCACGATTCTCAATATATCTCTCGGCGGCTTAACCTTTTTTACAACTAACATGTCCAAGCTTAAGCGCTTTTCTATGGCCCACAGTGTCAGATCAAAACTCAATTGATGGTCCACAACTTTCGGCCTTTCGACCCGCACCGACCGCAACGACATATGGCCGAGACAAAGTCCAGTCCTGGCCAGTCCATGTCCAGCTCCAGCTGTGTCTGTTTACATTGCTTGCCCTTTGGCAAGCGTCCGTCTATAGACGAGTCGACGAGACGTCTTTTTATGGTCGGACTCCGGGCCCTCTGACTGCGCTTCAATTTGCGCCTAAGCACTAACAGACGCGGCGGGCAGGCACCGGGCAACCCACCACCAACACCACCAGGGGCTTTATACGACCTTTCAACGGGGTCGCGGATTTACATTTGTTGCTTCGTGGACTTCATTCATAAAAACGCACGCAAGCCCAAGGTTGGTCGCCGCCGCCGCCGCCGCCGCCGCCTGCGGTGGCTGGTTTGCCCTTATGCATTCTCCGGTTTCCTCCAGTCTGGTTTTCATGCAGTTAAGTGCTTAGTTGCGTGTAACTTTACACTGTTTAACAAACTCAGTCACCGCAGGTAGTGTCTGGGTCTGTTCATATATGTGAGCCAACAGGAGGGAGCCGGTCATCACAGGTGTCGTGGTCGATGTGTGTGCCAGGTGCAAATATAAAGGGAGCTTACCCTGATGTGCTGTTAATTGTAATCACGCTTAACTTTATTAAACAACTTGGCTCTAATCAAAAAAAAAATAAAAGGTACAGGAAAACAGTACTAAAGTATCCAGGCATCATCCTGCGGACAACTCAAAAGAAGTGTGCAGAGAGAGAGGGAGATGGAGAGGGCGAGCAAGAGGGATATCGTGTGCGTAAACGAGTTGGGTAGCCAAAGTAAACAAAAGCAAACAGTGCGTGCCAAAAATTCCGGAAATTTTTAAGAGTCACAACATGTGTAAGCTGGATTTTTTACACACACCACAACAAAACATACTCTCCTCACGCTCATCCTCATCCTTACACATCCTCGCCAGTCAACGCCATGTTGTTCCAGTCTAAGTGCTAAATTGAAATTCCAAAATTAAGTAATTTCTCCCAAGAGCTGGGACCCGTTCACTCTCTGAGTGGGCGTGGCCGGTTGTTGTGTGTTGTAAAACAACACACATAAAACTACAAAGATGACTACAATGGCAACAACAACAACAACAACAGCTACAACAACTAGCATCACAATGAGTTGCACTAATAGTTTGTATGCTGCCTGGGGGAACATAAACTGACTGAAAAGAAAAAGAAGTCGACGAACAAACTATAAAAATTATAAGGGAAAATGGCAGCAGCCACAAATCCACTCAATGTTTAATCTAAGCAAGAATGTGCCAACATGCTGTGGAACTCCATTGGATTCATAAAACAAAATGGGTCACAACAGAATTGCTCACATTGTTGTTTCTTAGTTGAATCGAAGTGGATTTGATGAAAGAAGAATTTCGTACATTTTACAAGTTTGGCCCCACTTTACCTTTGCATTTTGCCTTTAGAAATAGCTCTGACCTGCCCGCATCGACCGATGGTCTGAAACTGAATGCGTACAGTTGTGCGCTCGGCTTGAGTCGGAGTAAATAGAAATACCTCCCAAACCTGAACCTAAACTGTGCTCTTTTACTTGGAACTGGAGCTGCACTATTGACTTAATTTTGACAGTTTCACAGTATTTTTCTAACAAAATGGTACAGGCACACTCAAAAACAAATTGAAATCATCTTTGACAAGAATTCGAAGAGCCTAGGAAATTTTTGCGTTTTCCAATTGCAGCAAAATTAGTAAAACCTCAACTAGTTGCATATGCATTTTTGTGGAGTGTGTACACTTGAGGCGCCTCCTTCCATTGTGCAAGGTTCGTTAGTTCGGACACGGGCCCAGCTCTACTTGGATGTAAATGAAACCAGCTCTGTTTGATGTAGACTGCCTAAGTTATTCCACTTACGTTCAAAAATCAAGATATATGTAATATCTGAAACTTATCCAATTCAGGTAAATATTTCAATATATAAGTTATGAAGTTATGAACCAAGGATCGAAAAAAAACCGAGAAGCAACCCAAACCGTAAGTTACATAAAGAAAATTTTAGAAATTCTGATTAACGTTCGGTTTGTAGGATAGCTCGATGAAGTGTCTAATGTTAAAGGTTCGGTCTTAAAAGCATCGAACCGAAGGTATTGATGCGAGCTTGGGTTATAATCAAATATTTTAAATCTAATGTAATCTTACAATCATTCTGTTTGCTCACGATTTTTTGTAAAAAGTTCCTGTGGACTGAACTTTTGTTGTCTAAAAGGATACAAAGAATTGAAAAAGAGTGAAATTGCCCATAACAAACTATGTGGTTACAATTTACTGTTACTTTTTGCCTTGCCTCATAACAGAAATCACATAAACATAACAATGGAAATATACGTCACGTGCTGAACTGCTTATAATTCCATTTTCAAAAACGTTTAAGTCATTTTTGGTTAAAATCAAAACCATTCTTGATGCACAAGCATGCGCACAATGAATTATTGCCTAAGGACTCACTGAAATCGGAGATTGAATTGAGATTGATTGGAGACCGAAAACGACTACTGTTTCTGTCACGAGCGAACTCCTTCGTATTTTGGAGTCGGGATGTTGTTTAAAATCAGCCAAATATAAGGCTAATTAGGAGGTTGCAGTTGAGAATGTTGACCAAATGAAAGTAGGCTTTATTTCGACATTTTTGGTAGTCATAAGTCCTGCTACGGTCAGTGGAAAAGTTCATATATAACTCCTTAGAAGCAGCTAGACAGATTTAAATATAATTATTGTGTTTTGAGTTTGGTAGCTATTAGAATAGGTTGTTAAGTATATTTCATATCGCTAGGTGTCTTTGTACAGCAATGACAGATGGCGTTACGCCCGTTTCGTTAAGCTTTCATCGCTTCAGCCATCAATACACATGCGCGTTCATAGCCAGTTTGCTAGCTACTTAAGCGAAACAAGTAGACTGGATTTAAACGATGAAGCAAACTGCATGGAGATCTCTCTCAGGTGAGATTCTTAACCTTTTTTTTTTAAAACGTATTTATTACGCCAACTAGGAGAACTTTAGGAAGTTTGCTTCACCGTGTAAATCGAGTCTTGTGGCCGATTTCTCGTCTTCAAAAAAGCTGCTATGTGTCAGATAAACTTAGGGCCGTTCTCTAATCTACTATCTGTCACATAAACCTATAAATAATAGAGCAAAATCTTAGTTTATCTGACACATAGTAGCTATTTAGAAGATGAGAAATCGGCCTTTAGATTTTAATTTCTTATTTGTGGAAAATTAGAGGATTAGAGAACGGCCCTTGGTCGTGTGTTTTCCCGATTGTCGAAATCTGGTGATGCAAAAACCCCACAATTTGTATACATTTCTTAAGAAAATCGAAGCACACAACTTTCAAACTTCAAGTAGTCATCAAATAAGAATTCTGTATTTGTAGTTTAGATGGTACGGGTTCTATTCCAGAATTCGAAAACTCCACTTTAATGGTAGAAATCCCTATTATATACTTAATATCTCTGGTTCCTCCCTCATTTAAGTGTCAAACGCACCACAAAATGTATAAGCCAACAAGTTGCTAAGCTCAAAATCGCGGCTAAGCCTGTTTCAGCCTCAAACTGACCACACAGGACAGTACGCTTAATACTCGATCAGAGCACCTCCTCTCCTGGTGCCACATACCTGTTCCTGTCCAACCAACCACAACTTAACCCCACATCCAAGCGTTTAATGCATGGCATCGAGCATCTAAATTTTGCCAGACTTTTTGGCTTGGCATTTAAGTAATTTACTGGCAACAACCTGTGGGTAGCTTCCATCCACTCATTCTTCGTTTTGTGCATGGTGGGTA
Organism: Lordiphosa andalusiaca; assembly: GCA_035044965.1. Taxonomy (NCBI): domain Eukaryota; kingdom Metazoa; phylum Arthropoda; class Insecta; order Diptera; family Drosophilidae; genus Lordiphosa; species Lordiphosa andalusiaca. The sequence goes on along the minus strand of JAWNNM010002217.1, from coordinate 1,176,883 downwards.
ATTTTTCACCGGCTGACAAGATGTCGCCATGGCTGCCGGGCTGCTGTGCTGCATAATTGCTTTGTGGTTAAAGGTTTATTTACTTTTTTTCTTTTTTTTTTGCTTGCCGTCTGAGTCTGTCCGCCTGCCTGCTGAGTCACTTAAGTCCGCGTCGTGCGCTAAGCCGGCGGCTTGCGCTGATTTGGGCTTAAATGCATTCTGCTCATTTAATTTTCAGTGCACCCGCAAAGACGTCGCCAGATGGTGGTCGGACGGAGGACACAGTACAGGGAATGAAGAGAGAGAGAGAGGGGGACTCTGGCTGCTGTCTGCAAATTATATAATTAAGTTAAAGTGAGCGCTCCAGCTTCAGCTTTGGCCTCTCCCCCATTCGGCGAGTTCAGGCTAATTTCTTAATTCTCACCTTCCGCTTTTGGCGGACGTAACCCATTCCTAACGAATTCATTTCCGTACTTCCATTATGATGACTTTTATTGTTGTGCGCTGCGGCTGGTGTTATCAACACCCGTAACACAATAGCACGTCGACCCCAAGCCCAGATCCAGAGCCGGTCCAACCCCCCTGGGCTGATTGCTGTTCATTCGCGCGTTAAATGTGAGGGGGAGGGCTGATGCTGCTGGTTTTGGAAAATGAAACCACCACCCATCCCTCTCCAGGGTCCAGGGAACTACTCTACTCTTTGGCTCTCTGGCCGTTTTTGTGTTCAATTTAGCGTCATAATTTCGTTTATTTCTACTTTCGAACGAAGTACCGACCGCCTCCGCCTCGGCCTGCCCCCCTCCGCTGCCACTTGGTCTCTTTGCTGCTGTCAAGTGTTTTGTTGAGTTCATCAAAATTGTCGCTACGACTATGACATCCACTTAACGCAATTTCCAGCAGCTCCAGTTCACTCATTCATTTTACGCCATTTACAGTCACAATTAATGTTTGTTTGCCCAACTCCCGCATGTCAAGATCAAAGTGGGGACCTCCGTCCCTAACCTGTAGCTTAAAGCTTGCATATTTAATAATTGTGTTCATAAAAATGTACCCGGTACCCAAACCAGAGGCCTCCGGGGAACGCCCGCCCGCCCGCCTGCCGGTCCCCCATTAAGAAGGGGTCGCCGCACAAAAAGCGCAACCTTGCCAACAGAATGTTTTGCTCGAGACTTTACACCTGAAGTTGAGATGGGATGCCGCTGCTCCTGGGGCCCGGCCATAAAGAATCTTAAATATTTGAGCCAGGTGTGCCAGTTATTTCCAGTATTTTCCAGGGGTTCATTAGATGTGCAGTGAAACTTAATTTTTGTTAAAATGTGGCTCTGGTCACATTGCCCTTGCTTGTATACCCTTGCGAAGGCTAGGTGTCTTTTTCTAGACAAGTAGAGGACGATTTTCTTTCAACAATATATGGGCAAGATGCCACACGCAAATAGTTTGCGCAAACATTTCTAAGAGTTAGCCTATTTGGATTGCAAATAGTTTGCGCGCAAACTAAAGCCAAGTAGCATTTGCTTCTGTTTGTGTCACAACTATTTAAGCCGAATATGTTCCCAGTGGATACATTTTGTTGTTTAACATTAAATGCAGATTTTACGGGTATTAAATAATCCGCAAATAGTTTGCTTAAACATGTTTATACTTTGTGCAAATTATTTGCCTGACTAAGAAGATTCAGAAGAAGATTCCTCTTCGACTATTTAGATATTTTGTGAAGCAAGCGATTTTTCAAGTCTAAGCAAAAGAATTATGAGCCACCATATCAAATGGAACAGCCATCTTAAGGTCCAGGTCCTGATACATAAGTTTGTGGGCAAATTCCTTCATCAGTAACGTTGCCATTTGTTATTTTGTCAAAATGCAGTATTATACTTGGCACGTTATTTATACAATGCTGTTTATACTATTATCCATAAAAATATTATCAAATTTATTTTCTAGTTTTTAAAAGTCGTCTTAAATTTTATTTTTATACTCTGTACCGTAGGTACATAGAGTATTATAAGTTTGTGCAAAAGTATGTAACATCCAGAAGGAAGCATCTCCGACCCCATAAAGTATATATATTCTTGATCAGCATCAACAGCCGAGTCGATATAGCCATGTCCGTCTGTCCGTCTGTCTGTCTGTCCGTCTGTCCGTCTGTCTGTCCGTATGAACGCACAGATCTCAGAGATGGTAAGAGATAGAGTTTTGACATGTATGGGACATATGATTCTAATGTCTTTCTTGGTACAGAGTATGTTATAGTCGGGCTTGACCGACGTTCTTTCTTGTTCTTTCTAAAATCTAGAAAATATTTTATGAAAAGCCAAGAACAACTAAAACAAAACAGAAAACTAACAAACAAAGTTATCATTGCTTGCTTTTAACAATTTGGGTGCTCTCATAGAATCTAATATAGTTTTGCACAAACTTTTCCCCTCCGCTAATAATTTGTTTGACTGTTTGGTCACACTGCTCACAGAGGTGTTACCACTTAGTCCCACAAGGCAAATATTTGTTATTCGTTCGAGTTTATGTATTTGCTTTATGTACTTTGATTTTGGTATTTTTGTTGTGTATTTTTCTGGCGAGCTTAACATCAAAGTAGCTTTGATTAGTGGACGACTCTTTCCGATGGTCCGATTATTAATTGGCTATATTTTCCCCAATCTGTGAAAGTAGACCAAATCTTCAAAAGGGTAAAAATCATGAAAAATTTCGCCCCCACTTGGTAGCTCACCTTGGGACCCATAACATGAATACAATCCAAGTTTTTGCTTATTTGCTTAAAAATCTACAAAACTGTGGCAAGTCGGGCAGTTGGGTCATCTGGCAGCTATATAAAATAATGATCTTGTTGAGACGTCTCAGGGGCCCAAAATACGAATACAAACCAAATTTGGGGCATATATTTTTAAAAGTTTCTTAACTGAGATATTAGAGAAGTATAATAGTCAATCTGAGAAGAACACAAATATATTAGAAGGTGCTTGAGAAGTAGGCTATATGAGTTCTCTTATGGGAACTCACAATGAACTGAGGAATGTTTAAAAACTTCTTGAAGTTTAAGTTTAAGTAAGTCCTGCCTAAGTTTATATTGTGCGGTATGTTTGTGTGGCTGCTGTGCAAAAGGTCGTGGGATCGATTCCGCCTAGGGACATCCAATGAATAAGTTTTTTTCTTTAAAATCAAACTTACACACCCGATCACCTTCACAAGCTATTGGCGCCAGCTTCTAATGAAAAAGCTTCTCAATCTTACCGTTCGGATTCGTCTGTAAATAGTAGTTACCTATCTCTTGTGCGATTATAAGATGCACACAAACCAGCAGATTGAGAGAAGCTCGACTTGGCCCTTTGGGACTGTAAAGTCAACTATTTGCTTTTTAACTTGGGATGCAAGCACATCTAATGTATACGGAACTCCGGCGGGGGCTTCGAACTAAAATTCCATAAATCTTAGGTTCAAGGATGTTGTTCGCCATTGTTTTTCAAAAGTTGAGATAAAAAGGCACTTACAGAGCTGAATAATTGCAATATTCTGGCATGCGGAATACGAATTGTTAAGTGTGTTCGTGTCCAAAAATCTCTTTACTTTCAAATTTAGATTCGACTGAGTAGACGGCAAATAAATTCAAATAAATTCTGTAATTATTTCTGGAAAATCAGAGCTCGAAGCCTTTGATCAAACTTTGATATTTTAAGATAAAATAGCCAGTGAGATATCCAAATCTTTACATCATTTAAGTCCGACGGTCCTCTAGCAATGCCATCGAAGATACTAACTTTTCTGCAGACTCCAAGTCTCATTGGTGCCTTATCGATCAGACAGTACAAAACCTTCAGGCATTATGTCACAACTAAGAATGTCCCCGAACCGAAACTTTGGGTTCAGAACAGATTTAGGTTCAGTTGCTTCCACACACTTGGTTCGGTTCTCGACCAGCTTGCAGCCCTCCTTTTTATTTGCCTAAAAACGTTTGTTGGATCAGTTAAGCAGTTGTTAAATTGGTCATTTTCAGCCAGAAACACACCGGAAAGGGCATTTGAGCTTTGGCACGCGAAAGTGTGCCTTTGGGTATGTTAATCTATTTTTTTTATGCATTTCGCGGCGGGCATTCGCCTAAAAGCGGGCTTGAATTTGCGCTTGCCTGCTTTTTTGGATTTGATTTCATTTTCATTACGTATGTGCCTCTTAGTGTGTGTGTGTGTGTGTGTGTTGTTTTTTTAGGGCTATTCTTTTGTCATTTTCAGGTTCAACCACCCTATTTTGGTTGTTTTTTCCAGTACTTTTGCTTACAAAAGCAACTCATTCACATGTTTGCCGTTATGTCTGTACATATTTGGAAATGTATTCAAACCTACTTTGCCTTCACGCTGACTCCTTCTCCTGTTTGGCTACTTTTCACTTCACTTTGTACCGAATTTTAGAGCACTTAACATAATTTATTTCTTTCTCTGCTTGCACTTGGCACACAAACACTGATTATTGTTGCTGGTGTTGTTGTCACAATTTTGTTTTGCTGTTGGCTTAAAACATTTTTCCTTTTGCTTTCTTTTTTCCAGCTTCTTTGGCTGCTTGCTTTTGCCTTTAATCTAAAAACAACAACAATGAAACGAAAACATACGCCGTCCGTCGATCCCGAAACAACGTTGAAGACCGCCGAAAACCCCGAAAAATGCTGCAAGCGAAATATTCGCGAAACACTCTCTCACTGAAACACACAGAGTGAGCCTGCTTGCTCGCTGGGCTGTTGTCGTACGAAAAAACCGTTATTTTATACTCCCACACAAAAAACGTCCGCTCGCCATGCAAGTCGTCGCGCAACTGAAACTGAATTTTGTTGGGGGGCCCACCAACACGACAAGCGAACTGGCTGGAAATGAAATGGAAACGGAACCAAGTTGTTGCTGATGCTTCGTTGGCATTGTTGATGCTGTTGTGAGTTCTCTTTGGTTCGCTCTCATGCGGACACAATGCAATCAGTGATGCCAGCAGACGATGAGGGAAGGCGGAAGATAACTATAATTTAACCGCACAATTATTTGATTCAGGTTCGCGGATGAGGAGGTGGTTTTTTTGGAACTTGGATCAGGTTTAAATATGAATTTTTCAAAGAATGAAGGCGCAGCTGGTCGACATTTACACGACATCATCTTTAAACCAGGGCTCACAAACGGTTCGAAATCGAACCGCTCCGGAGTCAGAGACTCCGTGATTTTTTGGGAACCAGAGCTAACAAATTGTTCCCTATCCAACCCAAACCTGAACCGGAGCAAACTCATTTTAAAAAGGGTTCGGTTGAAAAATATTTCTTTGACATTTTCCCTAGCTGATATTTAAGTATAAATATTTTAAAAGTACAAGAAGCCCATTTCCATCCCAGCGACTTTTACTGAACTAGGTACACCAGTTCTGTTTGTTTTATCTAGCCAGTATTAATGAAAAACAAGAAAGTAAGTCAGTCAAGCCCGACTATAACATACTATGTAACGACGAAATTATACTCTCAACATAAATTTTGATGCTGCAGTAGCGGCTAAAAGCAGCACTGCTACTGCGCTGCAGCAGCGAAGATTCTTTTGATCATAACTCGACAACCCTTCATGCGATCTACACCATTCCTTTGGCGGAATGATAAGTCATTATGATTACTACATATGTCTTGAAAAAACGAACCATCTATCTTTAAAACTGTGGGAGATATTACGTTTTTTCTAAATTGCGGGGGAGGGAGGGGGCTTGTCCAAAATTGAAAATAAACTTGATCTGCCTGCAGATATAAGAAGTTTTTGTCCAATACCCATCAAACCACTATCTCTTACTATCTCTGAGATCTGTGCGTTGACATCGACTCGGCTGTTAATGCTGATCAAGAATTTATATACTTTATGGGGTCGGAAATGCCGTCTTCTGGCACAAACTTATAGTACTCTATGTAACAACGGTAAACTTTAATATATAATGTCTGAACCCCGGTTCGAACCTGAACCTGGGCTCAGCGACCTTCCGAACCCGCTCCGTGAACCTGAACCCAACGTTTCCGTGGGTTCGAACACCGGATTGAACCCCTCCTATTTTTTTCAAGACCTGCAGCCCTGCTTTAAGCATTATTTTATATAGATCGTTCCATTGACTCAAATTAGAAAGTCATACATTTTTCTGAATATGTTGAGTTTGTTTTACTCAAATCCGAAAGCTATTAGAAATAAGATTCGAGTACTGCCCATCTTAATATCTTGAGTTCAAAAGTTCAGCTGGAGCTGAAGATGTTTAGTGGTATTATAAATACAAGGAAAATTTTAAGAATTTTCGAGATTTTCGTTGCGTTCAACTCATTGGGTTTGCTTTAGTTTATTTGATGTTGCTGTTGCTAAGTTTTGGTCCACAGATATAGCAAATGATTCGCTCTGTTTTTGACTTGTCGGGGATATTCACTTACACCCGTTCTTTCATTGTAGCACAATACTTAAACCATTAAATTGTTGTTGAGAACTACTTTTATCATTTTTGTGCTTGAATTCAATATCAGCTCGGGCTCCAACAGACCTGGAAAAATCCAAAAATGGTATAAAAATGGGTTCTACGGACTTAAGGTCAAGCTAGTACAAACTCTAAAAACAATCGAAACTAATAAATTCCTTCAAAAATTCTTCTTTATTTCCAATAACCTGATTTGGCTGTAAAATAGTTAACTCGCCAACACTGACTGCAACCGCAAAGCTACAGTGGATTTTCTGGTTGATAGACCAAAACGGGGGGACAATTGAATTGAAGCGCACATGAAGCTTAAAAAAGGGCTCCATAATTAAATCAATTTAATTGTGGAATTCAATTATGCGGCATTACCAAACAAAGGGGGGAACATATGCCAGAATAGTCCAAGGGGGCACTCGAAAGTTGTATTATTTTTGTGGTTTTGAAATTCAATAAAAAATGTTCATCTCCAACTTTACCTTCAATTTAATTCTGATAAACTATCAATATGTTCCAGCCACTCCAATTGTTATTCGATCTGCCAACATGTTCCACTTACCACGCATTCCCCCTTATGGTTTGTCTCTTACAGCCAGTCTCTCTTGCATTCGCTCTCTTACTGCTTGCCTCCCGGTCTCTGTACACTTTTTGGGTGCCATACTCATTTCCGGTTTCCGCTGCTTTGTGTGTGGGTAAAATTTGAATTGCCAGGGTAAACAGTTTTGGCGCCCTTTGCCTTTTGACTTTTTCTGCGTATCACAAATTATTGAAAACACATTAACGCGAAGCGACAACTCCTGACACTTGGGCGGATGTTTGCAATTTCCCTGAGCGTCTGTCTTTTGTGGGCGTGGCAAATCAAATTGGCTCGTCGCATTCAATTGCCGGCAATGAATGGAACTTCCCTTGGAGCAGGCTAATCAACACATTTCAGGGAGAGAGAGAGAGCGAGAGTGTGTGAGGCCCAGCTAGATAAGAGTTTGGCTGCATTTGTTGATAAGATAATGGAAAACTGTTGCGGGCTACGGAGCCGGAGCTTTTGCTGGTTTGGGCTTAGTCACAGGTTGCCAGCAGTTGAACATGGACGAAACAGACTTGTCCCTCTTCGGTAGCAAGAACAAGCACAAGAAAGATAAAGCGGATGCCACACAAATAGCCAAGACACCCACATCGGAGGCTGATTTGAGGCGCATCATTATATCCAGACCCACAACCGATGACACCTATGAGAATTGTCAAAGGGCTGGCATTGCCTTGATCCTAAATCACAAGGATGTTAAGGGTCAGAAGCAGAGAGTGGGCACCGAGCGAGATCGCGACGATATACAGCATAGCTTGCTCTGCTATGGCTTCGATGTGAGGGTCTACAATGATTTGACTTTCGAGGAGATCAATAAAATGCTCAAGGAGGGTAAGTTGCGATCGATACTCGGTGTTTGATAACATGCTCTCGATACTAAGTACTTGAAACTAAATACTATTGTGTTATATCTATAGATATTAAGTGCTCGATATCAAGTATTCGACTTTAAGTACCCGATATTAAGTAATTGATTGTAAGCTCTCGATACTGAGTGCTCGAAGCAATGAACTCGATATGTAATTGCTATACTAGTTACTCGGTACTATGAATACTTTGAAAATACTGAGTATCGAGTTCTTAGTATCGAGAACTTACTTGATACTAAGAACTCGACTCTAAATATTTGGTACTTTGTACTCGATACTCAGTACACAATACAAAGTACACGAAACTAGTTACTCGATACTAACTAAAGGATACCAAATCCTTGATACAAATGCTCAGTATTTGATATCAAGTGTTCGATAATAAATACCTGACTTAGTACTCGATACGTAGTACTCAATACTAAGTACTGGATATCAAGTGCTCGATTCTAAGTACTCGATATTAAGTACTTCATTGTAAATTCTTGATACTATGCGATACTAACTACTCGATACTACGAATTCTATGAAAATACTGAGTATCGAGTATATAGTATGGATATTGACCATGTTTTTTGATACTACGAGCTCAATACTCAGTATTTGTTGCTAAGTACTCAATACTCAGTACTTAACTTTAAGTGCCCGAAACTAAGTACTCGATACCAAGTAATCAATATCAATACAAAGTACTTAAAAGTCAGTATTCGGCTCTTAGAGTCCAGCACTGAGTAATCTTTACTAAGATTTCAATACCAAGTAGTCGATACCAAATACTCGACTCAAAGTACTCAATACTTAAAACTGCACCTCATTTCACTCCACAGTGGCTCGCGAGGATCACTCGGACAACGATTGCTTTGTGTTGGCTGTCATGTCTCATGGCTCTGAGGGCAAGGTTTATGCCAGGGACATGTCCTATCCGGTGGAACGTTTGTGGAATCCCTTTCTGGGCGACAACTGCAAGTCGCTGGTGAACAAACCCAAAATCTTCTTCATCCAGGCCTGTCGCGGTGAGAATTTGGAAAAGGCTGTGGAGTTTAGCTCGTTTGCTGTGATGACCAGAGAGCTGGCACCCGCCGCTGCCGCCCCGGCACCACAGCCGGTGACCTATGCCATACCCAGCACAGCTGATATGCTGGTTTTCTACTCCACCTTTGACAGTGAGTGAATGTTTTCTCTCCCCTATAATAGTTAGCATTTCGATGCCTTTGATTGCAGAGTTCTTCTCATTTCGCAATGTGGACGATGGCTCTTGGTTCATACAGAGCCTGTGCCGTGTGCTCGACCTGGCGGCTTGTGACGAGGCCCGCCGGCCGGATGGCGCTGAGCTGCTGCGCCTGATGACGGCTGTTAACCGGAAGGTGGCCTACGAGTATCAATCGAATACCAAGAACGAGGCCCTCAACCAAATGAAGGAGATGCCCAATTTTATGTCCACGCTGACCAAAACATTTCAGCTGCGTGTGAAACCCAAATCAATGCAGTACAGTGGCTGAGGTGGGGTGGTTGTGGGGGGGCGGGGGAGGTGTGAGTCAGACCCTAGGAGTACGTAACCACTGAATTGTGTTAATAATAATGTTTGCTATTTGTTTATATGTACCTGTACCTGTATCGATCGTGCGCGGGGCACTTATCTGGAATTGGCTTAGTGCCTTTGGGGCGCGATAACGTCAGTCGCTTCCCGAGGCGAGGGGTCGGGGTGGTAAGCTAGCTGAAACAGTTTCCCAGAGGTCAGTTGACCCGGTCATGCCACGTCTGCCACACGTTTGTGAGCTGTGTCTGATTATGCGGCTTTGGCAGCTGGTTTCCCTGGCTCCGTTCCGCCTTAAGCCCAGACGGGCAGGAGCCCGCTGTCAGGGCTGGACCACGGCCATTGCCATCATCAGATGGCTGATCCTGTTGGCAGTGTCTCCTTTGGTCTTAATCAAAAGTGTCTCCTTGTACGAGGCAACCCAAGTGAGACACTCCCTGGTGTTCAAATACATTGCACTGGGCACCATTTGGTCTGATATGGTCATCTCTTTGACTCTTTTGGTGGCTCACATCTGGCAGCGTAAGAATGTGGCTAGATTGGTCAACAGTTTGGCCGGTCTCCATCGTCACACCAGGCTGAGCTGGTCGGCCAGGCTACTTGTTTGGGCCAAGTTGCTTGTCTCGCTCTACGAAGTTGTGTGCAGTGTGCCATTCCTGACCGCCAGTAGTCTGCCCTGGACCCAGCTGCTGGCCTACGGCATTCAGCTGTATGTCCAGCATGTGAGCAGTGTCTATGCAAATGGAGTGTTTGCTGGACTAATCCTTCTACTGGCCAGCCTGGATCAACTGGCACGCGAGGACTCAACTCAACACTTGAGACGAGAGCGACATTGGCTTCAAGTGTGCGGTCAGTTGATGGCCCATCCCTTCCAGCTGGGCATTTTTCTGTTGGTCATTGGCAGCTTTGTCAACATCCTGGCGAATATGTATGCCTACATGTCCTACTTCGTGCTGCAGCACGGAGTGCCCCTAACAATATCCAATTATTGTCTAATTGTGACCATTCAACTGTATGCCCTGATTTGGGTGGCTCATAATTGTCAGGTGCGACATGCGCGTCTGCAGCAACGCTATCAGCAACTGGGCTATGTGCCGGATGATTTGACACAGGAGCAGGTGGGTGGAGACTTAGTTGTGGAATGAGTTCATGTGATTTGATTTTGGAGTTTGCAGGCGATGCAACCAACTTCACCGCTGCCGATGTCACCCTTTGGCAGCCTCAAGTTCTCCATCCTGGGTCTCTTTCGCTTGGACCACGCATTTTGGCTATTTCTTGTCTCATATGCTCTGAATTTTGTTGTCATCATACTGCAATTCACCCTGAAGAACATGAAACGGTAGGCGGAGCTACAAACTTTAATTTTTTTCAGTGCTGGGAATGCTGATTTGGTTTTTTGAATCAATCGTCGCTTTTCATACCCTTGCATAGGTTTAATTAAAATTGTTCAGATGTTTGTAATGCTTAGAAAAAAGCATCTCCGACCACATAAAGTACATATATATTCTTGATCAGCATGGCGAACTGAATCGATAGAGCAATTTCCGTCCGTCTGTCCATCTCTTTCTATGCGATTTTCTCCTTCAGTTCGAAAGCTATCGCGACCAAACTTTGCCCAAAGTCTTGAGTACAAGTCCGATGAACATTTTTTGGAACCGGCTGGATCGGATGACTATAGCATATAGCTGTCATATAAACGGTCGTTTGGAAAACTAGTTTTAGTAAGAAAAACTCGTTTGTTTTCAATGAAAACGCCTCTAAACTTGGTATTTCTCAGCTCTTTCTCTGCATTCCTATGATTCTACTTAGTTTGGTCGAAATCGGACATCTATATAATATAGCTGTCAAAGAAAGATGTGTCTGAAAGGTAGTCTTAGTGAGAAAAACTTGTGTGTTTTCAATCAAATTGTTCTTCAGAATAGTTAGCAAAACATGCTGCAAGGGTATACAAAGTTCGGTCGAACCGAACATGACTTTTCTCTATTCTTTTCTAAATAATGGAGTTTTTCAAGCTATAAACCATTACTTGAAATAAAAAGTTGAACTTTGTAATTACAAATAAACCCTGTTAAAATTGGTTTGAATTTTAGCACAGCTATTTTAATTGAATTTTTCCAATAAAATGTTAAATTAGTTGATATTTCATGGCTTAAGTCAAATGTTAATTTTACTTGAGTCCAGTCAAGTAGCAGCTGATATTTATTTATTTATATTCCTTCCATTAAAATCTTTAAAGGGGACAATCTCCCTACCATTAACATTTCAATGGGCACATTTTCACAACCAGTGAATATTTGATTGGGGAAATTTGCCTGTGTAGAAATTATTTTCAGTACGCAGAGTTTTCTGTTTTATCCGTGTTTCAATGGCGAATAGCTGATGTACATAATAAACATAGATTGCTACGAAATTTTTCATTGGAAAAGAGCTAAAATTTCAATTTATTTTTTATTGATTTGTTTTTCAAACAATAAACTCGATCTCTGGTCCACTGTGGCTGTGCCATGTTGTTAAAAAAGCTGCAAGCAAAAGTTTAGTCAAACTTTCCATAAAGTTACGCCAGGTGTCCCCACTAGATTTTATTAAATAAAGCTAGGCAGCGCCAAAACGGAAGTCTTGCTACCTTGGCGCTAGTGAGCGAGTCCAGAGGGCGACACTGGTAAAGCTATCGATTGACTTATTAACTGTTATCGGTGTGTTGAGCCGCTAGCCGTTAGGAATTTAAAATTATCCAAGCAACTGGCGGCTATTATATGAAAGCTGATTGCTTATCATTGCAACACAATTTGTCAATGTAAAATGTAAGGCAAATAAAAGGCTAACTCGAAGGTCGATCTTCTGCGTTATGGCTCTTAGCTGGCCCATTTACTGAATCGTTGTCTCCAAAAAAATAAGGAGAAGAGTTTTTTTTAAGAAGTTTAAGCCATTACCAAACAGCTTTTAAGTATTAATATTACTTAAGGGCGCTAAATTTTCCAATGGCAAAAATATAACCAAACTAAAACTTAAATATCATGCAAGAAGCTTAGCTGACTTTTGCCTTGTGTAGTTCCAGTATGATGCACAATAAAGTTTACTGTTAACAATTTTATGTATTTTATAGCATTTTCAATCTATTTGTTGTTTTAGTTAGCTGTAATCAATGCATTATGTGTTACGCCTTTTTTACTTTTACTCTACCTCACAATAAACTCAATCCACGAAGTAGGCAGAAGAATTTTCAACTATAAAATTGGTTGAATTTACTCATCAGTCTTTTTCTTTGTAGCATTTGAAACACAAAACAAATAGGCAAAGCTGACTTCCGCAGTGCCAAAATCATTTATACCCTTGAATGATATTTGCTGCCCCATTTACCGTCTATTCACCCGTCTTCATAATAATACGAAAATTAGGCCATTTTCGTGATTTTTTTAAACGTTTGGCTTACACCTTATAGTTACACGTCTGCAATAGTTGCTAGCAAGTTTTCATAATAATCGAAATAGGCTCAAATGTAAAGTTTGCAAATTACGCAAAATTTTTGACATTTCCATGTACATCTTCCATTAACCGACGCCCGCATTGTAATCTAAGCACCCAGCTCTTTCAAATGATTATTTTGCAAATTTTGCTGCTTTTGTTCATGAGTCTCACAGTCAAGAAGTGCTTAGTGCAATTGGATTCGCCTAACTAATATTTGTTAGTAAACATTATTCGAATAAAGTTGTTAATTTTGGTGTAGAATTCGTGAAACATATGCTTTAAGATATATTTTCTTTTTAAGTATTTGATCCGAATTATTACAATTTTCCGCCAAACAAATAATGGCATACTTAAGAGGGAACCCATATGTGAATATGTAGGCACACATAAAAAAATACTAAATCTCCGATTTGCTCATAGAAATACACGAATAACTTTGTCAGACGGTAACCGAATTCATAGAATCCACATCTATTCTACGGAGAATTGAAAGGGCTATTATAATGAAACTTAAAAGAAAATAGCGTTGAAAAAAATATTCAAAGTAGTAGAAGCCAAAGTAGAAATTGAAAGAATTAAAAGTTAGATATGCCAGATCTGTAACTCGCATTTCTCAGCCGGTTATCTGTCAAACCATTGATGATCTAACTATAGCTTTAGGAATTGCCAAGCTTATAAAAAAATAAAATAAGACAAAAGCTGTTTTTCGACCATAACTTTAGATTTTGGGAGTGTTGGGAAGACACCAAATATGAGAAAATGCAAAAACAAATGAAAAATATGCTTTAAGTGGTTTTTTCTGTTACACTGTGTTATCCACCCACTGTGCAGACGGCTTGTCCTAGAGATCTAATATATATCTAATATAATATATATCAAAGAAAGTCGGTCAATCCCGTCCATAACAAACTCTGTACCAACGAAATTATACGCTCAGCATAAATATTGCTGCTGCAGCAGCGAACAGTCTTTTGCTCATAGCTCGACAACCGTTCATCCGATCTTCATCATTTTTTTGGCGGGTCGATAAGGTATCTTGATTAATAAATATGTCTAGAAGGAACGAGCAATATATCTTTAAAACTGTGGAAGATATGAGGTGCCTGCAGACATAAGAAGCATATGTCCCATACATATCAAACCTATATCTCTTACCATATCTGAGATCTGTGCGTTCATACGGATAGACAGACGGACATAACTATATCGACTCGGCTGTTGATGTTGATCAAGAATATACAGGGTGCGCCATATAAAGTGTCGGTATGGCAACACTGAATAACTTTAACATTTACCAACCGATTGCTTTTGTTAGACATGTTTTGGAAACATCAATCTAGTACAATTTTGACCATGGAACGCTTCACACAAACAACGCGCCGAAATAGTGAATCTCTTCATCGAAAATAATCATTCAATTGTGCTAACAAATTTTGATGACCGATGAGGCCCATTTCACGCTTTCTGGTGGTGTTAATAAGCAAAATTGTCGCATATGGGGCACGGAAAATCCACACCGCATCCATGAAATACCTTTACACGACCAAAAAGTGACTGTTTGGGCCGGTATCAAAAAGAGGCGATATTGTCTGGCCACCCAGATCTCCAGATTTGACCGCCCCAGACTTCTTTTTGTGGGGCTATTTAAAAAGCAAGGTTTACGCCAGCGATCCACAGACCATTGAAGAGCTTAAGGCCAACATTCGTGCCGAAATCGCCACTTTATCGACTGAGACGCTCGAAAAAGTGATGGAAAATGCCGCAAAAAGGGCACATTTTGTTGTGGCCAATAAAGGCGGCCACTTGATTGATGTTGTGTTCAAAAAGTAGTCGAAATAAATTGTACAGGACCAAATTAAAGGAACAAGATCAACATATAGCAATCGGTTGATCAAAACCGAACCAGTCATTATGCTGGGGTAGCTTGCATCCCAAATTTATATACATCCGTTAAGTTTCCTCTTCATATTTTCGAATCATTGTATTCCAATTAAACTCAGCCAAGTCAAGTGTAAGCCGACCCCATCGATACCCGATTGTGTCTCAACCAATTTGTAATGTTCCCTCAAAATGTGGTGTTCGTTTTTTTTTTTCCACTTTGTTATGGTTTTTCTTACTTTGCGTATGCAAATGTTTATCTATTTTTATATTTAATTAATAGCATTTGGTAATTGTTGAAATGGATTTTGGTGAAACGTTTTATCACATTTGAATGTTGCATAAACTGGAAACGAAAGTTGTCAGCAACAAACAGACAAATGTCATACCAGTTCACAAGCACACAGGGGGGGCGGGGGTGGGGGGTAGTGGAAACTGACTGAAATCGAAACGGAGTTGTTTAAATATCCTGTCGAATAACAAATATAAGTAATAAACCCAACTTGTTGTGTGGGCCCAACGAAGCATGCACCAGGCAAACAAAGTGCAGCAGATTGGTAAATGGATTAGCATATCGACGTCTTCCTGCTTTCACTTGAAAGATTGCGGCACAGTAGACCAAAACTGTAGGGGCAACCCACGCTAATTAGCATTAATTCTGCAAAACTTGAAGCCAAAATCAGCAGCACAGCAGCAGTCGCACGCGCCAATTTTCCAAGCCACTGGGCCGATCACGAACGCGTCTGCCTGCATTTGCGTAGGCTGTCCGCTGGTCAGCTCCAGCTCCACCGCCAGCTCCAGCTCAGGTGTTATGTAAGGCTATTAACCAGCAGCATTGTTTGGTCTACGCTTTTGCTGGGCTTTCGGTTCGCTTTGGATGCGGCCAGCGATGTTAAGAACCGTTAAGTCCCCTCTGACGCTTGCAACTGCATCTTTGGGATTATTGGCTTTCGGTTTGTGCCCAGGCAGCGATTTGTTTTGTGTTTGATTTCTGACTTGTTGCCTTTTGATGCGCTTGGCTGGCCGTATCAAGCCATCACCTCACCATCGCACCATCTCACCTGCCTCTTTCGAGTCTCTCGTCTGCGCGTTGATGTTTATGTTAATAAGTTTTGTTGTTTATACTTTTATTTTATGATTACAAAGCCAACCGTTGGCTTGTTATTGTTGAAAATGCTGTTGGGCTAGCTGCCTCTACCTTCCTTCTTTCTCTGCAGCATTTCATGTGATTGCCTTTTGTGTGTTTCAACACGCAATAAAACGAAAGAGAGAAAACTGAACTAGACACAGTTCCAGCCGCTCCAAGGATCTTTCATTAACAACTACTCAGCGACTCTCTCTCACTCGGCCAGAGTTTTCCTGGCGTTTCTCGCGGTGGGAAAACTAGTCTCATCGCAACACACTCACCCAGTAGACCCACCGCTCGACTCGAACTCCACTTGCAGTTTGGACTCATCGCTTCAGTTGGTCGTGAAGTGTTTGCCTAGTCGGTTGTTGTTTCGTGCGTCTGTGGTTCGCCATGTGAAGAGCGTAGCGTCTCCCGGCCCCTGGATTATACAAAGCTGAAGCCAAGGATAAAATATTAAAAAATAACGATGGGGAATATGGCTCGATTCATTTCATGGTTTATAGTGCTGTTCGTGTGGTTGGCCCAAAGTAGTGCCAAAACGGGGCAAGTGCAAGGCAAGTTGTCTTTGAGAGTGTGTGTGTGTGTGTGTGAGTGTGTGAATCGACTGCAGTTTGTCGCCCAAGTCTTTCGTTGCGTTTGGTCAACAAGTTTATCTTGTTGTGGAAGCGCTTTATCCGTTAAATAACCCCAATTTCAATTTAAGTGCTGCTGCGACAGCTTTTCCTCAGACGCTGACGGTGAATTTTTGTCTCCCGATGTCAGCCCATTTTTCATTTGGCTCATTTTTGTTTATGCAACGTCCACCACTGACCCACTTGGGCGACCCTCCATCTCGTTGACCCATTTGGTTAACCTGTCCACCAACACACTGTGAACTCGCCCAGGTGAACCCAAGTGGTGTGTGGCAATGTTCTAATTACAATTTTAATTTGTTTGTGTTAGTTGGAATGGCCGCATAAACTTATGAATTATGATCCGACAAGTGCTTGAGGCGTTTAACACTAATGTGAATTGTGCATTTATGAATTGAATTGTTGTTGTTGTTGTGCGCGTGTGAATGACATTTGTGTTTGTGGGAAATGAGAACTGTTGACCGTTACGAATGCCACAATACGGGAAAGTGTTAAACGCAAGTGTAGCAAATTAATCATGTGCAGACGTTTGCTGTTTGGGAGTGGTTAAGAAGGAGAGGTTTATGAAACTGTTCCGGGAAAGTCCTAAAATGTAATGTTGCATGGAGTCGATTCGGTAAGATCGTTATGGACACTTATCCATCAAATGGATATACAAAGCATGTTTAAGTAAACTTTCAGAATTTTGAGTAAATTGCGCACCTGAATTGAAATAAAATGTTCTAAGCTCATTTATTTATTTTTTGTTCTGGAGCAAAAGTTAAAATTTGAAATAAAAATCTACTCTATATTTATTTATCCAATATAATTGAAGTAATTATGTAATTTTTTGCAACAAATTGTTGGCTCTTCTAAGCCTAAAGTCTAAGACCACTTTCCTAATTATTTTGGTTGTTAATACTAAAATTTAGCAACTTCGTATTGTCGTCTGACTTAATTTGGTTCGAATTCTTGATCATATCGGTTGTTTTTCTAGGCTTAAGTGTTCCGAAAACCAAGTTTATTTTGTAATTGAAAAGGAAGAAGCAATATTTCTAAACTCCATCGACCATCACCTACACCGATGCCAGTTCTCCACAGTAATATAAACAAAAAAAATGTAAAATCAAGATGAAATCGCGATCACATCACATGTTTTTTAAATCTTTAATATAATACACTTAGGCAAAATGACAGTAACGAGAATTTTCGTTCACAAAGATAGCTCGAATTTCACGGAAATGTACCTAATAAATACCATTTTTATACTCTGTACCGTAGGTACATAGAGTATTATAAGTTTGTGCAAAAGTATGTAACATCCAGAAGGAAGCATCTCCGACCCCATAAAGTATATATATTCTTGATCAGCATCAACAGCCGAGTCGATATAGCCATGTCCGTCTGTCCGTCTGTCTGTCTGTCCGTCTGTCCGTCTGTCTGTCCGTATGAACGCACAGATCTCAGAGATGGTAAGAGATAGAGGTTTGACATGTATGGGACATATGCTTCTAATGTCTGCAGGCAGATCAAGTTTATTTTCAATTTTGGCCACGCCCCCTCCCGCCCCCGCAATTTAGAAAAAACGTCATATCTTCCACAGTTTTGAAGATAGATGGCTTGTTCCTTCTGGACATATTTAGTTATTAGGATAACTTATCGATCCGCCAAAGGAATGAAGAAGATCGGGTGCGCGGTTTTCGAGTTATGATTAAATTTCTTTCTTGGTACCATTTCTTGGTACAGAGTATGTTATAGTCGGGCTTGACCGACTTTCTTTCTTGTTTTTACTGAATCAGGCTTAAAACATAAAGCAGTGCGGAAATCGTGCACAGAGACAAATATAACATTCTCATGTTATGACAAAATGTTAAAAGCATTTCCAACAATTGAAAATAGATGAAAATTAACTTCGTCTCGGCCGAAGTTTGAATACACTTGCAGTACTTTTTTCAAACTAATTTGAAGGACATTTTCACTGTAAGCAAACACGATTTTCTCACTAAGACTTCTTTTCTGACTCTATTTTTCAATGACAGCTATACTATATAGATGTCAGATTTCGATCAAAGATGGTGGAATCATGGAAAAGCATAGCAAGCTAAGAAGTACTAAGTTTGAAGGCGGTTTGTTTGAAAGCATGAAACTTTTTCTCACTAAAACTAGTTTCTTGACTGATGTTTTCTATTTCAGCTATAACCTATAGTCATTCGATTTTGAAAAAAAACTTGAGGAACTGTGTGAATGCTTATTAAATAAATAATTTCCATTTTTAAAGAGGTTTACGTTGAAAACAAAAAAGTTTTTCTCAATAAGACTACTCTTCTGACTCTACTTTTGTACGACAGCTATACTATATAGATGTCCGATTTCGACCAAACTTGGCAGAATCTTGAAGAAGCATAGAAAACTAGTAAATACGAAGTATGGAGAAGTATGCATTGAAAGCAAAAAAGTTTCTCTCACTAGAACTAGTTTTCCGACCGATCGTTGCTATGGCAGCTATATGTTATAGTCATCTGATCCGGCCGCTTCCTACAACTGTTCAGCGTATTTGTACCAAAAAACTTCGTGCAAAGTTTGGTAGCGATAGCTTTTAAACTGAAGCGGAGAATAGCATGGAAACATACGGACGGACGGACAGACGGACATGGCTTAATCAACTCAGATCGTCATGCTGATCGGTAATGCTTACTTCTATGCATTATAAACATTTGAACAATTTCAATATACCCTCTGCAATGGTATAAAAAGTGGTCCATACTAATACTTACTTTCAAACCCAACCTATTTATGACTGCTATTTATATACAGCCATGCTACCATTTTCGCATTCGCAAAAGTTTTGCGATTTGGAGAACAAATTTGGTCGAAAAACCGGTTTCAAATCGGGCTGGACCGACCGACTTTAACTTACGCTCTCGTTTTGTTCTAAGTGGAGGCGTTCTCCAAATCCATGAGAGCTGCAAGCGTATACATTTTTTGGTTGAGCCGAATTTAGATATCCTTTATTTATATTTCACATCATCATCAAACTCCATGCGATCCCCCAAAATGTGCTCAGAGTGCCAAGAATATTATGCCGGTTCTCAGATAAGAATCATTTGCTTTACAACAAAAGTCTCTTCAAAAGGCTGTTGGACAGCATCGCAGGAGTAATTAAGAAGTTTTCAATTTCGCCAGGACAATGTTTTAGTCTGGCTAGTACTTATATTGTAAGACAATGATATGCAATAGTTATCCGATGCTATAAAGCTTTGTCGAAGTCGGATGACTGAAGTATATAAAGGGTGATTTTTAAAGACCCATAGAAAAGTTTTTAAAAAAAAAAAAAATGAATCTTTATTTGAATCGGTAGTACGGTCCATATAATTAAATGTTTGAAGATAATTTCATGCAAATGTTGACCGTGACTGAGGCCTCAAATGGTCCATCCGCTTAGTTCAATTTTGGCATACTCTTTCCAACATTTCGGCCGGTATCTTACGAATAAATGCTTCAATGTTGTCTTCCAATGCGTCAATTGAAGTGGGCTTGTCTGTATAGACATGAGCTTTAACATAGCCCCACAAAAAATAGTCTAAAAGCGTTAAATCGCACGATCTAGGCGGCCAATTGACCGGTCCCGAACGTGAAACAAAATGTTCACCGAACTCGCCTCTCAATAAGTCCACTGTTGCGCGTGCTGTGTGGCATGTGGCACCGTCTTGTTGAAACCACATGTCATGCAAGTCAAGCTCTTGCATTTTGGGCAAAAAAAAGTTGGATATCATCTCACGGTAGCGCTCACCATTCACAGTTACGTTACGATTCGCATCATTTTTGAAGAAGTACGGTCCAATGATGCCACCAGCCCATAAACCGCAACAAACTGTAACTTTTTCTGGATGCATTGGTAGCTCTTGCAATGCTTCTGGCTGATATTCACTCCAAAATCGACAATTCTGCTTATTTACGTACCCATTGAGCCAAAAATGAGCTTCGTCGCTGAACACAATAAAATGGAAGAATCGCGCGATGAACTTTCTTAACAGAGCACGCATTTTGATAATAAAATTCAATAATTTGCAGGCGTTGTTCGATTGTAAGACGATTCATGGTTAAATTATAGACCAAACTGAAGATGTTTGACAGTGAAACAAAACACGAAACGTGCGTGAGCTGTTTAAGCCAGTGTGGCCAAAAAGACAATTGCTAAAAAATCACCCTTTATTTGCCATACGAACGATCGGTTGGAAAATGGGGTTTAAATGTGAGCTTGGCCAATTAAAATGTTTTATGCTTTAAAATGAATTTTACGAATTTGATCAAAGTCCGATGACAATATCCTATGTCTGACATATTAAGTTCTTCCGTTACAGCTGCAATTTTCTCCTTGGTATACACCCTTCTCACACGGGATGGTATCCAATAAAGTGAATGTGCTGTGATATTTGGTCACAATAGCTTTAATAGGCCTTTCGGTGGTTCGATTTTGACCACCATAACTTCATTTTCGAAACATATTTCTCACCGAACACGGATTTTGATGTTAATCTTCAATGATTTCTCTAGTGTAGTCATGGTGAAATGGCAATCCTAACTGAGGATTTCAGCAAACTCATCCAATATGCCTGCCCTTTGTTCCTCCCCTCTAATACTGTGGCAAATCTCTTCAAGCACTCGCAACATCCTGCCCAATTAGATTCTTCATTTTGGACCCACAGCGGAATTACATTTCCATATTCATGGACTTTGCGTTCGCTCAACGCAAACAATTCACACCGAACTGAACTAGAAACTGCAAGTAAATAATGGAAACTGCAAACTCAAATTACAACTGCAGCAATAATAATCTGAGCGACAACAACAACAACAGCCAGAAAAGCTGAAATAAAACAATAAACAAGCAAAGCCCACGAAAACTGTTGAGGAAAAACAAGAAATGAAGATGACAGGCGACAGCCAGACTCGAGCGATTTCACTGTAACAACAACAACAACAGCAGCAACAACAATGATAATTTCTCGCCACAGAAGATGTTCCGAAAAATGTCAGTAAGTCAGTCAGTCAGCCAGTTAGGCAGACAACCCAAGTTGGCTTTTGCCCGTCTTCTTGTCACTGCGGCGCAGCAGAAAATTCGAAGAAAAAAAAAATGGTTAATTATGTCATGAGGGTGGGAACGGCAAGAAAATAATTCGCAAGCTGATTGCAGGGCTCCTCCTCCTTCTCCGACAGTTGAATGCATGTGGAAAAGTGTTGCAACTCGGGCAGGGGGGCCCGTCCACGCGACAAACGTAGAAAGTTTCGGTTAGGCGCCAACATTTGTTTCGCACGTCGACGCCACGGAACGGCCTTATGGGGTGTGGGGTGTGGGTGTGGGGTGTGGGTGGGTGATTTTCAATTGTGGTCGCGTTTTCCGTTTTCGAAATTTGCAAGCCCAAAGCGGCAAGCAGCACTTTGTCAATGTTAGTCTTACCATTTTTTTTGTTGTCTTCTGTGTTTTTCGTGATCTCTAATCACTTATTTTTGTCCCACTTTAGCGAACACTGGCGGCGGCTGTGTGTTCCACTCGCTGGATGGTGTCTCCGCGGAGAGCGAGGGTGTACGCTTTATACGTCTCAGGGAGGATGCCCAGGTGGGCAAGGAGATACTACGCCTACAGGCCTATCCACGGTCCACGGTGGCGCTGAAGGGTGCCGATCCCACTGGGGATCACAAGTACTTCAATCTCACCGAGCACAATGCCACCACCCTGGTGGTTAGCCTGGCCCGTTCTTTGGAACGTCTGGTGGATCGCGATGTGCCGCGGAATCTGCTGAAATTTCGCATACTCTGCGCTGGCAAGCAGGAAAAGCTGGAGGAGGTAGGTTCGTTGGCAGTCCAGTGATCTATCAATCCCATCCATTTACCTTACAGGGCAGCTACCTCTCCATCACAGTGTACATAGAGGATGTCAACGACAATGCCCCCGAATTTCTCAATGTGCCCTATGTGATCGATGTGGATGAGAACACTTCGGTGGAGAGCATCATCTTTGAGGGGGTGCAGGCTTTTGATAGGGATAAGCCCAATACACCCAACTCGGAGGTGCATTTCAGCATGTCCACGGTACCCGAGCAACTGTCCAGCGATGGAAGTCCCTACTTTGCGTTGAAGAGTCCGCATCGGCCATTGCTTATATTGAAACGGGAGCTGGACTTTGACAATGGCATTCGGCAGTTCAAGCTGCCGGTGTTTGCCTGGGATCGGGGCACTCCCGCCAATCAGGCCAACACCACCATTACCATAAATGTGCGCGATGTGGACGATCTGCCGCCCAAATTTACCGAAGGCGTCTATCGTACCAAAATCAATGAGTTTTATCCCATGACAGGGGCGCCAGTGCGTATACCCCTGTACTTCGCACCACCCATAATGGCCTTTGATCAGGACTCGTTGAATGCCACTCTGATCTATGACATTATCTCGGGCAATGAGCGGCAATTGTTTCGTGTGAATCCCCACAATGGTGTAATGTATCTGCAAAAGGAAATCGATTTGGAGGAGGAAAGTTTACCGGGAAATAGTTTTGTTTTGCAATTGGAGGCCAGGCAAAAGGATAATCCGCTGAAGAAGGCTCTGGCACGGTGAGTAACATCAAAGATGTCTAAGTTGATGTAATGCAAAGATGGAACAGCTTTTGTTGCTTTTCTACATGCTGAGCATACACTTTCGCACTTTCGTTGTACCTACACTGAACCAAAAAGTTAAGTCATTCTGTATCAACTCAAGCCAAAGCAGTGTTAGTAAAAGGTTGATACCGGAAAGACTTAAATTGAACCCATTAGGGATCCAAATTTTGAACGTAGTGAGACAGAAAACTCTTATTTATCCCACTTTCCCCCTCTTCATTCCAGCATTGAAGTGGAGGTGCTCGATCTGAATGATAATATTCCCGAATTCGAGGCCGATTTCTACAACATTTCCATTGTGGAGAACCTGCCCACCGGCTTTAGTGTCCTGCAAGTCAATGCCATTGATCGTGATCAGGGAGAAAACTCAGAGTTTCTGTACAACCTGGTGGAGACGAAGGAGGCTGGTGGTGCGTTTCGTATTGATTCACGCACAGGATGGATCACTGTGCGAGATGATCGCTTACTGGATCGTGAGCAACGCAAGTCGATTCAACTGAATGTGGAGGCATTGGAACGTAATCCCTCGTATCTAGACGACAAACATCTCAAGAAACCGGGTCCGAGTCGGGTACAAGTGGAAATAACCCTGCTGGATACCAACGACAATACTCCAAAGTTCGAGCATGGCAATCTGTATGAGTTCAAGGTGCCCATTACCGCACCCATAGGCCACAAGATAGGACAGGTGGCGGCACACGATCCGGACGAGGGACCCAACGGGAAATTGCTCTACGAACTGCAGCGTCCCAAGGGTAGTGGCTATATACCATTTCGACTGGACACCAAAAATGGTACCATCTTTGTGGGCGGACCACTGAGACGTGGACGGATAGCTGTGTTCGTTGAGGCCAGTGATCAGCCCACAAATCCCTCGGAGCGTCGCTTCTCACTGGCCGTCATTACCATTGAGGTGTACGCTACCATCGATGATCAGGCAATTGATTTTGTGGGAGCGCCCTATGAGTTTTGGGTGGGTGGCAATACGCCGCTGGGCACGTCGGTGGGCCAGGTGCGCACCACGCTGATATACGATGGTGAGGATGAGATCATGTATGATCTGCTGCACACCTATTCGGAGGGTGTGCCCTTTGCCATTGAGGAACGATCGGGTATTATAACGGTGATACGAGAGCTATCGGAGTTTACACGCAAAGTCTATAACTTTGAAGCGGTGGCCAATTATGTGAGTACTTTCGGGAGATGCTTTCGTTTCATTCTAATCACATTAAATTCTTCAGCTCTTTGCCAACACTTCCAAGCCACTGGTTCTATCGCGTAGTTCGCCACAACTGACCACCACTGCTTCCACGGAGCTCACCGATGAGGGTGTCCTTATAACAAACCTGACCATTCACATTGTGACAAAAACAGAGCAGAAGGTGCCTCTTAGACCCGTCATCGAGTAAGTATTAAAGGAAAGAATGGAAAGTAATATTTTCCAATCCCTTGAATCATGTACCCATATATTTTCTTTATCAAAACGTCGATCTATATGCGTGTTCTACGAGTCACTATCTAATGCTATGCGTCGGACATGGAAAAGGATTAGTAATCATCATAAATCATCATCATTTCTCCAAGCAAGTTAAGGGACCGTGTTCCTGCCGACGAATCAAGCGGATTGATTTCATTTCCACCGAATTTTTTGCAATTTCGTCTAATCGAAAGGGCTGAAAAAAGGTTCCGAACATCATTGCTAACCGCAAAAAGAATGAATGGTTGAGTGAGTGAACAATTTGAGCGGCTAATAATAAAGATGTGTATGACTTTAGCTTTTAGATCGGTAGTCATCATGCTTCAAATTCTAAGCCAATCAAAAATATGCAATGAAACGCGTTTGGTGATAAGAAAATTGATGATAAATATGACTCACGCCGCCATACTTAAGGCATTCCGAGGATTCCAATGATCCCAACCGATGTAGCCTTTGGGTTTACACAAATTCAGATTTCGATACGCCTTGCTATGGCCAGACCTTAAGTCTTTGTGGTGTGAATTTGGAAACGTGTACGTGGCATGTTTACGTGCTGGCAAATCCTCTGCTTCATTTCTTTTTGCGGCTGATAACAAAACTGAAGATCTTGTATATCACATGGCTCTTCACAGAATAGAGTTAACCCAAGTGCTTCTCAAACTCAAAATCTGCCCCAACCCTCGTAGTTAATTGTCTGAAATCGTGGATTACTTACGCTTTGGTCATTGCTCCCTTTTCGCATTTCCGGAGTCGACGATCCAACCTTGACAGTAAGCTGCCTGAAGAAGTGGATTACTTCCCGCTTGGGAGTAGAGGATTCCCTTTCGCTCTCACTCTACTTCGGCAATTTACAAAATCTGAAGGTGATGATCACTGCTCGCTTCACTTATCCTTCTGTTCTCCATCCCTTGAGTATCCGAGACGAGTATGCTTCCCATTGGTACACTTATAAAAAAAATTCGCCCTGGAAATTTGAAATTCCCCTATGAAATCCGTCCTAAGGCGATTCACCCCAAAATTAAGAAAACTTTTTCTTTATTTCTTTTCATTTATGGAAAAGTTTTTCTGAAACTTTGAAAATTTTCCATTAATAAGAAAATATTTTTCTTAATTTTAGGGTGAATCGCCTTAGGATGGATTTCATAGGAGAATTTCTAGTTTTCGAGGCGAATGTTTCGGAGTCGCTTGATCGTTTTCTACAGATCGATACAAATCAAAGTGCACGGCTCTTCTTCTTCCTGCCCTGAACAACAGTACATATCTTTCCCGTTCACTTCGAAAGTCTAGAACCTCTATTTGATGGACCCTTTTCATCCCAAGAACAATATTTTAGGATCAGCTGTTCGTTTTTGACTGACATCCACTTTCTTCTACATGATTGACTGGTTATCCGTCAGTGGTCTTGAAGTTGAAAACAATTCCAATATATCTGGCAATTCCCTCTTTCTCTTATCCTAATACTAATCTCTTATTATTTCTCATAAATTCAAAATCTTTCCAGGGAGATCAACATGAACATTATTAATTTCCATGTGGAGGAGAATGTTGTGGGTGGCATCATAGGTCAGCTGCTCTACAAGAATGGCCTCAATGTGGTCAACAACGAGCTGGGCAGCTTTCGTGAAATGCCCGCTGGTAAGGTGGGTAACCTCACCCTGGGCAGTCGATTTCGTAGTCGCAATCGCAGTCGCAGCTCCAAGTCGAAACGTCGCCTGCCACGTCGTCTGGCCGGCGACAACACCAATCTCAAGCTGCGTTACATAATTGCCAATCAACAGGAGGTGGTTAACAAGATTTCCATTACGGAAGACGGCACTCTATTAACCCTGATTGGACTGGATCGCGAGCAGCAGGCCAGCTATGAGCTGACAGTGATTGTGGAGTACAGTACGGGTCTGGTGAGCGGTGCAGGCATTTACCAGGTCAACATTAAGGTGGATGATGTCAATGACAATGCACCCAAGTTTAATGCTCTCACCTATGTGGGCCTGATCAATGAGAACTGTGCGGTGGACACGGAGTTGTCCATGAACCAGGCCATACTCATCAGCGATGCGGACGAGGGAATTAATGCGGAGTTTCGGGTGCAACTGCAGGGCGACTACAGTGAGGAGTTTAGCATAGAGTACGTGAATGACAGCTCCATTGGTAATGGCAGCCAGCACAGGATGGCCGAAAATACGGGAGCCTTCAATATGTTCAACTTGACCGATCAGTGGAATGATGAGTTCAAGTATCAGGAGCTGCACACATCCTTCATGCAATCGAACTTTAAGCTCAGCGCGGGTCCCTACTTTCGCATCAGCTATACGGGCAAGCGGGGCCTGGACCGGGAGAAACAACAGCTGTTTAATCTCAAGATCATAGCCGCTGATAGCTTGGGTCTGTCGGGTTATGCACACCTGACCATACTGGTGGCGGATGTCAACGACAATGCTCCCATTTTTGAACGCATTTCGGTGTTCAAGGATTCGCGTTTGGAGATACGGGAGTATACCACTGATATGGAGATTTACTTTGTGGAGAGTTCCAGTGGTATGGTGGCTCCCTCAGCTGCAGCCAGCATGATGCTGGCGCCACCTCCATATCACATACCCGGCTCTCCACGACTGAATATGGCCCCGGTGATGGGCCGCTCAAAGTTACGTCGTCGATTGGCCCGTGCAGTGACCCTCAAATGTCCTTTGTTCGCCATCTATGAGGACACACCGGTGACCACCAAACTCTTGCAATTGACTGCCAGCGACGAGGACTTTGGCAAGAACTCCCAGCTACACTATGAACTGCTGGGCGAACAGCTGGAGCGTTCTCCGGGCATGCCACTGATCAAGAGTCAGGGCGTGCGTCACTTTACCATGGACAAACTGAGCGGAGAGCTGTCAGTGAATTATCCACTGGCAGCCAACATAGAAGTCAGACTGAATTTAAGTGTCACCGACATAGACGGTCTCCAGGATACCACCTGCCTGCGTTTCACGGTGCTGGATGTCAACAATCATGCTCCCACCTTCAAGAAATCCTGGTACAGCTTTGATACCGCCGAAGGAGAGTACAAGGACAGCGTGCTGGGTCGTCTAATGGCCATTGACATGGACTATGGCGAGAACGCCAATATAACTTATATAATAGGTGAGACGGATGTGCCGTTTACCATCAAACCCGCTTCGGGAGTGCTGAAGATCAATGGACAATTGGATCGAGAGCTACGGGCCAAGTACAATTTCCATGTTATTGCCCACGACAATGCTCCTCCGCTGCAGCGCTTGAGCAGCAGCGTGGATGTGGAGGTCAATGTCTTGGACATCAATGACAATCGACCCGAGTTTATAGGCTACGATGATCAGACCAAGGCGGTGAAGTACATCGCAAATGTGGCGGATCGCACCCAATTGTTGCCTGTCTACAAGGCCTACCTGGATCGCAGCACTCAGCCGGGCACATTTGTGAAACAACTCACCGCCATTGACAAGGATAATGTGGGCAATGGCAATGGGTTGGTCTTGTACTCCATACGACATCAGGAAATGCAGGCACCCCTGTTCCAGATCGATTCCCGTGATGGCACCATTACCACTGTGTCGCACATCAGCGGCTTTCATGACTACGAACATCTGAATGTGTCGGTCATTGCTTCGGATCTGGGTAGTCCTGCTCTGTCCGCCACTGCTGTGGTTATAGTTAATCTGCAGGGTCAGGCCGTGACCTTGCCCACTCCCTCGGCTAGGCCTGAGTTGCCCACCAATGTCAGCATCTTCCAGCATGCCTACTTTGAGGTTCAGCTCATGGAGAACAATGAGGCTCCCTTCGAGGTGATGCGGCTGAATCTGACAGCGGGTCTGAATGCGGAAAACTATCGCTGGTCCTTGTGGCTGGAGGAGGGTCTGGACGAGACAGATGCACATCCGCCCTTCGAGTATGATGCCAAGAATATGCTGCTGTATGCCCTCAAGCCGTTCGATCGGGAGCACATCTCGCGCTATCAGCTGAGAATTCGGGCCGATCGTCTGAGTCGGGAGGCGCGTAACTATGCACGAGTCTCCTATCCGGTGGTGGACGAGCGCATTGAAGGACTCTCGCCAAACGAGTGTCGCATCCTAGTGCACATCTCGGACGAGAACGACAATGCACCCAAGTTCCGTGGCAATGGACAGCCAATTGTGGCCGTGCTGCCACGCAGTGCCAGTTTTGGTTATCCGGTGACTCGTGTTTTAGCCACGGATGCAGATGAGGGTATAAATGCCGAGATTCGCTATCGTTTGCTCAACGAGCCAACGAGGCTTTTTGGCATTGATGAGACGACGGGAAGTATTCGCTTGCTGGCCGATTTGCCTTTGGATGAGCGCCTCTATGGTTTCGATGTGAAGGCCACCGATCGCATGGGCGCCGATGATGGACGTAGCGGTATTGTCAATGTGTTCGTCTATATCATTGATGAGTCCAAGCAGGTACGTCTGGTGGTCGCTGGTAAACCTGTGGAGGTGGAACGTCGCATTGAGGCACTAATGGAGGCTCTAAGCGCAGCTATTGCCAAGGATGTGAGGGTGAGACTGCTGGAGCCAAATTCGGATGGACTGGAAGCAGCGTAAGTGTTTTGATAAATCCTACTGAAGAATTTATGAAACCGGGATTCCAGCTCGGGTCAAGATCATATCCTTATTTCAAGTTCCCCTAAGAGCCCAGTCATATTAAGTGGCAAACATTTTCAGGCAGTTTACTTTCGACGAAAAATCACCTAAATATAAGGTCACATTTCCTAAACGTTCGTATTGTGGTGATGCCAGTTTATGCTTTGAGATGTCAATAGTTTAGAATTTAGAAAGTGGCCTTGGAACGAAGAGGCTGTGAAGTTGTCAGAAGCATTTCCGACTACATAAAATATATATACATATTCTTGATCAGCATGACGAGCTGAGTTGATTTAGCCTTGTCCGTCCGACTGATTCAATGCCATCTGCTTCTATAATTTTAAAGCTATCGCTACCAAACTTTGCACGAAGTTTTCTGGTAGAAATACGCCGCACATTTGTCGTTTCCGGCCGGATCGTATGACTATAACATATAGCTTTCATAGGTACGATCGGACGAGAAACTAGTTCTAGTGAGAAAAAGTTTGAGTTTTCAGTGCAAACGTCTTCAAACTCCGTATTTACTAGTTTTCTATGCTTTTTCATGATTCTGGCAAGTTTGGTAGAAATCAGACATCTATATAGTATAGCTGCCATAGAAAAGTAAGGTTAGAAAAATATTTTTATTAAGAACAGCTTTTTTGTTTTCAATGTTAACCTCTTTAAAATTGGCAAAACTTTATTTCAACAGCTTTCACACAATTCTTCGAAGTTTTGTCAAAATCGAATGACTATAGGTTATAGCTGCCATAGCAATGATCGGTCGAAAAACTAGTTGTAGTGAGAAAAGCTTGTTTGTTTTCAAAGAAAACGTCTCCAAACTTTGTATTCCTTAGTTTGCTATGCTATTTCAAGATTCCAGTAAGTTTGGTCGAAATCGGACATATATATGGTATAGCTGTCATGGAAAGGGAGTGTCAGAAAAGTAGTCTTCGCGTCCTTAAAACTAGCATTTACATATTTGATATGCTTTCAGACAACTCTACAAAGTTATGTCCGAATCGGATGACTATAGCAAATAGCTGGTTGGAATCGACTCGAAAATTTGTACCTATTAGGCTTTTGCATGATTCCACTAAGTATGGTCGAAGTCGGACCTGTATTTAGTACATAAACCACATAAATCTATAAATAACACAGCAAAATCTTATTTGATCTGTCACATAGCAGCTATGTGGAAGATGAGAAATCGGCCCGTAGCTAGAAAAACAGTGCAGAAGTTAACTTTCCCCCATTGTTTTATTAGAGTAGGTTTTCAATTATCGCAGCACATCTTGTAGTATTCTTTGAATAACGAAGTCCCTTAAGGTTTCGTGCATAACGTCCTTAAACATGTAATCCTTATCTGCTTTCAGTACGAACGCCTATATCTATGCCGTTGATCCCCACACGAATGCCATCATGGAAATGGAACAGCTGCAGGAGTAAGCATTTTGGCCCAGAACTGTCAACTTACAAATTGATTGTTCCATTCTTGTTCTTGCACCCAGGTCTCTGGCTGGCCTCCAATTGGATGCACTGCAACTGCAGCAGCAGCGAGTGGACAGCTCCAAGGCAATGCCACGTATCATCGAATTGGCCGAGTTCGGACTAGTTCCGAAACCCACGCACGCCTCCACATCCAGTTTCATGAGCGGCCTGGAATTTGTGACTCTGGTGCTGCTCGCCTTGATTAGCCTGGGTGCACTAATTGCCGCCGGTTGCTATCTCTGCCTGCGCCAAAAACGGTAACTCCAAGACTGTGAGGAGCGAGCGGAGCTCTGTCTTCAAATCTGTCATAAGTGTAGCCACTTGCATCATTGTTAGCCATAGACATAGCCTTAAGGCAGCATAATAAATCTTAAGTCAAACGATATTGCATTGCTGGTTGTTGTTGCTGTTGATTTTACTGGAAACCGGCTGTAATTAGGCCTCACCTGTCCGATTAAATTCTAACGGTAAAAGGCAACAACAACATCAGCAGGCAATTAACTCCCGGCTCGGCTCTGGTGACATCTCCAACTGAAATGCGAATGCCACTCAAACGTCTTCTTTTTTCTGTACCTACATCCATTTCGCAGCATCCTCTGGTCGCAACGCAACTTTCCCGCCTCGGAGGCCGGTCTCACCTATACCATAGCTGGTATCGGTAGCTCGGCCCGTGGCCAGCAGCGGCGTCAGCAGCGCCAGTCCAGACACACGCAACGGTGCAGCAAGGGCAGCACGAGCAGTCAACGTCCAACCAGCGCCTTCATGCCCGAATCCGTCTGCTCCTCGGCCCAGACACAGTCGACGGCCACGGCCACCGAGAAACTGGAGCAGCAGTTGCATCATCATCATCAGCAGCAAGCTCTGGCCACTCAGCAGCAGCATCATCAGTACCTGAATGAGTAAGTGGTGCGGTGAAGATTGTCGGTTAAACTGGTTTTTCCAAATGCAACTTTTCCCATTTCAGACAGCAGCGCCAGCGAGAATATATTGATGTGCCGCTACCCAAGTCCATTGCCAAGGCTGCAGCGGCACAAGCGGCGGCGGCAGATGGCAGCGCAGTCAGCGCTCCATTTGTGCTCAAGTACAATTCCTGCCAGCCAGTTAACAATCTGTAAGTCCAAACAAGAAAATGGAAAATAGAAAAGTTGAATAGCAGTCCATAGAAATTGGAAATCTGGGTAAAGTGAAGGATCTGGTAAGCAGGATCCTAATTGGACAAGGAAAGGCAACGGACGCATTCAGCAGTTAGCTCCGACTTGTGATTTATGATTGCCAAAGGGAATTGGTAAATTTCGCAATCATGATTGCTGAAAAGGAATCAAACAATAAGTATGATTGGCTACCGATTGCTGGTTCAATCCACTACAGTCTGTCACATAACATTACTTAAACATTATCATAACTCCCTATAACACAGGGCAGTAAAAAGCAAGGCTGCAAACCTTTAAAATTATCCATGAGGTTCGGTCCGGGGTTCGGGTCGAACCCATTGTAAAGTCCAAGGTTCTGTTCGCGGACCGGTTCTTGGAACCCCTGAACCCAAGGTTCTGGTTCGAACCTTGGTTCGCTTGCAGACTTTTGAATCATAAATACGTTTAAAATGAAACATATTTACCTTTTATCCATATGCTCATTCATAATGATCGTTACTTAATTTATTTCAATTATCAGCTTTTAGAATCGTTTAGGTTAATAGGCACTATATCTTCCAGGAGCTGTTCATCTATACTAGCTCTTAACTGCTCGTTAAACTGATACCTGAGTAGCTGGTACAGCTAGTATAGTAAAAGGAATATTTTATAAGCCTTTGTTATTATGACCTTACCAAAATGTTGAAACATTTGTCGATGGATGTAATCTTGAACAATTTTTAAAGGAATCTATAACATCATTCACAGATTTTTTATTAGATATTTCTTTATAGCTTTCATAAACTTCTTGACTTCACAATCAGACGTTGAGTCATTGTTTTGTCGAATTTTGAAAACACTCATTAAGCATATTAAATTGGTGAACCGAACGCCATTTTTCGAAAAAATGGTCCGGTTTGGGTTCAGGTTCGAGGAGTCAAAAACGTAAGACGCCTGGTTCATGGTCCGGTTCGCGAACCCCAAAAAAGCCGAACCGAACCGGTTCTCAGGTTTTCGGATTCGGACCGGATTGCAGCCTTGGTAAAAAGTGACCCAATTTGTGGAGTGCAGCCTATTCGATGATAAATTCTGATCCAGTCATGTTTACAGATTCGAAAACTGTTCTCGGTATGGTCTTGACTCCCAGACTTTGTGTAAAATCCGTTCAAATATCAAAATCCGTGTTCCAATATCCCTTAAAGCCTACCAGAAGCAGAAAACTGTAGTTCAATTGTACATTTTACGGTGTATCTTCCCATGGATATGCCCATATCTTATGAAATTAGCCATATCTTGAATCCGCTGGATCTTTCGCTTAAGTTGAGCTCACTTTAATTCGTTTCCCTTTCGCTTTTGCAGCAACAACTATGAGACCTCACTGTTCTCACTCCATTCAACCGGTCAGGACTCGGGTGTAGATTTCCTAAGTAGCCGAGAACTATACGAGACTTCACCGGACTCCTTTCAGCACAGCAACAGCGTCAAGCGTCCAAATAATGCCGAAGTTCTGTGTCCCCGACATGCCAAGGCTCATTTGGAGCTGCGTCAGCAACCCCATACCGATAGCAGTGACACCTACGAGGACTCCCTGAAGACGGATGAGCCGCTGGTGACGCACAATTGTCGCAACGGTAACTGCGAGCATCGCCATCATCAGCACCATCATCATCAGCCACACTATCAGAATACCAGATTCGAGAAGCGCTCCTGTGTGCGACACTCCTTCTCGGGCGTCAAGGACGATCTGATGCAGCACTCGCCGCAAATATCGCTGCGCCCGCGCGGCCACGCTCTGCGCAACTCCATGAACGATCTGGAGCAGCGTCTGCATAACCTGGAGCAGTCCTTTCGACGACCGCTCGAGTTTAGTAAATCGAATTCATTGTTTTAGCGTGTAAATAGTGCAAGTTTATTTCTAAGTACATCGAAGTGCAATAATAAAGCTAGCTTTCATGAGTTTAGTTGTCGAAGTATTTGCGGAACTCCTGGCAACCCGCCCAGTTGTCAGCCCAGCCGGGTGTAGATTGTTTGGCCTGATCATACCATCTGGTCACATTCTTGTATCGTTTCAGTTCAAAGCCGGCCACATCAAAGCTGGAAACCGTGGCCAAAATGCATATGTCAGCCAAGCTGTAGGTGTCTCCCGCCACAAAGCTCTGTCCCTTCAGAAAAGTGTTCAAAAACTCAAAAGCCACTTCGATTTTCTTGTAGAACTCTGCATTAGCCGGCTTCTTGAGAAAGATCTGCGGATAATAGTAATCCGCAAAGCTTTTGTACAGAGTTCCCATATCGAAGTACATCCGCTGATTGATTACAGCCTGCTTTTGAGTATCCTTGGGATAGAGCTGATCACTCGAGGCATACTTCTCCACAAGATATATCATTATGGCCCGGGACTCCCACAAAGCAAAGCCATGATCGTGCAGCGTAGGAATGGTATGCTGTGGATTAATCTTCAGATATTCTGGCTTGAATTGCTCTCCGGCACGGGTATTGATGACGATTTTCTGGTCAAATTCCACACCAATGGCTGTGGCGGTCATTATGACTGCACGACAGGGAGCAGATCCGGGTCTATAGTATAAGTCCATGGTAACAGCGAAAGGGAATTCACGACTAAAACGAAACAGAGATAATTACTTTCTTTTGTGACTACTGAAGAATACAATACAATTCTTCAGCCAAGGTCACTCACCAACTAATTTCTCGGGGCTCTAACAGCTAAGAGCTACGGCAGACAACTGAGCCACTCACATTTGGTTGGGAACAACAAAAAGCCAAAAAAGAAGAATGATGACAGTTCAATCAAGTTTGGGCGATAATTGATAAAAAGTTGTTTGTGTGTGTAAAAGATAATGGTAACTTATCAGCGCACTATGGTCAGAATGAACAAAATTATGGAAGAAATTTCTGCTTTTTAAGTTAGCTGACATTTCTGTGGGGATTTTATACTGAGCTCTAGATTATATTATAGTTTTTTATCACCCTCTCCTGGCCATTTGAAAGCTATCGCTACCAAAGTGTGCACGAAGTCTTCTGGTACAAATACGCTGCACATTTGTCGGAACCGGCGGGATCGGATGACTATACCGTATAGCTGCCATAGAAACAATCGTTCGAAAAACTAGATCTAGTGAGATAAACTTTTCTGAATTCGAAGCAACCGTCTCCCAACTCCGTATTTACTAGTTTTCTATGCTTCTTCTTGATTCTTCTAAGTTTGGTCGAGATCGGATATCTATATAGTATAGCTGCCATACAAAAGTAAGGTTAGAAAAATAGTCTTAGTGAGAAAAACATTTTTTTTTTTAATGTTAAATCCTTCAAAAGTGGCGTTTTTTTATTTGATAAGCTTTCACAAAATTCTTGAAAGTTTTGTCAAAATCGGATAAATGTAGGTTGCAATGACCGGTCGAAAAACTAGTTCTAGTGAGAAAAACTTTTTTGTTCTCAAAGAAAACGCCTCCAAACATTGTTATTCTTAGTTTGCTATGCTTTTCCATGATTCCACTAAGTTTGGTCGAAATCGGACATCTATATAGTACAGCTGTCATGGAAAAGTAGAGTCTGAAAAGTAGTCTTAGAGAGAAATACTTGTTTGTTTCAGTGGAAATGGGTTGTAAGTACGAAAATGCTTGATACAAGTAACAAAGCTTTATTGTAAGTACGAGTTTGGTTTCATTCCGAAATGATTGATGATAAACTGTTTCGGGATATATTTAGTCCATTTGGAATTACGTTCAAAAAGATTTGTTCATTCTTTGAACTTGAAATGGTCCTAAGTCAAGCCGAATAATAAGTACAAAACATTCTTTCTTAAAATCCAGTAATAACTTATATCAGCCCAACAAAATTCTAGAAAAAAATAAGAGTACTTCAAACAAGTACAAAATGTTCTTGGTTTGAGTTCATTAAATTCTAAAACTATTACCAATTTATGCCAAAAAAACTCTGGACATATCAATAATGGGCTATGAATTAACCAAAAAACAAGTTAGAATTACTGCAGAAATTTACCATCACTTTATAACAAAAGTGTTAGAATCAGTTGGGAATTGCATTTTCCTTTTCTCACTTTTTGAAGCTAGCTTTATACTATTTTGTACTCAATTTAACAGAGTCTATATTTACAAACTACGAACTCGCTTTTCTTTAATTTTTCATCTTCGGCTTCGGCAAATAAACCAGTCCCTTCGGGTCGGAGATCGTTATACCTGAGCTCTCACTGTTCCTTCGTTAATTTAAGTACACCCCAGAATGAATTCCACGTGAAATATGAGGTACTAAAAGTTTAAAAATCTTTGTAAGCGTTTTTTTTCCGAGTGTACTCTATCATAGGAGAGTTCTTATAACACAATCTGATCGACTTTTGTTATCGCTACTTCTCTGCGAAGTTTCTCATATAAAAAAGGTGCCTACCACGGGGAACATTCCTAAAAAGTTCCTATTTCTATTTAAGCAAAGCTTCCATTTGTTTATATAAACACGAGCATGTTATGTCATCAGCACTTCAATCCATTTTTCATTCTTATTAAGCGATTATGACAAGCAATTTTCCTAGAAAACAGACAACCCAATGAGAAAATACTCAGCAATACGCACAGTCGGAATGAGGTCGATGCCCACATAATACATATAACCTCTTCACCGAGGGGTAAGTGTTGCCTAGACTCATTTGCATAATCCTAGTATCCGGCTAGAATTTATGAGTCCGATTATTATTATTATTATTATATTTGAGGCTACAAGGCAATAGAATAAGGCCATAAAATTAGCATGGAAATGAAATCGAAAGCTAAAGTGGGCCTTTTTATCTTAAACTCATTAAAGTTTGAGTGCAGGTTCTCCACAGTTTATGTAAAAGAGTACTGAGTTGTTATTCAATATTTCACTGCAGTCGGTATGAAGTGTGTTTATGCGACTGCAATAGGCATTTGAGTCGTTGTTCAATACTCAATGAGAGGGCCTACAGCGAAACTCTCAGTTTGAGAACTGATGAGCGTATTGACCATATATAAAGCCCCCAATGCTCACTCAATTTCAGTTGGAGCTGAAGTTTGCAATCAGCATCTCGCCTTCTCGTTATGGATTTGTACTACTTGCCCGGTTCGGGACCCTGCCGTTCTGTCGTCATGACAATCAAAGCTCTGGGACTGGACATAAACAAAAAGTTACTAAACACCATGGAGGGTGAACAATTGAAGCCCGAATTTGTGAAAATCAATCCACAACACACCATACCCACCCTGGTGGATGATGGCTTTCCATTGTGGGAGTCGCGTGCCATTCTCATTTATCTGGTGGAGAAGTATGGCAAGGATGACTCGCTCTATCCCAAGGATCCTCAGCAAAAGGCTCTGGTCAATCAGCGTCTGTTCTTTGATATGGGCACACTAATCCAATGCTTTGCCGAGTATTATTATCCACAATTTCGCTTTCATAAGCCCGGCAATCCTGAGGCCTTCAAGAAGTTGGAGGCTGCTTTTGGTCTATTGAATACCTTCC
Source organism: Lordiphosa andalusiaca (assembly GCA_035044965.1). Classification (NCBI taxonomy): domain Eukaryota; kingdom Metazoa; phylum Arthropoda; class Insecta; order Diptera; family Drosophilidae; genus Lordiphosa; species Lordiphosa andalusiaca. Next base: position 1,139,516 of record JAWNNM010002217.1, on the reverse strand, counting down.
TGGAGGGTCAAGAGTATGTGGCTGGCGACCATCTTACACTGGCTGATATTGCCATTTTGGCAAGTGTGTCGACATTTGAAATGGTAGAGTTTGATATGAGCACATATGCGAATGTCAACAGGTGGTATGCAAATGCCAAGAAGGTGACACCAGGCTGGGATGAGAACTGGGAGGGTCTGATGGAGATGAAAAAGTGGCTGGAGGCATGGAAACCAAAGTGAATACATTTGATTGGAATATTTGAAAAAAATATATATTAAAACTTGTAAGGAATAAAAACTATTTAATATTTATGAGTGAATAGCTTTGGCAGATATCTGCAAGGAATTGTCTCGAGTCGGTCTAGCGCTTTGTATAATTTCGGTATGTGTCAACTCTTCTTTTATTTTAGCTACCTAGAACACCATTTGGCAGCTTAATTTATCAACATTTTTACTTAAATAAATTGCGTAGCTTCAGAGTAGTGTAAGTATATTAATTAATATTCTTTAGCTTCTTAGTTTATAGCTTCAAGTTTAAGTTTAATACCGATATCTAGCAACTGTTTATCTTATCGCCTCCGTGTAGGATCTTTACCAGTCACCGTTTTGCTTGTTGATAAGCCAGTAAATTATTTGTGTAACTGCTTACTCGTTTCATTTAATTTCCATACATTTGGAACAACTTAGGGTTAGTTTTGGCCAGGGCTGCAAACCGGGTTTGAACCGAACCGGCTCGAACCCGGAACTCCGAATTGGATTTTACTGTGAACCGAACCTTGAACCGAACCTCTTTAGAATGTAAAGCTGAACCCAAACCTGTTCCGAACCTAAAATATCGGTTCGGTTCAACAAAAATGGTGGACATCACAAAATTTGATCTTCTGTCTAGCGATTCTATCTGTTATTAGGTTGGTTTTGATCGACTGAGTCTTAAAATGGGCTATATCCTCATCTATAGTAGCCTGTGTTTTATAAGACCCTTGACTCCAAAGCTTTTTCAATGACTCACATGCGAAATATTTTCCTACAAAAACTACGAAACGGAATTTCACTTCATAGTAACTTATATTTCTAGTAATCAATTTATCAATGTGTTCCTCAAAACCGCTTTGGACCCAAAAACAACACAATTCCTATATGATTTAAGAAGTTTGGAATTAAATTAACTTCTAAAATTTTGTAATGTTTAGTATCTTATTAATTATTGCTTTGTTTTATATTAATATTGTTGTCAGCATGGAATGAACCAAGGTTCGAACCAAAACCCTCTTCCAAAAACCGCGAACCTGAAATTTTTTAACCCTAACCATTGGTGAATTTTGGTTCGAACCAGCGTTCCGGAGATCCAAAAAAAAGTATGGGTTTGCAGCTCTGGTTTTGGCAAATCTGTCTGAGTTCACATAATGACAGATTATATTGTATGAACATCGGAACACAACTTAAGCCGAAAAAATTTTCTAAGTTTATAATTGCTCTCAAGGTACCTTGTATTTTGGAATCTAGCTCCCAGAAAAATCCCAAAATTGTTTTGATGTTTAAAAAGGGAAAATATTAACAACAAGAAAGAAAGTCGGTCAAGCCCGACTAAAGCATACTCTGTACCAGCGAAATTATACGCTCAGCATAAATTTTGATGCTGCAGTAGCAGCTGAAAGCAGCGCTGTTACTGTGCTGCAGCAGCGAACAGTCTTTTCATCATAACTCGAAAACCGTTCATCCAATCTTCACTGCTCCTTTGGCTGATCGATAAGGTATCCTTATTACTAAATATGCCCAGAAGGAACCACCCACTTATCTTTAAAACTGTGGGAGATATGACGTTTTTTCTAAATTGCGGGGCCGGCAGGGGGCGTGGCCAAAATTGAAAATAAACTTGATCTGCCTGTAGATATAAGAAGCATATGTCCCATACATGTCAAACCTCTATCTCTTACCATCTCTGAGATCTCTGCGATAATACGGACAGACAGACGGACATGACTCGGCTGTTGATGCTGATCAATAATATATAATATATACTTCCTTCTCGATGTTACACACTTTTGCACAAACTTATAATACTCTTTGTACCTACGGTACAGAATATAAACCACGCAATATTGTTAAAAATAAATTACTTAGCATCCATAAAAATGATATTTTCAAAAATCTGAACTTTGATAACTCCTAAGTAAGCATCTATAGAGCGTAGCACCTTTTTCAAACAATTATTTTGTAGGTTAAACAAATATCTATAATTTGCATTTGCAAATGATTCGATTAAAAGTTATGATTTATGAGCGATGGTTCAGTTCATCAGCCAATAAAGCGGCTTGGTTCGGCTCAGAACCGGTTGGCATTCCTGAAAAATACAGCTGAAGATTGCAAGTGTAAAATTTAGTTAAGGTCAAGCCGAGAAGAATCTGCGTCGCTTCAGGCCTAAAAGCTAGAATGCTGAATTGAGTTATCATACAATGAATTTTTAGAATTTCTTTCGGATTAAGTCTCACATCTCAGTTTCCTTTTCACATGTAAATATATTCTCAGTTGAAAGCTCTAGTTCTGTCTGACTGTACTCATCAATAGGCGTGTATTGTTTACACTCTGAAAGATTCCAGATAAGAGAAAAGCTGAGTGACACCTCCAACTCACTCCAACACACACTCGAAAAATAAAAATAAAACACTTTTTGTTTGTTGTTGTTGTTTATTCGTAATCAAATACTTGCTTAAGGCAAATTATGCATAAATATTAGGCTTACTAAAATTATCCAAACGACTCTTATTCAAAGTATTTCTTGAACTCCAGGCAGCCGGCCCAGTTCTCCTCCCAGCCGGGTGTTACCTTCTTGGCGTTCTCGTACCATTTGTTCACATTCTTGTACTTGCTAATCTCAAAGCCGGCCACCTCGAAAGTGGACACACTAGCCACCAGGGCAATGTCGGCCACGGTCAGCGAGTCACCAGCGGCATACTCCTGGCCCTCCAGGAACGTGTTCAGGAAATCGAACGCGGCCTCGATCTTCTTGAAGGCCTCGGGATCGGCGGGTGCCTTGGCAAATACCTGTGGGTAGTAGTAGTTGGCGAAACTCTGGTACAGAGTTCCCATATCGAAGTACAGACGCTGATTGATCACTGCACGCTTCTTGGGACACTTGGGGTACAGAGAATCGGTCTTGCCGTACTTCTCCACCAGATAGATGAGAATGGCGCGGGACTCCCACAGCGCGAAACCATTGTCCACCAAAGTGGGAATGGTATGCTGGGGATTGATCTTGACGAACTCGGGCTTCAGGTGCTCGCCAGCCTGCAGATTCAGCAGCTTCTTGTTGAGCTCAACGCCCACAGCTTTGGCGGTCATGATGACGGAGCGGCAGGGCGAGGAGCCGGGCAAGTAGTAGAAGTCAGCCATTTTGTATTTCTGGAACAGAGAATAATGAGCAATTAGCAACGCTCCACAAAATTCACAAATTCACTTGGCTATTGTCTTTGCCTCCGGTTGTGAGGTCATGCTAAGTTTTAATTAATTTTTTTTTATTTATTTTCCAAGTAAGTTTTTATAAAATTCCAAGTTTTTTTTTTGCACACACATACACCGATAGAGAGAGAGAGGCGAAAACTTACAGTTTAGATTTGAGAGAAGCTAGCGAAGCACACTGTACCAAGTTTCAAGTCGAACTGATGGGCAGCTGAAGAGACGGCCAACTTTTATAGCCGCGAGTAGCCGGTGCCGGCAAACAAACTGACGCAGGAGAGGGGAGAGCAGTCGGTCACATACATACATGCATACATAGTAAGGGGCTGACATAAAGAGAGAGCACCGCAAGTGGTTTTCGCGTGTTTGACGCGCGATATGCATACGTACATACCCACATACATTCATACACACATACGAACGTCTCATGATTGTGTACAGTAATTTCAGTGAGCGCTGGCAAACACACAAAATTTTGTTAAAGAGCATGACAGGTTTTTTGGACTATCTACAGCCTTCACTTGTTGTGCCACAGAAAGCCGCAACTTTCTAACGTTTTAGTTGCACCACATATGTATGTAGGTATGTTAGTTTGCTGCTACATACACATTTCTCTACAGTTTTAGATCTCAACCGTTAGATGTGGCTCTCACACACACTCAAAAATCTGCCGTTCTTTTATCTCTTTTGGCAAAATATTGCCATATTTATCTCGCTTGTTTGTTCATTTTCTGTATGCACATTTCACTTACATATTTATTGTCTACAATAAACATCTGTGCTGATTGCAATTGCGGTGGGGGCAAGTCACTTAGAGCAAATCGGAATGTGCCTTTAAATAAAAGCGAAACAATTTATGAAACATTAAGTAAATAAGCAGCCGGCCGGCAAACTCAAGTATCAAGCCACAGAGACAGAAATTATGGAATCGAAAAGTTGAGTCACCACCAAGCCTAAAATTGTGTATCTGAACTTGTACTGAGTCGAAAAGCCCTGATGAAATATGTTTTCCTCCATGACAAGGCATTATTTTGTTTGCCCATTAAAACGCCTAATCAAGATCATGGCAAAGCTACCTTATTTTCCTTAAGAACATACATATGTACACAGCTATACATACCTACATACGTACTTACTTCCCATTAAGCTAACCGAAATCGAAAGTGTCGTATCACTATCGATTCGTAGAGAACACTACAAATAATTGACCATTTACAAACAAATATTTCAACATGCAATAGCTAAATTAACGTACACTGCACAAAATATGGTAGTTGTCAGAACATTTGCAGTGTGATGACTTAATATAAGTAGGGGTTTTGAACCGAACCGGTTTGAGCACGGAATAACGACTTCTATTTTATTGTACACCGAACCTCTTTTTCAAGTATAAACTGAACTGGAAGCTGTTTTGCACCTAAAATTTTAGTTCGATTCAGCAAAAACGGTAGACATCAGAAAGTTGAACCCTCTATTTAGCGACTTTGTCTGTTATCTGATTGAAGTCATAAAATGAACAGAAAAGTGCAATAAAACAACAAGAATATTATTCAGAACTACATTTACAATTTCCAAACATAATAGCTTCTGTTTTAAGGATCCTGGACTCCAAAGCATTTTGAATGATTCACATAGGCAAGAGCTTTACCTCAGTAAATAAAATTTTAAATATTATTTTTAAATATTATATTAAATATTTTGAGGACGAAAGCGATTTCAAGAAAACATGCGATGAATTTAACAACTAAAATTAAGATACATTAGCACCAGCACATTTTTTTCGGAACCAGCCGGATCGCATGACCTTGGCATATAGCTGCCATAGGAATGATCGGTCGGAAAAACTATAGTTTTAGTGAGAAAACCTTTTTTGTTTTCAATGAAAACGCCTCCAAACTTCGTATTTCTTAGTTTGCTATGCTTTCCCATGATTCCATTAAGTTTGGTCGAAATCGGACATCTATATGATATAGCTGTCATAGAAAAGTAGAGTCTAAAAAGTAATCTTAGTGAGAAAAACTTTTTTGTTTTCAATGGAAAGGTCCTTAAAATTGGCATTTATTTATTTGATTTGATTCAGATAATTCTACAAGGTTTAGTCAAAACCGAACGAATATAGCAAAAAGCTGCAGTACGAATGATCGGTCTAAAAAGAAGAACTATTGAGAAAAATGGTTGTTTTAAATGAAATCGAAGTAAAATTTCTCACATGTTCGTTTGTAAGGCTTTTTCATGATCGACCACTAAGTTTGGTCGAAGTCGGACATTTATATAGTATAGCTCCCATAGAAAAGTAAGTTCCCAAAAGTTGTTTCAGCTAGAAAATCGCTCTTTAAGGGTATACAAACTTCGGTCGAGCCGAAGTAAACTTTGCTCTATTTTGTTCTTTCAATTTCCAATTTGATAAAATAATGATAAAGCTCACTTTTTCCTCTGTGTAGGTACTATGTACAAACAAATGTACATGAGAACCGTGTTACTTGACTGGGCGACCTTGGTGCCGACATGCCAGCTGCAATTATCGTGAACTCGATGTGTAAATAATAGAGAAGTTCAGATTTAATTTCATACAAGTTAAATCTAATTTGTATGGAATCACATACTCCCTTCCCGAACATTCACTCTAATTTGCAGGTGCAGCAATATTTATCATTTTTATCAGTTTCACAATACCCCAAGCAAACTATCAGCATGATTTGACAAAAAGTTTCATTATAAACAATCTCAGCCAAGTACACGTCAGCGGCAAACAAAATTTGTTGTAGTTTCAATTCGAGTCTAAGCGAGAGCACATTTTTGGCTAACTTCCAGAATAATCTGAGCGAAAAAAGCCCCCCACACGTAAAAACCGGCAACCCAGTCACTTGTACATAATTTCTGAAATTCCCTTAGTCATCTAAACATAAAACAAAAGAAGTTAACCAACAACACAACTCTGAATGAAATATAGAGAAAGGTCAACAATGGCCCAGAGAACCAGTTTGCTGGCATTGCCCAAGTCTGCGTCATGCTAGACCAACTTTTGATGAATTGACCCTAGTCTAAGAGATGCAGCAAATGTAAAGAGAACATGTTTAAGAGAAGAGTTTGGAATAGATTGAATTCGCTGTCTAGCAGTGCGCGTTGGTATGGGGGTGTCTATATGTACAGCAAAACATTCAAAAGAGTGCGAATGAACATATACGGAATATATACTGTAGTTAAGTAAATATGTGCATCCGCTTGATTGTGGGCTTGTTTTCTACACAGCTTTGCTTTGATGTTTTTATTTTTCTAACAGTTAGTGCAGTTCGACGTGCTTTTTAGTCGGGTCCCCACAAAATCTTCCGAGCTCCTCTGTGTCTCCATCTACTTGGAAATGTGTCGATCATTCTTAAGTTATCATCATAGTTTCGATGATATTTAATCAATTGCTTATCTGCCCTGTGCTACAATAAAACCTTTTGCAATTTGACCACCAAAAAATGCAACTGTTCAGAGCATAATTTTCTTGCTAAATTTTTAAGGCGTAGTAAAGGAGTGCCCACGTGATACTTACGGCAGTGCTGACTCCCAAACATGTGAAGAATTTTAAATTGTCAAAAATGAAGATCAGAAAAATAGTTTGATGGAAAATCATAGATAGAAGGAAGAAAGAAGGAAAAAAGGTAGAATGCTTGAAGAAAAATGGATGAAATATGTAAAAAAGAAGGCAGAATGGTTGAAGAAAGAACTATGAAATATGGGAAAAAAGTAGGAAGAAAGAAGATAGAGTGATAAACGAAAATTGTGAGAAACAATTAAGAAGTAAGAAAAAAAGAAGAAAGAAATGAAAGAAGAATGCAGACGGAAGGGAGGAAGTCGAATTAATGAAGAAAGGACCAATGAAAAAGAAAAGAAGTATTGCGTTTGGAGATTAAAGAAAGAAAGGTAAAATGTGGAAGAAAAGGAAGAAAGAAGGTACAATGATAGTAGAAAGAATAAAGAAGAATAAAGTAAGCAAAAAGAAAGTTAGATGGAAAAGGAAAGATAAACAAGGATGGGAGTAAAGGAGGAGAGATAAGGAAGGCGAATGGGAGGCAGAAAGAAGGCAAGAAGGGAGGAAAAAGAATTGATGAAGACAGAATCTATGGATAAAAGAAAGAAATAATTTAGAATGATCGCCGAAAGAAGGGATGTGAAAAATAATAAAGAAGTAAGAACAATATAAGGATACATGCAGGATACAAGAAGAATTAATGAAGCAAGTGGCAATTAAAGAAGAAAAGATAAATTAAGGAAAACTAAAGGAAGAAAGATAGTAGAATGACGGAAGAAAGAAGGGAGAAAAAATACATAGCTAAGCAATAAAGAAAACAAAAAAAGGTTAGAAGGAAAAAGGGAGGAAAGAGAAGGAATGATGGAAGAACTATGGCAAGAGGAAGGCGAAAGAGAGAAAGAACAAATAATTAAAAAAGAAGAAGCATAAATATTGAACAAAATAACATACCTATTGACTTTAAGTCTATACTATCTCAGATCATATTCTGTGATTGAACTAGTTTCTTTATCGCACACTAGAACAATTGTATACAGTATGTACATAGTCCCAACACAACTAGATAAGAAAATCTAGTGCTTTCTTCATACATAGTTACATACATAAAACACCTTTTAATGAAGTCTACACAATCATACCTCTCCCCACCCATTTGTACACGTACAATAAGCTCATAACTTTATGTGTTCAAACATTCGAGTATATTAAATTATTGTACATAGAGATAATAATAAATGCCTTGCCGTATCGCTATATAAGCATTGGGCCCAGTTGACCAAAATTCAGTTGGTGCTGCAAAATTTCAACGGACTGAACTTTATCATGGATTTCTATTACGTGCCCGGCTCCGCGCCCTGTCGATCAGTTTCGATGACCGCCAAGGCATTGGGAATTGAATTGAACAAGAAATTGCTCAACCTCCAGGAGGGCGAACAATTGAAACCAGAGTTCGTGGAGATCAACCCACAACATACCGTTCCGACCCTCGTCGATAATGGCTTCGCCCTGTGGGAGTCACGTGCCATTCTTATCTACCTGGTCGAAAAGTATGGCAAAGATGACTCACTCTACCCCAAGAATCCGAAGGAGCAGGCTGTGATTAACCAGCGTCTCTTCTTCGATGCATCAACTCTGTATCAGAGCTTTTCGGAGTATTATTACCCACAGTTGCGCTTCAACAAGCCCGCAGATCCTGAGGCATTCAAGAAGGTGGAAACCGCCTTCGAGTTGTTGGACACATTTCTGGAGACACAGCTGTACGTGGCTTGCGGTCAGTTGACGGTGGCAGACATTGCCATCTTGGCCACAGTTTCCACATTTGATGCTATTGACTTTGATCTCAGCAAGTACAAGAATGTAAGCAAATGGTATGTCAATGCCAAGAAGGAGACACCCGGTTGGGAGGACAACTGGGCGGAATTGCAAATGATGAAACAGCGAATGGAAGCTGCCAAAAATGTAGCCAAGTAAATGATGTGAATAGAATATATTTTAAATTAAATGAGATTGTCAAAAATGTTTCATTGACTAAACTGAAAGTATTTATTTAACAATAAAATGATAAGAAAATATTTGACCCAACAGATACAGAGAGAAAACAGAATATGTAGGATCTATTCGAAAGTGGAGGGAAGTGTGAAGACATGTCTGGCAGCTTCAAGTCTACCTTCTGAAAATCGTACAACTTTAGCTCTATTTAATTGTTCACCCAACTAGTCTGGGATTCGAACTTACAGCTCACTTATCGGATCCAGGGGCCTTAAACTAAAATGCCGGCATCTTAGCCCATATCACCATCAAGCACTCGCGCGGCATTGCCGCAAATCACAGTAATAAAGGGAAGCTGCAAGCCACGATGGGCGATTAGAATCAATAATGCGTTTCTAGAAACATATGTGTGACGTGCGAAGTTCAGTTTACCTAATGGAAAATTGGTCAAAATGGTTACTGATTGTGAGGTAACATTTTGTATACCTTTGCAGAGGGTATATTAAAATTGTTCAGATATTTGTAACGCATAGAAGGAAGCGTCTCCAACCCCTTAAGGTATATATTTTCTTGATCAGCATGACGAGCTGTGTCGATATAGCCATGTCCGTCCGTCCATCCGTCTGTTTCTATGCTATTTCCTCCGTCAGTTTGAATTACTCCGCTAAGTTTGGTCGAAAACGGACATCTATATAGTGTAGCTGTCATAGAAAAGTAGAGCATTAGTAAGAGAAACTTGTTTGTTTTCAATGGAAATGTCCTTTACATTAGTTGGAAAAACGAATTGCAAGTGTATACAAACTTCGGCCGAGTCGAAGTTATGTTTCCTCTATTTTTATACCCTTGCAAAGGGTATTATAATTTTTCGCATAAGTTTGCAACGCATATAAATATTCAATTCCAACCCCATAAACTATATATTTTCTTGATCAGGGTGACGAGCTGAGTCGATTGAGCATTGTCCGTCCGTCTGTATGTCTGTTTCTATGAAAGCTAATCTCTCAGTTTAGAAACTATCAAGCTGAAATTGTACACAGAGTCTTCTTTTTGCTGCACACTACTAAAATGTTGGAATCGACCGGATCGGATGACTATATCTCATAGCTCCCATAGGAACAATCGGTCGGAAAACTAGTTTTTGTGAAAAAAACTTTTTGCTTTTCAACGGAAACGTCTCCAAACTTTGTAATCGTAAGTTTTCTATGTTCTTTTATAATTCGACCAAGATTTATTAAAGTTGGACAACTATATGGTATAGCTGCCATACTAAAGATAGGTCTGAAAAACAGTCTTAGTTAGAATAACTTTTTTGGTTTTAATGGTGGCATCCTGCTATTTTGTATTTGTTTGTTTCACATTCTTTCACATAGTTGTACAAGTTTTAGGCCAAATCGAATGATCATATCAAATAGCTTCCATACGAACGATCGGTCGGAAAATGGGAAAAAGAGTAATTTTTGAAAATATTCAAGCGAGCACTTGCCAGGGTATAAAAACTTCGGCACAGACGAAGTTAGCTTAGCTTTCTGATTTTAGCTTGTTTGATATTGTGATGTGAACGACCTATTATTTAATAATTTTGTATGCTTCTTTCTTCGCTTTTTGAGTATGTAAGAATCATATACAAATTAATTGCTAGACCCAGGGAAAAGTGGCTGGACAACCTTGCTGTGACTGTGACTTTAATAGGCGGTTTATATTTTTTAATACAAGCAAATAAACACAATTAATTTGTGGAATAAAATTGTGTACGACCACCATGGGGGTTTGTTTTTGTATTGTGATCTACTCTCATGATGTAATTTCTTTTAATTCAATGTGCATTTCATCATTCAAAGAGAATCTAGGTTTTATCTATGTGCAAACTAACTAGTAATCTACTATTTTCTCTGTCATTATGACTTCGGTGAATTGAAATTAGTTAATTATCATTATTCAACTGCAGCGATATTCAAGTAATAAGCTAGATAAAGTGCGCGAGTTAAAGAAGGTTCGAAAATGAGTCACGAACAAACTTTATGTGGGTATATCTAATATTTATTGTTGATTAAACTCGGCCTTGTTATGCTTTATATTATCGATTGCTAATTAATAAGAGTAAAATCATCTCTTTTCATATTCGCCGTTTCGTGTTCTATATAGTGTAATTATTTCTTAATGTTATCTTTTATGGTCCCCGAGAGAGATGTTTAAAATAGTAATACTTTCGCCAGGTAAAATCCATTGATATCTTTAGTTTAATAGTATTGTGGAAAGAGAGCGAAACCTTTTTATATTTGTGCAGAAATGCAGTGCTGTCCTGGAATCGGCTTTTTGGGTCCACCAAACAAGGCTGATACGTACCTCAAAATTTAAAAAATATGTTTTATATGATAGCGCAGAAACGGAGCGCTATATTTTCGATAAGAAAATAAAATATAAGTTAGCTTGTGGCGAAAAAGTTTATAAAAGGTAAGAATAGCTTCCATTAATAATTAAATCATATTAATTCATTAATAATGTCATATTAATGTTTAACTTAATGATTAACTACAGACTTTCACGAACAAAATAATGAATTATGAATCAAAACAAAAAAAGGATGTCTGAGCCCCGGTTCAAACCAGAACATTGGTTCCGAGCTTGCTCCGTAAACCCGAACCCAGAAAGTTTTGTAGGTTCGAACTCCGGATTAAACCTTTCCCGATTTGAATTAGGGTTGCAGCCCTGTTTAAAATAGCCGGCAACCCTATAAAAAATTGCATTACATAATCCCCTACTATTAGGGAAAAATTCGGCGATAATAGTTGGTTTTTTTCAATTATAATTTCGGTAAAACTCAATATTTTTCCGTTCTGTAAATTTTGCATTTTAGTTTAAAAATGCATGTAACTTTACTCATCTGCAGTTTTTTCGGTATATTCATATAAATATAAAAATCAGTGAATTCTTGATACGTCGAAAATTTCTGGGGTGTTATGAGCCACCAGCGGAAAGAAGAGAATTTTTTTGTATAATTCGCCACAAAATCCGATCACAATAATTTTTTTTAGAAAAAATTCATATTGACCTAAGATATTTCCTATAATCACTTCTGGAACACAAAAATTAAATTTAAAAAATATTCACAAATCAAAAATGATAAACAAGACGGAAAAGTCTTGTTTATCATTTTTGATTTGTGAATATTTTTTAAATTTAATTTTTGTGTTCCAGAAGTGAAAAAGTGGAAAAACTTGAAGAAAACTGGCGTTCTGGCTCGCAAACTTAGAACACATGTTGACTGATCGTCTGGTTGTTACAAGTTAGGTAATAGACGAGAGAAACTTGAAACAATTAGCTGTATTGTTTTGTTTAACTCCAATGTTCGCATGGCCCATGGCTCAGAACACCCCATCTTCCCCTATTTTATTACTTTTACCCATTACCATTAGAACCTGCTTCTATTTTGATATTCTATGCTAAAAAGAAATGATAAGCAATGACACAAATACACAGAAGCAATTTTGTGTTCCCATCAAGATAGGTACATATAAATGGAAAGCATGCATTAATTCCCATCTAATGATGACCAGCAATTTTCCCTTACGCTCGACTGCCGGAACAAACAAAAAGAGACACCATTCTCTCGGCGCTCTTCAAATATTTCACAATTTTATGATAAGCTCCCATTCTTTTTGGTATATAAGCATTTACCCTGACTGTACAAATTCAGTCTTAGCTCACAGCTCGCACAAGTACCACACATTGCCAGAATGGATCTGTATCATCACCCCGCTGCCGCAGCCGGCCGATCCGTATTAATGACCGCCAAAAGCTTGGGGATTGAATTAAACAAAAAAATAATTAACACACGCGATGGAGACCAATTGAAACCCGAGTTTATCAAGCTCAATCCCCAGCACACCATTCCCACACTGGTGGACAATGGATTCTCTGTATGGGAGTCGCGGGCCATTTTGGTCTACCTGGTGGAGAAGTATGGCAAGGATGATTCGCTGTACCCCAAGGATCCTCAACAGAAGGCTTTGGTCAATCAACGTCTGTTCTTTGACATGGGCACCCTTAACCAAAGTTTTGGCGAGTATTACTACCCGCTGTTCTATAACAAGCCAGCCAATCCTGAGGCTTACAAGAAGATTGAAACAGCTTTTGGCTTTTTAAACACCTTCCTGGAGGGTCAACTGTATGTGGCAGGTGCCCATCTAACGATAGCTGATATTGCAATCCTTGCCACCGTTTCAACCTTTGTGGCTCTGGGATTCGATTTAAGCAAATACGAGAATGTTGGCAAATGGTATGCGAATGCCCAGAAAGTGACACCCGGTTGGAAGGAAAACGAGGAGGGTGTGGAGCAACTGAAACAATTTTTCGACGCCCAACAAGCTGAAAGAAAATAAAGTTGAAAATGTGTGATTAAAATTGAGTTTTTATTATTTTAATAAACGTGTTGTATTTAGCAAATGAGAAGAATCCATGGATGATGTTGCCTGTTAACATAAACTAAAGTGTGTTCTTGCTATTCAAGCAAAGCTTCCAACTTTAGTGTGGGTAAAGCTCTAAAAAAGCTTAACGTGTGGTGTGCCCGTAAAGCTTAACACTAGGGTTGGGCATTCTAGTTAGATTTCAATAACAAGTTCATTAGTTCACAGTCAATATACCAAATCAACAATGGTTTCAGATGAGAATAATTCCTAAGGTCCAGTAATCAAGAACCCGACGATCCGTCTGCTGTTCAAATTATATTGTTTAGAGGAACTGTTTTCGTTATTATCTGAGGCGATATAGCCATATCCGTCTATGTGTCTGTTTCTATACTATCTCCTCTGTCAGTTTTAAAGCTATCACCACCAAACTTTGCACCAAGTTTTCTGGTACAAATACGCTGCACATTTGACGGAACCGGCCAGATCGGATGACTATAACATATAGCTGATATAGGAACGATCGGTCGAAAAACCGTCCATAATTCTGCCGAATTTGGTCGAAATCGGAAATCTATATAGTATAGCTGTCACACAAAAGTAAAGTCCGAAAAGTAGTCTTATTGAGAAAAACTTGTTTGATTTCAGTGGATATGCCCTTCAAAAAAAGTTTAAAAAAATTGCTGCAAGGGTATACAAACTTTGGCCTAGTCGAAGGTAACTTTCCTCTATTTTTATTCCTGTTTCCTGAACGAATTGATGTTTTTTTCAGTGTACAAAAATAAGTTTTTAATGAATTTTCATCTTTGCAATTTTTCATAATGAATTGTCAAAAGCCACATCGACGATTCCTCGATCGATGATCTTCGCGTTAATTGTAAATTTTTTTCTTTTAGGGTTTCACTCTAAGGGCCGATTCCTTATCTTCTATGTGCTTGTTGTCAAATTAACATCGAGCCTTCAGATGAACATTGAGCCATCACTTTTATTTATATGTGACAGATTGTGTTATCTAGTAGATGGGAAATCGGTTGTAAGACTTTTCGTATTGGACATTAACATTGATGATACTTCAAACAGTTCGTGCCTCAAATCTTAAAGTTTCAGCTAAATACGAGTCCCCTGGGTCTACTCTTGTTAAATATATTGATTAGTTAAACAATAAGCAGTCCATTTATTAAACTTATATAAATATTTTTGAAATTATCTCAAAATAGCCCGTCTCGAACCACAATCCGAGAAATTTTCGCAGGTTCGAGCTCCCAAAATGAACCCATCCCAAATTTTCTTAGATAACATACTGATTCCTATTACTTTACAATTACGGAAAAAAAGGGGGATAATAGCTTTTATTTTTAACATAATTTTGGTAAAACTCAATATTTTTTCGTTATGTAAATTTTGTATTTTAGTTTAAAAATGCATGTAACTTTGCTTATCTTTAGTTTTTTGGATTTTTTCATTTCATATTCAAAGAAAGTGATTTATTGATATTTCGAAAATTTGTGGGATGTTATGAGCCACCCGGGTAAAAGTTAAGAATTTTGGTAAAACTCGCCACAAAATCCAATCACAATTTTTAGCAAAAAAAAAAAATTATATTTCGATTGACCACAGCTACTTACTTTTGGGATACCGAAAACCATATATAAAAATGTAGAAAAAGGAAAGAAAAACCGTTTGCACTTGATAAAAAATTCGAGCTCTGGCGCACAAACTTAGAGCACATGTTGACTGATCGGTTGGTAATACATAGAAGAGAGAAACTTTACAAAAACTTGAAACAAGAATGTATGTATGTTTTTCTATCGCCAATATTCGCATCTTCCACTTTTTTATTACTTTTATCCATTATCATTAATACCTGCTTCTTTTTTGATATTTTATGCTAATAAAGAAATGATAATCAATCAAGCAATTTTGTGTTCCCATCAAGATGTGTATATATAGACAGCATACATTGATTCCCGTCTAATGATGACCAGCAATGTTCCCTTACGCTCGACTGCCAGAACAAACAAAAAGAGACACAATTCTCTGGGCACTCTTCAAATATTTTACAATGTTACGATAAGCTCCCATTCTTTTTGGTATATAAGCATTTACCCTGACTGTAGAAATTCAGTCTTAGCTCACAGCTCTCACAAGTACCACACATTGCCAGAATGGATCTCTATCATCACCCCGCTGCCGCAGCCGGCCGATGCGTACTAATGACCGCCAAAAGCGTGGGGGTTGAATTAAACAAGAAAATAATTAACACATTCGAGGGAGAGCAATTGAAACCCGAGTTTATCAAGCTCAATCCCCAGCACACCATACCAACACTGGTGGACAATGGATTCTCCGTATGGGAGTCGCGGGCCATTATGGTCTACCTGGTGGAGAAGTATGGCAAGGATGATTCGCTGTACCCCAAGGATCCTCAACAGAAGGCTTTGGTCAATCAACGTCTGTTCTTCGACATGGGCTCCCTGAACCAAAGTTTTGGCGAGTATTACTACCCACTGTTCTATAACAAGCCAGCCAAACCTGAGGCGTACAAGAAGATTGAAATAGCTTTTGGCTTTTTAAATACCTTCCTGGAGGGTCAACTGTATGTGGCAGGTGCCCATCTAACGCTAGCTGATATTGCAATCCTTGCCACCGTTTCAACCTTTGTGACTCTGGGACTCGATTTAAGCAAATACGAGAATGTTAGCAAATGGTATGCGAATGCCCAGAAAGTGACACCCGGTTGGAAGGAAAGCGAGGAGGGATTGAAGCAACTGAAACAAATTTTTGATGCCCTACAAGCTGAAAGAAAATAAAGTTGAAAATGTGTGATTAAAATTGAGTTTTTATTATTTTAATAAATTAGTTGTATTTAGCAAAAGAGAAGAATCCATGGATGATGTCGCCTGTTAACATAAACTAAAGTGTGTTCTTGCTATTTAAGCAATGCTTTCAACCTTAGTGTGGGAAAAGCTCTTACAAAAGCTTAAAGTGTGGTGTGCTCGTAAAGCCTAACAATAGTGTTGGGCATTCTAGTTAGATTTCAATAACAAGTTCATTAGTTCACAGTCAATATACCAAATCAATAATGGTTTCAAATGAGAATAATTCCTTAGGTCAGTATTCTAGAAGCGGACAATCCGTCTGCTGTTCAAATTCTCTTGTCGAGAATCAAGGCTGCAAACCGGTTTTGAACCGAACCGGTTAGAAACCCAGAAATCCGACTTTTACTGTGAAACGAAGCAAGAACCATACCTCTTTAAATTTGACCTTCTACCTAGAGACTTCAACACATAATTATTATTATTGTATGAAGCCAAGACTGAACCAAGGTTCAAATGTCAAAACCTTCTCCCAAAAACTGAATCCGAACCTTATCCATTGGTTAATTTTGGTTTGAGCCAGTGAACCGGAGATCCGAATATTGTTTTTTGGAATATACCTGTGTATACCGAATTGAAGACACCTACCCGGAGCAACTGTTCTTGTTATTATATAAGATTTTTCAGAAGTCTTAAAAAAACCAATACTACTAGTGTGGATCTGTCTTGAAGTGTTAAGAATGTTCTATTGAGTATGGACGAAGAAAGGAAAGGAAGAGGGAATCTTTCTGGAAGCGCAAATTCATCTGTAAAGTGCTTTAAATTTTCCTGCTTTCAAATTACATTGCACTCAAATTGAAGTTTGATCTTTTAAGGATTGCAAAAATGGGTTCAAATCAATCTTTTTTCGGCTCGGCTCAAGAATATAGTTGATTACCTTGTTTTCGATGAATGGATTGATGGTGTTTTTAAGTGTACTTACAAAACTGAGTTATTTTATGGATTTCTATAATGAATTGTTAGACGAACGACGATCGTTCATTGTTAAACAGTTTTTTTCCCTTAGGGTATTACTCTAAGGGCTGATTTCTTATCTCCTGTGATAAGTGTCAGATTACCATCGAGTTTTCTTTTTTAATAGTCAGTTTATGTGACAGATAGTGTTATCTAGTAGATGGGCAAGCGGCACAAACACTTTTTGTTATGAAGTATTACAACATTGATGACTTGAACTTGAAGTTGATTAAGCCTATGTGAGTACCCAGTTTTACAGTTTATAGTTTTGCTTACGCTGAACAACTAAACGGCAACCCCCCTGGTTATATTTGTGATATATATATATTGATTATTTAAACAATAAGTAATCCATTTATTTACATTTAAAATACATCTACATCTTCATTTCTTAGCTGCCTTTCGGGCCTCGAAAAATGCAACCAATTGTTTGACACCATCCAGGTTCTCTTCCCAGCCGGGTGTCACCTTCTGGCCATTCGCATACCATTTGCTTACGTTCTCATATTTGCTTATATCGAAACCCATGCCAACAAAGGTGGAAACGGTGGCCAGAATTGCAATGTCAGCCACTGTAAGATGGGCACCTGCCACATACTTTTGACCCTCCAGGAAGGTGTTTAAAAAGCCGAAAGCAGCTTCAACCTTCTTGTACGCCTCAGCATTGGGGGGCATGTTGAAGAATATCGGGTAGTAGTGATCGGCGAAGCTTTGGTACAGGGAGCCCATGTCAAAGAACAGACGCTGATTGACCACAGCCTGCTGCTTCGGATCCTTGGGGTAGAGCGAGTCATCCTTTCCGTACTTTGTCACCAGGTATATAAGTATGGCCCGCGACTCCCATACAGAGAATCCATTGTCCACCAGTGTGGGTATGGTGTGCTGGGGGTTAAGCTTGACAAATTCAGGTTTCAATTGATCCCCCTCGGCGGTGTTTGTTAGTTTCTTGTTTAATTCCACACCCAAGTATTTGGCTGTCATTAGTACGGAGCGGGTGGCTGCTCCCATGGGGTGATAGTAGAAGTCCATTCTGGATATATTTGTTACTTGTGTGAGCGGTGAGCTTTGACTGAATTGTGACCGGCAAAGGTAAATGCTTTTATACAAAAAATAGTCAGTGCTTGTCCGTAACATTGCCAAATATGGTGCTCTTTCTAGTGTTTTCTTTCTCTTTTGGCGTTCGTGCTTAAGGGAAAACTGCTGTCATCATTAGACTGGCAAAAATGAGTGCTACAAACGCTTTGTTATCTGAACGGAATAGCTTGTTGGTATACCCTCTGTTCTAAGGGGACAAAGGGTATGATGAGTGTAGCTGATGTAGGTTACCGACACATGGAATGTAATGTGAATGCACTTTTGAATTTCACATTTTGACAGCGACGAATTTGATCTTAACATTTGATTTTGTCTCAAGGAAAATTTTTTGGAAGATTCTAGATGCGCCTTCTATTACCGCACAGATAAGAATGCATTGCGTATACGTACCGTATTGGTACGGAACATTTCGAATACTGCCAGTTCTAATTAACTGATGCATCACTAACTACAGGTAATGCCTCATGGCGCTACTGCGCCGGTTCGATGTCAGCTCCGGAAACTTAGAGAGAGAGTGAAATGTAGATCGAATCGAATGACATGGAATTTGCTTTAATTTGGATTCTTGTATACCCTTGCAAAAGATATATTGAAAATTTAGATATGTTTTAAGCCAGCGATGTTCACCCATAGCCCCCAGGGGCCGAACACTTTAGGCAATTCATGCCGAGTGCTTGCCGAAGTAATGCTTCAGTGAGTGTTAGGGAGAGACAGAGAGCTACAGAGAGCCTCTTTTCTTGAACATCGCTGTTTTAAACGCATAGAAGAAAGCATTTCCGACCACATAAAGTATACATATATATATTCTTGATCAACATGACGAGCTAAGTTGAATTTGGCCCATCCGTCCGTCCGACTGTTTTTATGTTTTCTCCTTCATCAGTTTAAAAGCAATCTCAACGAAACTTAGCACGGAGTCTTTAAATACAAATACGATGCACATTTGACGGAACCCGCCGGATCGGATTAGTTTAACATATAGCTGCCATAGAAAAGATCGGTCGAAAAACTAGTTCTTGTGAGAAAAACTTTTTTATATTCAATGGAAACGTCTACAAACTCTATAATTATTAATTTCCTATGCTTTTTCATAATTTCACAAAATTTGGTCTAAATCGGACCACTCTATGGTATTGCTGCGATAGAAAAGAAAGGTTTAACAAGTAAAAAAGTCGGTCAGGCCTGACTATAGCAAACTCTGTGCAGCGTTTCCTGATTTTTCATTTATCACACAAAGTGTTAAGGTGTGTTAAGTGCTGCCCATCACTGTTCCAGCCAGTGGTGCCCATCATAAATGTTTGTTTTACATATAAATCGACTATCGCTCATCCGATCTTTACAATTCCTCCGGAGAATCGATATATAATACGTATTACTAAATATGTCTAGACGATACGAAATTTCTATCTATAAGATTGTGGGAGATATGGCGTTTTTTTCTAGATTGTGGGGTCGGGAGAGGGAAAATAAACTTGATCTGACTGCGTGTATAGTTGTAATGTAGTTGTCCCATACAAGTCCAACCTATATCTAAGAATTTTGAGTTCAAACGGTCGGACAGACATGGCTATATCGATTCGTTTGTTGATGCAGATCACGAATATATATACTTTATGGGGTCAGAGATTCTTCTTTCTGGCTGTTACTTACTTATGCACCAACTTATTGTATTCCTCGTGCCTTTGGTATCAGAATTTAGTGCTTCGATCCAGGAATATTCTGTCTTACCGTGATTATGAACTCAAAACTGATTGATATCAAGTACAATCGGCTTGATTTTTTCTCTGAGTGTATACACTCTATATATATATATACAGAAATGGTATGATCTTTTCTTTTGGACATACATAAATAGGATTATGATGGATTTATAATCGTCCGATCAGGGTGTATTCGTGCATTACATTATTAAAATGCAAACTTCTCAAGAAAGTTAATGTACCCATTGCAAGTGTATCATAAATCAATAAATAGTTATCAGCAAATACAAATTTACATACATTTATTTTAGCCATTTATATTTGAAGAGATAAGCAATTTTCCCTTAAGTTCGATTGCCGCTCTCTGTGATTTGGTGCTCGCCACCGAATTTCGCAATATTACGAAAGGCAGCAGCTCATTTTTCACATAAAAGCATTTACCTTTGTCAGTCGAGAATTCAGTCAGGGCTAACTAACACCTCTCACAACTTGCTAGAATGGAGCTCTACTATCATCCCGCTGCGACAGCCAGCCGATCCGTTCTTATGACAGCCAAATGCTTGGGACTTGAACTTAACAAAAAACTCATCAATACCGCCGAGGGTGACCAATTGAAACCTGAATTTGTCAAGCTCAACCCCCAGCACACCATACCCACACTGGTGGACAATGGATTCTCTGTATGGGAGTCGCGGGTCATTCTTATCTACTTGGTGGAGAAGTATGGCAAGAATGGTTCGCTCTACCCCAAGGATCCTCAACAGAAGGCAGTGGTCAATCAACGTCTGTTCTTTGACATGAGCACCTTGAGCGAAAGTTTTGTGGAGTATTTCGCCCCTCAGTTCTACAACAAGCCAGCTAATCCAGAGGCGTACAAGAAAGTTGAAACGGCTTTTGGCTTCTTAAACACCTTTCTGGAGGGTGAACTGTATGTGGCCGGCTCACAACTAACGGTGGCTGATATTGCAATCCTGGCCACCGTTTCCACCTTTGATGCAGTGGGATTCGATATGAGCAAGTACGAGAATGTAAGCAAATGGTATGCGAATGCTCAGAAAGTGACACCCGGTTGGAGTGAGAACGAGGAGGGTTTGCAGATAATGAAACAATTTATTGAAGCCCGCAAAGCCGCAAAATAATCTGAAGGGACCTAAGCCCTACAAGGACTATGTTGGTACGATTTTCAGATAGCGACATGGAATGGATAGCGAGCGGCAGCACTGTGGGACAATTGAATATTGATCGAAGTGTTCTGGAAGGCGAACACACTCCTGCAAACCGACCTAATCTTACCTAAGCTTACATTCTAAAATGTGGCCGATCGTCTAGAACTGAGTTAATTAAATTCACCGCAAATCAAAAACTTATTTGAATTATTTCTCAATATTTATTTCGCCTTCCAGCGCGTTAATCGCTTTCTAAGCAAAGTTCACAATCATGCTGTGTGTTAAGCTTTATTCATTAGAAAGCTCTTAAAGCTTTTAGCTTGAAGGTGGCCTGTTATATACGAAGGTCAAGTTTACTTGGTTATTGTCCATACAACAGTTCTGTGCTCCTACAGAAATGAGAGAGCTATAAACAATTGAATTAAATCATCGCGTCGACAACACAAACAACATTGTTGAATCAAGCACTTTTCGTACTTACAGAATGCTCAAAATAACAGAAAACCAAATCTTAACCTAAAACTGGTTAAATTTCTAAATATTATGGTTCGAAGTTTTGGGTTAAAGACTTTTGGTTTCAATCTTGTTTGCATCAAGTTGAATTGAAACCCAATTTTCTAATATAAACTAAATTTTACTTATTTATTCATACAGATTTATCTTAAAGTTTAAAATTTGAGATAAATGATTTACTATCAATGGCTGCCAGGGCCTTCAGCTAGATATTGTTAAGTTACATATAGATAAACTAAATATTTTAAAGAATTTCTTCTCGTTTGGAAAACGAGTGGAAACGGTTCCACTTAGATTTGAGCCATGAAGATTTAAGGCAGTGGGTGCCCGCAAGCTATACGCATCGGCCGTATTTCTTGTTTCTTTTCGTATTCTTTTCGCAGCCGTTTCAATGCGAAATTTCAACAACTACTTTGTCTATGCATGTCTTCTCTTTCTTTTCTATTACTCTTGCATATGAACACAACTACAAGTTCCCCGCATTTGTGTAGGTAACCCTTGTTGCTGTGCGTCGAATGATTTAGTTTGCCAAATCATCATAATCATTTATAAATAACTCTGAATAGCAATCGCATTTTCACAACATTAAAAAAGGAGTTTGTATGCATTATCATTATTTTGTCGCCCAAGAACAAATACCTCAATTAATACTTCCTAACACTATGCAGTTGATGTGATTGATTAAAAAAATCAAATGGGGATTCATTTAATAGGATTTCGAGTGCTCTGATTTAAACTAGATTTACACGATGAAGCAAACTTAATGAAGTTCTCTTAGTAGGCGGACTATTCAAGGCAAAATGAATACGTTTTATAAAGGAAAGGTTAAGAATCTCACTTGATTCTCTAGCCCACTAAGAGAACTCCATGAAGTTTACTTCACCGTGTAAATGCAGCCTTAATATCGGGCAATATTTTTTCGATCATAAGATCAACGAGCGACGGATGAAAAGGGCTGCGGTGACTTCGTACAATGTTTAAAAGAAAGATTGTTTATTTGAAAAGTTTTAAATTAACTAAATGGTCTGAACTTAAGTTTTCTCTTAAAAGGAATCAGAGTCACTAAATTAAATTTGCAAGGCCAACAATACAGTCGAAAGTAACAATGAGGGCGAATAATAGAAAGATTGCATTAAATCATTCGCGCATGAAGTGAGCGGAATATGTAAGAGATTTGGACAAGCCCGACTGTAACATACTCTAATATTATCAAAAGTAACAGCCAAACATTTGGAAGATCACTTAAAGAAACATCACCTTAAGGAGTCTTTCTGAGCCCTTTTAATGATAAAAAAAGATATTACTTTTAGGTGCGATTGGGATAGGCTCGAAAATGACTCATGAATATGCTATGCAAATTGTGATTTAGTGAAATTAGACCAGAAAACTGCATGCGGTGCTGTTTTTTTGGCAAATCACCGCAAGTGGCTCAAAGCTGACAAGAAGATCGGGTCAAAAACGGCTCTGCAAGAAGATTAGCGGCCAGGGTACCATTGTTTAATAAATTTATCCAGAAGGTAAAAACCTTCCATCTATAAATTTGCGGGACATGCGGTATTTTTTTTTTCAAATTTCGATGGCAAAATATGAAAATAAACTAATTCTGCCTGGAAGTAGATGAAGCATATTCTCATGCATGTGGTACTTCTATCTCTTACCATTTGTGAGATCTGTTCGTACATAATTACGGTTAGCAGGCAGGGCTATATCCACCTGTCTGTTCCACATCAACAGACAGAATATAACAAGAATATATAAAAACGATTTCTTCTGGCTGTTGCATACTTATATACCTTCGGTGCAGAGTGTACAAGTTCTTTGAAAGATTTAAATGACCCAACATTAGTTTCACTGCTTGCTGGCTTTTACGTTTGTCACTTAATCACTCCCAGGTTCATCAAGAGCAAGCAAAGGCCTTCAGACTTGGGCACGTCTCGATTCCGGAGTTGCAAGATTCAAGTTGGAACTACTGGACTTTATCTCTCTGTGTTAGACCTACAAAATTGGCCTTAAGCAATAATATTCCTTGATTTTGTTATAAGCAACTCTTTGATTTTCACCCACTTCCTGCTCCATGTCGTAAATTCGCTTCAGAAGCAGCCTTTAATGAGTTGAAATAAAATTAAATTAATGCGAGAACGATGACATTTTCATTTAACTAACTTAATCACTATTCCACACAAAACCATAATTAAATGCATTCTATGGTTTGTTGTTCTTAATTTCTTACTTTGATGGCCAACAAATCCGGACAAAGGTTCAAAAACCAGCCGGGCCAACAGCCGTCAGCTGTGAGGTCCGATAAACGCCAAGCAGAGCTCAAAGACCGCCCAACCGTTGACAGGTGAACAATGCTGGTGACACTGATGATGGTTGGGCGGCAAGGAGCTGGGTAAATGGTTAACGGCAACTGTTTACGGGACAGAGTGCAGGACAAGCACTAAGCGTGGGAATAGAATAGTGAGACGGGGGGACCTGGACACCGCCTTGTGGGAAGTCTCGGGAGAAAACTTTGCATATTGGATTTATGAACTGCAGTGCTGACCCAAAAGGGAAATCATTTACCACATTTAAGTACATCCTCGCTTTCTTGTACGTTGACACGTGTGTCTGTTCTCAAGATCAAAGGTTATTGAGCCAGGTTGGTAGTGCGTTTTGGGCGCATCTCTAAAATTCATGAAACAATTTGATGCTGCTTTAACTTAGTAAGTAGTTTTCTCCAAAATTCGCAGCAGCTGTATAACATTGTTCCTGTGCAGCTGCCAAGAGATGACTATCTGGCTGGCTTTTAATTAACAAGCCCAGGCAAACAATGTCAAGTTTTGGGTGTCTCAATCGCTGCACACACACTCACACATTCGACTGGCAGGATATTGTAAAATCCCAATGCGTGTGCCCAGCGGGCGTAACTGGCGTTCAGAGACAAAGGAACAAGTGCAGCAGGATAATCGCATCACACTTGAGTAAATAAATTTCTGAAGTGGAACCAACTTTGCTGGCGCACTTCACAAAGGCCAAAACGTGTAGCCAGAATATGTCTAACAGTTCGAATTTCTTTCTATCGGTTTTCCACATGCCTCTGGCTTGAGGCCACGCAATGTGCAATAGTTGACAAGCATGTGAAAAAGGACTTTTCACACACAATTAAGTTATTTATTTTTATTTGATTATTTACAAATTGCACTCGAATGATGCTTCAATGTGTTACCATCTGGAAACCTAAATCATTGTCCCAAATTAGGGGCACATTAGATAAGAGATTCGCTTACACCAGAGCGCTTCCACTATAATACAACAATTAAATTATTAAGTGAATTTTTTTTTAGATTTTTCTTAAAGGCAAGCCAAAAAAAGACTTTAAGTCCGACTGTTCCAAGGGACGCTTCGTGTGAATCACTCTAAAACATTGTACGCTGAACTGTTGTACTGGGTTCCGAGAATTTTAGATCTTTCTCGGTACACAAAGCTGTAAAACTTGCTGCAATTTCGAAGAACTATTAAAGTTTAGGTTGGATGGCTCAAGCTCTACACATTTTCGTATGTTTTGCGCTGGGATAAGCCATGCTAAGTAAGTAAGAAAGTCGGTCAAGTCCGACCATAACATACTCTGTGCCTCCCAAAAAACAGAGTGCTACCCATCGCTGTTTCTACCGGTGCTGCCCAGTATACAAGTTTGCTTATCATGTAACTCAACAATCGTTCATCGGATCATGACCATTTCTTTGGTGGATCGTTAAATAGTATTGATTACTAAATATGACCAAAAAGAAACTATACTGCTATCTATAAAATGGTGGGAGTGGGAAATGGAAAACATACTTACTGCCTGCAAATTTTTGAATTTTTTTTCCTCTTCACTTCAAACCTATATCTCTTACCATCTCTGAGTTCTGTGCGTTCATACGAACGGACAGACGGACATAACTATATCGGCTATTGGTGCTGATCAAGAATATATATACTTTATGGGGTCGGAGATGCTTCCTTCTTGAATATCTCCTTCAATTTAAAAGATATTGAGCTCAGATGTGTGGTGGATGTGCCCAATATCAACAATCTCACAAATTTTCATAAAGATCGGATAATAAATGGCACAGTTATTAAGTTTATATTAAAAAAAATCGTTGCTTGCTTGCTTTTATAATGTTAAAATAATAAAATTGATGTTAAAGCTCTGTTAATTAACATAAGAAAGGTTATTCAATACTAATTCCCCTGAGTAACGGGTATATCAAAGTCGGGCAGAGCCGACTTTATCATACGCTCTCGTTTAGTTTCGCCTCTTTCTTCAAATCTAAATTAGATTCACAAATTGCTTTAAAAATCCATCCGTCCGACTGCCTCTAGGTTTCTTTTCAGATCAGAAATAGGCAGATAGAAAACTTGTTCGTTTAAATTATTAATGACCCGATGACTTAAAAAGCGGAGCTGTTGGGTGGTAAAGTTCAAATTTTCCAAGTCAAATCAGTTGCTTATGTTAACTCGTTGTATATCCGCTATTTTGGGACCCAAACGGTTTCCCGAATTTTCCCAGAATCGGTCAATAATTACTACAAGAAAGTTGCAAATAAATATATAATATAAAAATAGCTGTCGATGGTGACCAGCAAAAACTTTAACCATGAATTTATAGATGATGAATATCTAAATATTATATGATTTGATGATATGATGCAAAAATCCAGCTGGCGCCATCTATTGGTTGTTGGACTAAGCGCAACCTGCCCCCAAACGAGCAGAGCCAAAGAGCGAGCTTTTTTTCCATGCAACAGAGAGCTTTCACGAATCAAAATTACTACACACAAGTGTCCTGGCCGCATTGCCGCCTTCTTAATATAAAGCCTACACGAAGGAGCCACACCAGCTCAGTCTTCGACGGCTGTTTCAAGCGGAGTGTTCATCAGTTTTGGTCACTGCGCGACGGTCAAAGGAAGAACAACACGGTTTTTGAGGCACGGCACGCGATTCGCTTATCAAAAGTCAGCGAAAGTTGTCTCGTCCCAGTGATTGTGCGTGTGCGTGTGTGTGAGTGCAGCTGAAGTGAAAGTAAAATACAAAAACACAAAGCAAATAAATCACAAGTCGACGATGAGTAGTGAAAACAACAACTTATATATCCGTTTTTGTCTTTAAAACGACCAAAGTCGAACAATAAGGGGCCAACGCGGCGCATGCTTAATTCTCAAATGTCTCAAATGCCATTAAAGCCTACTTCGAGGGGCCGCCGTGTTTCGCGTGTGCTTGTCTTTGTCGCCTTGGCCATAATTTATGTTTTGCCAAAGTTCACACCAACAAAAAATGCCAGAGTTAGAAATATTTGCCTCAATATGTCAAAGTTTATTAGACATTTGCCTCTGGCGTGCCAACGGCAATTTGCTGACTGTTGTTTTAGTTGCTCCTCCCGATCCGGATCCGGATCCGGACGGTGGCCAGTGAATGTCCATTATATTTGATAAATGTTTGGCCAGCATACAGGACAATTGCTTAATGTCCTAACTGGAATGGCTGGCTCATCATTAACCCAGTAATTGCCAGTTTAGCGCCAAGTTGACAGACTGAGCGTGCGAGAGTAAATATCATTTTGTTTTTAGTTTCAGAGCAATTACCAAATGGCGTGCCCATCAGCACCAAATGGTCTAATTCAAGCAAAAGTTTCGGAGCCCTTTAAGCCAAAGTAAACAAAGTGCAAAGCTCTCGACCTTTGGCTCCTCGACCCCGTTAGCTGAACCGTTGTCAAAATTCCAAATTCGTTCAATTGGAAGTTGACTTTCTGCTAGGCTTAAGTGTAGCTGATTAAAACTGCCCTCCGCCCCCTCCATCCATCAACTATTTATAACAAGTAAATGAGCAAATAAGCGAAATAATCGCGATAAGCAAAAGTTAAACAATGACAGACCCACTGTTGGCAAATTTTATTTCTCTGTATTGTACATTGTGTATAATATGATGAACGCCACACCGAGCCTACGGTTGTGGCGGAAATCGATATTTTCCTCTGGATTTTAAAGAACAATACAGAGGTTGACTTAAAGTAAGACATGACGATGCTTTCTGCTGCGCTTGGGTGTGTGGAATTGATAACAAATCGAAGCAGAACGTTAAAAATTGAAGTCCTCTATATAATTGCCGATCTAAAATGAGCTCATACACAAATCTTTAGTGAACAGTATAGAAGTATTCTTAAGGAATAGAGATATGTGGGGGTTTTTCTCAAAAATCAAAGCTGATTCTATGATAATTTTTGTTGTATCTGGGCTTGTAGAATCTCTTATTCTTTATAGGCTTGCAGCTGAATCAAAAGAGTTTTGAACATGTTCATCATAATCCTATGTTTACGACTCAAAGAATTTTGAATAGACTGAAACAATGGTAATCTGTTGGTGCAAGGTCGAAGCTATAAGATATTATAAATTTAGCATCGCTTGCCAATACGGTTTCGAAAGATGTATGGGTTGTCATGAAGGCAAGGGATATATTTGACTATGTGTACACCACACAGAAAAAATAGATTGGATGAACCTTATACAAAAATGATTTACAACAAGAAAGAAAGTCGGTCAAGCCCGACTATAACATACTCTGTACCAAGAAAATTTCTTTTGATCATAACTCGAAAACCGTTCATCCGATCTTCTTCATTCCTTTGGCGGATCGATAAGTTATCCTAATAACTAAATATGTCCAGAAGGAACAAGCCATCCATCTGCAAGACTGTGGGAGATATGACGTTTTTTCTAAATTGCGGGGGCGGGAGAGGGCGTGGCCAAAATTGAAAATAAACTTGATCTGCCTGCAGACATTAGAAGCATATGTCCCATACATGTCAAACCTCTATCTCTTACCATCTCTGAGATCTGTGCGTTCATACGGACAGACAGACGGACAGACGGACAGACAGACAGACGGACAGACGGACATGGCTATATCGACTCGGCTGTTGATGCTGATCAAGAATATATATACTTTATGGGGTCGGAGATGCTTCCTTCTGGATGTTACATACTTTTGCACAAACTTATAATACTCTATGTACCTACGGTACAGAGTATAAAAATATCCCTTACAAATGGATGCCGAAATCATCTAATGGATATATTTTTGAATATCTACCTTTAATGTGGTGAACTAGATCACTTCTCTTGTTCCTTAATCAAATCACTTCTCATCCCCTGTGATGATTCGTTTCAGACACGAATCGCATAAGCGATCGCAGCTATTAATACGCCTGTTAGATTCCTTCAAATTTCGATCTTGTTTACGTAATCAAGTTTTATAGATGTTCGGCCAGACATTTAATTTTTTAAGAATACATTTGATCGTTGCTTTTTCGAAGGACCCCTTTTGTTTTTGAATCTATGTCATTTCTCTCCACGTTCTCGGAATAGGTGGTCGAAATTCTTTTGTCCACGATTGTCCATCTGGGACTCTTTAAGACACTTTCATTAGGAGAAGTTTATTGCTTTGAATGTTTTTTGGTATCTGATACATTGTGATTGGTATTGGGTTGTTCGTAAGCCTTGCTCCTAATGAGTTGCTCACTTAATTGATCAAGTGAACATTTGTTCATTTTTGAATGTTATTGTACACTCGAAGAAAAAATAGAGAATTTCATTCTTGGATCAAGAATGTTCGTGGTCTGATGTTCGATAAGAACGAAAACTGTTTATCCAAAAGCGAAATTCTTAATCCAAGTATGAATTTTTGTTCCCAGTTTTCTTCATCCACGATACTTAATGCTTTATCCAAGTACGAATCATTCTCAAAACAAGCAGAGTAGTTCTTGAATCAAAGGCTGAACATACTGAAATACAAGATTGCTCACTCTTGAATCAAGAGCACACATCATTGTCATAAACCGAGAATGATCTTCCTATGATTAAGAGTTCATCAGATTAAACAGCAAGATCGCTTACTATTAAATAAAAAGCTTCACAGATTGCAATCATACAACAATTAAAAATCAGTTGATTTTCCATTTTGTTTAAACTTATTTCATGGAAAACTAGTTTTTAAACCATATAGCAAAGTTTAGCCGGTTCGAGGAATACATAGCACCTCAAAGCAGCATCAGCTGGCAGTCAACTGTCAGTCGCACAGCCGTCGCTCGATGAGAGCAATGCTATAACTGGTTGGGAATTCCAAAGTAACATTAGTGCAAAAATTGATTGCACTCTCCGCTCAAAAGCTTCCCCGCACACCCCTTTCCCAAACTGAAAGATCGAGTTCAACGCTGTGTTGTCTCACATGTGCTTGCACTCCTCTCTGTTTCTTAACCTTAGCTTGATTTCAAGATCAAAATTCTTAAAAATTGAAGAACGAAAAACAATTTTTTTTTGGAGCGTTTGCTATTAAGTTATTCGTTATTCGTTCTACTTTTTTCTGGGTGTATGTTCAGTGACTCTTTCCCATTTATTTGTATTTTTGATGAAGATGATGATGATTCTCGAGAAGTATTGAGAACTTTCGATAGTGCAGGGCTACCATGCTGGTACTGGATGCTTTTACTTGATGTACTGGACATCAATTGACCAGACCATAGTGTGGGAAAAATTAAGCCTAAGTTATGAAAATATATCGCTAACATCTAGTCATTAGTTTCGTATTTAGAAATCACTTACAGATAGGTCCAGGCAAAATAGTTACATATAATTCGTAAAGCAAGCTGCCATTTCGTGCCTTAGGTCCATCACCAGGGATATTAAAATACATAAAAAAAAAGAAAACTTAGCTCTGCATTTGCAATGCATTGGAAATTTTTATTTTTTTTTTCGCTTCCATAAATTTAGAGCTACCCATTGGAACACAAGCTCTGAAGTGTGTGTGTGTGTGCCTAGGTGTGCATGTGCTTTGTTTGTATGTGTAATTAACCAGCCGTATGCACCCTTTGTGCGCGTGGTTCTTGCTGCCACGCCAAGCTGCCATTTTGACAGCCCCTTTTTCGCTGTTTTTGTCGTCGTTTTTTCATTCTTGCTACAGACTGATTGCAAAAGTGGGGTAGTACAACTTTTAAAGTCAGTAAATCGAAAAGATAATGGTCTTGGAAACTGCAAATGAGATCTAAACAAATGAAAATACAGCTTTTACACATAAAAACAAGAAACAGCTCCTTATATATTTGGAATTATATTTACAAAAGTTACAAAGGACTAGTGAATTTCCCTAAAATGATCACTCTATTAAATTGATTTTTGTATTATTGTTTAGAGTTTAAGAATGTAGTAAAGATCGCACTAGAGAATAGTGTGAAAAAGACTGCAGCAGTGTCTTAGCACTATGTCACAATCTAGGGCTATATTTTGTTTAACAATTTTGAACCACAGCTGTGTACGTACAAAAAGAGCACATTCTTAATAACAAAAAGTCATGATAGGTTGAGATGACTTAAGCACCATCTATGACAACATTTCTACTCAAAAACAATACCTTTAAGTCTGATATCGGCAATGTCAGCAGAGATATTGCCACTGGCAACTCAACTAAATTTTGAAGACTTACAGAAAATGTCTATACAGCTTTCTTAAGGCTCACATTTTGACTTTGACTTAAAGAATATGGAGCTTTAATTTGTCGATTTGTTGACAGGAATGATTTGCATATATTTCAATATAGTTTTTGACTTAATGCCACAAAGTCAAGATCTAGCACAACTTCCAAATCTAGAACTTGTACAGCCTTTTGGTAAGCATTTCTACCTAGATCAAGTGTATAGCTGTTTACTTATTCTATCGGATTTTGATCTCTCCTCTTACCCATTTTCTCATATTGAATTCTTGCTTACATTCCTGTTTCTAAGTCCGCTTACTTCACTCACAAATAGAGTACAAATGGAGCGTGGTTAAGTACCTCACATTAGCTCACATTTGTGTTCTGGTGCTGTTGCTGCTAGTTTTGTTTTTGCATGCCTTTATTGTGACCCAGTTGATGGCTGTGTTGCCATTGTTGATACTTTACTTGGGCACTGGGCACTGGGTGGGCCATGCCTGTGGCATTGCATTCTAAGTTTTTTTCTTGCACGTGTTGCATGTGGCATGCAACATGCAAACCATTTCCCTTCAATAAAATTCCTGCCACCAACTTACTTTCTTGGGCTACATGGCCCAACTTTATTTTTCTATGCTCATTTAAATATTTGATTAGAATACTTTCGTCTTGGACACAGAAATGGCACAGGGAAATCATAAATATAAACCAAATGTGAGCCAGAGCCTCAAAATGAAAAAAAAAACGGAACATGTATGTGGAAGGGATGAAGGGAAACATGGTGAAATATTTAGGGCTTTTCTGGCATTTTTGATACAACAAACAAAAAGTATATGCGCTGTGAGTGTTTTGTGGCTTTGCTTTAATGCTTTAACTGCTTTGTTTTTAGTTCTGATATGCTGGTGATTTTTTCAAACTAATTTAAAAGTGAACAAAATCAATTGGATCTGCGCAAAGTCAAATAAAAAACTCCACCAAAATGGTAAGTGAAAAAGTAAATTTATGCAAACTTATTTGCACAAGTTTTTCTGTTTTAAATCGACACAAATTTATTATTAAGAAGAAATACAAGTGAGTTTTTTCTATTTGGTGTCGCCACATTTCCATGGAACTGGAACCGCCACAAAAGCCATCGGCCACAGATCTATTTATCTCTTTATTGTTTTAATTTTTTTTTTTTGTAAATTTTAAAGCGGAAATAATCCAAGAGGATTTAAGCTGTCAATCGGAATCCGTTTTATGTGAACGATTATATGCGACCATTTCATTTAATGCAGTTTATTTTTTATTATTATTTTCATTTCCTTCTTCGAACGCTTCAATAAATTCGTTTAATTTGAAAACTATTTTTGGGTAAATTTCAATAGTTGGTAGCGTTGCTGCATTCACTCAGAATGATGAACTACTTGTGGGCAATCAAATTAAATTAATGAATTGCTCTTAAATATCTGCATAAATGTAGCATACTTTTAAGGGCAAATATAATTTCCACTCTTTGATTCTATAATGGAGTACTTAAAGCTACAAATCGCAGCCACATTTATTCCCGTGGGCATCCCCTTACGATAGCGAAATCTCATTTCCATCTCATCTTGCTTGGAAGGCCTCTTCTGAGGGATAAGAACTCGTTTCTTTCTGTGTATAACACAAAATTTCTTTATAATGATTAGAAAGTAAACATTTCAAGACTTAGAAATTAGAAGATTTTTGATATTTACTTATTTTAAGTATTTATATCTCTTTATATTAAAACCCATATCATTTTGAACGGGTTGAGTAATAGTCTCTGTCGATAGCCGTGGTAAATAAGGACAGCCTCTCTAACTTCCTAACCGGAACTGAAGCAGACAACTAAAAATGTGTCAACTCATGATACAATAATAACAAGTTAGCACGCTGCGCAGCTTTAGTATTCTCAGCCGATTTTGGTTCAATGATACAAAATTGCACTCAGTTATATGTAACTTAGATTAAAGACAAGATTTAAGCTTCTGCACATACCACGGTTCAAAACAATTAGTGGCATCCGAAAAAACTTAAAAGATCCTTCTGAACTTCTAAGTCACACGTAAAGAAATAATCATCCGGCCTCATTAAGGACCTTTAGGTCTATGTGTGATCCCATCTTGGGTCAGCCGGAACTACCTAACCTAACTTATGTAACTTACATAATTCACTCTCAATTTCCTAGTGGAGAAAGAAACTTCTGTCGAAGTCTGTCAATCACGAACAAAATCGTCTTTATGGTCCTGGTTTTTAATGTTTGCTTTAGCTTAGAGGCTCGATAAATTCTCTCGCAAAACAAGATCCAATTGGAATGTATAGCTTTTAATATCATTCTTCCGATACTATAATATGGATGATTTGATTGGCATGACAATTCAAGATCCATTCAATACTAAATATATATTTTTAAGCTTTGTTGTTACTTTTGGTTTCATCTTTAAAGCCCCATTTAAAACGGAATTTTTTTGGTTTAATAAGTAAATTTAATAAGTTAATATCATTAAAACAAATCCCATCGGACTTCACTTTAGTGGACATCCTTGTACAATTTATGGAATTTCTAAATTAAACAAAAGTAATGAATCGAACCTAACGTGCGCATGAATGCCACGCAACTGTTTACCTAGATCAGCACTTTCAGGCACTCTTCTATTTTTGCCCATTTCCTGCGGCAAACGTCAATGGAATTTGCTCTGATTATAATTTGATTATGAGAAAAGCAGAAAGTTGGTGTAGTTGGTCGAAGGCAATAGACTCTGTCCCTGCAAAAGTGTATGCTCTTAATTTGACTATCGTTCAACAGATCTTATGCCCGATTTGTGGAATCATTTTGCATCATACTCAAGTGGTTACAGAGCTGACACCTTGTGTGCCCAGACTTCCTGCATGTTAAAATCGAACTACAATTTGATTGCGCTGCATTTGACTCCATTTAATTACAACTAAATTGTGTATAAATCAATAAACTAAATACTTTTAGGTCAAATTTCGATTTTGAATTGGAAGTGGTAATCACTTTTGTTGAGAAGTTTCATTGAAAACGGAAATCGCAAATGAATATGGAAACTCCCAATGCATTCCACTCCCAACTCATTGGCCTCAATGGCAAAACTTTTCAATTGTTATCCCCAAACCGGGGAAATCTAATTCCACACATCATCTAGGCAAGCAAGAGAATGTTGATCTAATGATTGTGATTTTGTTTGGGTACAGTCCTTTTGGTTCAATGCTACAAACATTTCAATGTGCCTCTCTCTCTCCGCTCTCTCAACCAACAAAGGCAATAAACATCATATATCGGTTAGATACATCTCCATCAGACAGCCAATGGCAGTGAGGGGACGCAGAGACGGCGGCACACTAGACGTATGCGTAATGTATGTAAATGTATTTCAAGTATTTTTGCTTGTTTAGTATTACATCCGGTGGAAGCGATTGATTGTGCAAAAGTTTTAGGTCCGCCTGCGTCTGATTTTGTCTAACAAATCAAATTGATTGCTATTCGGCTACGTTTGAAAAGAAATGAAAATGCGCAATCGGCATTGATTTCGCATACTTTTTGCACCCATAAATGTATCTCCATTCAGACTGAAATGAAATGGAATGTGATTAAAATGTCTTTGCCGTACTAGCCAGATCAAAGTTTATTGTTCAATATAAATGCCTGTCAGCTGTGTATATATTTAACAGCCAACAAAACTAATCACTGCTTAAC
Source organism: Lordiphosa andalusiaca (assembly GCA_035044965.1). Lineage (NCBI taxonomy): Eukaryota > Metazoa > Arthropoda > Insecta > Diptera > Drosophilidae > Lordiphosa > Lordiphosa andalusiaca. The sequence continues at coordinate 1,104,668 of JAWNNM010002217.1, read as the reverse complement.
GTTTATTTTGTGTTTATATCGCTTTCAGTATGGCTTTGTGAACTATGCCTTGGAGCTGCTGGTGCTTAAGCATTTTGGAGAGGAAATATGGGAGAAAATCAAGTAAGTATTATTCTTGTGCTCAACACACATAAACATGAAGTGAAACTTGTTGTACAACTGCTGATGGTTAAAGCCAACATTGAATTCAAGCATAAATAAACAAGTGTAACTTAAGGAATGTATGAAAACTGCACCAAATGAAAGGCATTCAAATGTAGTTTTGAGTGGCAGGAACCTACAATTTATATTAATTGTTACCGAATAAACCTGGCTGTTGTGTATTATTTGTGAGAGTAAGGTTTTGGTAAGCAACTTACAGCAAATTAAGTTAAGTCTAACTTACCTGAATGTGTTTTGTGAGTGATTATGTAGACCCATAATAAGGCAAACATAATGCCACATTGAATTTAAGATAACTTTAAGAGATTTCAAAGATATTTCTTCCCTTGTTCTGTTGTTCAATTCTTGGCACAGCGTTCGGACATTAATTTTCGTTTGAGCAAACAAAACTTACAAACAACATTGCTTACTTAATTAATAACTAAAATGCATAAATTATGCACATTTGTCTGCCACGTACCGCAATTAACTAATTATCCATTTTTCACATTTGGACACACCATGCCACGCCCACTGCCACACACTGAGTGTATATGCCACACTGTATGTAGCACATAAACAAACAGAACACGCGTCGCATTAATGTGAACATGGATGGGCAGCAGGACCTCCCACTCTCCCACTCTCCCACTCTCAAATCCCACAGTCAACGGAAAGCCGCCTTCCAAAACGGTGCTACGAAAGCCATGTGCCCTGTGCCCTGTGCGATTGTGTGTGTGTGTGTGTGTGTGTGTGACTACATACAATTCGCATTTATCTTAATTAAGTTATTGATATTGCTACATGAGTAGTAAGTGTGTGTGTGTGTGTGTGCGACTCTGCGTGTGTGCGTGTGTGTGAGTAGTGCAAACAACCAGTGATGTGTTGTCAGAGCAATAGCTTTTGTTAATTGGCAATGATTTATGATTTTTGATTGTTTAACCGCAAGTCACTTGCCATTTTAGGTAATGCTCAAATTTTCTACCCTCGGCTGCCACTGAATGGTTGTGCGTTATGCGGGTCAAGACAACAGGCAACCCTTTAATTAGGGGAATTGTACATTTTTTGGGATAATCTTATTGGAAAGGTTAAAAGGTAACAATGGAAATGTTAAATGCACTTAAAAATATATTTTGTTGTTCAGTTTAAAAGCAGTTTTTGTATTCACATTTTGTGTATCGTTTACCTTACATCAGAATTTGCATGTCTGAGTATCTTTTACCTAGGTCCAAATTGTCCAAAAGCAACTATGACTATTCTTAATCACAATATGTTCATTTTGTTGTGCACAAAAGCACTTAGGTAAGTTTTTGCCCAAATGTGAACAGGCTGATGTGATTTGTAGAGAAAATGATTTAAATAATAAGGCCATCTGAAAGCGGCACATTTATTATTTTAGAATGGAAAACAAGCGAATTTCATAGTGAAGCTGAAATGATTGATGGCGCCTTATACTGCAATTAATAAGCTGCACTTATTAATGCTGTTGACATTTGGAGATGAAAGTTCATTAGACCAAAATGAATGGAACCATGTGCGGGAAAGCTAAGCCAACTTCGTCTGTGCCGAAGTTTTTATATGCTTGCAAGTGCTTGCTGTAATATTTTCAAAAATCATTTTTCTTCCACAACGAACCATTTTTCGACGTTTCATTCGCATGAAAGCTATATGATATAGTCATCCGATTTGAACAAAAATTTGTAGAATTAAATGAAAACATGTAAAACAAACAACTACAAAATTTCAATATGCTACCATTGCAAACAAAGAAGTTTTTCTAACGGAGACTGTTTTTCAAACCCATCTTTTGTATGGCAGCTACACCATAAATTTGTTCGATTTTCATCAAACTTTGCAGTGTTCTAAAACAGCATAAAAAATACAAAGTTTGGAGACGTGTTCATTGAAAATAAAAAAGATTTTCTTACTAAAACGAGTTTTCCGACCTATTGTTGCTATGAGAGCTATAAGTTATAGTCATCCGATCCGGTCGGTTAAGACATCTTAGTAGCGTGCAGCAAACAGAAGACTCAGTGCAAAATTTCAGCTCGATAGCTTCAAGAATAGTGAAGCGTAGACTAGTTTGTGTAGAAACAGACAGGCAGAAGGACGGACGGACAAAGCTCAATGGACTCAGCTCGTAACCCGATCAAGAATATATATAGTTTATTGGGTCGGAAATGAATATTTATATGCGTTGCAAACTTATAATACCCAAAATTAAAATTACAGCAAACTAATCGAAACAAAGTTTAATGTTTAAAAACATAAAAGTTTTAGTTTCTCAAATTAGTTTTTTGACCAACTATTAATATTATTTGCTTCAGCACAATTTTGGACAATTTTATCAATATCGAATACATCACATAGATGATGCCATACAATAAATTGAACAGAGAAATTATCATAATAGCTTGGGGAAACTATTTGAATGAAAATTATTTAAAGCCTTTTTTTCGAATAGCTTACATATTAACTTGGGAAAGCCAAAGTTGACTAACCTGTTTTGATTCTTTTTTTAACTTAATCTTTACTGGGATTCGAACACGGGACCTCAGGGAAAGTACAAACATTTACTTGACTATGAAACAATCGCGTGAGTCACGCAGTCAACTGTACTCAGGAAGCCCAATTTCAAAGTTATTTTCTGAAATAAGAATGAACAAACTATTTATCTTCATGACTCAACGGTAAATCTGCCAACATTTTAAAAACAAAACAAACATTTGTTGAACAAAACAAATGCAAATGAAAGTCTTTTCTAAAAAGTTTCATTTTCGATTTTATTTTGATCCTTAACTGAGATTCATACTCAAGAACGCATTAGAATATCAAATACTCGCGCCAGATAGCTTCAAAATCTCAGCATAGAATGTAGCCGTAACTAATCAGCATTTAAGCTAGGAAAAATGCAACAAGGTCGTTGGTTTAAGTCCCCCTCAATGAAGAGAAATTTTGTTTAAATATTAAAATTGCTGTTCTTAGCTCCATTGTTTTTTTTACAATGCACTTGGGTCCCAAACTGAAGAATTTTAATCAAAAATATCAAAATTGAATTGTCATTCATTTACTAGCCTTTATTTATCAACAAGCAAGTACAGAACGTTATTGGTTTAGCCCCATCAAATTCTTAAGGTATTCACAATGTGTTCTTGAAATGAGGACTATTTATTGAAACCAAGAAGACCGAGTCATGATTCAACCAAAAAACTCCCAAAAAACATTCCTTCATATGAAATGTGTTAGAAACAGTTGTGAAATTTAAAAACAGATTTTCTTCTTTTGAAACAAAATCGCCCACTTGGTGGCTTTCTAGTCTTGCTTTCTCGTTGCTCGCCGATGCTTAAAGCTCGAGAAGTAGATAATCAAATCGTTTGTCTATAAGTGGCATATTAGATTCAACAAAGAGAAAGTCATTTCTCTTCCAATAACCTTCTGTCCAAGGGCTTAGGCGCCAATGGCGCTCTATTTATATATACAAATATATGTAATACATATATATTCATTTGGCTGGAAAGCCACAAAGGAAATAATTTATTTCTCTATGTACATTAAACAACAATACTTCTTGTTTGCCAGACCCGCATTTCAGAATGCCTGCCAAGGAGAATGACAATGACATGACTTAAATTCTATTGCATTCGAGTGGGAAGCCAGTCGAGCGCAATCATTGCAGCGAAATCAAACTCATTATCCTTCACAGGAGGCGCCAACGAGCAGCGTAGCTCCTTCGTCTTATCCATTTGCCGGCCAGCAGCCGCAATCGTCGCGTCGTTTGTGATTGTCTCGCACTTGAAGGCACTGCCAGAGCAAGGCGAAGGCTCGTACGTGACTCTGTCTGACTTGCCTTCAATATGAATGACATTGGCAATGGCATTTCGCCTTGATTGACACACTGCCGGCCGCAATGAATGATGGTCCTCGATGGCCGATGATTGCTTTTAAAGCCTCAGCCCGGGCAGGCAGTTCTTAAAGCCAGATTCGTCTTTTGGCTGGCGTTCACTTAATCAGAATCTGTGCGTTAAGTGCCTGCTGTTCTCTTGTTCTTGGTGCCTGACGCCTAATTGCAGCACATCAATCTGTAAATGAGGCTCATTAATTTGGCTAAACAAGCGGCAAGTCTTAAAGTTTTAAAGCCCTTCCTCGCTGCGCGCCTGCGGCTTTCACTTTGATGTGTGCTAAAAAGATAACATCGTGTAGATAAGCCAGCGTTTTGAATACCACGCAGCCTGGCCAGGGTCAACATCCAGTAGCCGAAGGCGTTATGGTCCCTGTTATTATTATCGCAACCGGCACTGGTGTCGCAGCATGTTGGTGTCACTTTAGACAAAAATCGATTTGCCTATAAAATGTTTTACAGTCTGAGTGGAAAGGGGAGCTGATTGTGTGGGCATGTCACCCCATGCCACACCCCCGCCCCTGCCCCACTCTATTGCTCTATCACTCTTTCTGATTCTCTAACCCATGCCCTGTGTGCCAACTTATTCATGCTGCCATATGAGCTGATGTTGATGCTGATGCGTTGGCTAGCCACAAATTTACGCTAATGGGTTTGCTTTTCCCGCACTCTCTCCACTTGTAACTCGATGAGTGTTCTCGGCCATTGCGAAATTAAATTGCTTGGTTTACTTTGCAGAAAGGGTCAACAAATCTTGTATTGGTATTTACCCCATGACAGCTTTGTGACTTTTGTTGTTGCTGTTGTGTAACTAGAGTGAAAACTTAAATTAAATCAATTTTATACAATTTCCGATAGCTTAAGACATGGGAATATGGGAAATAAGGGACGGTTTTAGAAGTATTAAAGTTTAATTGTGGTGATATTTTAAGGCGCCGTAACCGAGACAAGTACACAGCATCAATAAGTTCGTATTGAGTTTCTTAAAATAGGACTGAGACTTTCTAAAAATAAGAAAATATTTACTTTTAGTTACAAAATCTCAAAAATTTCCTTAATATTTTAAGTCGGGGTCTTAAAAATACGGAGGCTACTCTGGCTAGGGACTTTAGACGTAATTTTGAACATTATGATAGATTTTTTCATTAAGCTTTCCAGCCGATTGTATGACTTCAGGTCAACAGAAGACGTCGCTAGGCATTGTGTCAAATTGATTTTTTTCTGGAACCGAACCGAAATTGCAGGTTCTTAACAGGTTTAGGTTTAGCTACAATAGCTTAAGAAGTTTGGTTCACAGTAATCTGAAAGTCTGATGCAAGCTTTATAAATTTTTGTTTACTTCTTTCTACACCACATTTTGGGGAACATTCACAGTCAGATATGAGATTTTAAACGTTGCCAGTGCAAATTTCTATAACACATCATCATCCAATTCTGTGAGTTCCTTTGACTTCATTCAAATACACTGAGTATGCCAAGACTAGAACAATATTAAAAAAAATGGCAAAATGATTAATTACATACTTAACTTTACAACTTTTGCCATTTTAGTTAAAAAACGTTACAACTATATAAAATTAGTCCACGTAGCGTATGAGTGATTTTAAATAAACTCAGCCCTTCTTAGCTAAAGCTAACACCCCTGAAGTTCGGCCGCACCATTGCGACATTACCGAAACCTCCAGCTCTTCGTAATGAGCACTCATCACCAGACCAACCACCAGCCAAGTATTTGCCCAACGATTTTTATACGGTTACGTATGCATCCCATCCGAAAAAAAAAGTTCAAAGACCACAGAGAAGCATGTTTCTTTCTTCTTGCATATAAAAAAATTAAAAAAATTACCGTTTTAAGCCCAACCAAGGCGCACTCCTATGTAAAATATGTTATTCGTGAATTTTTGATCACAATACGAGCCCGACGTTCATTGAAGCGCTACACTTGTGTTTAATAATCAAAAACTTTTACCAAAACTAACATGAAACGTAAACGCAGCTCGAACATTGTGCACAAAGACAACTATAAAATTCCAAAATCATGACCAAATTGATGCTTCGTCGCGGACTAGAACACATCTCCTGAAAAGCAAAAATCTTGTCATCTACACCACCTAGTTTGGGTTCTATTTCTCTCCGGGGTCAATTCTTTACTTTGTTTTGTCGTACTGGTACGCGAGACGTCGATAGTCGTCTGCGTTGAGATGTCGACTACGTATGCACAGTACCCAGGCTCCTAAGTTCGAATCCACGAGGGGGCAAGGTAAAGCAAAACCAGAAAGCTAAGCTAAGCTATGTTTTTATACCCTTGCAAGTGCTCGCTTAAATTTTTTCAAAAATAATTTTTTCCCACAACGATCCATTTTCCGACCGATCTTTAGTATGGGAGCCATAGGATATAGTCATCCGGTTTGGACAAAAAATTTTTAGAATTGGGTGAATGGATCATGTGAAACGGTCAAGTACAAAATTGCGGGATGCTACCATTAAAAACAAAAAAGTTTTTCTGACTTAGACTGTTTTTCAGACCTATCTTTTGTATGGAAACTATACCATATAGTTGTCCGATTTTCATCAAACTCGGCAAAACTTTAAAAGAGCATGGAAAACTTATGAATACAAAGTTTTGAGACGTTTCCATTGAAAAGAAAAAAGTTTTTCATCCAAAAACTAGTTTTCCGACCGATTGTTCCTATGGGAGCTCTGATCCGGTCAATGCCGATATATTAGTAGCGTGCAGCAAAGAGGTATACTCTTTGTGCAAAATATCAGCTCGATAGCTTCAAAACTGAGGGGCTAGGGGGTCGGAAATGAATATTTCTATGCGTTGCAATCTTCTGGGCAAAACTATGATACCCTTACGCAGGGGTATAAAAATCCGAGAAAAAAACGTAGGGAGGAATTTAGTTTTCATTAAAATGGTCAAAGAATCTTAGGGAATTTTTCCATTAGCTTTAAGACGTATAGGTCTTAGAGCTTCAGGAATTTAAGGTCAAAGTCGTGTATTTCTGCTTGCACCTACCACATTAAATTGCAGGTGTATCTAATTCTTAGCACGGGTAAGCAACCCGTCCCGAGTAACTCACAATTTGCATGTTTCTAAACTTATAAAATTGACCTAAAATGAATTTACATATGGGTGGGTTGCCAAAGAAGATAGTTTTGTACGATTTGAAAGTATACAAGACGCTTACTTTCTCCGTTAGTATTTTCAAATGGCAGCCACATTCCGTTGGCCGTAAGTGGCTTGGAAAATGTTGCCAAACGATATCTGTGTAAGTACGTAAATAAATGAAAGAAAATGTCTCGCTTGGCACGTAAACGCTTGGTTGTCATATTAAATGCAAATTTGTTTGACATTTTTGAACAGAACACGTTCCAATGCCTTTTTTGCGCCTTATTAGCTCTGCAACTTGCTGACAAATGCCAAAAAGCCATCAATCTTCATTTTTGTTCGGTTCGAAGTTTCGTCAGCGTTTTGTCACTCAGCTGCTCAATTGTGCAGGACGCACACACAACACTCGCATATCCTTTGCCATTAAATGTGCATTTGTACAAAAAGTAACGCTAATGCTAAGTGGCAAGTAATGGCAGAGAACCGCGTTCAGCTAAATTTTGTTTGCCCACCTCCGACTTTTGGCTTCGCTGTGCTATTTTTTCCCCCTTTTTGGCCAAGTATTTTTTTTAGAAACTCATATACACAAACAAGCCCGCAGCGCTTTAGATGTTTGAGTGTGTATGAAAATCGATCGCATTTTCATGGCAGACATTATGGAAATTCGAGTCGTTTTGTCAAGTGTTTATGTGTGTGTGTGTGTGTGTGAAGGAAATGGCATTTTTGAGGTATGTAATGAGTTGAGTGTGTGTGCGTGCGTGCGTGCGTGTGCGTGTGTGCTAATGCGTCGACAAATGTGCGTTGGCCTGGTTAAAGATACAGCCAACTTTTTCTCAAACATCGACAAACTCGAAAGCACCCAAACACCTGTTTACCCCTTTTGCATTTATATTGTTTTTGTATCGTCATTTTTGTCAACTGTTTTCGACAGCGGAAAATATGGTTACGCTTTATTGACTGCCCGGATGATGCGCACCAGATTTCTGTCCTGGCACGAGCTGCAGCCTCGCCTTCACCGCTCACTCTGCACCAACTTGGACCATTTGACACGTTTTCGCACTTATCGCCGCTGAGATTACTTTTCGCTTTGATTGCATTTCTTTTTGCGTTTCTGTCGACTCCTTTTGGGTTGCCTCATTTATTGTCTGTTTGATTGCTTCATATTTTTGGCCAAACCTGGCATCTTCATTTCACTGCCTTCTTAAGCACTTATTTTATTGTTGGAAAGTTTTGGCGTTGGCGTTTTATGTGCTCCAGTTATTTTTTTTATCGCTTTATGAATAATGCGTGGCGTGCGTGCACCCCCAAGACATTGGGCAAACGTTGCGCATACGCAGCGTCTGCCCAGTGGAATGAGAATTATTGTCCTTAATGGCTTGTCAATGGAGCCAGCGACTCGACCCAGTGTCCTTTCGTGCGCGTTGAAGTAGCCAAATGGAGTGCAATAATCGAAATGAAATGGTAGATGGTTGGGGCTAAGCTAATTATAGGACAGTACGTGGTAGGCGAAAATGGGGCCAGCAAGCAAAATAAGTTAATTAATAAATAGTGAATTGAAGCGAGAAAGATATTTAACAGTTGCACAAGGAGAACTTAGTCTGCGTCAGAATTTTCCAGGTAATTGTAGTTACTGGGAAATTTTTAAGCAAATTTTGAATTTTACAAAAGTGTCCACTTGTATTTGTCTCCATTTCTATTGTATTCGTTTCAATTCAAACAAAAACTAATTACTTTGATATATAATCATATTTTCATCAATTTGTGGAAGTGATTTCATGAACTCCTGTATCTATTTATAGGTATATTAATGACTTCAACCACAACCGAAATGAAAAGAGATACCAAGCCGAAATTATTACAGTAGTTTAATCTTATGCTGAATATGAGTACCAAGACAAATTCTTGTATTCTTCTTATGCATTCGATCAGTTTTAAGCTCATTTTCCAGGCTCTAAAGTAGTACAAGTAAGTAAAGTAGTAATACAAGTGAAGTGTGTAATGTAAAAACTCATTACAAAAAAGTTCAACAATGACTGCCTATCATTCTTCCGAAAATTCAGCATCCGGTTGAAAAATGTGCTGTTAAGTGTAATTGTAGTGTAATTCCAAAGCTCCACAAACCAAAAAGACTGTCCGATTTTGAATATAACTTTCCAAATTTTCATTCTATTAGGCTAAGCAAAATAGAATTGTCTTAGCCCTCAATTCACGCACTTAGTTTACTGTTTTTCCGTTTTGCATTTCAAAACGATTCATGTGTAATTTGCATATGCACATGGATATCCATAAAAACCGATTTGGGAGCACACAACGAAGTTTAACCACATCAGCATCAGCTTCTAGCAATAAATTGCAGCTGAATATTCTCCCTAGTTTTTTTTGGAGAACGTTTGTGTTGTCAACATTTTTCGATTTGCTTGTACAAGTGTGATTTCGCTTGTTTTGCGGAATGCACCGGTGTCGCAACAACCCACCTGTGCGACTTAAAAATAGTTATGACGACACTTCTTTGGAAAACCAAATTTTATTAATTGCTCATAATGGTAATAAGAAGTAAACTAAAATGTTTATTCTTTATTTACAAGCCCATGAAATTAAAGCCATGTATGTGGGAATGTGCACTCATATAAAATTCGTACTGAAAATTAGAAATTCTTCTATGTAATCCGTCCTAAGGCAATTCACCCTAAAGTTAAGAAAATTCTTTTTCTGATATTTTTCTGAAACTTAGAAAATGTTCCATAAATAAGAACATTTTTTTCCCTATTTTAGAATATTTTTAAAATATTTTTCCTTATTTTAGAATGAGTCGCTTTGAATAGATTTCATAGGAGAATCGTCTCATGAGTGTGGCTGTAGTAAAACACAATTATTTTTGTAAGTGATCCAATCAGCTCAACTTGGAGCTGTTGTAGATGAACATCTTTATTTAAATTTTTGTTCGGTTTATATAGTGATTTTGGGATAGACCCACGCAACATTTTGAATTGTCCTAGCAACACTTACAATATACAAATGTTGCATGGGTGTTTTTATTGCTAACAGATGTGTCCTTATACAAAGGATGTTTTGTTATATACCACCAACTTCAAGCAGGTACCTGGGTCCAATCGCCCTTGAGCAGTGGCTATTTATATACAGCTGGATAATTAATCCAAGCATTGGTAAACACTTTAGTTTTCTCAGACAAATATTTTAGTAATTAAACATTTCAAGCACAATTACTCAGTAATACCCCGTAAGCGACATAATTATTCAAGTAATCCTTCTTTACCGTTATAGTTATTTAAGTCATTTTAAAAGTTATTACATTTTCCAATAGTCGCTGAATAATCGAGCATTGTAATCAGGAATTATTTGTCATTATCTGCAAAATGGTAATGGGTGTCTTTATGGTAACAACGCTGCAAGCAACTTCTGCCAAATTATTGGGAGCAAAATGGTTTCTTGAGTTTGTGTTGGCAAAGATTATAGCAAGCTCGATTAGCTCTAAGCTCCTACTTGACTTCCAAATCTGAAAAATCTACACCTAAAGTCGAAAAGTTGTCGTTATAGTCATCCGACTATCTTGAAACCTCCTTTCAAAGCTTCACATGAAGAATAATACATTCTGAATTTCGAATTTTGAAAAATTAAACAAATTTGGCTGAAAATATACGACTCCATTCTTAGTATTTCTTAGTTTACTTTGCTTTCCCATGATTCCACCCAGTTTGGTCGTAATCGGACATCTATATGGAAAAGCTGTCATAGAAAAGTAGAGACAGAAAAGTAGTCATTGTGAGAAAAACTTGATTGTCTTCAGTGGAAATGTCCCTCAAATTATTTAAAAGACCATGCAGCAAGCGTATACAATCTTTGGCCAAGCCCTCTATTAGGTAGTTTCGGCTGACCCCAGGTGGGGTCATTGCCTTCTGTTAGATCGATTTCAAAATCTGTTTTCAGCGCTTCATATGTAAATCTAAATTAACCTTTTTTTTGCATGGAAAATTGCCGAAGTCAATGGTCAATCTTCTCCCGACTTGGCTCCTATTTAAAGTACATTAACTTTTAAAGCTAAGAAATATTTGAGCAGAAATATAGAATAAATGCAGGCAAAAGTGCGGCTTTAAGCTAATGCCTGGACTCGCTAAATTAATAACTGGGCTGTGGTCTCTGCACATAAATGCATCAGTGAAATTTGTATTTATTGCATTTGTGAATTGCGACACGGGGGTCATCCTTTGGGGCAGGCACCAGCACATGTCGCTTAAAAGCAATTTATTTTCCATGTATGTTCGTGGTCAGTTGCTGCTCCACTGCCTGTTGCCTGGCCAGCCAAGCGTGGCTTAAATGTTTTATACAATTTTTTTTAATAAACCTAAAAACCGCTTTACCTACTCCCCAGTGTCCTCTCTCTGCGAGTTTCCAAAGTGCATTTGAGGCAACATGCCACCCAGTTGCCTGGTGTCTTAGACCAAATCAATACAAATGATAAAACTCTTCTTGCCCCATTTGCATATGGAAAAACGAAGAACACAAAACATTTGGCAAACAGGCTTCCGCAAGAACAACAACTGCAAAAGGAAATTCGAATTGCCTGCGGCGCATTTACAATTACAATTGCAACTGGCAGTGCACTGGCTTGTGCCATGTTTCAGTCAGAGTCAGATTCAGTTGCTGGTCCGGAAGTGTCGCCATGTGCCACTGTGAATTTGGTTCTACTTGGCCCAGGCTCCGATGGCATTTGGCTCGGGCTCGGGCTCTGGCTCTGGCTCTGGCCTTGCTTGCTTTGAGTGGAGCTTTCAGCTGGCGGGCATCATTTGTTCTGAATTGGGTTAGGCTTGGAAACGCTATACCAGATTAAGTGATTGAAATTGTGTTAGGGTAACAGCTGGCAGCTGTTATATGTATCGACAAAAACTAGATTATTGTGTCTTATTTACAATTTTTGAAAATGTTTATATAATTGGATAGTTCACCACCCAGAGTAATTTTTGTGTGCCATAAACTAAAGAATGAATGAATTTCGCATTTAAAGTCGCAAAAAGTCTTGTCATAGTTTTCATATATTAAGAAAATACACTTTGAGAGAAAATCGAAGATGATGCCTTCTCCGCGAAGCTCCAGAGAGAGAGAGAGAGAGTGAGAGTGACGGGGTAAAATCAAAGATTAAATTGATCTCGTCTATCCGTCTGCCTTTATACAATCACGAAGGGTTGAAACAATCCTTCAATTCGTGTTTCAGTCCGAAAAGGTTATTTGAAGCTTGGATCCGTATTGAAGTTACTGACTTGAGATTGAAGTGGGTACCGATTCCCAATGCCGAAGCGAAGAGCGAAAGAAATCAAGAGCAAGTAAAATCTCCCACCAATTTATCAACCTAGCGTTTTATTTTTCTGTCGATTTTTTGCACCTATGCTGCCTGGGAACTCCCAAAAAGTTATGGTAATGCTGGCATGAGGTCGAAGCTAAAGTCTATAAAAGATACAACCAGGGCACCCAAACAACTAATGACCTTGCTTCAGATATTATTTAAGTCGTGAAATAAGCTTTATAGTTGTAAAATAGAGCCTCAGTAAGTTTTGGTATATTTTAAAGCAATCTATGTTCAGATTAGGTGCAGTTGGAATACCGAGCCTAACTTAATCTAGGGCAAAACTTGCTCCATGCAGATTTCAAGTTCAAATGTAATTCTCAAGTCTAGCTTCTTGATCTTGTTATAATCCTACCAAGGCATCATGTTGAGATCGATAAAATGAATCCCATGAGTTCGGAAGTCAGTCCTCCTTTTTCTTCACCGACTTTTCAGATCGTTTTGATCACACAGATACTTTAAGTCAATATGCTGTCCTTTTAGAATCTGATTTCCAGCTCTTCCATATGCTGTCCATATGCTGTCCTTTTAGAATCTGATTTCCAGCTCTTCCATTTAAAATAACTTTGGTAGTAAAGACTACTTGAATCATGGTTTAAAACCTTAGGGTTAAGTTTCCACCAAGTATTCAATCCATTGGCTGAGTAGTTCTTTGACCTATTGGTAACATTTGGTTGTTAACCGGGAATTGCTGTGCAAGAATACTCTGTAAACTGTTGGCATCTAAAAATAAACACTCGTTTTTTAAATATTTTTTATTTAATTATAGATTTATGGCCTCTGACACTGTGCAGTCCAAGTCAAGCCGAGGCAAAAAAACTAATTATCTTTAAGCAGCACACAATTTGTATATTTTTGCTCTACCACACAGCTCAACTCCCACTTCTCCGGGGGGGGAAAGGCAACTGACCGCCAATTCCCGTGGGTAGCCAAGGCTGACACATTTATCAGACCGCCTGGACATCATCGACAGCTCGCTAATGATGTCCTAATTTAGAGATGTCACAGTCCATGCATAGATAAAATGGCAAAGCCGACAGACAAGCGAATCTCAATCGATGGCCAGAAATAACAAATGGACGAGGACACACGGGGGAAAAAAAAATGGAAGAACTGTGGGCGGAGCCAGGGCCAGGCATGCATATGGACAGTTATTAATGAGACTGGGCAAAAGTGCGATTCATTAATTTTGCTTTCTTTCTCTCCGTCTATTCGTTGGCTTTTTATCGCCTCTCCCTAGGTGCGACGCCATTGAAGGCGCATTAAAGGTTAATCATACGCCCTGTGGTCGCAACTTAGCGACGGTAAATATACTAAGCCCCCGCAAAATCACCTTGACCATCCGCACTGATGCGTCTGGTTGCAAAAGAAGTGGCCGAACTGCTAAAATCTAATTATGACTTCTTAGTAGGTAACTCTCAGTGGCATTACCGACATCTATCACGGCTGCTAGTTGAATGCTTGCCAACGGTTTAATGCTAATCGCATACAAATTCGCAACTGCCAAGCTAGTTGAGAGGCCAGCTGTAGCCTGATTTGAATAACACGCTTTCAGAATTACCATAACACACACGCACACACACACGCACACACACACGCTGGCTGGCACAGATATGGCAGTCAGGTCCCCCCCAGGCTTTTCTCTGTATTTTCAATGCTAATTTCTATGTATACATTTTTCTACGGTCATCTTTGCTGGAACGCAATTGGCAATCTCATCGCTTGAAACTGTTTGTATTAAAGCATTGGCAGAGACTCATGTCTCTGGCCCGACCCTGGTCTGGCATCTAGCCCACTCTTTCAACCTCCCATGAATTTCAGTGGCATTTTTCGTCCTCTATTTGTGGACAATAAAATATGTGACTCACTTGAGTTATGTGGCACACATTAACTTGCACCAGTCTTAAGTGGCTTTTAACCTTATTTCGTTTCCGTTTCTTTTGCTGCAGCCAGCGACAATCAGTGGCTGCACTTGCACTTGGAGGTTACTGCTGCTGCTGCTCCTGCTGCTGCAGCGATTACTTTTGCTGTTTGGAAAACAGCGGAAATAAGTCGAATGGGAAACACTCTGCATGTAGATTCTTCTAGATGAATTTCAAGGTTTTAAGATTATTAACACTTGAACAAAATATAATGATAGGGTAGTGTTAACTATGGATTTTAGAAAAATTAAGTTAAATATTCAGAACAAAGAACAGGAATATGCTCATCAAATCTGTTGAGAATATACTTTGAATTGAAAAGTAAAATCGAATAGTTCTTTGATCATCACTAATTAATATGAAATCCGATCTTGTTGTGTGGGTTTTCCAGAATTTACAATATTATTTTTCCATTTATTTGGCTGAAAAAACCTTCAAGCCGAACCTCAGTCGGTTATTATACACCTCTCCACCCCACAGTTTCTTACCTTATGGCTGGATTTACAAAAAGCCCCAAATTACTTTCTCTTTTTTGGCCCCATGGAGCTTTCAAAACGATCTTCAGGCAGATTGGCCTTGAACCCACCGCTGCACATTTTTGCTATCTGAAGGCGAACACTTAAAAAAAACCGTATTTTCTAATAGTTCCCGAGCTTAAACAGCCGTAGTTCGCCCCATACTACTCTACGGAGCACTAGTTAGGTGGCCAGCGCTTCAGAAACAATCAGCCCTAAACAATTTGCTTAAGGTACAGAGAAGTGCGGAAATCTTTATAAGCCGAACAACACCCAGGGAATGTCTAGATACTATTCTTTACCTCCTAGCCCCTAGACCTTATATCTAGAGGAGGATATCTATTCCAACCTAAGCAAGAACTTGTCGTTCCGCCTTCCTGATCACTGTAGCGTATACCAAGCGGAGGTGGTGGCCATCCTGGCAGCAGCCACCTACCTGAGCACGCTAGCAATCAAAGATGGAAACGTCTTCATATACTCAGACAGTCAAACCACCCTTAAAGCCCTTGACTCTTACACGAACAATACAAAAACGCTTACTGAATGCCGCTCATCTCTAAGTGAGATCCCTCGAGACTTCAGTATCCACATATCATCGTAGAAGGAAACAAGTCTTTGGACAAACTGGCCAGAATAGGCACCACCACCGAAATCTTTTCCGAGAAGAGCACGACAGGGATGCCTATGGCAACATTTAAGCTCCACACAAAAGCAGCAGATAGGAGGAAAAACCTTTCTACCTGTGCTGTAGCGAGACTTACGTGGCCAACACTAAACCTAAGGCGTACAACCTCGCTTTCAAGCCATGGAAGGGAACACACATCGCTTCTGGTGGGAGCCTTAATGGGTCACTGCCTTATCGGCAGACACACCGCTCTGAATAGAAGGAGTTTTGTGACACTAGGTCAACCTCTCCTACTCAATGTCTGGGAGACATTCGAACTAGAGATCCTAGCTCTGCTTAAATTCATTCTGTCCACACTATGGTTCAGTAGCGACGACCTCCCTTATTAACATAAAAAGGGTGCCTTATGGCATGGCATTGCAATGGTTCCAAAGGGGCCTAAATGGTAGGGCGACTTGTCGCCCTCAGCCATCACAACCTAACCTAACCTAACAGTTCCGCAAATGATAACCATAGAAAGGAGAAGTACTGACACTACAAGCACGTTTAGACTCTTAGCTGATATACGAATGGGGGAATATGGTATAAGACAGCGAAAAAGCCAAAGTATGTATTGGAATGGATTCCAGATTGTGTTTCACGTCTACTTTCTCTGAAAAGCGCCAACGCTTTTTTTATGAATAATAAAGACCAATACTTCATTATATAATATTTACTACAAAATCATTACTGGGTAACAAAAATGTTAAATCAATGTTGGGGAACTTGGTTTCTAGATTGGAATAATGCATATGTTATTTACTTAAAAAAAACTATGGCTTAACGCGGTTCAGGACTGATACTTTTGAATTCTCTTTGATGGCAAAGTGTTAAAGGCATTCGATAAGGAGGTATGGCAATGGAATCCGAACTATGGAACATGTTTTCTATAAAAAAAACTAGAAAATTCAACGCTCTCATTAACCATAAGCAACTCAAGGGCATAGTGTTCAGTGTTCAAGAAATGTAAATAATAATTAACTTCTACCAATGTACTAAAACTTACTCCCAGGGAACTAAAACTCTGTATTTTGTATGCCCAAGGCGCCAAAGGAACAAGGATATTAGCAAAATGACTGAGGAACTTTAAAAATAAAACATTTTGTGAGCTCTTAAAGTTGAAATTACTTGCACAGAATTAATTTGCGAAATTAAAGCATTAATAAAACGTTTTAATTAAAAGAAAAAACATTTTAAAACTATAAAAATACATTTTACAAATTTTCCATATTTTTTTGCATGTTTGCATAGTTTTTTTTTGGATATTTTGCATAAGCAAAAAAAACACACATTTTCGATTTGAAGTTTTTAATTAACATTAATCCCGTTTTTCACTTCAATCCGATGTCTTAGAATAATACACACACATAATATGCATTATCTTCAAAATTAAAACAAAAACTTGATAACTTCAATAATGTTGTAGGCCCAGGGCCAACTGCAGAATATTTATTTACTGCCACATTCAAACAGATGCGCTCTTTGGCTAAGTGGCTGCAATTGAAAATTGCGCTAATGTCTGTGTAAGCGCTTAGCGGGGGGGGAGTGTGTGTATGTGTGTGTGTGTTTGTGTGCTTGTGTGTCTGGGAGTGAGCCGTAAGCCCTTAGCAACCTACATTCAGTTACAACTTTGTGGCACACATGTCAATGGCAGATATTGTATGATTTTTCAAGCACAAAGTCGCTAGAATTTAATACTTGAAACGGGTTAAAGTTTACTTTCCTAATTGATAATTTATGCCGCCTGCGGTTGTCTTTGAACAAAAGTTGTAAGCCAACTTAAAGTTAAAGCTGCCAAAAGTCAACAAGTAGTTCATAATAAAACGATTTGGTGGCCTTGTCATAAAAAAATCTGAACGTCAGTGAGTGGCAGCGTGTCACCAGTGGAACGAGCATTTTATACATCACGTATCCATGTGTGATGGGGCTGATGGTTGGTTGGGTTTGGGGGTGGTCCTTTTTTTTGGCGCAGATTAAATAATAATATTTGCACGCGAGAGTTCCCAAAGGGGGGCTGGGAAAGATTCGGTGCCTGCCGGGGTCATGATACATATTTGATTTGGCCGCCAATGCGCGTGAAAACTTATACAAACAAAAACACTCCACGATATGGCTGAGGCGTTGGCCTAAGCTACTTAGCCGCGCGGAATGCTTTCTTGGCCCCCGCTCTGGCCATTTGGCAGATTAAGCCACTTAGTTTTGGGCCGCGTCGCTGTCAGTTTCGCTGTCATTGTCACAGCGTAAACAATATTTAAATGAGTTTAAAGCGAATTCGCCCAAAGAAGCGGAAATTGAATTTGTAATGATAACGAAGTGGAGGACGACGGGGAGCGGGGAGGGGGGAGTATCGCACAGCACATAAATTGCTTTGTCTGCTTGTATGTGTGTGTGTGTGTGTGTGTGTGTGTCTGTGTGCAATTAATTTTTACGGCATGAATTAATTCGTGTTTATGTTGCCGCAAATGTGTGAAATTTAATGGCCAGCTCATTATACAAGACGAGGCACAAACAAATGGCCAACTTTCGTTAACTTTATCAATTAAGCTGTAAGACACACGCACATTAAAATCAATATAAATCAATCATACGCACTGCGGACAGGCAACGCTGAGAGTCAAAAACGTGCAGCATGAAATTCATTTAAGGCCCCAAAAATTTTGCTGTTACCTGCACAATAAACATGACAGACAGGCCGGTCTCTAGGCACAGTGGTTGGCGGGGAAGGGGGGTAGCTGGGGTTTTATGAAATTAAATGGACCTGGCTTGGAAAATGGAAGCCTGCAAGGTGAAAGCAAGATGAAAGCAGATCGAATCACTTAGGGCCAGCCAATTGGTGCCCATGCTTTGGGGCAATTTTCTTCTAAGGTCTAAAGATGTGTGAAAATTTTGGAAATTTTATTAAGATTGATACAGAAAAAGAGAGCTTAAGTTTAAGTCAGCCCTGCACTCGTTACTCGGGGGGAATTCAAGTTTCATAGCGTTCGCTTGAGTTAACAAACAGAGAACAATTCACTTAAACTGGAAACTTAGAATACAATTTTTAAACGATTTTACAGCTTACCAAGTGGCTTACCAAGTTCTACTTCCTAATATTTGGGATAGGGCTAATCAATTGCCTTCTTCTCAAATGGTTTGAACATTCTTCAGATCTCCAGGCCAGTAGCTATAGTCTAAAAACAAGAAAGAAAGTCAGTCCGACTACATACATACATACTCAGTACCAAGGAAATGATACGCTCATACGATCTTCTCTGTTTTTTTGGCGGGTCGATAAGTTATCCTGATAACTAAATATGTCTAGAAGGAACAAGCCATTTATCTTTAAAACTGTGGGAGATATGATGCTTTTCGAAAATTGCGGGGGCGGGAGAAGGGCATAGTCAAAATTTAAAAAAAACTTGATCTGCCTGTAAGAACCATATGTCCCATACAAATTCAAAGTTTGAAGGAGCTAGTTTTTCGACCGAGTGTACCTATGGCAGCTATATGTTATAGTTATCCCATTCGGCCGATTCTGACAAATGTGCAGGGTATTTTTATATCCGTTACTCGTAGAGAAAAAAGGGTATACTAAAGTCGTGCAAATGTATGTAGCAGGCAGAAGGAAGCATCTCCGATATCATAAAGAATATATATTCTTCATCAGCATTAACAGCCGAGTCAATATAGCCATGTCCGTCTCTCCGTCCGTCCATCCCTCTGTATGAACAACTAGATCTCAGAGACCAGAAACCAAATTTTAGATGTAAGCTAGTATTGTCTGCAGGCAGATCAAGTTTGTTTCAATAAATATATACTTTATTTGGTCGGAAATGCTTCCTTCTATGCGTTACAAACAACTGGACAATTTCAATGTACCCTCTGCAAGGGAATAATTAAGTCAAATACCCAAAACATGAATGCAAAATTTAAAAATATTTGCCCGCCAATCACAAAGCATGTTTTGTCAACCCTTTGTCCCGTTTGTTGTGGTTAAATTTTGCAGCATGGCGGTAGCAGTACCAACTGAGGCAGACTGCCAAGTCGGCTTTGGTTGATATGAGAAGACAATTTTAATATTAAGTCCAATTAAAAATGTTATTTATTTTATTTGTTTACATTTCCAAAACTAATTTCGCTTATCTTAAAAGTTTAAGAGGCGAATTTTGCACAAAATCTCTTCCCAAAACACTTGAGATTTGAAACCAAACGAAAGAGATTTCTAAGACACCGAGATTTATCTTGGGTTGGAATTTGGTTGAAAGAAATTTTTGGAAACACGTTCGGATAAGTAATTTTGGGGTTGTTTGCGGCCATCAATAGATATTGGACCATCCTAAAACAACAGATGTTTGAAAACTAAAAAGTGTACCTTAGTTAACTGTTCGCTCATGCTTTGACCCATCGATACAATAAGTAAACTCTGAGGCAGAGCTGTAAACTACAATTACCATTCCCATTACAATTATGGGGATAACTCAAAATATAATTACCATTACAGATCCAATTATTTCAATAATTATTTCAAATACTTGAATCATTTGATATCTTCCCTCCATTACCAACGAGCTTGATCATCTAATTAAAGACGGAATCAACTTCCCCGTGCCTCTACCACAAATGAATGTGTTGAATTTTAAATTCGTTTGCCTGCGTCGCGGCGCTCCCTTTAAGAACTTAAGACGTGAACGAATTTGTGCAAATGTGGCTTGCCATAAAATATGTTCATACGCCAGTTTACTGGCATAAATCATATTTTAATTTCGAATTTTCTCTCTCTGGCCGCAGGCAACTCTACACACAAATGCACACACACACGCACAACCACATGCCATATTTTGTGGAATAATAAATTGCAACTGAAAATCAATTTCCATTTTGGTGTGTAATATGCAGAAATTTCTTAGAATTCCTTAAAGACCCGTTCCGGTTTCCCGTCCAATGTCCGCTGACAGGACAGGAAATTAAAAATAAGCTTTGACCAACAGATAATCGGTATGTTGCCTGCTTCGCAGCGGGTGCAACAAAAATGCGATATTGAATATGTGCAACGGCAGCTGCACACAACTCAAACTCAATCTTGTTGAGAGTGTGCAACCATTCTCACATTTCAGCGACAGCTGCTGACACATTTTGCAATTTTACAACAGCGCTCGGAGCATTTGAAATGAGCAATAATGAAATGCCGTCACCCCGCCACCGCCACCGCCACCGCCAACGCCCTACCTCCACCTGCCACACCCACAATAATCAGAAGTTTGCGTAGAGAAAATGGAAAAACTTTTGCACGTACAAACTCTTCTTTCTATTACACTTCTTTTACTCGGTGATTTCTGCTCCGTTTTTGCGAAGCTGGCGTTTCTTTTCTCCCGGTTACGTTCGTTGTATTCAATTTGTTTCGGTAACAGCTTGGCACAAGTTCCATTAAATAATAAAGTCGATTTGCACGATGTTCACTAAACAACAAAGAGGGAACTGATGCCATTCTCTGTACGTATTTATTATTCAATGCAAATGCCAAAGAAAGTTTTGTGTTAAATTCAGATGTACTGAGCAAAGCCAAATTAAGAAAAACAAAAGAATTGGAACCTGGATTTAGCGATTGAATCAATCGGGCTGCGAATTTCCAACGTGTTTTTCTATTTGTAATAGCTTCCATGAGATTGCAATACTAAAGTCGAAGATGTGAAAGGCCAGGGGTTTACCCTCATAGAGGAACAAATGTGTATTTTTTCGGATTCAATAAGAAAAAGTCTTTGAAAAAATGAAAAATATAAATAAAATAAATAAATTATATTTTAATATAGATGTAAGTCTGTTAGGACGCAAGCTTCCAGGGCCTCCCCACCCCATACCCACCCAACATTTGGAAGATCATTTTCACAAAAATCACCTTGGTGAGTGGTTTTCGACCACTTTTGATGATTAAAAAGATACATATATATACCTAAAAAAATACCCATTATGTGCGATTAAAGAGACTCGAAAATGATTCATGAAAACGCTCAAAATTTTAATTAGTAATGTACGCCTAAAATAAGACTCTCAAATAACTCGAACATGATTTGAAACTGTGCAAAAGAACGTGTTAAAAACGACTCTTTATGAAGAGTCGCGGCTAGGGTACCATTTTCTTGCGACAAACGTATCATTTATGACCAGAAAATGAGCGCATTTATGACTACTTTAATCCGATCGAGGATTCGAAAAAGACTCTAATGTGATCAAAAATTGCATTAATTGTATGCCGGTTATTTGGAAGATAATTTTGACAAAATCAACTTTATAAGTCTTTTTCGAGCTCTTTTAGTAATCTAAAAATGATTACTATCATGTGCGAGACTTGAAAATGGCCCATGCTAATGCTCAAAATGTGATTTATTGAAATACGAAATAACAAATAACTTGAATATGAGCCGAAACTAATCGGAAAAACTGGTTAAGAACGGCTCTTCACGATGTATCGCTAATGGGGTACCATTTTCTCCCAAGAGAAGCATCGAGGGCATTTATGACTATTCTATGATACGAAAAAGTTTTATACATATGTGATCAAAAATTGCATAAAATGTTTGCTGGGTCAGCACGACTTATTTACAAAATTGTGTAGCATACTTATATGGGTTTACAACTCTGCCTGCTCTGTTCTACCTTGTAGCAAAGCTGTGTGGAAGTTTGCTCCGCCGTATATTTTCAGATTTACAAAATCTCTAGGTGGAGTTAAACAAAATTTCATGGTATATGAACTATCAGTGTACATTTTTGGACACCTCAGGAGTGTTTCGAGGACATGTGGCAGCGCCAAAAATGCTCTGAAAGGTTACCTTTTTACTAATAATATCTCTGAATTCTTCGAATTTTATGGCCAAAATTTAATTGGGCGTGTGCCACTCAACCACCCAGAAGATTTTACATTAGAGCCTCGTTTTGAAATTATACAAATTATAGTTGATGAAAATGCGATGAAAATCGCAGTTCATTTAGTAAAATTGACTTCAGCGCCGGATCAATGGGTTTGTGAACAAACTGATTTTCCGTTTTTGATCTGAAGAGCAAATGTTCCGCAATTCCAATTCTGAAAAAGGGAAATGTGGGGTGCGGTTCGTAATGCAATTTTATAAAAATTATGAAAATTTCTCAATGTTACAGTGACTGTAACCGATTACCGAATTGTTTTATCCCAAATTGATCTAATTACGAATCACGCGAATATATGAACCAATTAGCAGAGAGTTTTTGAAGCAATAAATCATACTTGTCCCTCCCTCAACCAACCAACTATTGCAGCCCAGGAAGTCAGATACAGCTAAAATTGTTAAGATGCCGGCCGAAATGTCCTTATACTTAATAAGACTTACAACAAATATGTGATTAACTTATTTTAAGACATTGAACTAAAACTATAACAACCTAATATGAGGAATAATTTTTTGAAAATGGTTCCTTTGTCAGATATCTTAAGATACAAAATATCAAACTTAAATTCAGAGTTTTTTGCTTGGGTTTAGTATTTTTATACTAAGCGTACTATTGACACTGTTTGCACTCAATTCAAGTATAATGTTCTTGATTTTTTTCTGAGTGTGTTCACTAGGGCGGGTAATTTTTTTTCGCCAAAAGCGTCCTACAGAATCGGAATCAACGAAGAATTCTAAGAAAATTTGACCATGAAACTATGTGTCTAAAATCAATTCCTAGCTTCCGCTGAGAGCCATAAAGATTTCAGGTTGAGGTAGTTGAACAACATTATCAAAGTAGGCGTGGCATGTGATTGCTAACATTTTTAAACGTGCTGTTATCCCTAAAACTGTAAACAAAATTTAAACAACATCATGAAATTAGGCGTCGCATGTCTCACGACGCGTAATGCCGCAGAATCGAGATGATGTGATGTCAGTGACTTTGTAAAGTCGTTCCATCAATCCGCAAATCGAGTTTAAAAAAGACTTTAAGAACTAACAAATAAAAATAAAACATAAATTTTATAAAAATTTACTTTTATAATCACCGCTATAATTCGATTATGGAGGCGTCAAAACGCTCTAGCTTTATTTAGAATTTTTCCCAATTTTTTAAAATTTGTTTTGATCAAACAAAGAAATTTTGCATTCTACCGTAAAGTTACACCCTCTATTATGCCACGCCCACTTTCATTTTGTTATTCGAATTTTCTTTACAGTTTTAGGATTAACAGCACGCTTAAATGTGTTAAGAATCACATGCCACGCCTACTTTTATAATGTTGTTCAACTACCTCAACTTAAAATCTTTATGGCTCTCAGCGGGAGCTAGGAATTGATTTTAGACACATGGTTTCTTGGTGAAAACTTCTTAGAATTCTTCGTAGATTCCGATTCAGGTGGACGCTTACCACGTAAATTGACCCGCCCTAGTGCTCACACTTAAAGTAGCCCAGGTGACACTCTGATAAATACAAGAAATTAGATAGTCTTTCACTTCAGAAAACAGAATTTTAGTCAGCATTTCTAAAATGTCATTGAAAAATGTCCAAAATTCAATGTCAACTCCAAATGGTTGGCCAAATGTCTCTAAAAGCAATGGCCAATGGTGGCCCGGCAAAAAGGGTCTGGGCTTAAAATGGCTTCTGGTCAATTTGGAAAAGCTTAATTTTTGGCCTTGCTTAATTAAAAGCATAAATATGAAATGGCGCATAAACTGACCACCATATGCGCAGCTTAATGTCGCCTCCAAAAATAGACACACACACTCGCACACATACACACTCCCATATACACACACAACCAACTCACTCATAAATTCAAGCAAAAAGCAATTTAATTAAAATTAATGTATTTGCCGCTCGTCTCTCGTCCTTTCGCTTTCTCTCTCTCTCTCTCTTCCCTTTTCATTTTTGTCGCTTTTCCTTCCGCCTTTCACAACTCACTCAGAAAAAAGGCTATGGTCAGCATGGAGGGACAATTTCTGGTGCGACAAATTTATGACGATGAAATCACATACAATTTAATTGGAGCAGCTGTTGAGATACTCAGTAAGTAGTGGCAGCATATGACTGCGCCGGGGCTTAACGCTTTCCACCACCCCCCCCCCCAGATATACCGGCCGATGAGATATTGGAGCTGTTCGGCAAGACATTCTTTGAGTTCTGTCAGGATTCGGGATATGATAAAATTCTGCAAGTGCTGGGCGCCACGCCGCGGGACTTTCTGCAGGTAACACTTAACTGAAACCATTTTCACATTTTACGCTCATTTCGCTGCCAAGTCATTTTTCATGCCGGGCAGCCTTTTGTTGCCTGCCCTCCCATTCGATTTATTTTCAATTTTCCACAATTTTCACCGCACTCTCTCAACCACAACCATTCCATCCATTGTCATAATGAAAAATGAAATTCAATTGGCAGAATCTGGATGCCTTGCACGACCATCTGGGCACCCTGTATCCTGGTATGCGAGCGCCTTCATTTCGCTGCACCGAGGAGAACGGGGAGCTGTTGCTGCACTACTACTCGGAACGCCCCGGCCTGGAGCACATTGTCATCGGCATAGTGAAGGTAAATATTCTGTGGATTGGTTTCCCCAACCATTCCAAAAACATTAATGCCCGGGGCACGACAATCTCTTGCAGGCCGTTGCATCGAAGCTGCATGGTGTCGAGGTGGAAATTGACATAGTCAAGCGAAAAGGTGAACCAATCGATGAGGGTGAGAAGCTGCGCGCCTTGGCGCGAGAGCAGCAGCAACAGCTGCTGGACGCGGAGGAGGCGGCGGATGCAGCTGCGGATGCCGAGCGAAATAATAATCACAATGCCAGCAATAGCAATGGAAGTAGAATCAACAACGGCAACAACAACAATAACAACGATGGTCAACAACAGCCACACGCCAGCGAGACAGGTAAGAAATGAAGGAAATTCCAGGACGAAATTAATGATCGATTTCCACATTCCACATTTATAAATAAAATTGGGAGAAGAATTTTTGGAATATTTTAGAATAAAGTTCGTAGTGAATGGAAGATAAATATTTAGATTATCAGTGTTGCACTTGCATATGTATGAGCTGTCCCTCTCTGTTTGTTGTCAGAGAATAAAACTGGACTCAGTTGCATTCTGCGCATCAAAAATATCATGTCGACGTAGTTTGGCAACACAAAAATATTTCCATATTTTGATGGCACTCAAGAATAACGATGAGAAAAAAATCAATCTATCAAATTATGCAAAAAGATTTGATTGGAATGGATTGTTTCCTTTTCTTCTGTTTTAGTATCCTTTTATTGATATTTAAAAATCCATTTTTCATATCCTTGGGATAGTTTTCCGCATCATTGGACGAAAATTGAAGATCCATTTAACATTCAGTAGATATTTTAGTATCCAAAAATGCACATTGAAAACAAGAAAGAAAGTCGGTCAAGCCCGACTATAGCATACTCTGTACCAACGAAATTCTACGCTCAGCATAAATTTTGATGCTGCAGTAGTAGCTGAAAGCAGCTCTGCTTCTGCGCTGCTGTAGCGAACAGTCTTTTGATCATAACTCGAAAACCGTTCATCCAATCTTCACCATTCCTTTGGCAGATCGATAAGATATCCTAATAACTAAATATGCCCAGAAGGAACAAGCCATCTATCTTCAAAACTGTGGGAGATATGACGTTTTTTCTAAATTGCGGGGGCGGCAGGGGGCGTGGCCAAAATTGAAAATAAACTTGATCTGCCTGCAGACATAAGAAGCATATGTCCCATACATGTCAAGCCTCTATCTCTTACCATCTCTGAGATCTGTGCGTTCATACGGACAGACAGACGGACAGACGGACAGACGGACATGACGGACATGACTCGGCTGTTGATGCTGATCAAGAATATATATACTTTATGGGGTCGGAGATGCTTCCTTCTGGATGTTACATACTTTTGCACAAACTTATAATACTCTATGTACCTACGGTACAGAGTATAAAAATCCGTTTCATATCCTTTTTCTCTGTGTGGAAAGTTTAAGAAAGATACCATTGAAATCCAAAAAGGGTTTTAGTAATAGAACTAGAACTTTCCGACCGATATTTCCTGTGCTTTTTAAAGAAAATTTTAAGTAAAGGAGTATGCTTAATACACAGTACGACACTAAAAAAAAACCCGGGATGAGAACCTTAAAATCTGATAGAAGGGACTTCTGCAAGCATCGCCTCATACTCAACTATTCTAAAAAATAGACCGAACTGCGTTTTTAGATTTTCTAACGAAGCATTTTTGCGCTGACTACGAGCATTTTTGTACTAGCAATTGACTTACGGCAACATTGACCATTTAGGATATTAACAGCTCCCAAAAATTATCCAATTATTCAATATTCAAGAATTTAGGTTTGACCTCTTCTGGAGATACCATAACCAATTGTATGATTAACGCGATATTCTTATATTACATTCCCAATGACCCTGCCTGTGTTTGCTGATTTTTGTAGATTTTTTAACAACTAAGTTAAAATTGTTGTCGCTGTGTGTTGCTACTACAAAAGTACCCATAGACCGCCAACCTAGGGTACAGTTGAAAAACTGGATACGAGGCGAGGCTTACAGAATTTGCCATCTATCAGAATTTATGGGTCTCTTACCGGGTTTTTACCAAAAGATGGATTTTGTCGAACTGTGATATGGTGTCTATTGGCTGGAATCAATTTATTCGCATTGCTGGAAGAGAATATTTAGTTTTATTCAAATGCTTGTATTATTATTGACCGAGAGTGGTGCATTGGGTAGTGTGTGCGTGTGCCTGCTGTGCAAGAGGTTTGTAGGTTCGATCCCGCCTCTTGATATCTAATGAACAAGATTTATCTTTAAAATTGGCTTCAGCTTTTGAAGTAGATGGCATTAAAAATACTCCTCAAACTTTTCGGTTCGGACTCAAAGATTTATTCATAGCTAGCCTCTACTATTTCCCATTTATCTGGCAATTTTCGTATACCATCTAGAAGAAACGAAGCTTTTTTGATGCGATCCACTGATCTATTCAATTTTTGACTTCTTCCAAAGAACGTAAGTTCTAATAATCAAGGGCTTTCGTCAACGACGAAAACAAGTAATAGTCGGAAAGAGCATTGTCTGGGCTTATACAGCCTAGGGGACTTCCCATTTCATCGCTTCAAGATATGTTTTGACCGGCCGCGCCA
Organism: Lordiphosa andalusiaca; assembly: GCA_035044965.1. Taxonomy (NCBI): domain Eukaryota; kingdom Metazoa; phylum Arthropoda; class Insecta; order Diptera; family Drosophilidae; genus Lordiphosa; species Lordiphosa andalusiaca. The sequence continues at coordinate 1,076,927 of JAWNNM010002217.1, read as the reverse complement.
CATCTGGCCGAGAATTGTTATGCTGAAATATTGCCTTGTAGTGCCTTTGCTCGTGCTCTGGCCGTTTAATGCTTCAATGCTCCGTTCAAATGCATTAAGAAAATTCGGTAGGCTTGGCCAGTGATGATTCCACCCGTTTTTAGCAGATCAAAGTACTCCACGCCCAATTGTTCCCACCAAATACATAATTGACCTTGCCACCGGGAATGTATGGCCTTGGCATCGATTTTGCTATATTGTCGGGCGGCCCTTGAGATGTTTTGCGCTCAGGGTTATCGTGACAAACCCATTTTTCATCACCAGTCACAATACAATGCCAAAATCCCATTCTTTTTTTCGCCTTTGAAACAGTAAATTGTGTTTTGTTGGCACAGAAGTTGACCTAATCGAAGCGCACAGAAACTATGTTGTTTACACTTCAGCAAAACGACACATACTGAAAAGGAAAGCCTTAAGATAAGGCTTCAAAATGCAGTTGGTTCCAACAAAGTCTGATACGATTTTGAAAAGGAAAGGCCACCCTGAAAAAAGGCTTTAAGTTTGTCAGGTAATAAGGCAGGTAAAAATTTTGCCAAGCAACCTTGACTCAATTATTTTGTAATGAAGCCAGAGAGATGAATTCTGTTAGATTTGGAACGTCAAGACTCACCTACCTGTTGGTTCTGAGAAACAACTGAACTATGTTTTGTTTAATGTATTTACTTACCCTTGGACTCAAACACAAATGCAACAAACTCTTGCTTAATCCATTTAATTTGCATTCCAATTCCAATGATAGATCCCTCCTCAGCTAGTATATCCATACCGCTGACCAGTGGCCCCGCCACGGCGAAGGACAGCTTCGATTGTGATGCCGACAAGGAACAGAAATGCCTGCGTCTATTGAAAAACAAAAGCGATGACATCGAGCGCTATGACCACGTACAGTTTGTGATACGAGAAATCAATGTGACAGACAAATCACAAGTAGATGCCAAGAAGGATGAGGTGGCCGATGACATGGAGTTCCTCTGTGAAGGTAAGTGTACAAGTACTTAGGCAAATTGCGGCCGATTAAACGATTCGTGTTTTCCACTCAGCGCCTCTCATATCGCCCGCCACATTCTGCAAGGTCTTCCCCTTCCATCTCATGTTCGACAGACAAATGAAAATTGTGCAGGCTGGCAAGGCGGTCTCTCGTGTAATACCAAGGTGAGTTGCCACTGCTGTCGATTGCGGTTACCTGCGAGCCATTGTTTTCGATTAGTAGCCATTCACATGACTGAGCCGCATTGATTTCCACCCTTCACCCTTCCTTTTCCAGAGTGGCCGAGGAGAATTGCTCGCTGATAGAAGTGGTCGAGGCCATTCGACCGCACCTGCAGCTGAATTACGAGAACATTTTGTCGCACATAAACACCATCTATGTGCTGCAGACGCGACACGGAGCCATGAGTAGTCGGCATGAGCAGCGAGTTCTGAGACTGAAGGTGAGCGTTGATTTCCTTCCATTCAGCGAACCACCAACAACAACAACAGCAACAAAAAGGCCCAGTGAAAAGCCCAAAAGATAATGGCCCGCTTACGCACAGCCGGGATGGGACATTAAAGTTAATGCCGAACGCTTTCGGTGCGGCCTGCCACAAAATGCAACATAAAAATCAATTTTATTGTAATGGCTAAAGATTTTTCTCTGTTTGGCTCAGCTTTAATGGGATTCTTTTCGTTTGGTCATTGCAGGGACAAATGATGTACATACCGGAAACGGATCGCATTTTATTTCAATGTTATCCAAGTGTTATGAATTTAGATGATCTCACCAAGTAAGTATATGCAAATGGGACAGAAATCTGCCATCCAACTTGAGTGTGGATTTGAATCGTTCAATATAGAATTAAAAGTTTGAAATCTTTTGGATTTAGCTTAGAAGCAACTGTGTAGAAACACAGATGCTTGGCATTGTAATCAGGTTATTTCTAAGTCGATCGGATAAGAAAAAGCAGCTATGTGCTAAAACTTTTGAGAATATGTGTTTTTAAGACTGCATCCAACTAAAAACTAATAGAATTGCTTTTTAAAATGTGAAGATTAAGACAAGTACGGTATAGAAACATACTCTGTACCTCCCAAAGTTTGAATTTACAACCCACCCAACGTTCAGGTGTGTTAAGTCCAACTGAGCTAAACATCCAGGAATCTAAGCCCGAATATACCACAAAATATCAAAGCGGACAACCTCTAAAATTCTGGAGAATATTCGGTCTGGGGGCTCGAACCCGTTGGTACATCTAAGGTTCAGTTCTCAAACCGATTTATTTACTAATCAAACTTAAGGTTTTGGATCGAAGCTTGGTTCACGGAATAGAAGGTTTATAAGGCATATTTCTGATGAGAAGGAAGCGACCAGCAACAGATACATAGATCCAATATCCGAATAGACCTCCTTTATTGTAGGTATACTGAAAAACCTCTCAACTGACATATTTGTGGCTTATAGTCCACAAGTGCAGCCACAGAGTTGAAACTTGGAGATTTCGATAAGAACAACCAGCATTACATGTGGGAAAAGCTATTATCCAATCCGACCAAGCCTAACTAACCGTCTATATGGTCCCACTTGGCGGATGCGTAATTTTATATAATTCGTTTTATTTTAATTTTTGTTTTATATTATTGACTTTCTCGAAGCTTACGCTTGCATGTTGATTCTTTCAAAAATCATTAACTAAGTCACGATTTTACCGATTTTTGCCTAGCCACACGTCAAACGTACGTTCTAGGCTGAGCTCAAACTTTCCCAAAACGGGCAAAATCGGCCAAGAAGTGTTAATAAGATGTGAAGTCCAAACTTCCAAGAAAACTTTACAATAAATGTATTTTGGACGGAAGTGGGCAAAAGATTGTTTTAAGTTCATAGAGAAAAAATGTTTGGAGTAGGTTTTCTCAGACAAAGCACGTAACACATATCAAATTAATGGTAATTGTTTAACAATTATAACACAATTGAGAACTGTTAAATAAAAAAGAATACACAGTTTACTGTATGTTGCTTATTTCACACCCAAATTATGTGTCCATTTTTGGCATAATTTCATATAAAGATTTCGAAAAGCTGAATCAAAAATATCAATCAATAATATGACTAAAAAAATATATGATATTTGATATACCGCCTCGGAAAACAATATTCCACAACGACATATCGTAATTTTGGACAAAAATGATCGGTATTATTTCAGGCATCCCTAATACTAAGCCACCTTCAGCCCCCGCAACTTAGAAAAATCGCGATATCTTCCACAGTTTGTTTTAGAAAGATACACAGAAAAAAAAGATAATGAAAAAAAGGACCAAAAATTATCTATTTGGGAAGGATATGTCTTAAATATCCATTTAATCATCCAACGGAGCTGAATAATCATCCAAAGAATGATCCTTTTTCATATAGTTTGGATGATTTTCAGCTCTGTTGGATGATTAAAAGGATATTTAAGTCATATCCTTCGCAAATGGATACGGAAAATCATCCAATGGATATTTTTGTACTCTGTACCGTAGGTACACAGTATTATAAGTTTGTGCAAAAGTATGTAACATCAAGAAGGAAGCATCTCCGACCATATAAAGTATATATATTCTTGATCAGCATCAACAGCCGAGTCATGTCCGTCTGACCGTCTGTCTGTTCGTATGAACGCACAGATCTCAGAGATGGTAAGAGATAGAGGTTTGACATGTATGACACATATGCTTCTTATGTCTGCAGGCAGATCAAGTTTATTTTCAATTTTGGCCACGCCCACGCAATTTAGAAAAAACGTCATATCTCCTACAGTTTTAAAGATAGGTGGGTTGTTCCTTCTAGATATATTTAGTAATAAGAATAACTTTTCGATCAGCCAAAGAAATGGTAAAGATCGGATGAATCGTTGCCGAGATATGATCAAAAGACTGTTCGCTGCTGCAGCGCAGTGGCAGCGCTGCTTTCAGTCGGGATTATTCATCGATCCGCCAAAGGAATGATTACGATTGGATGAACGATAGATAAGTTTTAGGGGCAACAACCATTTATACTTGGCAGCACCGGCTGAAACAACGAAGGTTCACCTGAACACTTTCTGTGATAAATACAAACTTTGGCAGTATTACAGTATATAACCATCGGGTTTAACCGACTTTCGTACTTGCATTAAGTGTGAGAATATGAATCCAACTTGTGCGGCTATAATATTACAAGTTAAATAGCTAAAAGAAACTTGAAAACAAAAACACAAAATGACGACAGATATACAAAAATCAAGCCTTTGGCTATAAAAACAGTTAGCAGACTTGGCCTGACCTACTTAATATTTTTAAAGGGAAGTTTGGTAACGAGCTGTGCTGCTTCTCCCGATTCCACCCCAAGAGAATGCATATTTGCCTTTAATTTGTTAATTGACTTGATTTCCCTTTATGCAACCAACCACCTTATTTTTCTATGGGGAGGACAGAAATTCCAATTTATTCTTTCTTCCCTCCGACCCTAAACACACTTTTAGAATCCCCATTAAACTGGGCTCACAAAATATAATTTAAAGACAGCTTAGAACGTGTCTCCTTTGCATATTTCCATTTAAGACTAAATCCGTTTCAAACACATTAGCTTCCACAATGTGGTGTATTAAGCCGAAACCTTATGATTTGATGTATGCGCCTAAATTGAAGCGAACGCTTCTTCCACTCACTTAAATTTATAGGTGGCATTAAGATGCTCGTCTGCCACATACGAGTTTTTACTTTTGCTGCTTTTAGCTGCAAAGAAAACAACTGTCATTTCTCACCTGTTTGAATTCCCATCCCCACTTACAGAAAGGGACTTTACATTTCGGATGTGCCATTGCATGACGCGGCCAGAGATTTGGTTCTGCTCTCCGAGAAGTTTGAGGCGGAATACAAGCTGACCAAGAATCTGGAAATGCTGACCGATAAACTTCAACAAACATTTCGCGATCTGGAGAGTGAGAAGCAGAAAACGGACAGGTAATAGAGGAAAACGCAAACGAATGCTCTCGAGCGCGAAATTGAAATTACTTTTGTACATTTTCTGCATTGGTTTGGGTCAACCATCCGCCAGGCTGCTCTACTCGGTGCTGCCCAAGTCGGTGGCGAATGAGCTGCGACATCAGCGTCCAGTGCCACCCAAACGGTAAGCCAAAGTCAATTCCAATCCGCAAAAAAACCGAAAGCAAACAAACAAACTGTTTACATTGGCCATTTACATATTTATGGCTGCAGCTACGATTCTGTGACGTTGATGTTCTCGGGCATTGTGGGCTTTGGCCAATACTGTGCCGCCAATACGGATCCCGATGGAGCCATGAAAATTGTGAAAATGCTTAACGAGCTCTACACGGTCTTCGATGCGCTGACAGACTCCAAACGCAACTTGAACGTGTACAAGGTATGTATGTAGGAGTGTGTGTGCTCGACGGTTGACAAACCGCCTGCCACTTAATTACAGTTTGGCATTTTGGGGCCTGTCAATTTGGGACGCACACGAGCTCACTTGCCAATATCCTCGCATTTCAGGTGGAAACTGTAGGCGATAAATACATGGCCGTGTCCGGACTGCCTGATCCCTGTGAGGACCATGCTAAATGCATTGCTCGAGTGGCCTTGGATATGATGGATATGGCGAAGAATGTGAAAATGGGCACAAATCCAGTGGTGAGTCGATTTAATTTAATTAGAAACTAGCGGGGAGGGGGTTCAATTGAACAAATCATCTAAGGCGGTACTTTCAATTGCCTAATGTCTCTTAAAAGTTTCTCAAATGAGATATCAGTGCCCAAGTGTAATAGTCAATCTGAGAAGCACAAAAATGTATGCATAGTTGCATGAGAAGTAGTTTATTTGAGTTCTCTTATGCGTTTTTTGACAGCCAACAGTCCACAGTAAGCTGCAGTATTTTATACCCATCTCATTTTTGAGATCCCGACAAGTCAAAATACAGCTTAAGTAAGCAAAATGTTGCAAAATGAAGCGCCTGGCAAATGCAAAAGCCAGAAACAACAATGTGCAACTATTCGTTACCATACTTTACTTTTAGTTGGCGGCTTTTCAAGACGACCGGCTTTTAGATGCTGCAGCAGATAGTACAAATACGTATATTATTCGGTTTTGTCGACGTCAAGGCAGAAGTATGAATTTGTGAGGATGAGAAGTAAATTTTAGAACTAAAGGTGCAAAGGAAACAAGTAAGGGCGCTGCAGTCGAATTTCCCGACCACAAAATACCCTGTTCATTTGTTTTCATTTATTTGTGTTTGTAACAAAATTTTCAACCTAAATGTAGGCAACACTTTTTTCTAGTCCGGACCATAAACTGGGGTAGAATAGATAGATATTGGGCCTAGCTTGATGTATACTAAACCACGAGGCTCTAACTTGAAAATTGTGGATCTGAGGGCTACTTAGGTCTAGGATTTCTAGAGGAGGTCTGAGTTTTTTGGGGATAAAAGGGGGACGGGGTGGAATTTTTCAAATCTGAAACAAACTTGATCTGCGTACAGTATAAATCTACCTTCGTGCAAAAATTTGTGGCTCTATCTCTTATAGTCTCTGAGATCGACGCGTTCATACAGACAGACAGACGGACATGGCTATATCGACTCGGCTGTTCATGCTGATCAAGAATATATATACTTTATGGGGTCGCAAAATTTTCCTTCTCCCTGTTACATACATTCGCACAACTTCATGATCCCCTTTTCCCATTTTCAATGGGAACAGGGTATAAAAAATTATCAATTTTCATACTCTGTACCGTAGGTACATAGAGTACATATTAGAAGATTGTGCAAAAGAATGTAACAGCCAGGAGGAAGCATCTCCGACCCTATAAAGCAAATATATATTCTTGATCAGTATCAACAGCCGAGTCATGTACGTCTGACCGAATGTCTTGACTAACTTTATTTCTTGTTTAGTTAAGCATCCATTTGCTAGACCTAATCTTTCAGCTGAACTTTCGTCGGACCTGAGTGTCAAGAAAATCAGCCGAGCCACACACAGTTCAGCAATTACACATTCATGAGAAGATCACTGACAGCTTAGTTCATTCTTAACGTAGGTCATCAACTTTGCCCTCTTCGGTGAGGTATGATAATGTGAAAGCAAACACTGATCCAGCCGTAGCCAATCTGTTCGCAGAGTTTTTTAAGTCGACCTTCTCGTCCTCCAGGTACTGTGAGAATCAACCATACCCTTATCATTTGAATATGTCTAATTGCATTTTCAGCCGCGTGATTCCTGAAAGCTTGCTCCTTTGCGATCTTTACTCCGTCTACGGGTTCGACACCAGGCACCAGTCTCTGATGCAGTTTCTGGCTCTGTATTTAGCTTCTGTGCGGATGCACTTTGTAAGCCTATTCATGCTACCACTAACCTCGTAGAATTCACATCTTCAGTCATCAAAGGGTTCCTTGATAAGATGCACACTGATGTCATTTATTTAACTGATTTTCGTTGGGCTTTTGTTTCCGATAATTACTCCTTGCTCAATCATAAGCTGAGCTTAATCGGCTTTTCAATTAACCTTCATGGTTGGACTTCTGATTACCTAACAACTAGAACCCTAAACATCATATTTCATTATTCATTTTCTAAATGCATCTAGGTTTCTTTTGGGTTCATGGTCTAAGAAATTTGACGATCCCTACAAATCCAACAGTTTTTACACTTCTTTTGTCCGTCCATTTCTTGAGTATGAATCATGTGTTTAGACTCCGTAAATTTGACCCATTCAGATAAAATTGAAACTGTACAAATGTAGTTCTTAATGTTAGCTCTTCGTGATTTGAACTGAAATCCTGAGGTCTTAGACTAGACCATGATACAACAATTCAGTTAAGGCAGCGTAAGTGAGAGTTCTCAGCAAAGTACCTTCACGTTCAGTGCTGCGCATACTATTGAAGCGTAAACTTTTGGCAAAAGTACTCATCACACTCACGCCGCCTTACCTATATTGTTGTATCATTGACTAGACTTAGACTGCATTTACACGGTGGAGCAAACTTCACGAAGTTCTTGAAAGAGCTTTCGTTTGTAGAAAAGAGGTGTAGAGGGGCAAGCAACTCCACCACTCCTCTGTCCCACAAAAAACTTCATGAAGCAAACTTCACAGTGTAAAACCTGTCTTAAGCGGTGAAGAAAACTTCATTAAGTTCTCGTAGTAGGCGGAATATTGAAGGCAAAGTGAATACGTTTTATAAAGCAAAGGTTTAGAATCTCAACTGATTCCCTCGCCTACTAAGAGAACTCCAATTGATGTTCCCTCCTTACTTAACCATAGAGTTAAGCTTGGTGTAATCTTCAAACTTCAAACACAATCGACTCAACAGAGTCTCAATGTTCCTAGTAGACCGTACCGCAACTTTAACGCCTTATCTCTGAATCGTTGTACTACTAACTATGCTGTGCATGATCCGTTTCGTGTCCTCTGTGCGGATTACAATAAACTGTGCCGCTTTATCAACCCGGAACATTCTTTTCCAGCATTAAACTCCTCTATATTAACATATTTAGCCGGTAATTAACTTTATTTTATACTTTTCCTTCCGGCTTTCGTCACTCCCTTTGCCCGCTGCGTCTCTCGGTTGGTTGTGCGGGAGGTGGGCTGTTATATTGCCTGGTGTTCGCGTGTAACATGCTTCGGCTTGGCGTAACATGGGCCACTTGAACGTTCGGCGCAATGTACATCAAAGTCCATTATAAACATCGATAACATTCGTTTGTCGACTGTACAAAAAGCCAGGCAGTAGCAACGCTAGAAGACCTGTGTGACCTGTACTGACCTGTATGTGTAGTGTAAAGACTCGGAGAATATTTAATATCCTGCAGCATAAAATCTTTCACGTAACTGCAAGTGTGACCCTTCAAAATTCCCACCATTTTCTAAGGAGTTAGTCCTGCTTTAAATCTAAAAAATTTAATATTTTGTTCACTTAAATGTGTTAACCAAATTACTGGCAAAAATCTGTATCTCAATGAAGGCGCTTCCTCAAGCTCTCCAGTTACCCGTCCGTGCAGTTTATTGCAAACATTTTATAATATTTGCGCAAAAAAATCTCAAAGTTCATGTTGTTCAAGTGGCCAACCCCAATGCCGGGGGTCGGTGCGGAGGGATGCGGGTTGGATTCTAATTGTGCGCATTGAAAGTAGTTGAAAATTGTCGTTCGTGTGAGCATGCAACTTGAGGACGTTCGCGCAATTTGTTGCTGAATGCGCATTCGAGAAGCAGCAGCAAGTACAACCCAATGGTGCATAAATTCCAAAGGCACAGGGTCCGCTCGCTCGCTCGCTCTCTCCCTCTCCCTTTCTCTCACTCTCCGAGTATAAGGATTGGCTGTCAAAGTGCACGTAAAATATTAACAACTCGTGGCAAAAGTTTCCTCCTCTCGTCTTTTTTTGTTGCTTACTAAAAAAGTTAGAAAAGTTTTTGGGTAAAATTGCGAAAATGGCTAAAATTAATTCAAAATTGATGACACACAATGTCAAAGGACACGCATGCCCATGGTCGTTTGCTGGGCCCAGCCACTTGACCGTCAACCGTCGGCAGAGACATTCTGATGGTTTTTTTTAAACACTTTTCCTTTGAGTGCTGTGGCTTAAAATACATACACTGGCGCACACATACATGCCCACAGAGAACGAGACAGAGATAAACTTGATCCACAGCGGGAGGACGAGCATGCGGATGCCGCACTTGATGGCATCCTTCACAATTACAGCATTGTACGTGTGGACAATGCTTGTGGCTTGTCAGTCACTTTGTGAGGTTGTGTGTGTCATAAATACATATACAAACAGAGCAGCAGCAACTCGTCCTCGAATACTCTTGTCCATGTCACTTGTTTTTTTTTTTGCCCCATTTTGTTAGAGATTTCGTTCGAAGAAACCAAGTCTTAGGCCATCCATCTATCTCGTTGCCACCGCCAGCCCACTCTGCGACTGCAGTCAAGTTTTGTGGTTGTCAGTATTTCATATTTGACTGATTGCTTTTGGTTATGTATCCGGAAACACGTTCTGCTCCCCTGCACCACACAGTTTGCCTTTCAATTTGATAGATAGTTCAAAATGAGATTTGGAAACGCAGCCTTGGCAGCCTGTTGCATTGTCCCACTCGAGACTCTCTGCCCGTCCCGTCCCGTCCATTTGCGCTTCATTAAATTTTGTAATGGAAAAAAGAAACCCCCATCCCATTACCGACCCAATTAGGGCCATGTTGTTGTTGTTTATGCAAAAACTTTGGTGCTCTTGTCCTTCTTTCTTCTGTGTTTACTTGGCAATTTCTTGGCTATTTTCTGCTCTTGCAGTCAATAAATATTGATTCAATTGTTCAGTGGCAACTTTATTGCAGTGTACTTTGTAGATGCTGTTCATATTGTGCTGGAGGGGTTTAAGTTAGTTAAGGCAAGACTGGTGAACAGCAATTTCATGTTGTTTTTAGAATAGAAGAATTTTTTTTTTTGCAATTTAATAACAAATCAGCTTGTTTCTGTTAGTTGATTGGGAATGGTTAAGTTATTGTTGAGTTGTGAAAGTTCTTTAAAGCAGGTTAGAAGATTCTGTGGTGTAGGTAGGGGGCAAAGGCAGCTCAATAGGATCTCGCGCTTTTTGAACCATATCTTAAAGTCACCCAAAACAATAAACATTTTTTTACTTATTGTTCTGAATGCGACGATTGTTTTAATATGCAACTTTATTGGAGTTAGATCGCTTTTCTTATTCTTTTTTACTTACTGTAAGTCACTTTAAAGTTATAGAAAAGCGAGTTCTTAACTCTAGTTTCAAATATTTTGGGTTTAGAAACCAATTGACTCTTCAATTCAGCTCCAAAAAGAGGGCAACGAAACAAGCGAATCTGTTCCAAAACTCTCAACTGGTTCTAACACTTTCCTTATGGAGTTATGAAGTCGGAGTTGAAGTGAATGGATGGACTTTGGTTAATTTATGGCCCTGGGCTTTTTCCAGCTTTTTTTTGATTGAAAACAGCTAATCCATTTGGAGAAAAAGTTGGAATTAGGTTTAAAATTGTATTGGCTACCTGTTTGACGATTTTTTTTTGATTCAAGGAAGTAATGGGTCGACTCTAGAATTTATTTTAATTTCAAGAAGAATATTTTCAGTTTTAAGTTATATCGAATTGTTTGTAATAGTTTGAGTTGTCATTATGTCATTATCATTATGCAGATACAGTCTAAGGTCAAATGTTTTAGGATTGAAGAAATCATACATGAAAAAACATTTCTGTTCTCGAATCAAGTATTGTCTTACTCACCGTACTATTGACAGCGCTGGTAAAGTTCATTTCAGTCAACAAATCCATATGTTATTTCCTTTTCAATGTGATTCAACTCACTCAAATTGCTCTAATGTCCAGCCCTTTTGTTCAGCTGGTCAATTATTCAGTACTTCAGCTAAGTAGATGCTTATCAAGTGCAAATATCAGCTGAACTGTCACCGAACTACTTGAACAAGTTACTTAAGAAATTACTGAACAAGTCACTGACTAAGTTACTGAACAAGTCACTGAACAACTGTCACTGAACCATCTTACTGCCTAACTTACAGAGCAAGAGAGACTGCACAAGCTCAACTGAACAACTTTCACTGAGCAAGACTTTCTTAAAACAGCTAAATAAGTCAGTGAACTGACTGAACAAGACACAGAATAACGCTCACTGAACAAGTCTCACTAAACGACTCATAGAGCAAGATATACTAAACAACTCTGACTGAACGAGACTTTCTGATAAAATATGCAAAATTAAAGAAGAACATGTTCAGTTTTTTAGTTAAGTGAACAACTCAATTTAGTTCACTCACTTATAATATAAGATTAAATGCAGTTATATTTAAATGATCTATGCTTGATGAAAGAGTAAAGATCTACTGCAGCACACACCGACGATAGATGGTTCTGTGCTGTCTGTGCGATCAACCCCGGATTTTCTCATTCCAAGTACAAATAGGACTGACTTAATTTCGGATATCTAAAATCTTTTACGAATTTTGCTTGAAATTTGAGTCCGAAGGTCGAGATAAAATCAATTTGATTTCAGCTTGATTTTATCTCCCCATTTCTTTTTCTCTACAAAGACTCGTTGACTCTCTGAACAGAACACATAAGTATGCTTCTCTCGTGTTTTCTGTTTTTAAAGCTTGTAGAGCGAGATTTCCCAAGAAGAAAGACTCTCTGACACTCACTGATGCATTACTTCGATAAGCGTTCGGTGTGAGTTGCCGAGCCCCCCCGGGCCTCTGGCTGGGGGACACTGCTGTAGGGCAAAATTTCGATGGGCTCTCAGCTGAGCATAAACAACTGAACAAAGCGAGAACCAAGTGTCAGCTGATAGTGTATTTGTTGATGTTGTTAGGACAAGCTAGCACGCATACACACCTGCAGTTGACTCAGACATACGCGCCTTACACAGAGCAAAGGAAAACTATCTTTGGCTGAGCAAAGAATTTATTAAGAAAATACTCTATTAAAATGTGATTTCAATTTACCTTTGCTGTTTTTTTTTTTATATAAATTTGACTGAAAAGGGACCACTTTTTGTGAGCTCAGCTGGCCAGACAAAAAATTCCAACATGAATGGTATTACACAAGTGGACTCATCTTACATGTAAAATTTAACCACCTGGGGCCATTCATTATATAGCTGTGGCTTCAGGCAGCATCTCGCTATTGTTCATCGGACACCCCAAAGAGACGGGGGTGGAACACAAAATCCAAGCTTATTGTGTTCTATTTCGTACTCCTCCCCAGCATCATTCGTTAAAATTGCATTTTATGCTATCATATGTCTAGATCCCACATTTGATTTAGTTTACGTTGCTTTCAACACATTTGCTTTTGTGGCACATATGAATTTCTAACAGTTTTTTCGGCTCTTGGATTTTGTTGAACTTTTGGCAATTAGTTTTATGTGATGTTTTTGGTAATTACAAGTTTCTATCTCTCATGTTCTCACTCTTCTGCTGGCGGCATCGTCACCTAACCTAACAAGGATCCCCCCGCCAACACCCTGCTAACCGCAGCTCATTTCGTTTTAAAATTTAATTAAAGAAAAGTTTCGGTTGCTGCAAGTTTTTCGAAGTAATTGTGGCAACTTTCTGTAGGATTTGTTTCTTTTTTTTTTTATGCTGGCAAGCATTCCGATGCGGTCGCCTGCAAAATGGAACTTGGTCTTTGGCGCTGGCCAGGGCCAAGCAAAGTTTATTAGCACAATGAAGTGTGGGTCTAGTTGAAACGCTTAAGAATTCAAGTTATAAATTATGTATTTTTTATTCCGACAGCAAATTACCATTGGCATCCACTCTGGCGAGGTGGTGACAGGCGTCATTGGCAATCGGGTGCCACGATATTGTCTGTTTGGCAACACCGTCAACCTAACCAGTCGCACCGAGACAACCGGCGTGGCCGGCCGCATCAATGTCAGCGAGGATACGTATCGGTAAGTGTTGATTCAGCTAGGTTAAATGATCAGTACTGGCGGCCATATAGGCAGCCACTGCCGCCTGATGAACCTCATCCGTAATGATTCCCTGTCCCGAGGCCACAAAAACGGCCACGGCCGCCTTTTCTGCATCCGTCACAGCCTCCAGCAGTTGCTCGTGATTCTCACTCTCATCTTCGCTCTCCGCACTGCTGCTAATGGTTTCCAATCGCTGCATGCCACTTGGCCTGGGCTTGGTTGGCGGTGCCGGTGGCATTGCCGGTGCCGGTGGGGTGGCCTCCTCCAGCTCCTCGGTGAGATCAATATAGCGCTGCAGTCGCTTGGGCAATCGTAGGGTATCAATGCCGTTGGGCAGTTGATTATGCTCACGCAGCTCATCACGTATGCGGCAGCTGTGAAAGAATGATGTATGATTCTATTAATTATGCATTTAAATTTAAATTAATTTAATTTTCACACGATGAGCACAAAAAAAGGCAACAAAAAGTAAGTTCATGTGCTTGAAACTTTTGTTGTAAGAAAACTTCGCCTTCCGCTCAAACTTTGGGCAAAGTTCTTTGGCTGCTGAGAAACTACCGAAAGCGAAACTTAAAGTAGCGGATATTGTGCACTGCCGTCTCCTTTTTTCTGGCTTTTGTGTGTCGCACTCTATTTTCAGGCAATCAAATCACTTGGTGGCCACTTTGAGACTGCAGCGGATGGTATGAAACTTGTTCAAAAAGTTTTGCTCGTCAAAGACAGCTCCGCGCGCACATTCAAAATTGTGTCGTAAAACGCAGTGGCCACACTTAAGAATATGCTAATCTAACGTAGGCCTGAAAAGCACTTAAAAATTTTCAGTTTGGAGTGCAAGTTTATGTCCCTGATAATTTGTCTTGTCAAGTGAGGATTTTATGTCCATTACTCGGGGTAAAGAGGGTGGTGTGTAATCACACGATACCGCCCCCGGGACATCTTTTAAAACTTTCACAGCCGGTCACCTTCACCAGCTGTTGGCGGCAGCTGTATACTGACAAAACATGAAAAATCATATCAAGATGTATGTAAAAGGCATGCAAATAATATAGCCTTTCGAACACACAATACCATTAGTTTAAAATTTATGAAAAATCGATTGATATATCTATAATCTCTCAAACTTTCATAGAGAACGGATAATAAATGGCGGTTTTATAAGAATATCAGCTTCTGTCAAATGTTTGAGAGTCCCTTAAAAACCGGAGCATACTTTCCTGTGCAACATGCGCTGTCCGCTTACATAAGCCACATAGGTACCACCAATGAGAATGCTCCATTTGTTACCGTAAGGAAGCTCTATCAAGCACTTCTTGGCCTGAGTAAAGGGTACATCGAAGTCGTGCAGAACCAACTTTAACTAATGCTCTGGTTTTTGTTACACTTCAGTGTACAAAACAGTACAAAATGGTATTCAAATTTAGCCCATTTTCTGTGGCACACTCTCCCGCCGCAGCTTCAGTTTTAATTAATGCATTTCATTCAAGAAGTTTTGTATTGAGAAGGCACAGTAAAGTAAACCAAATAGCAATTAACATACTCAACGACTCAGCAATGCACTTGGACTATTGGCCATTTTTCTTGTGGAAACTATTGGTTTTTTCATTTCCATGTTT
The DNA here is from genome assembly GCA_035044965.1 of Lordiphosa andalusiaca. Classification (NCBI taxonomy): domain Eukaryota; kingdom Metazoa; phylum Arthropoda; class Insecta; order Diptera; family Drosophilidae; genus Lordiphosa; species Lordiphosa andalusiaca. Next base: position 1,061,813 of record JAWNNM010002217.1, on the reverse strand, counting down.
GATACAGTGACTCACAATTTAAAGTTGCTTTTGATCACCCTAAGTTTTCGTTTAATGAGCAACAGGGATAGAAACAAGAATAGGCACAATTTATGTCCATATTTATACTCTGTACCGAAGGTACATAGAGTATTATAAGTTTGTGCAAAAGTATTTAACATCCAGAAGGAAGCATCTCCGACCCTATAAAGTATATATATTCTTGATCAGCATCAACAGCCAAGTCCATATAGCCATGTCCGTCCGTCTGTCTGTCCGTATGAACGCTTGGTCTCAGAGATGGTAAGAGATAGATGTTTGACATGTATGGGATATATGCTTCTTATGTCTGCAGGCAGATCAAGTTTATTTTCAATTTTGGCCACACCCCCTCCCGCCCCAGCAATTTAGAAAAATCGTCATATCTCCCACAGTTTTGAAGATAGACGGCTTGTTCCTTCTGGATTTAGGATAACTCGATCCGCCAAAGGAATGAAGAAGATCGGATGAACGGTTTTCGAGTTATGATCAAAAGACAAATACTTGGTACTGAGAATGCTATAGTCGGGCTTGACCGACTTTATTTCTTGTTTATTTAAGGAACTGCTAATCGTCCACTTTGCTAGTCGTCTACCCTTCCACTTGTTCTCTTTCTGTCTTATGGTTCATTTAACTCAACTATTTTAAATTTCTGAATGAAATTCTTGATGGAAAACTAAATATATATCAATCTTCCCCCAGTGGGACTCGAACCTCGTTCTTCTTAAACAAGCAACCTCTCAAAATACTGCTTGAACACTATAAATTGAAGGGTAACAAAAAATGATTCCAAAACATTTTACGGGGAATATGGAAAACGCTTATCTATCTGCTCTGCCTCTGATCAAAACGAACTCAATAGTTACAGCTACAGCTCTATTGGCTTCAACATTAAAAAGAACGAAAAACAGAGCAAAAAACAAGAAAGAAAGTCGGTCAAGCCCGACTATAACATACTCTGTACCAAGAAAATGTTTTTTGATCATAACTCGAAAACCGTTCATCCGATCTTCTTCATTTCTTTGGCGGATCAATAAGTGATCCTAACTAACTACATATGTCCAGAAGGAACAAGCCATCTATCTTCAAAACTGTGGGAGGTATGACGTTTTTTCTAAATTGAGGGGGCGGGAGGGGGCGTGTCCAAAATTGAAAATAAACTTGATCTGCCTGCAGACATAAGAAGCATATGTCCCATACATGTCAAGCCTCTATCTCTTACCATCTCTGAGATCTGTGCGTTCATACGGACAGACAGACGGACAGACGGACGGACGGACATGGCTATATCAACTCGGCTGTTGATGCTGATCAAGAATATATATACTTTATGGGGTCGGAGATGCTTCCTTCTGGATGTTACATACTTTTGCACAAACTTATAATACTCTATGTACCTTCGGTACAGAGTATAATGATATCAGCACATTAAGATAAACTTGATAAATCCCATATTTAGGTTCTTTAATTACTTGTTGTATACCGAATGAAAGTAATTGAATCTCAGATCATACATGTTCTTAAATTTAAGTTCTAAGCGTTTTGTCGTTTCCAGCAAAATGGAAAAAAATTGGTAAATTGAATACCTTCGGGTTTTTTCGGGATCCAAGTCTCGTGTCAATCTGTTCTTTGCCTGTTTGAAGTCTATTTAAATGAGAGCTGCAAGTTTTTGCAACATTATTTAATCCGAAATCTTTAGCGTCGATTAGACCCACTTAACTCCACATCCGTGGAAACATTCATTTTAATGTTTCGCTCACAGTTCTTAATTGGTGCTGAGCGTTTCTTCTGTGAATATTCACTGTACACAATTGCAAAACTGTTGCCAGTCGTTGGCGCGCTTCCCAAGCACAAACATTGGTCCCAGAAAAACAAACTGGCAAACAAGCGAAAAGCAAACGAGTTGACTGAAGCGTAGGGGCAGGGGCCAACTCAGTGTGTACATGTTTGTGACATGTGAGCGGGCAACAAACAGGCGAAAGGATGTGATCCCAGAATGCTCCGCAAATAATTATGTGACAGCTGTCGCGCTAGTTGGCCAACTTATGTTATTAAAACAATTTCATGGACAGTAAGCGCACAAATCGAATTTGCAGGAAATCACATTTAATTCATTAACTTGAGCGCATTTGCTCGGTGAGATTGTGACAAACTGGTGAAGCGTGCGGCCAAAGTTTTTCTCTCGGTCATGACGCTGATACCTAAAACAAAAAAGTCAAACTTGCATTAAGCCACAGCACAAAGGCCACACGAAACCAAAAGTTGTCAGTGGGCCGAGCCCAAAACAAAATCGTTTGTCAAACTGTCAGTCAGATGGGGAGCTGCACATCTTCCAGCAGCTTCTCATCTTTGGGGCTTATCGCAGGACTGTGCGCGCCCGTAGAAAGTTAAGCAAGCGTAGCGAAAGCCACCTAAGCCAAAGAAATTGAATAAAAAGTAAAACTTATTGCAGACGTCAGTCGCGTTGAGTGCCTTCAACTGTCAGCAGACTGAGATGACAAGGCTAAATTTGGGCTCATTGTTGAACTGAAAGTCAAATTTAATAATTACCGGCACAAATGTCGCAAACTGGGCACACCGTAGACCTGCTCCCTGCCAATGATTTTGTCCTTCAGCAATCGCCCATAGCGCTCGAAAAACATTTCACGTCGCGAGGCATACACAATGGGCTGGAAAATAAGTACGACTCGAGCAGATCCTTATGGTATGGCCCACAACTGGTTACTTACCTTGAATGGCATTTCAATCATCGGTACATTACGCAGCAATATTTTCAGGCATAGCACCAGCTCGTAACTGTAATTACGTCCGTTCTCGATGAGTTTGTCGAGCAGGGCCAACATTACGGAGGCTCCGCCATCGGGTGGTTGCGGTGCGGCGCCATATCTGCAATGAGATGCGGTCACAAATGCATGAGGCACGTAGTGCTTCGTGAACTGTGTTTGGTTGCCTTGCGGTTGCCACAGTGAAATGAGGTGCAAGATGCTGGAGTACAATTTACGAGCATTGTATGTGTAACCAGGTGAATGTGTAATAAATGGCTGGCGCCCTGATAAACACACAGAACTGATGTGCAAATGAAATAATGAACAGACATGGCTGGCGGTTGTGTGGAGTCCACCAGCCACCCGCCCTCACGACATGTAGTTACAGGGTGAGGCAAGGCTGGCTGAATGCGACCAATGGCTCGAAGTTTGGTACAAGCACCATTTAAAATATTTTGATTGACCTCACAAATGCAGGTTCTAAGTAAAGTTGTGCTGAAAAGTTTCTTACACTTTAATCGAAGTGGCCAATAGGACCTGAAAAGAGGGCCATAGGGTGGTCCTGTAGTTCAATAAAAACCATTTCGAAAGAATATACTTAAAATAACCTGTAGCTTCGATTTTAAGATCTCATAAAGTTTCTTGTTCATTGTACTTTCACTTACTTGTGGGATAGTTAGTCGTTACTTAGTTCTCGGTACTCGATACTTAGTACTCCATACTCGATGCTTTGTACTCGGTACTCAGTAATCAATACTCAGTATTCTACAATAAGTACTCGATAATAAGAACTCGATGCGAAGTACTTGATACCTATCCTTGATACTTAGTATTCTATACCAACTTCCCAATATTAAATACTCTTAGCCAACTACTCGATACTTAGAATTCGACGAAAATAATTCGATACTGAGTATTCGATACTATGTTCTCAATACTGTCTACTCGATACTAAGAATTCGAGACTAATTACTCGATGCGATACCCAGTGTTCGTTACTAACTACCCTATACTCGACTCGTACTCGACACTCAGTATTTGATATGAAGTAATATGTTAGATGTAATTGGAACTAAGCACTCAATATCAACTACTCGTTAGTCAGTATTCGTTAAAATATACTCGATAATAAGAGCTCGATATTAAGTACTCGAATCGAAGTAATTGATACTAAGTACTGGATATTTTATACCCGTTCCGCACAACTCGATACTTGGTATTTGTTAATAGGTACTCGATATTAAGAGCTCCACACTAAGTCTTCAATACTTTGTATTCGACTTTTTCTTAAAAGCGCAAATAAGTCTGGTCGCTTTCACTAGCTATTGCCGACAGTATTCAGTATACGACTAAATGTACTCGATAATAAGAGCTCGATATTAAGTACTTGAATTAAAGTACTTGATACTAAGTACTCGATACTAAGTTAATAAGTAATGGATATTTAATACTCAAAACTTCTACTCGATACTTGGTATTCTTCAATAGGTACACGATATAAGTACGACTAAGTATTCATATTTGTATTCGATACTTTGTATTCGATTTTGCTTTAAAAACGTACACATTCTCGGTCACCTTCACCAGCTATTGGCGCCAGCTTTAAAGTAACTAACCATCAAAAAGCTTTCCAAGCATTGCCGTTAGGATTCTTTTCTGAAAATTGGAAGCACTCAAGCCATGAGATTGAGAGGAGCTCGTTTGAATAGTCCTCTCTTTGGATTCCTTCGGTGAGAAGACATCTCTATACAACTTCAACCTTGTCGCATCTTATCAAGCTTTCATAAAATTGCTGGCCAAAGAATAAAACCCGCCATTTGCCACCTATGCGCGCCCGCGCCTTACCCTGTTATGGCAGCCATTGACCACTCTCTGCCAGTTGCAGCCATCTACAAAACTCCTTTGTGTGTGTGTCTGTGTGTGATTGCTCTGTGGTAAAATTGCAAATGAACTGCAAATTGTGGCATGTGTCGTGTGGCATTGGCAAATGGCGGCAACAATGTTGTCACTTTTTAAATTGAAAATGTTTGTCACACGAAATACATCGCATTTTATTTGCATTTTGTATCTGATAAGCTGTATAATTTATATGTTTGAGATACCCCAACACAACTTTGCTCGGCTGGAGCAAATCAATTCCTGTTTCACCGAAAAAAAAAAGTGGGCGAAAAATTTACATATTTTATGGGCAAATTCTGTTGAAATGGAAATGCAGCAAAGCGAAAAGCGTTACGCAAATTAAAACACACACAAAAGACGAAACAATGTCAGAAATATGTATGAGCAGTCCGCATGAACAACAGTAAAAACAGAAATCAATGGCAGGCTGATTGGGCAGAGCGCCGGAGCGGGGATTGAATGGAAGTCCAAACATACAATTGCATGTGATTGCCATCAACAGAAGCAATTGCCAACGAAATAGCAATGCATCTGGAAAGCTGGCATGATAATATTTTATATGTCGATGGGTTTGAGTTCTTGAAATGCAATAAAAACTTAAGGCTTTTATTCTTCTTATGGAAAACAACACATTCGTTGTCGGAGTTGACAACTATAAATCCAGCGGGGGACCTTGAAGCTCCCTGCTGAAGACCACTGATAGAATATGTTTGCCCTTAGTGAATGCCCTAAGAGATCTCATGAAAGTCACATAGCCCCAAGTGACGATTTATCTGTGCAGAAAGGATTGTTGACACTTAAAAGGAATGGACTCTTTTGCTTTTCGGACTTTGGAATATTGGTTGAAGCTTGCCATTTTCTGGCTGTCAGACGTGTGGTTTTGTCTTTCTAAATATGTGAAACTAAATTCTTGGTTCTTATTTGATCAATTTTTAGACAAATTCAGAACAAACGGAAACTTCGACACAAACTGAACTCAAATAGTGTTTAAAACTATTGCTGAAGCATAATTAGGAATTTTTAACGGAAACAGGAAGTCTTGACCGACTTTTCAACTATTTGCATTCAATTGCTCTTTAAGTTGCAGTTAAAACAACAGCTAAAAGCAAAGAAAGAAAAAAAAGCAGATCACAAAGTGCATTTCAATCTCTATCGGCAAAACTTTTCACTTTCCTGTTTTTTGGCTTGCAATCAAGTGTTGGCATTTTATGTAAAGCATTCTTTTTGGCTCGGCATCAAAAATTGAAAAAGTCAGTGGCATTGCCAGAAATAAAAAGTACTAAAGCTGCAAAAAATGAGGCATGCCAGCAGCTGTATGCCCTTCGTGCAATAAATTGCCAGGCAAACCCAAAAAAAAAAAAAAAACAAAACAACAAACAGGGGCAGATGCAAACGCCACAAGAGAACTTATTCGAAAACTGTGGGCGTTTACATATAAATTTATGAACCTCTTGTAACTTTGGTGGACTCGGCGACCATGAGACAGTGTGGAGACAACAACGCTGCCTTGTAATGCAAATTCACTTTGGCAGCGCCTTTCACGTTTTATGATAATTTCGTACGTCGTCCACTTGCTTATGCTAAGCGTCTTGTATTTTTATGCTGCATACATTGCGGCGCCGCCAAGTGCCGAACGCTTTGCATATTTCGCGCTAATTGAAGTGGCTTGCACTTTCCCACAACCATCGAACCAGCTTACCTGAGCAGTATGAGCAGCAGCTCAGGAGCATTTGCCTGCAATGCGATACGTAGCGGTGAAGAGCGTCCGCAGGACTCAATGGGCACGTCAATGAATCTGCAAAAAAAGAAAACCGAGAGTAGAGGAGGTGGATGAACGAAAGCTGAAATGTCAAAAAGACTGTTGCTTTTAGGCCACAGTTTTGGGGGGGCTTTAATGGGCAGAGCCAGAATTGACTTGAACACACAGCTAAATGGCTTGGCAGCTGGTCAGCAGGGACCAGAAGACACTGCTTAACTTTCTCTGAGTGCAGAAGCTAAAGTGAGTTTGCTGAGTGAAAAGCACAATTAGGCTGCTCGCTTGTTGCTTCCCATCTACCGTTTTTGTAAGTTTTCCACATACATAAAGCCCTCTGCTGCTTGCCTGTTTCCCCGCATCCACATTTACATAGGCTTTTATATTGCGTATACGTACAGTATGTTCCATGCTTTGTAGGCGTTTGTCTCCATTCGGGCATTAGCATGTACAATGCACTTAAGGCAGTTTGTGACACAATGGAGGCACACTAACACACACACGCACCCGTCTACATACAAATACTATATGTTTATGTCTACGCATAAAAGTAGGCAAATAAAAGACCAAAAACCGCAATAAACCGGAAGCCACTTACCCACACGCACCCACACAGGTGACTCTCTCACACTCAGAGGCTGTTGTGAAGCAAGCGATAAGCGCATTTTGAGCCACCCACGCCTGCAAATTGCCTTGGCAAATTCATTTGCGTTTTATTAGATGCGATAAAAGCGAGCGACATCAAGGATCAAGACATTTGCAGCCCCCCCATAAGTAGACAATACCAACAGGGCTGCTTTCAACTGACTCAGCTCAACTGTCGCCAGAAATCAAACATTGACACTTTGACGAGATTACTGACAAATTTGGTTGGATATTTATATAGCAGCACTCGGACGACCACTGTGAAGATGGTAAGGGATTCTTAAAGTATTACTGATATCTTGTTGCTGTTGGTTTTTTGCAAATGGTGAATTAGGGGCCAAGCTGATTTATCGCATATCGATTGGTTGAACCAGAGCATTGTGGGCCAGAAGTCTCAATTTTTGGTCACAATTCAGGCATTTCTAAACCAGAGTAGCGTGAGAATGAAACTTTTTCCTTAAAAGATTGAAATTATTGTCCATGATTTACATAAAATCCATTTCAAAGTGGGAAAATTGTTAAGCTTTTTTGATTTTTAGTTTAAAAAACTTAAATTTCTAGTTGGATTCGACGCAAATCTTGAAGATAAGTATATGCAAGTATTAAATAAATTTAAAAAAATTGAGGAAAGGTAACTTCGGCTAGGCCCTTGCAGCATGCTTTTCTAACTAATTTGAAGGACGTTTCCACTGAAAACAATCAAGTTTTTCGTAATAGGACTACATTACAGACTCTGCTTTTGTATGACAGCTATACTATATAGATGTCCGATTTCTACCAAACTTAGTGGAATCATGGAAAATCATAGAAAACTCAGAAATACAAAGTTTGGAGGCGTTTTCTTTGAAAACAAACAATTTTTTGCATACTAGAACTAGTTTTTCGACTGATCGTTCCTATTACAGCTATATGCTATATAGCGGACAAATGTGTAGTGTATATGTATTGAAAGACTTTTGCAAGGGTATAAATATGTTTTCGTCGTCCTCTGTGCTTAAACCAACTGCTTTGAAGCATTATTAAACCAGCTTTCTTCAATAGTCGCAGATAATGAGCTACGACTTAGCCTGGTCAGCTTCCCTTATTATTTGTTGTTGGGAATATGTCGCACCGCTAGCAGTCTGGGTCCATTGTGCCCCCCTACTGAGTTACAACTCTCCTAGCAGTCCAATTTGCTGCACGAATGCCAGAATTTTCATGGGTTCTAGGCAACTAATCTTGTTGGGGCTTCAGCTGTGTTCCCGAAATCTGTTGAAAATGCGCCCCGTCGGGGCATATTAATATTATACATTTTCGGAGAACCTTCTCTTCACAGAATCTACAACTTGTACAGGTGACCCCGCCGCCTACAGTGGCCCGTGTAGGGCCCTGTCAGGAATCTGAGGGTATTCTTTCCTTGTTGGATCAATTTGTGGAACCTTTTAGGGTTGTGGCTCACAATTAATGCTTTTGCTTGAAGCATGAGGCTGTTCTAAGCGTATTCTCTACTTTTCTAAGGAGCTTCTTAATGATATGTTGGCCTATGAAGCAATGGGGTTTTGGTCCTACCATTGCGGTGGCCGCACCCTTGCGTGCCAGTTCGTTGGCCATTTCGTTTCCGGGCATGTGGCTATGTTCCGGTATCCTGTTGCCTAGTTGCTTCAATTTGTTCTTTGTCTCCAGGACGAGCCTAGAGGTGAACTTATTGTTGCCAATCGCGCTCAGTGCTTGGCTATCGGCTTGGCTATCTAAGATGATTGAAACTTCTTTGTTATGGTAGCTTTTCTCCTTATTTCCGTCTGCGCATTGGGAGATAGCACATAATTCAGCTTGATATAAGCTTGAGAGCTTCCCCATTGACTTAGACATTTTCGTTCCAGGTCCTGCTACCCCAAGTCCGGCTACTTGGGGTATCAGAGATCCGTCTGTGTACCACTGGATTGTGTGTGGTTGCATGTTGTAAGATCCACTCTCTCTCATTGCTTTTGTGGACATTGATATTCATATCAAAGTGGCACTCTGCCACCATTTCGTCTCTTGGATGGAGAATTATAGGGATTTCCTTTTCCTACACTCACAAAACATTCGCCCCGAAAACTAGAAATTCTTCTATGAAATCCGATCTTAGGCGATTCACCCTAAAATGAAGAATAATATTTTCTCATTAATGGAAAATTTTCAAAGTATCAGAAATTTTTTCCATAAATGAGAAAAAGTTTTCTTTATTTTAGGGTGAATCGCCTTAGGACGGATTTCATAGGAGAATTTCTCATTTCCAGTGCGAATTTTTTTATGAGTGTACTTCACAGAGTCCCTTAGGCTTACTATGTGGTTTCTACCCACTCCTTCTGCTGTCAGTCAAAGCAATGTTCCAGGCAGATGGTTTGATGGAGTGGTGTTAGTTCCATCAAGACTTCTGGGGCCGCTGCATTCAGGAGATTTGCTCTATCTCCCCACGACCTTTAAGGCAATTAATATTGAACTAAATCAATCATTGATCCCCGAGCTCCCTTACAGAGAACCACTTAGCTAAAACCGACACGAAAGACTGAACTTTGAACTAAAACTAGCACATCCAAAGGCAATTAGGCCCAAGATAAGTTGAATTGATCTAGTTGAGGGCTAAACCAAACTCTACAATTAAGCAGCAGGATTTCTACTGTTCTAAACAAAGTTCTTCCCGATGTTGTGTTACATCAGGACTGATTTATATAATTTAAACGGCATTTGGCCAGAACATTTATTGTCACATTACTTGCTGTTGACTTTTGTCTGTGCATTTTTTTGCCGCACACACACACACACACACACTCCCACACACACACTTGCAGCCATTAGGGCTTATTCATGGCACTGGCTGTTGATATTGCGAGAGGGCATCATAAATGTCGTCTTAATGTTTGCCAGTCAGTTTGTCTTCTGTTTGTATAAGAATATATATGTGCACATATGTGTATGTATGTATGTATGTATGTATGTATGTGGGTGGGCGTGTCCTAACAGAAGCTTTGTGCGCTTATTACACGCATTTTTGACTTTAATCCTCGGGAGTGCTGCCAAACAAAGCCGAAATTATAAAGGTTTACATTGCTGCCAGTTGGTTTTCAGCTTATCGCAACACTCACACCCACACCCACACGCACACCCACATGTTCATAAATCTCTCTGGTAGCAACAAAAAAAAGAGTAATGAAAAAATGAGACAACCTCCGTAGTGAAAATCTTAATTATACATGACACCCACAGAAGCTCGAGTCGGCAGCTTCGGTTAAATTTGAGAGCATTGCGGCCATTGTTAACTGGATATATGCGAGTGTGTGTGCGTGTGTGTGTGTGAGCCTTTTACTCAATTATGAAACACAAAATGGTTGATGTATTAATTTAATTAAACATGCTTTTATTTGCAATTTAGTTAACCAAATGTTATTAATAAAAATACTGTTTGCCACTCTCAAGTGGAAATGAAGGCCTTAGAGACTAGACAAGTTACTATTTTCCGCCTGACTTGTGCACTTTTTCCTCCCAGTTTTTTGTTGTTGTCAACTTACCTGAGCTGCCTTTCCTGTTCGTAGCGCGGTATCCAGACGGGTAACATGAGTTTCTCACGTGTGGCATGCTTCAAAAAGTACACCATGGCACGAACATTTTCATGCTGTAAAGTTAAAATGAAGGTTATCTCAGCTGCTCTTTGTTACCCTCCCCGCTGGAAAATTTCCCACAGTTCACTGCTTACCTGATCCTGGAAATCGCTGCGCCAGCCAGCTATGAAATGAGGTGCATGTGGTCCAAACAAGGCGCCCAGAAAGATGCGTTCGAATGTCTTCTCGCACTCATAGATGCTGGCTAAGGGTGGAAATCATGTCATAAAACAGCGAGAGGCTCTACCAACATACACACAAAAAAGCTAATTACTTGGCCAACTTGTTGCTTTGTTGCTGTGTTGCTGTGTTGCTGTGTTTTTATGTGACTTTTCAGTTTTTGGCACAAACAAGGCACAGTCAGCGCGCGGAAACGGAAACTCACAAAATGTCGCCAGCCAAAAAAAAAAAATTGGGCAGCCGGAAGTCGAAAAGCAAACATGACAGCAAGGGGTAGGGGGTGTGATTTTTATGGGGCACAAGTCCAAGCTGCCGTTTACTTCTTTGGCTAAACTTTACGCAACATTTTAATTAGACCCAACACACACACACACACACAGAAGTTTACAAGTTTTACGATGCAGCAGGAAAAGCATTAGGCAACACACTTCTTAACACAATTTCAGCTGGCAATTAGCAGCAACACGTGATTAAAGCGAAACTGCCTGGCCTGTCATGGGCCTGCTTATGTTTGGTGATTATCAGATGCGATGTCATAAAATTCATTAAAATATGCAAAACAAAGAGCCGCACACTCGCACACTCTCACACACACACACACACACATGCACATAAACTAAATTATTTAGTTGGGCTTCCCATTGACTTACCCAACAGCTGAACAACCACCTCGGAGTCGCGTACTCCCCAATCCCAACAGGTGCGCAGCGCAATGTACAAAATGTTATGATACTTGCCCATGAGGCACACCTAAGGGTAAAAGTGAAAGTGAAAGCCAAATGAGACAAGTTTGTGCATGAACATTTTAAATTAATTGCAGCCCAAAGGCTTTTGATGAGTGGCAAACGAAATATGAACGGTATTATGCAAGTACACAGAGCGAAAAAGATTTGGTAATATTGTAAGTTTAAAAAAGAAACTACACCCCACAAAAAATGGTCATCAAAATGCTACCATTAGGTCATCAATTTGATACCATTGAGTATCCAATTCTCTAAAATAAGGCAAGGAAATTAGATTTTAAAGACATCATCAATTGATACAATCTTATTTGGATTTATTTTTAAATTACAACTTGATACCAGCAACTATTATTTTGTTACAAAAATTGTCAATCTTTTGGTTTAGGTTTAATAATAGCTTTGCTCAACTGAAAATTGTTTCCTATCAAATTGCAAGTACCAATTATAGTTCTCAGCAAATTGCCATATTAAATCACACACATTTAGAAACTGATTACATTTTTGTCTTTCATGACTACCAAACTAAAGGCAATGCATAGAGGAGGTCCTTTATTTTGGTCTGCTGTAACACAACTACACCTTAATGGCCACCCATGTCTCTCAGCTCATCTTTCCTCAGTTGGGCAGAAAAAGAAACCCAAGCACTTCCACTACAAACTGCATCGAAATAATGTTTAAAAAGTATTTTATATTTACAATTTTTTTATACAGAATTCCATTTTGTTTCGCACTGTGTGGAGACACGCTTACTTGTCAAATAAATGTGGAAATATGGAACCACTTAAGACAGCACCGAAGCACTTACAGTGACTCACAGCTTAATTGGTCTTGCACATTTTTTAGACTTTTAATTGCTACATTTCCCAATCCAAGTGCAAAAACTAAAAAGTTGAATTGGCTCCACTTTAAATTCTTTAATTTAGAACACAAGGAGAGGAAATATAAAACTCAGTGGTTAGACTTAATACAGATGAGTAAATGAATACCAAGTCATATTGTCAGATTACAAATTACTCAGGAAACAAAGCCGTGCTATATATAAATATATCATGCTTAATGCCCTTTAAAGTATGCTATGCTGTTTGAAAATCATAAATTTGGTCAAGTATATATTTTAGATTTGTCTTAACTCAGTGTTGTCTTAACTGAGTGAATATAGAGTGTCGAATATCTATGACAGACTTGCAATGGTTTAATTTTAATACATAATAACTTAAGGAAATAAAGTTTGCATACTTTCAAGGGCATTAATCACGAATAATTTGGTGTGTATAAACATAGCATATAAGAATTAAAAGATAAATTTAATCCCGACAGTAGACTTAAATTAATCCGAATCGAATTTTGGTTAGGGCTTCTTTACTATGATTTGATGTCTTTTCTTTCATATTTACTACTCGGTACTCGATACTAAATTCTTGGTACTTATTACTTCGTAATCAATACTTGGTACTCGATTATCAGTACTCGGCTCTCACTACTGCATGATAAGTACTTGACTTTTAGCACTATACTCAGTAATCGATAAGTACTCAATACTCGCTACTCGATACTACATACTCGGTACTTGATATTTATTACTTGATATTTAGTATTCGACTCTCAGAACACTATACTCGATACTCAGTATTCGATTCTCACTACTGTAGGCTTCGTACTTGATTTCTAGAACTATATACTCAGTACTTCATACTCGTTACTTGATAATTAGTATTCGATATTTGATACTCAGTACTCGACTCTTACTTCTGTATGCTTCCAACTTGATTTTCAGTACCATATACTCAGCACTCCATACTCAATGCTCGATACTAAGCGATCGGTACTTAGTATTCAGAACTCAATACAAAGAGCTCGATCCTAGGTACTCGGTACTCAGTACTCGCTACAAAATACAAAGTTATCAGTACAAAAAAGTCAATACGAAGAGATCGATACTAGGTTTTCTATTGTCAGTACTCGACTCTCAGTACTTGACTCTCAGTATTTGTAACTCAATACTCGATACTTTGTGCTCGACAGTTAGAAATAAGTACTCTATAGTACTCGGCCAACGTGAATCGCTTTACAACAAAAATGATGCCCAAAGCATGCGTAATGCGTGATGCGTGTAGCTGATTTTCGAATTTAATATAAATTAAGAAATTAAATATGTTTCACATTTCACATATATTGTGAAAAAATCACATTTTAAAATATCAATTTGATCTTAAAATATTGATTTTACATGCTCCAACATATCAAAATGATACAGGTCTTTTTCAACTGATTGATAACAACATTTTATTGATATGAGAAGATATAGTATTGAGATATAAAGATATTTTTTGATTTCAAAGAAAAGTTTTTGTTGAAAAATTTAGTTTTCCCTGACCAATCCTAATTGTTCACTTAAAGTTCACTCACCCGACCATTGTCTTCCTTGGCCAATCGATGATATCGTATGGCTGCTGTCACCGCCATGGCGGCCACCTCATCCGTCTGCATATTCTGTCCCCCGCTGCAGCCCTGGATAATTGAGCTGAGATGATCGAGAACATTGCGTCGCGATTGACGGTCCTGCAGCCCGTTACGTGTGATCTGTTGGAAGGTATCATTGAAGAAGCACTCGAATATGTAGTCCATGACCAGTTGGCGGCGTCTGGCCTTCGAATTTAGCTGGTAACTGGCCCTGCCGCGTGCCCGTGACCGGAAGCCGTAGAAGCGTCGTGGCCGAGGCAATGGCAATAGCCAAAACCACGTCAATTGTCGTTTTAATTGACTTACAAGTTGCTGAAGTGCTTCCAGCAGCTGCAGAAACATTTCAGGGAAAAGCAAAATTTCAAAGATTTTATTAAACTTAAGTATAAATTTGCGCAAAGTACGTTAAGCAAACTTCCCGGCACGAAAGCGAAAGAAGCACAAGTTAAACATTGCCCGAGGGTGAGAGCGTGGGTGGACGAGCATAAGAGAGTGATTTGTCTGTATAGCTCTCTCTCTCTCTCTCTCTCTGTCACTTTCACACTCTCTCTCCCGCGTTTTATTGATTTTCATGTTGGCAATGATGCGTTGCAGTAGCACTCCAGAATAACAAAAACTACAAACTTGTAAATATAAACAATACATGAACACCAGGTCGCCGGCAACGGCATTCAAGTGCTTGGTAGCACTTTTTCGCCAGGTGTTACGTTTAGAAGGCAAACAAAAAATCTAACCACCACTTCAAAGTAATTTATTTGAATTTTCTTCACAATTTTCTGGTTATTTTCACACAACAAAATTTGGATTTTCGCACACCAAGGAAATTCACCCGCATTCAACAGCCAACAGCAAATCCAACTGACGGACCGACTGGTGCGGCAACAGAAGCGAAAATTCCAATACAACGCTCAGCTGTTGTTTATCTGCTTATTTTTGCCTCCTCTCCCTTCGCTCTTGGCTTTGGCGCGGCTCTCTCTCTCTCGCAGAGAAATTGAACTCTAATAAATCCGCAAGACACAAGTTTGATTTATTTTGATTAAGAACTCTCGAACGGAAAGTGAATGTAAGTGATACCACTGCGGATTGACAAACAATCGAGCTGAACTTTAAATAGAATGTAGTCCTAGAGCTACTCTTTACCTACACAGTTCAAATTGCATAAAAACTTTAATCAAATTCAACTTTTCTTTTGCCAATTCATTAAGTTTATTGGCATCATAAAACTCGTTTTGCTATTGATGGACACCGCCACTAGAGATGAGCGTAGGACAAGGCCGATAGCCATGACAAGTTCGAACTAGAGTAAAGCCCGTGATGTGTTTTTCTTCGCACGACCTAACACTATGATAACATTCGACATGCGCCCATCTCTAGTACGAACCATCTATCCACAAAACTATGAGAGAGAAATTACATTTTCCTAAATTGCTAAGGCAGAGAGAAAACTTACTTCATCTGCCTGCAATAAGAAGTTTATATGCCATATATGTCGAACCTCTATATTTCAACATCTCTAAGATCCGTTTTTTAAACCGACAGATAACAATGGTTACTTAAAACAGGTTGCTAGTAAAACTTAGGAATAACAATTTGAATTGAATAACGAAAGGAATAACAAAATGAAGACTTTAGTGAACACTAATAGCCCCACGATACAAGGCAGTTAATTTCATGATGTTTACTTAATTGTTTACTTTGTGAATACATTCATATTATCAAATTTCGGAGAAATATTTCAAATCATATTTGGAAAAAAAATACCTGAAACTATGGTTGTTTTATGCCTTGAACCTAGTTTTTAAAACAGGGATGCAAATCACTCGAATGTAAGTACTGGTTCGGTTCAGTGGTTCACACAGTTTCTGAACAGCCGGTTCGGTTTATTACATGGTTTTTCAATCTGACTGAACCGCGGTTTCGGTACGGTTCCGTATCGGTTCAGTGGTTCACAAATGCACACTTTGCAAATTTAATTCCTATAATCCATTTGAAAATCTTTCAAATCCTTTGATGAACGTCCGCAATGTATTATGTTGGATTTAAAGGATTCGTCTGTTCGTTCCTAGTGCAATGAAATTCGAAAACAGAATGAAAGAAAAGAATAAAAGAAAGCTCTACTGGCTAAGATTGAATTAAGGTAGTCTTAAATACTACAGAAAATTGAAAAAATTTTAATACTGAAGATTTATGGCAGTTGTATAAGGAGATCAAAGAGCAATTGCACACAGAGAAAAAAAATGTCAATATCAATTCAATCTGGGCTAGTTAATTTGACATTTTGACATATCAATTTATTCCTATCATTTTGATGCTAAAAGTTGTCAAATTGAAGCTAAATTATATCATTCTGATATTGAAAATTACATGTTCAATTAATTAATATCATAATTATATTTCATTTATTTACTATTGATCAGAAAATTCATCAAATTTATATTAAGAACAGGTCATATTCATATTTTTCATATCGGATCGGCTTTTTAATGATATCAAAAAATATGCCATTGAGTACCAGATCATATCATCTTTTTTTTCTGTGCAGAAGACTTGCAGGATTACAAGTTCTTAATTTTTCGTCAAGTCCCCCTTAAAAGCTATATCGATCCGTCATCGCTAAGGATATAGACAGTCGAACGAAATGTATAAGAATAATCTCAAGGAAACGTTTGATATTCTCAAATTATTAAATATTATTTGCTAGAGGAAAGCGAGAAGCGAAGTGTTTTTATTTGTGGTTTTCGGTTCGGTTCAGCAATTCTAAAAAAAAATTCGCTTCGGTTCACCAGCTGGAACAAGCTGTTCGGTTCGGTTCAGAACCGGTTGGCATCCCTGTTTTTAAATCAAATCGCCATGAACTTTAGTTTGTTTTCAGCATTTGTAGGTTCTTGGTTCTTGTACAATGCACCGGAGTCACAACGACCAATTTTTGCCACGCTGAATGAAACATGACAGCACTTTTTTGCATAAATTTCAACACACAAACTGTAATGCCAACAATTGCCAGAGCTGAGAATATTACCACATATCACTGCATTGGTTTTGTGGTTTCAGAAATTAATAGATTCATTTCCTTTAAAAATATTAACGAAGATTTATCCTAATTCACTTCACGAGTGCCACCCTAATAAATGTGGTTATTTTGTAGCGCCATCTGTGCGACTCATTTAAGAAAATCAAATTTAATTATGTTTAGGTGAAATCAGTCGAGTGACAATATGTACTGCTCACTTTTCTTCTCAGTTGAGTTGTTCAGCTCTTCGCTGCCTTGTTATGCATTTTTCAGATGTTCTCTCTCTCTTGCTTAATTGTTGAATTTTCCTTAGGGTTCTTCTTTGACATATGAGAGCGAGACAGATACAGACGAAATATGATAATGCTGGAATATGCATGTACACTTGTTTGGATTATGAGCCTCGAACGCACGGAGATTCATTAACCCCCCAAAGTCAAATTCTCGGAAGATTGCAGTATTACTCCGTATAAAGTTATTATACAGTATATGCATACTCCCTTGTGATCAAAATCTTCTTAATAGAATCCACTTAAAATAAATGAAACCAGAACGTCCTTGGACACTGCATCACATTTCCCAAAACTATTTCTATACAAATGTACTCTTGTCAGCTTATTGCTGAACTCTGTTAGCTCTTTTGTACCAGCACGGTTGGTTAACTTCCGCATATAATGGACCGCACTGACTTCTGTTGCTTACCCACTTAACACTTTATAATTTATCAAGCACAAAGCCGTCAACAGATTCAAAAATTTAAATGTTAAGTGCTTCATATTATAATAATCGCTTCAATCAGTCATGTACTTCGTGTTGATTACACTAGTATTAATTACAATTTCCCAGACATAATATAACATTTTGCTTTCAATTTCGTCAATTGTTTATTTTGCTTTTGCGTAGCATATTAATTTACCACATTAATTATTCATTAACCACCCCCACGCACCTCTCCGCTCACATGCTAAATTTTTGGTCTTCCAATTAAACGCTGCGTAAATATTTAAGTAAATATTAATTACGAGCTTGATGCCCGCATCAGTTGGCGGCACTTTTCCGTTGTATCAGCCAGCATATGTGTGAATGGAAAGCATGCGAACAAAAGTTTAAAAAGAAAACGCTCAAAGAAGCGCAATTAAGTGCAGTCCGTTAACTGCAAATTGTGTTGGTGCATTTGCAGTGCGTTTATTTGCATTTCGCGATAATTAAAAAGGCCAATGGCGGTAATGAAATTGTGGTCTTATGCCGAATTGAATTAAATGTGTATGCAATCAGAAGGGCATTATCTGTATAAATGTGCAGCGTGTATTGGAATGCATAGGTATGTATCTATGTTAACCGAACAATGCACGCGTGTACACATAAAATGTTGCGGTTGTTCGATGCGGAAACGGAAATGCGACGTCAACCGCCGAAAGCGTACACAGCATGGCCAATAAATTTTTCATACTCTTGCCCGAGTATGGGTAACTTCGTTTTATAAAGGCACATTCATTATTGACAATCAATCACGGAACAGTGATAACATGAAAGTTAACAAGTCGAAGGACGATTACTATAATTTCCTCCAAAAGTACAGCCTTGATAGTTTTGATAAACTTCTTTAACTTTGTGCAACATCGAATTTGACAAACCACTGAGCTACTATTGTTTCCCAAAAATATGTCTTATTGATTAATTTACATCATCGAATCTCAAAATCTGAATTGATAACATTGGGACAAACTTCTGGTAAAAACTTCCCATCCAAGTTTCATTACAATTTAAGCTGAGCTGAGCTTGGCATAGTTTTGATGATTTTTAACAATTCAATTGCATTTAACTAAGGAAATATAGTAAGGGTATTCACAAGCCCCAGTTGAGCTGAGGAATTTTTAAATTTATGGAATAAATTTTCTCCCTTTTTTCTTTTTCCACCCCTAGGCGGGATCGAACCCACACAGGGCACAGGGCCAGAAATACAGTTCAACTATTTACTAGGAGGGGAGGAAGAGGGGAACGGGAGGGCTGAAAAACTTATCACCTAAGCTTTTCTTTAACCTACCATATCTGGAACTCGATTTCAGGTCCTCGGCAATTTAAACACAAAAGTCAGCCTCTCAACGCATAAGAGTATCTACCACTCGCGCGGCATTTTCGCATATCATAACACATCAAGGGTAGCGACCACTATTTTAAGATCAAATTGATATTTTATTATGTCATTTTATCACAAAAATATAAAATATACTATCTGAATACCCGTCCTTGCCCGGGTCCTAAGAACTTTGAGTCGGACATCTTGCTCCTCAGCGGTTTCATTTGCACTGACAGTGAGAGCTCGACTTCTGAGACGTCGTAGACGTTCTTCTCGCTCCTCAGCTGCTTCACTTGCTCAGGCAGTGGACGCTCGAGTTCGAACTCTTCCAAGTCGGACATCTTGCTCCTCAGTGGTTTCATTTTCTCTCACAGTGGAAGCTCGAGTTCTAAGACCTCGGAGACGTACCTCTCGCTCCTCAGCTGCTTCACTTGCTCTGACAGTGGACGCTCGAGTTCGAACCCTACTCAGGCGATTTTCACGTTCTATAGTCGTTTCATTTGCTATTTGAATTTGCGGTTTCAAAGCTCTTGGAGCACGTTGCCCAATATATGATTTCTTTGGAGTCATTTTTTACAAATCTATTGACAAATTTATCACAATTTTATTTGACAGAAATGGCAAAGTCACTTTTGCAATTTTAGCGGTTTTTGGACCAAGTCACAGACATGAGACATAGCCTATGACAATTTTGACATGAACATACTGTGAAAAATTTGTGAAGATCGGTTCAGCGGCTTAGACGCCCATAAGGAACAAATATACAAACATACATTCAATTTTATATATTTGTATAGATTGGAAATATCAAGTAAATCAAACTATACAACTTGCACTTCACTCTGCTTTTTGGCTTATAATTATTAAAAAATTTACAGAATAAGAAAACTACATGTTCAAAATTTTGATTATTATTTTTACGTTACCTTTGCTTGACCTGATTGGTGATCGAACTCAGGACCTCTTGCACTTGACACGAATGGAATGGCGTCTTATTGTACTCCTCCAAAATAAAACACTATTTGTCTCCTTCCATCTTTACATTTTCAAAGTCAATATTTCGTTTTCGAAGTGATATGAAAATAATAATGTTTGACAAAACATCATCACACGAAATCATTTGCCGCCAACAACAAAATCAGCCATACGTATTTGTTGTTGCGTTCCATTTTCCAAGAGGCAAACGAGAGACAAAGAAGAGAGAAAACATACTAAGTTGTTGTTGCAATTCACTTTGGCTTGTGCTATGCGCAAAACAACAACAAATTGCTCTGCGCGCATAGGCCTGGGGCACCTCTGCTTTAAAGTGACGAGAAAAGAAAAGCTTTGACCTGTTCTCAGCTGTCAGTGGCAATGTCTCTGCTCACAAAGCCGACCTTTTCATTAGATAAATAAAGAAGCAGTTGTTGTTATTAGTTTGATATTAAATAAAATGATTAAAAATTATATTAAAAATAATCTTTAAGAGTATATTTGTGTCGGCACGCCCACCATTGACTTAATGCTATTTGTTGTTTTATTCCCCCTCCCCCCAAACAAATGCAGATGGCAATGCGTGGTTGTGTCTGAGGTACATATACGATCAAATAAAATACAATAAGCAAATTTGCATAATTTTATGAGATGCAATATTCAAGCAGCATAACAATGTCATGCAGTGGCAGCTAAAGTGTAACTCTAGTTAAATGATTAGGAGACGTGGCATTATTTTGTAAAGAACAAAAGCCAAGTTTTGCACATAAATCAGAAAAGTGCCGTGCTGAGCTCTGGGCTAAGATACGGAGGGGGCCATAACTTATATATCTGCATGCTGCTGCGAACTGCATCATTAAGTACCAGAGACCATTAACACAATCTACAGTCAATTGGTAATGGAATGGAAAATTAAATGGTTTTCTTGAGCCCCCAGATTGTCCCTCAACTTAAGCACATCCAAGTACATTCCCTTTTTTGTATTTCTGTTTCTTTCAGACTACTGTGCCAGGAGATCAATCAGGATGATTCCTTTCAGTTGGAATATCGCGGACCAGTTATCATGAAGGGCAAACCAACGCCCATGGACTGCTGGTTCCTGACTCGTGCCAGCAGCAGCAGTAGCATCGGAAATACGGCCATTGCCAGTGGCAATGGTGGCCTAGACTCGCCAACGACCATGCCAAACACCCAGCGTATGAGTCATGCCAGTGTCTCACGTACATCGTCAGCTGGAGCAGGCGGCGGCGGCGGTGGCGGCGGGTCAGTCGCAAACTCAACTGCAGTTCCGTTGCATTCATAGGAAATGTGCAAGGATTCGTCTTGCTGTTGCTGAAATATCCTGTAAAGTAGCTACGTGCGTGCTTCTCTGCCTGTCTCTGATGTCCTGGCCGCACAAGTCGACCACTTAACCACTTCATCTCTTGTCTTGCCTGCACTCGGTGCGTGCTGTGTGTGTGTGTGTGTGTGTGTAAGGTCAAAGTCGGAGTGGGATCACTGTGCAAGGTAATTTATGTTAATGCTCTTCTATCTGTAACCACTCAGCTGGGCAGAGTCATCCAGCCACTTAACCAAGTCAGTTTACAACTGATTTACTTTTGCCTTAGCAGTTACACATTACGCATATTAACTATGCATCTGTTTGGGTCTCTCAAACGCAAAGCTAATGGCAGCCATACAAAGATATTGCCAAAACAAGTTGGCTCAATCCTTTTTTTTTTTTGGCACTAAACTAGATAAGTCCAAAACCGCTCAATACAAAAGCCATAATATGGCAAACCGTTAGATAGAAATGTGCGAGTTAAATTTTGTCAACAAAATAACAGAGAATTGGGAAAATCGTCGCCAATGGCCCCCGTGGATGCTGACATTTTATCTGCGATGTGTGGCGGAGGTTGTTGTTTACCAAGTTTCTTCCTTGTGCCGGCGTATTGTGTGCAGTGGGGAAGTTGGTTAGATGTTAGTTCTTAAGCAGAGTAGGAATTTAAAATAATTAATTAAATTATTTTCTGGTATTTCCTATTTTGAACCCAAATGAAAGGATAAGATTTTTGTTCCGGGGTTCACATTCCTTTTGATTCAAATTTCATCATTGTAAACGGAGCTATTTTGTGCAAAGATTTTAAACACTAAACGCAAAGTTATTATTAAAGCATTATCTGGCTATGAACCGATTCAAACCAAATCGTTCCAAACCGCTGGATTGTGTTTATAAGCCGAGCCGCGCATCCCACCGGAGACCGCAAAAGAAAATTTTCATGTTCAGCCAAAGTTGTTTTCCTATTTAGCTTTAAAAATGAGACTACACAGAAAAAAATATAAGATCAAATAGGAATGGATAGACTCATCATTGCGGGCAACTATTCGGCGTAAATGGCGTTGAATTCCGGCTTGATAGGAAAACTGAACTTTAAGTCTCCGCCAAGCCTCTCTTCTTGTTCTCTAAAACATGTTAGTTTGGCTCAATCAAGTCCACATACAAATGTTCCTCTGCCTCTTGGACTTATTTATACACTTGCAGAGGGTACATTGAAAGTGTCAAGATCATGGTGAATTTACTATTAGGTTACTATTAGGCCCCTCTTTTGAGGGGCCTTATTTTGTCAGTTTGAATCAAAACGTCGGTGAGAGAGTTTGTGTTATTAGTTCGTATGTGTATATATGTGTATGTTTTTTTCAGGGATGCAAACCGGTTCTAAGCTGAACCGGTTTTGAACCGAACCGAACCGCTTATTCCCGCTGGTGAACCGAACCGCAAACCGAACCGGCTTCCTTTCAGAATTTCTGAACCGAACCGAAAACCACAAATAAAAACGGTTCGGTTCGGTTCAGTTCTCTGACGAGTTTTAACTGGAATTGTTTTCCTCTAGCCAATGATTTTGATTAATTAGGAAATTTGAATCGTTTCCCGAAGATAATTGTCAAACATTTCTTTCGACCCTGTACATATTTAGCGTTGTCGGATCGATATAATTTTTAAGGATGACCTGAAGAGAATTTACAAGACCTTTGCAATCTCATAATTTACCTGTCATCAATCTAAATTTGTCTTTTCATTAGACAAATTTTCAATTTTCTGTGGTACTTCTTAACCCTTATTCAATCTTAATCTGCCAATAAATAAGGGCATTCCTCCAGGAACTGATAGACGAGTCCTGGGAATCCGACATAATAATCTTTGCAGATTGCTCTAAGGATTTTAAAGATATTCGAATGGATTATAGGAATCAAATTTCAAAAATGGTCGTATAGCCACTTCACCGAAATCATATGCCTTTATGAACCACTGAACCGAACCGAAACCGCGGTTCATTTAACTCTAAAAACCATGTTATGAACCGAACCGGCGGTTTAGAAACTGTGCGAACCACTGAACCGAACCAGTACTTATTTTCTAGTGGTTTGCATCCCTGGTTGTTTTATTAGATTACAATATGTCCACGAAATACTGCAAGCTATGCTTGTCGAGAAGCTGTCATCTGCAAAAATAAGGCCCCTCACCCCTACGGAATACGTCACCTATATATAAATTCACATTGGTCCAGATGTTTGTAACGCATAGAAGAAAACATTTCCGATCTGTATTCTCCGTCAGTTTTAAAGCAATCGTGACCAAACTTTGCCCGAAGTCTTCTGGTACAAATACGCAGCACATTTGTCGGAATCGACCGAATCGAATGACTATAACATATAGCTGCCATAGAAACGATCGGTCGAAAAACCAGTTCTAGTGAGAAAAACTTTTTTGTTTTAATTGCAAACGTCTCCAAACTTCATATTTTGTAGTTTTCTATGCTTCTCCATATTTATGCCAAGTTCGGTCGAAATCGAACATCTAAATAGTATAGCTGGCATACAAAAGCAGGGTTAGAAAAATGGTCTTAGTAAGAACATTTCTTTTCTTTTCCTCCTCTCTTTAAGAGTGGCATCTATTTTTATACTCTGTACCAAAGGTACATAGAGTATAATAAGTTTGTGCAAAAGTATGTAACATCCAGAAGAAAGCATCTCCGACCCCATAAAGTATATATATTCTTGATCATTCTTGATCAGCATCAACAGCCGAGTCGATATGGCCATGTCCGTCTGTCCGTATGAACGCGCAGATCTCAGTGATGGTAAGAGATAGAGGTTCGACATGTATGGGACATATGGTTTTTATGTCAGCAGGCAGATCAAGTTTATTTTCAATTTTGGCCACGCCCCCTTCCGCCTCCGCAATTTAGAAAAAACGTCATATCTCCCACAGTTTTTAAGATAGATGGGTCGTTCCTTCTGGACATATTTAGTAATCAAGACAACTTATCGAATGATGAAGATTGCTTGAACCGTTGTCGAAATATGATCAAAAGACTGTTCGCTGATGCAGCGCAGTAGCAGCGCTGCTTTCAGCTGCATCAAAATTTATGCTGAGCGTATAATTTCGTTGGTACAGAGTATGTTAAAGTCGGGCTTGACCGACTTTCTTTCTTGTTTTTTTATTAGCTTTCACACAATTCTTTAAAGTTTTGTTTAAGTCGGATGACTAAAGGTGATAGCTGCTATAGGAATTATCGGTCGAGAAACTAGTTTTAGTGAGAAAAACTTCTTTATTTAAAAAAAAAAAGCCTCCAAGCTTTGTATTTCTTGGTTTGCTATGCTTTCCCATGATTCTACTAAGTTTGTTCGAAATCGGACATCTATATAGTATAGCTGTGGTAGTTAAGTAGAACCAGAAAAGTAGTCTATGTAAGAAAAACTTGTTTCTTTTCAGTGAAAATGTCCTTCAAATTAGTTGGAAAAACATGCTGCAGGGGTATACAAGTCAACTCTCCTCTTTTTTTTTACTTTTACTTTGATTCATCAAGCAACCAATTTTATTGTTTATTTGTTTTATTCAACCGATTTATTTTATTCAACTGATCGCTTGTGCCAAGAGAGCAAATTGTGATACATTCGCCTTACAGAGTTGGATGCTTCTTAATAAATCCTGCTCAGATCAATTCATCTTTAGGTTGACTTAGGTATGATTGTTTCCTGAATAGAAAACGGCTCAATGCGGAGCAACCCATTCATTATCGAATTAATTTTCGTAAAATCAAAATTGTATCAAGGCATTTATAGCAATTTAAATGCACATACAAGTTCAGCGATATTAGCAAATATGACCATTGAAAATGTATGTTTGTAGCCTCCATGGGCGCACATTATCGTTAAATGCCTACGGCAACAACAACAACAACAACAACAACAAACCGCAATAAGTTGGCATGCAATTTGATGACAAGGATGTTGCCTGGCATTTTGATGATGCCATTCAAGTGTGCGTGTGTGTGTGTGGGCGTACGTGTCTGTGTGTGCCCTAACGATGCCTCGTTAGAAATGGATTAACATTGATTAGTTTCTCACCCACCAAAAGTTTGTTCGAATTAAATGAGTAAAAATGTGGCCAAGTACAATTTTTAATAATAAATCAAACTTTTCGGTTGAGACGTTCTTGCCGGCCACCATGGCATCCGGTTGCCGGGCTTTTTCCTCATAATTTTCCCTCATTACTTTTAGTTGGCTCTTATTTATATTTTTCCATACTTCCGGTCTATTTATGCAGGATGTTGCCACAGGATTCGGTTGCCTTTTCTTTAAAATTTTGAACAATTATGATATTTCAATTCAATTTATTATGCTTAACACAAACTCGGATACATTTGTTTGCCTCAGCAGAGAAAAAAAGAGGAAAATGTTAATAGAAATTCCCTTGAAAAGTTTCCTTTACATTTCCGCCTCAATGACGACGACCTCGCCCAATTTCCTTTTCCTTGTTCGCTAAATTCAAATCCCAAAACCAATCAAATAAATATTTGCTTAACTAAATACAAAGGGGGGCGTGGCAATCTACTCTCTATACTTTCTCAAGGCCGGCGCCCTGATTAAAAATTTAGTTGAAATTTGCCAGTGACAGGCGCATGCAAAAAGTTTCTCCGTCTACGCTGCGTCGTTTTCGTATTAAAAATTCATAAAAAAAATGAAAAATTTGATTGCGATGAGTAGACGACAATATGTCAGAGTTGAAGCCAAAAAAAAAAATCAAGGTGTTATGAGACGGATTTAAAGAAATGCCTGGGATAAATTTAAGTACTTAAAGTGAAGGAAAATCAATTAATTTAATTTTATTTATATCGGGTACAAACTATAACTTGTTTGTCATCCACAAATCTCAGGTGACATCCTAAGTCACATTAAAGTCCTTTTGCAAACAACAAAATACGAATTTTCAGTTGCAAATTTATGGATAATAAGGCTGATGACTTCTAATGTTAAAAGTGGTGGCAGGCTATGCAAATTTTTCGACAAATTATTTGCCTCTTAGCACACTCCTACACACACACACACACACTGTCAGAAGCAGGATTTCCTTATTGAAATATTTCATTTTTTTTGTTTTGCCTTCGAGTTTTACCCTCACAAAAGTTAGTTGCATGCTGGTCAGAAAACTTTTTTATTCCTTTTATGGTGGGGGGGGGGTAACCCCGAAAAGTTTTCCCTATTTAGATTACGTCCCGGCAGTCAAAGTTTTATAACCTAGGCCGCTCTATTATTAAATGATACATACAGAATGATACAGCGAACTGGAGATGGACTGTCGTCCCCTAAGCAACTATCCTTAATGAACAATTTAAATGTTCGCTAGGCCGCAAATTTACGGCTTGTTGGAGTTTATATTGTCACAAGCAGGCAAACATTTGCCTATCAAGGCATTCGAGGCGTGGCCTAATGGAAAACGCAACACTAATTTCAATTAAAGTGGAATAGAATGCAAACAGACAATGCACAATTTAGCAACTACATTAACTTTCGCCTGCCTGCCGCTTCCTCCTCCAACCCAGCCATTCTCCGTCTTGAGCAAACAAACGAACGAACGGCGGCATCGACTCTCATTTGCATACCGATGCAGTGGCAAATCAAGTCAGTTTCCTGCAACAAATCAATTTAAGTTCAGGTTACCTGTCTGATTTGTAATTGCTGCCTAAGACGGAAGGGAATGTATGTGAATGGAGAGGCATAACTTTATCTTTATTGTTAGGAAGTTATGTGGGGTAAACTTTTGCATTAATGCAATTCAAAAACGCAACATTTTCATTTCAAAATTCGATTATAAAACTAGTTCGAGAAAACGAGAAAGCTAAGATAACTTTGTCTGTACCGAAGGTTTTATACTCTTGGAAGTGCTCGCTTTAGTATTTTCAAAAAATCTTTTTCCCACAACGACCCATTCGTATGGGAGCTATATGATATAGTCATCCGATTTGGACAAAAATTTGTAGAATTAGATAAAACCAAGTGAAAGAAACCGATGAAAGCTAAGCTAACTTCGTCTGTGCCGAAGTTTTTATACCCTTGCAAGTGCTCGCTTAAATAACTCTTTTTTCCCATTTTTTTCGCCCGATCGTTCTTATGGAAGCTATATGATATAGTCATCCAATTTTGACAAAAATTTGTAAAATTATGTGAAAGCATGGTTAACAAACAAATACATACATAATATCAGGATGCTACCATTAAAAACAATAAAGTTTTTCTGACTAAGACTGTTTTTCAGACCTTTCTTTTGTATTAGCTGCCATACAATAGAAAAACCATATAGTTGTCAGATATTAACAAAACTTGATAGAATTATAAAAAAAAACCACAGAAAACATACGATTCTAAAGTTTGGAGACGTTTCCATTGAAAAGAAAAAAGTTTTTCTCACTAAAACTAGTTTTCCGACCGATTGTTTCTATTGTAGCCATGAGATATAGTCATCCGACTTATTAGTAGCGTGCATCATAAAGAAGACTCTATGCAAATTTTTAGCTTGATAGCTTCAAAACTAATAGACCAGTTTGCTTAGGAACAGACAGACAGACTGACAAACAAAGCTCAATCGACACAGCTCGTCACCCTGACCAAAAATATATATAAGTAGTTTATTGGGTCCGAAAAGAATATTTCCATGCTTTGCAAACTTCTGGGCAAAATTATAATACCCTTTGCAAGGGTATAAGCAGTTGGAGGTGGCAATCTTCCATTTTCAAAGACTTGAAGCCATGAAAAAGAAAGCTGTCACATGATGCACTAGTAAACTTGGTCTAACTGCTTAAAATGTAAGAATAACATAGCTTGGTAATGTACAAACATCCTCCCTAACACAAATAAAGCCGAGCATATATACTAATAAGTTCCAGTTCTCCGTGAATGGATTTATGTAGCATCGATCTTCTATTACTCATCTTTTATAGCTTCAATATATCGTGATCAAAGGGTTCTTATGTACAATGCAAGCTGAAGTCATTTGTACTGATTTTAGCTAAGCTTTTCATTCTGGTAATCATTCCCTATGGTGTGAGTTCAATCGGTTTTCCAACTAGCATTCTTATCCTGATCTCTGATTTGCCAAGTACCAAAGCCCAGAAAGATGAATTATAACTTCTTTCCATTATAACTTTTCCTTTATAATTTTGAATTGTAATTTCATTCTAAGTGTATGCAGTTTACGTCTAGAGTACCCCAAGGTTGTCACTTATTTTACTGTGCACTGGAGCTAAACACAATTCTCAGAGACGGAAGAAGTGCAAGATGCACTTTCTTAACGTAGCGAACATGTTAGACAGTGATATGTGACACGAAAACAGCTGAGCTGTCACAAACAGTATTGTCTAAAACAAAATTAAGAAAAAATCATAGAAGCATATTTCTTACCTTCTCTGAGATCTGTTTGTACATACAAACGGACGGACAGGGCTACTCGGCTATTGATGCTGATCCAGAATATATATTAAATATTCTTTGACAGGGTCAGACAGGAATCCGTTTTGCTGTTACATACTTTTGCGCAAACTTAATATAGTCAGTGAAAATTTGGTAAAGATTTGATACGAAACGGAACTAGTCCATTGTCTATATCTCTTTCCTGTCGATGTTTGTAAATTCAGTTCCCACATCGACTATCAATTTCTGAAGTTTTTTTTCTGCTTATTTTTACGAGATGTTCGCTGTGGTTTTTTTTGTATATATTTGGTATATTTCATATTTGAAGCAGATGGGGAAATATAGTGACATACACTACAGATCCTGGCTTAGAAGCTTATACAAATGTTATTATTGTATCTATATAGATTATATTTTATTTATTTAAAATAGTTTTCTTCCGGTTTTAAGCCACTTGATACAAAAGCTGTTACACAAAATTTATGGCTTTTGTTTTATTTGCACCGAGCATAAAACAAATCCTGATGATTTAATAGTTTTTATTTTATATTTTGTTTTTTTGGTGTTCAACATTTTCGCACATTCAATTTGTCTTTCTGCTGCATAAATGCACAATTTATCTATTCCGTTTTCTATTCTATGACCACAAATCGAGCGTGTGAGAGCTGTTTTTTGCCATCGAATACAATTTGCCAGCGCAACACAGTAAAACACAAAAGCAACGCCCGCAACATCAATACCGGGACTGCCCCTCCGCCGGCACTTCACTTGCCATTCTTTCTACTTAGATATATGTACGTATATATCTACTTTTTTTTTTGTTCGCATTAAGCTTCACTCGACACGGGCATTGGCATTCATTCAGCTGGCTTTGGGCCCAGGGCAATGGGGCGTATGGCCACCTTTGTGCATTTGATTTGTGTGGTAATAAAGATGCGAGGCAGCATTTCTGATATTTACAATTTTAATTCAATTTGTTAAAAATGTGAAAGGCAACTCCCAAAGAGCCAGAGACTGGAGTCAGTTGCAGCTATTTTTGCACATTAAACAAATCGATATTTTATGTGCCGAATGAAGAACAGGATGGGATGGGCTGGGATGGACTGGGATGGGATGGAGGGCATTAGATGCAAGTACATTTTAGCCATTTTGTCGTCGTTGTCGTTGTAATCAATGACAGCTCAGCCGAAGGACATGGAAGGACTCAAGCCAGGCAGCAACAGCATGTTGTTGTTTAATTGTCTGTAAAATTGTTAAATTGCTTAGCGTGTGTTTGTGTTTACTGCAGACGCCTGTCAGCGGCTTTGGGTTAACATGCATGTGCAATTACCATCAGCTGACCTGATCCCTGTTCAATGCACACTCTGAGAAAAAAGGACTGCAAGATATCTAACAACTGGACGTAAAGCTACAGTTCGTTATAAAGACAAGCTGATTTATTGACATAGTTAAAGAATTTCCGGGGGTTTTTTCCCTTCGTTAGAAACTCACACAAAACATATGATGTTTTTCAAATTATTCGGAATTTTCCATTGAATAAATATGGAAGGGTTTGAAAAAAACTGTGCACCAAATGACGCTGGGTAAGCATTCGTCAAATATATGGCACGATTTGAACAAATTTTGCTTAAATTTTTTTACGAGAAACTGTAAGTTTGTATGAGTTGTTTGCGACAGTGAACTTTAACATGGAGTTGGTTTGTTTTCGACAGCTCATAAGTCTTTATTAAAGTTACAGTCTATTTTTTTTAATTAGAGATAAACAGCTACTGTTTTGTGATATAATTATAATTTAAAGAGATTTATCGAATCGCCAAAGGATTGGTAGAGATCGGATGAACGGTTCTCGACATATGATCAAAAGACTGACCGACTTTCTTTCTGGTTTTTATATTATTAAAAAATAAATTGAAATTGTCGAGATGTTTGTAACGAATAGAAGGAATCATTTAATTATACATATTCTTGATCAACATGACCAGCTGAGACGATATAGTCCGTCTGTCCGTCCCCCTATCTCCTTCGTCAGTTTTAAAGCCCTTGCGACCAAACTTTGCATGAAGTCTTCTGGTACAAACACGCTGTACATTTGTCGGAACCGGCCAGATCGGATGGCTATAACATAAAGCCGCCGTAGGAACGATTGGTCAGAAAAATCGGATGACTCTAGATGATAGCTGCCATAGGAATACAAAAGTAGAGTCAGAAATGTAGTCTTGTTGAAAAAAACTTGTTTGTTTTCAGTGGATATGTGGATATGGAACCGAAGTTAACTTTCCTCTATTTTTAATTTTGGTAAAAAGAGAACCAAATATTCACCCAAGAGCCTTAAACTCAAACTTGGGGACCTTAACTATGATACATTTTGCTGAGAACCGGAGCTTTAGCAAGGAACTTTGAAGGTTTGCAGCTCTGCTAAAATTTGTAATAATCGTAAAACTATTTGATAATTGAAAACATATTGCGGTACAAGGTAGCTAACAAAACAGTGTCCCCTAATAAACTTTGTAGGCCTGTGACATCTAGCAAAGATTTCAACTCCACCTTCACAAAAATTTAAGCTAGATTTCCACACTTACTTGATTATTTATCTAAAACTCAACAAAAAGGTTTATTATGCCTTTCTGGCTTATATGGCGTCTATAATGCTGACTTATGCTAGTTGATTTTCCATTTCCTGTGTGTGCACGTTTTGCTTTTGGACAGGGGAATTTCGAAAAAAACATTTATGATTACTTTCAAGTGCACTCTTCTTTGCACTCTGGCATTGTCAAGCTGTGCTGTGATGCATTCCAAGAATTCAATTTCAGCATTTCATTTATTCAACACTTCTTTGAGGCATCGAGCGTAAATTGAAATTCGAACATGACCAAACCACAGGAAAGCAAAAAGAACAAAAAAAAAACCCCCCATTTAAATGGTTCATCTAACGCTATAAATAATCGGTACATTTTTTTGGCATGCCTGGGATCTCTGGGGGTGAGGATTGGAATGCTACGTGAGTGAAATTTTCAAATTTAGATTTGGTATTTGTTTGTTACCAGTTTTTGGCAATCAAAAGTTCTTTTGCGCCTTTGTAGTTTGGCTGTTTTGTGGCTTTTCTCTCCTCCACCTTTCACCCCGCATCAAATACGCAGTTGGCAAAGCAAAGAGCCGACGTTTCAGTTTCCACGTGGGCCAAGTTTCTGCTTTGACATTGAGTCTGATCCTACTCCTGGATAGCGGCTAGCGTTGGCTTTGCAACGTAATTGGGCGTGAAGGGTTAAATTGAATTGCATGCTCAGGGGAGCAAAATGGTCCAAAACAAACAAAAAACGAGCAAACAAAAGCTTTGATTCTCCCACATTTGGTAGACCATTACGTGACCAACATATAACTGGGTGGTAGTTTTCGAATTTTATGAACTTTTCAATTTCCATAATATACAAATCACATAGCTAAATGGATTCTCCCTCTCTCTCTCGTTGCAGGACAAAATCTAAATGTTTACCTGTAAAAATACTTTTGAAATAGAGTTTTATTTTATAGATGTTTGTGCATGTTGTGCGTGTGTGTTTGTGTGCGTGTGAATGTGTGAATTGTGTAATAATGTTTTGTTAAAATGTATTTACGATTCTACTTTGTGATGGTTTCTTAGGCTGAACTAATTGTGCTTTCAACTAAAACTGCACTGTAAATCTAATTGTAAAAACTGTTGACGAAATCACAAATATTCTAGCTGCAACTTCAAAGAAAATGTGAAGAAACTTTATAAACTCTGAAGAGGTAAAAGCGTACATAAGTAGTATACCATAAATATGTTTGTATGTAGCACACGATTTTGATGTAAACCTCTCTACAGGGCCTAACGACCAGAATACCAAATGTTAGCAACTCAACCGCACCAAAGAAAATACGATAAATCCAAGTTACAACTAAAATAACCGAAAATATGTGTGTAAACGGACATTCTTATCAGTACACTGACAAATCTCTACTTTATCAAAACTGAAATATAGCTTTATAGTTCTTAAGTCGATACACTGGTAACAAAAATTAAAGAAATGCACACGAATACGACAAAAATCACGATCAAGCCCATACAACAAACAGAAAATATAATACTTAAATGTTCAGCTGAATTTTTTGGATAAGTAATGATTGAGAATAGCTAAAGTAATGGACAAACAAGGAGTAGTTGGAAGAGATCGATCAGGTGGGGAGAGAAATGCCTCATTAACTAAATTGTAAAATAAAAAAAAAAATGCAATGAAAAATTCAAAGAAACCCAGAAACTGTCACTCTCGCTGTCTCTCTTCCACTTGTCTAATGTGTAAGTGTTAAACTAAATGAAATGGAATATATGTAACTGTAACCAAAGCATTAACAAAATATCTAGAAATAAATAAAATATCGTATTGAACCCTGGACACAAACGGAAATCTTTTTTGTTTAATCAATTAAATAGGAAAACTTTGGGGAAATGGGAAAGCTTGTTTATTGAAATTGAGTAGACCTCTAGAACACGAACCGCTAGGTTTAGCCTCCATCGAGACGAGAAGTATTGCTTAAGTACATCAGTGGTACTGGATCGTTTCTACAATTCGCAAATCGCTGGGGAAGTAATCTTAGATGTATGTTTCAAAAGCAGTCCCTTGTAAGTAAGCTAATTGCCCACTAATGAGGATCAAGTGCCACTACCTAAAAGCAGTTGCGGTCCGAAGCAGAAGGTAAGTATAGCAGCTGTCCGTTACAAATTAGAAATAAGACATTTTAGACACTAGTTTTTTTAGAAACGCGCCTTTCAAAGAATGTCTTCTTAATTTCAAGAAAATTTCTTGTTTCGATAGTTTTTTCTTAAACCAAAAATGTACGACGAGAAAGCTAAGCTAACTTTGTCTGCGCCAAAGTTTTTATACCCTTGCAAGTGCTCGCTTAACTATTTTCAAATATAACTTTTTTCCCACAACGACCCATTTTCCGACCGATCTTTTGTATGGGAGCTATATGATATAGTCATCCGATTTGAACAAAAACTTGTCAAATTGGGAAAAAGCATGTAAAACAAGCAAATACAAAATTGCAGGATGCTACCATTAAAACCAAAAATGATTTTCAAACTAAGATTGCGTTACAGATCTATCTTTTGTATGGCAGCTATACCATATCGTTGTCCGACTTTCATCAAACTTGTTAAAATTATAAAAGAGCATAGGAAACTTATGAATACAAAGTTTGGACACCCTTTCATTGAAAAGAAAAAAGTTGTTCGTGCTATAACTAGTTTTCCGACCGATTGGTTCCTATGGATCCGGTCGTGTGAGTTTTTCTCAAGGAGTGAACTTTCTCTGTGATCCTTGACGGAGCTGAATAAAAGCAGGTGATCCACAGGAGAGTGTATACTTGGATCTATTGATAACCCTTCAAATCTGCTCCTTGATTCCTTTGCTCCTGCTCTACAAGAGACTCCTGCATATATAGTGCTACGGTTATCATCCAGCGATTTTTATTTCGTGGGCCTAGCAATGGAACATTCAATTGAATCTGGACAAGTGTAAAAATGTGGCATACTCTTCTTCGAGATATGTGTCCAGGCGTATTTTTATATGACAAATTACTCGCGCACAAATCAGGACATAGATAATTGGGAGTGTATCTGGATAAAGGTTGACTTTTGGCACACACGTTAACCAGCTCACGAAGTCCCTCTATGCTAGATAAGCCAAACTTGGCTGGCTGCAAAACAGCAAAAACAAGATGACACTTAAGAACAAAGTCCATGTGTAGAAGGCCATAATTGCTTCTGCCTGGAGATATGGGGTCCAGATATTTGGCGAAGCAGCAAAGTCACATCGAAACAAAGCGCGAAAATGCTCGGAAGAATATCTGGAGCGCCTTGGTATATGCGCACTCAGAAAATAGAAGAATTAAATGTTCCGAAAATGGGTGATCCTTTCAATACACAGCCTGCAAACTAATTAGATCGACTAAGGGGTCATCCAAACAGACTTGCCAGACGATGGTTGAGAAGACGAAGGAGAAGAGGCGTTATTATAGGTGAAGATGACGTCTAAATAGGTTAGATATTTATGACCTCACAGTGAGACGCATCTAATGATTATTGTATAATTTTGAGCACTGCTTATCGCTTTTACAGAAAATGTACAATTTGATCCCTGTTTTTATTTTCAGTTCATTTAAAAAGTATTTCTGTACATTAATTGGTATTAACTACCTGTAAAATGCCTAACACAACTACTTTCATTTAAAGTAAGTATGATAGTAAATGTTTATTCCAATTTTCAACTATAACTATAATAGTAATTGTATATTCCAGCTTTGAAAAACGTACCAATTAGAAATGAATAAAAAAAAATGGAAAAAGAATATCAAGTGAAAGGAAAGGTTCAATCTGCGGTTCAGACATAATTTTGTTCTAATGTCAAAAATTTTTGTTTTCTTGGATGCAAAAAAAACAGATGTTAGAATTGGGACTGAACTTAAAATCTGGGAACGATTATTTAAACTCTTTTATAAAATTTTGTAGTATGCCGTAGACTTTAGAACTTGTGATCGACAATTGTACCAAGTGTACGAAGTTGAGTAGAAATCTCTGGGAAGAATGTGAAAGAAAACTATTTTTGAACCGAATCCTTGTTAAATTTTTTGAAATTTAAAATGAATAAAACAAAAGGAAAATAAAATATCAAAGAAATTAGAACTAAACTGTCATGTGACTACCATCAGAGGAATCGTTTGGCTGCAGTGTAAAGCAAATGGTAATTAAAATAAAAATTAAGAAATCAGAAATTAAGAAATTTAAAAAGCCAGCAGTAAACAAACTCCATGATGTACACTCTAGGCATACGACTAGCTGACTGATGTCTGTTCTATGATTCTGTAAACTTGAAAATGTCCATGGCCAAGTTTATGAACTTCATTTGCGGAGGGGCTTCTATTTGAGGACTACGGGCAATAAAATATAATTAAGAAATCAGAAATCAAGAAATTTAAAATGCCAGCTGTGAAGAAAGTCCCTGATGCACACTCTAGGCATACTTGAAAATGGCCAAGTTTATGAACTTCATTTGCGGAGGGGCTTCTATTCGAGAACTACGGGCAATAAAAAAAATTAAGAAATCACATATTTAAATTGCCAGCAGTAAAGGCCTTCTATTTGAGGACTTCGAGCAGAGGAATCGTTTGGCTGCAGTGTAAAGCAAATGGTAAATAAAATAAAAATTAAGAAATCAAAAATTAAGAAATTTAAAATGCCAGCAGCAAAGAAAGTCCCAGATGTACACTCTAGGCATACGACTAGCTGACTGAAATCTGTTCTATGATTCTGTTGCAGGCACCCGAAAACCGCCTGCTTTGTTCTCAATTTGTAAGCCGCTTACTTTGTTTCAATTTTATAGCAACATCTGGTGTTTTACTTGGTTGAGGTGTAGATATATATTCTTTTTGACCACGAAATGTGTAAATCAATAAAACCACAAATAAGCGATATATGTATATATTCTTTTCATTTCAATAATCGATATTTTATTGTAGCCTAGCGAGTTTTTCAATTAGAATGCATTCAGTGCCATTAGAGCGTGTATCTTAAATTCGCCAGGAGCATGCTACTATTTCAATTGTTTCTGGGTCCCTAGATTCTAACTAATCAATGTTGGCAATAATAAGTCTGGCCATGATTTTATAAAACTAATGGATTAAACTAAATATGATACAAAAAACTAATCAAAAACTGTCAGAATTGATAGCAAATTTAGATAAGCAAACCCACCACATCTCACCCATGGTGGGGTTGGGTATAACATCAGGCCAATCCAGCTCTCTAATCAAAGTCTCCTGCACTTACATCTTGGTTTGGATGATGAAAAGTGCACAGAGGGAAGCACCGTGTTCAGAAAATAAGATTATTTCATCTCATCAGAAAATCCGTTCATGACTAGTTTTAGACACCGAAAGTGCTCGTATTGAGACCAATGTTCTCGGTTCTTTTCCTCTGTGCCAGCCAACCTGACGATTCGACTAACTTCCTATGCTCTTAGCGGTTTTGGCTGTTTTGATTTCCAGAAATTTATTGTTGAGGAGATACTCAACTGGTACCGCCCTAAGCCAACTTATCCTCTTGAATGCTGTCTGCTCCGAGCTTACGTAAATATACACACAAAGAAAAACGGCGAGATAAATTCAATCTTTTGATTTAAACCATAGATTTCGCATATTTTATGCATTGCCTTCGTTTTGACTAATGAAAAACAACGGCTCGACTGTAGAGACAAAAGCCTTACATACCCTGCTCAAACGTATCCCTGCCTTCGATTCGCTAATCTGTTTTAGTTCCTCATTTGTTAAGTGGCCATCTATTTATATACATAAACTGCTCTTCATCATTGACAGTTGGCATATGTCATCAATCTGTGATGATGAGAGCTTCATCGGTCAGTGATTCCTGTACGATTGAACGATAACCCTAACTGCATCTTTGATGCTGATTTTCTGCCAAAAAAACATCAAAATTTCACTTGATCTACGAATATCAAAAATTTACATTGTATTCTATTGCAGAAATTCTACTTATTTGAAACTAGTAGGCTCTTAAAATTCTTCGCCTTTCGATTGCTCTCTTCACTTCTGTTTAGTTGAAATAGCAATGCATCATTTGTGTATACAAAAAGTGTATACATATATTGTATGAAATTTAATTAACATTCAAATAAATAAATACATAGCACAATAATTGAAAACTTAGTTTCCTATATATTAGTATATATACAGAGTACGCTTGTTCTTTGATTAAATGAGTTCCAGCACTACCAAACAATAAAAAACGAGACATCATTCATCACACGTTTCACGTACTGACATCTCATCAACGTGTCTAATCAAATTTCCTCATGATGTGGCTGCTCCTGCTGCTTCTGCTCCCTCAATTTCTGCCACTTCGATTTTGGTAGCAGCAATGTTGCGGCCTCGGCTTCCTCTTTGGCAATTTGTTCGCGTATCCAATAATTCGCTCCACAAACCAACAGCAACAGGCATGGAATGAGAATGAGTAGAACCATGCCCAGCGAAATGCTAGCCACACGTGCCGAGTGCTCTTCCTTGCCTGCAAATAGGTGCAAAAAGGTGCAATAGAAAATGGACCAAAGCAAAAAGGAAGAGAGAAAAGTGGACACAAACTGCTGACCATTTGAAAAATGAATTTCATAAATTACCCATGGCATCCGATCAACTACTTTTGCCTACTTTTGAGCGCGCTCAGTCACTTGCCTTGTCTCTCTCTCTCTCTCTCTCGCTCTATCTCTCCATTGTGCCCTGAACCGTGACGGGGGAGCGGCAGCTAACGCTGCATACATACATAAGTAACGGCAATGGCAGCGGCAACTTGTCCATCAATTTGCTCAAGATTGATTGACATTGTCGTAATGCACACAATACATTTACTATGGCCGGTGGGGAGGGGGGGGCCAAGGGCAGGGGAATGGGCGGGGTTCATGTGACAGTTGGTGGTCCAAGATTAATGTGTTTGGCATTGGCCTTATTGCTTCGTTATAAATTTCTTGTAATTTTGTTTGGATTGCTATTGCACTTTTGATTACCACATGCAGCAGAATGAAGATGCTGATGCGGCGGAAATAAGCTGCGGCAACGCCTTGTCTGTGTATTGGCCAGAGCTGCAGAAAGCCTTTAGACAGGTTTTAAGTAGTTTTTTAGTTTTTAGAAATTTGACACAAATTAAACTTGTTTTTTTTTATATTAACCAAAATTTCTTGTTTCTAGACAGTTTCGCAACCCGGGTATTCCGATATTTAGAAAATAATTTCACAAATTTAGAAATTCGGTATAATTTTTATACAATTTAGGGAAATATATTTAGATTTTTCTACAAAATTCTCAAAAAAAATTGGAAATAAAATACATAGTTTGGATTCGTTATTGCTGGTAAAATTCCCATGTTTTAATAAAGACCATTTATAAGTATAAGTTAGAAAAATAGTTCAAAAATTTTCCCTAAATTCAAAAAATTCATGAAAAGGCTGTAAGCACCGCTTTTAGTATAACAGAAAAGACCACTAACCGTTTTCAGTACCTTCAACAGTGTTTTACAACACTTTTTCATGGTCTTGAGCGGTGCCACCTACAATTTTGTATACCTTTGACATCAGATATAACCTTTTTTAATATCGTGGGCACCGCATTTTTAAATAAAATGCGGCATATCGAGGTTCGTATTAGCTTTAACACCGTCTTTTACTACGATTAAACACTTTAAACACCACTAGGTGTTATTTTGAATCTCTTCAACAACAAATATTATTCCATCAAATATCCGAAACACCGCTTTTTCATATGGAAAGCGCCTGCTAGCAAATTTTAATTGCTTCAAACCCATCCTTTACCACATTTAAGCATCTTTATTTATTTCTTTAACAACAAATAATACCACTCTTCAAATAGTAAACACAAATACAAATTTCCCACTTGCACTTTTTTGCAACTTCAACAGCCTCTTTCAACACTCCTTTGTGTCTTCAACTGCGTCTACCAGTATCTTTAACAACGAATAGTGCAACTTTCTGTATCATTGACACTGCTTTTTATAAAAAAAAAACTTCTTATTATCGCTTGTTACACCGTCTTACACCTATTTGAATCTGCAACACCGACTTTATATAATATCTTCATCAACGATTATTATAATTTCCAATATCGTAATGTATATACGATAATATAATACCTTCAATGACATGATAAATCTCTTTGTACTACTTTCAGCACCGCCTAGCGTTTTTTTGCATATCTTGCACATGGAAATGCAGCTATAAAGCCTGAGAAGTCCACAGTCAACATCTTAGCCAAGTGGACCAAAACTATGAACACTTAGCACTACGCCATTCTGGGGGAGAACAAATTTTCTCCTATGAATTTAGTTTTACAAACTTCTTCTTGTTCATTAAGCACGATAAATACACTGCTAGCAAGAGAAGAGAGATAAAAACAGGGCGTGAAATGATAATATCAGTAAGCTCATGGAGAAAAGACTAGAAGACTCGTCTTTTTCTAAAAACTGAAAAAACTGAAAAGAGAAATCAATCCGAAATGGGATTAAAAACAGGGTAACCCCGAATATTTTTGAGCCGACCCCGGAAAGATTGATTTCATTCCCACTTTTTTTATGCCAAAAAACAGGATCTTTTGAAGGCTGCTCCGGGACTACGCTGTTTTCAATTTCGTTTCGGATTGATTGCAGTTTTTTTTTTCTGTGTAGCTATTTAGTGACCTTTATGTGCAGATTGCTTATCGACCATTAGCTCCTCACCGCTCCATGCACTATATAAAAGAGGCAGCAGCAGCACAGAGGCATTTCTGTCTATGTAGATTCTCGATCCTGCCTTCTCTCTCGCTTAGACTCACTTTCTGTGAGTTTACATTTTTATGTTTTACATTCTTACTACACCATCAAACACTCTAATCATGCCGATGAGTTGCTGCTGCCTCATAATACGGTAATGCTTTTACAAACAATGCCCAATGTATTACAGAAAATTGACAGGCGTTTGCTATAATTATTTTCAAGTCACAACCTAAGCTAAACATTAAAAATAACTAAGCAAACTAAGCGAAGTGTCAACTTTCATGTAACAATTGGCATTATCAGAGAAAAAAGGGCTAGAAAGAAATATAAAATAAACATTCAGTCATTATTTTTAACAGTGTTTTAAGTTTTTAATTAAAAAAAAGTATGATAAAATAAACCGGGCATAAACTAAAGTTTATCAGAGCCGAACTACAAAAAGCTGTACAAAACAGTTGCATGAATTATTGTGGAATATGGACTATTTTAGCATGTGGGAGGTGTATGGAGGTGGTGTGTTGTTGTGGTCATGGCCATGATCAAATTACAAATGTATAAATACAAACATGATGGATAACCGTTATAAATGAGTTCAGGTGGGCAATTGGCAAAGTTAAACAATGTGCTTAAAATTAGGTTAAAGTTTTTAGTGGTTTTTAGTGGATTTTGAACTTGGGCACATTTGCCTGGGCGAATGGGAAATGAGTTTGTTAATGTTAGTTTACACCTCTGTGGACTTTTGCACCGAAGGTGTGGGCGAGGTGGTCACTGGTGGCGATGGCAACCCACTGTCCTGTGTCAGGGGCTGGGCGGGCGCCGCAGGTGCAGCACGCAGAGTGGGACCGCCGTTGGGATTGTAGAACTGCGAATTGTTGGGCATTACGGGAACTCCACCAAAACGATTCTGAGCCGCCGCCGACGGGGGTGCATAGTTGAGGGAACTGGCGCCGCTGGTGCGGCTATCCAGGCCACTGAAGGTGGGGCTATACTGCTGCTGGTGCAAGTGATCCGCCTCCTCGGGCGACATCGGCTGGTGATAGCCAGCTGGATGTATGGTGCCCGTGTGCACATCGCCCTCATCGAAATCATCATCTTCTTCGTGATCGTGCGGCGCCTTCTCGTCCTGCTGGTCCAGCTCAGTGCCCGAGGCGGAGCGCAGTGAGCGACGTCCCGTCTGCTTCGGTTTCTCACCTGTTACGTTAGTTTTATTAATGTAGGAAATGTCCTTGGCTAACTTTGAGCTAGTTCTATTCTCACTACCTTCCGATGAGGTCACATCCTCGTCATGCTCATCCAGATCCCATTTCTTAGCTGGAAAATCAATTTGCGGTTTGCCC
This sequence comes from Lordiphosa andalusiaca, assembly GCA_035044965.1. Lineage (NCBI taxonomy): Eukaryota > Metazoa > Arthropoda > Insecta > Diptera > Drosophilidae > Lordiphosa > Lordiphosa andalusiaca. The sequence continues at coordinate 1,020,263 of JAWNNM010002217.1, read as the reverse complement.
GGTAATGGTTCGTTCGTGCGATATACTTTATCGTAGGACCTACTTTTTTTCAGTGTACTCGCATCGGTATCGCTATCATCGTCATAGTTCAGGGTGCGCAAATTGCGCGCCGAGCTGGCCCGGGAGCGGGGCAGGACGGGCATCTGCCAGTGGGGATCCTCCTTCAGTTGCTTCTGGCGATAGCGATAGACGCCGCACACAATGCACAGCATCAGGGGGCAAATGACGAGTATGATAATGCCAATTGCAATGAAAGCGACGCGACGCGTGTAATACACCTCACCTGTTCAATAGTGTGAGCGTGAGCTTTACTTGATATGTACGGGTAGGGGGGAGGGGGAGGGCGGCTGGGGGGAAATACTTACGCAGACACTCGGTGTAACCATACTCGGGTATATTCCACATGCCATCGGCCAGACACTCGCGACGCTGATCTCCTATAAGTATGAATCCCTCGTTGCACTCAAACGCCACCTTCGCACCGGGCATAAAGTCGAAGCTCAGCTTGCGTCCAAATCGAGGGGTTTGTAGAACGCCACAGGATATTACGCGTCTGTGGAATGAAGATATATATAGTTTAAGGTTGTGTCGAGATCGGGGATATTAAAAAATATGCATTTTATTGGATTCATGTTAAAAGGATCCAAAAATTGTCATCCAACTGAGCTGAAAATCATTCAAACGATATTAAAAATGGACTTACTTGGCATTCTCCGCCTGCATATTAACTATACTGTCATAATAGTTCTTGGTAAAGTGCGCCAAATCTCGATTCAGGGTCATGGCATAATCATATTGACACTGATAACATTCACCGCATAACTCTTCAGCTCTCTCCAGATCGAAGGTGCGATTGGAAGGTATGAAATCAGCAGGATCTATCACATAGTTGGGTTGGAAGGTGGCATTCGCATAGTAGCTGGACATGCGTCCGAATTCGCGGGTAAACAGTGCGGCACCCACTCCCGGTACATCGCGATCGGTGAGCATCCATTTGAGACCAAAGTTGGTGTGAATGCTGCGCAGATCGTTGAGATTGAGAGCAGCCACCTGGCCATTGGGCAGCGTAAAGTCATCCATGCGGTTAAAACTCCAATTGCCAAAGAGACCAGCGGTTTTATTCTAGAAAAAGAATGAATCGTAAGCGGTCCCCCTTCTTCAATCTCTCTCTCTCCCCACTTACAATAAACTTCCAGGGCAAAAACACGCGTCCGGTCATAAAACCTTCATTCTCCACCACCTCCACACCGACACCTGCATCAAATTGTATGACCACCTGGCTCTGATTCAGCAAATATGTGGGCGTATACACGGTGACTCCATCGAAATGCTGGAACTTCAAACTCTCGCGATCGAAGTAAACCCTACGACCATCGGCCAGCACATCCAGACGATAACGCCAGCGTGCATGCAGGGGACGCAGACGCACCTCAATCGTTGTGGTAGTATTACCCCTCATGGCCACTGCCGTCAATTGGGTGGCCTTAACCTCACCATAATAATTTTTCGGCAACTGTTGGAAACGACCTTGCACCTCAAAACGTTCACTCTCATCCGTACTGCGGGCCAACACAAATTCGCCCAGGCCATTGAAAGTGTAGGGGGTGCCATCGAAGGTCACCAAATGTGGATCACCAAAGACTCCCGCTATGCCAGGCGCCTGATAGGCAACACAATCCTGTGAGGGTCGACGCTCAAAACGATAGGTTTCACAGCCCACGGCCTGCTCCTCTTGCCAAAAGCAGCACGAGTAGAATGGACGCATATCATGGAACCACATGGACAACGAGGGCACTTTGCTGGCCTCATTCCAGGGCATTTTGCCCAAGTTGTGTATGCGACGAGGACGTGATCCCCACATTTGATCGTAGGTAAGCATAAGGAAGCCATAACGATCGTAACAACACTGCTGTTCGGCACCTTGGGCTCTAAAAACGTAAACACCAAATTGTTTCATTGAACCCAAATCACACTCCGTATAAACACTCACACTGGTGTGCCACTGACCACACAATGAATGGCACCACGATGACGCAAACAGCTGGGATTTGAGTCCTTGTCACATTCACGATCCGGCCGGAAGCGACCCTTATCCAGCACCGCCTGATCTAAGGTACAAGGGCAGAGTGGCAGGTCGGCGGCAAAGTTTCTAAATTGAAAAGCAAAAGGAAATTGTAGCTCAGTTGTCTAATTAGACAGCCAGCAAGCCGACAGGTGAGCTCGCATTTCCCATTGGCAATTTGGCAGCTTTTAATTAGCGCAAAATGCAAATGCAACCATAGACAAAGCCGGTGGGGGGGCGAGCTGGCGAGCTGGCTGGTGTGGCGTTCTCACCTTAGGAAGCGGTCGCTGCGTATCCAATTATCACAAAGAGCACGCGGCCAACGTCGGCCATGCTGGCGCTCCCATTGAGGTGCCATGTACCAGGCCAAAGGAATGGGTCGTGACCACAGAATTCTAAAGAAGTGGACAAAAAAGATACATTTAACTATGTGAACTGAAAGAGAACCATTTTTGATGAAATAATTTCGACCATAAGCAAATACCACCCAAAAATTTGTTATAGTTAGCCATCTTTGAAAAAGAGGATGTATTCAATTTGAGGCTGCTCGTGGATGCACCATAGCTTTTATTTTTGAACTCAGGAACGTTATTGCCAGCTGGGGAACAAGCCACATATTCACTCAACAAATTTATTTTTTAGTTTCTAGATAAATCCCTAATAAATAAACTAATTTTTTTAATTCAATTAAACTTTCTGGTTTTTTGAAGGATTTTTTATAAAACATCAGAAAAATTTGCTTATTTTAAGGTCGAATTTTCCCTTGAACTATAAAACAGGGCATAAGCCATAGGGCAACCACTGCCTGAGAGCGACAAGTCGCCCCCTCCCCCCATTGAAATGCCGTATGTTTTCCTCGTAAACCCTTTTTCTGTCAATGAGGAGGGTCCTCGTTACTGAACCATTGTATGGACAGAATGAGTTTTAGTAGAGCTGGAACCTCTAATTCGGATGTCTCCGAGAGATTGAGTAGGAGAGGTTTACCCAGATGTCTGACTTTTTTGAAGTATCCTCGAGGTCGCGAATACAAATCCTACCCAAAGTAAGGCTACAAAAAAAAATTTTACTTTCTTCTATGGGCTTTTTAGAGGGAAAATACTTTGGTTGAACCAACGGGAAGCAATTGTATTACAAATATTTCAAGACCCATTTCATTTATGAGAGTAGTAACCTCACGCTTCTTGGTGTTGTACCTCCCACTACTCCCTCTACTGCCTTTACTACATTTCCTCTCTCAAGGCATTTACTCAGATGAGATAAATATTTAGTTAGTCACAAACAGTTTTGAAATTTTAGTGCTATGGAAAAACGGTTATATTTATATGAAGTATGAAGTACTTAACCAAACTTTTAACGAATTTTTCCTTTCCAAAATCTAGAAAATGTTTCTTCAATATTGTATACAGAAAACCCCAGAGCGTAAGTTAAAGTCGGCCTTGCCCTACTTCGAAATACCCGTTACTCAGTGCAATTGGTGTTTAATAACATCATGCGGCTCAGATAAGTATCCAACATTTTGTTAACTCTGCCATTTATTATCCGATCTGTGTGAAATTGTAGATTGTGAGTTTGAAATCTTTAAACTTGATCTGCGTGCAGACAATACTAGTCTACGTTTAAAATTTGATGGCTCTAGCTCTTCTAGTCTCTGAGATCTAGGTGTTCATACAGACAGACGGACAGACGGACATGGCTATATCGACTCGACTATTGATGCTGATCAAGAATATATATACTTTATGGGGTCGGAGATGCTTGCTTCTGCCTGTTACATACATTTGCACGATACCATTTTAACTCATCGAGTAAAGGATATACAAATTATACGGTCTGGGACTTAATGATATATTTTTTCAAAGCCGATAAGATGAAATTGAAAATTCCCTGTTTGAAAATAAAATTCATGTAAAAGTGATATTTTTCATGTCAATTTGCTGAATTTTCTGATCAATGGTATGTTATTGGAATATTATAATGATGTCAATTGTTATACCCTGTTCCCATTGAAAATGGGAAAAGGGGGATCATGAAGTTGTGCGAATGTATGTAACAGGGAGAAGGAAACATTTCCGACCCCATAAATTAGATATATTCTTGATCAGCATTAACAGCCGAATCGATATAGCCATGCCCGTCTGTCCGTCTGTCCGCCTGTCTGTCTGTATGAACGCGTCGATCTCAGAGACTATAAGAGATTTATCCACAAAGTTTTGCATGAAGGTAGACTTATGCTGTACGCAGATCAAGTTTGTTTCAGATTTGGAAAATTCCACCCCTTCCCCCTTTTATCACCAAAAAACCAAGACCTCCTCAAGCCATCCTAGACCTAAAAAACCGTCAGATCCACAATTTTTAAGTTAGAGCCTCGTGGTTTAGTATACATCAAGCTAGTACAATCAGATCGGACAAAAAGCACCGGAGTTATAAGCGAAACAGTTGAGTTGATCAGTCAGGACTAGAAAAAAGTGTTGCCTACATTTGGGATGATAATTTTGTTACATGCATCTTCAAAAATTCAAAAACATATAAATGAAAACAAATGAAAAGGGTATTTTGTGGTCGGGAAAGTCGACTGCAGCGCCCTTATTTCTTAAAAATGTAATATTCAATATCAGAATCAATGTTGACATTTTTTAGCATCAAAATGAAATGTTAAAATGTTAAATTAATCAGCCTAGATTAAATTGATATTGACATTTTTTGTTCTCCGTGTAGTAAATGGTTGCTAAATTTAAAAAAATGTTTTTCTAAGATATATAGTTTAAATTTAATCTACCTTCACAAATTTCCGAAATTTTACCAGTTCTTTCTCTATTAATTATTTAAGTCAGTGCCATCTGTCTTTGTCTTTGACGATTGCCATATCTTGTTCTGCTTCAGAGTTTAATAAAGCGCTGTTATTCTCTCTAGTTTTAGCGTTAATCAAACCATTCCTCTCTTTTTTATCTCTGTTTTTGACTTGACTTGACTTGTCATAGCCATTAGGCTGTCGCCTACTTAACATTCCGGATTCGGCATTGTCAGACTTGACATTTCGTAGAAATATTTTTCATTAAGTTTCACAATTACTTGGCCATCATTTAACTAACTCGTCTTGGGTGTCGGCGGCGGCGGCGGCGGCGGCCATCAAAATGAAAATTAAATGTGCAAACAATGTGAACAATTTATTTGCCCCCACAAAAAGGAGAAAGAAAAAAAAACAGCTTAAAGAAACGAGCCGTGGTCCTCGCCAGGTTCTTGCTAATGGTAACGATACCCAAAGGTGCCATAAACCAAAATCCCAAGTACAAAAGAGTTTTGTTCGGCTGCAAAAGTTTTATATTAAGCTCCCAGGGGGAGGTAGTCAGTGATGAGTAATTTTGGCTAATGAATGGCTTGCAAATAAATTGCACTAATGAAAGTTTTATCTTAATTTCACTAATATAAAATGCTTTCAACCATTCTATTGTTGGAGTATACAAACTGAGCACACGTCTCTCTACAGCTTAGTTTGTTTGCATCAACAAAATAGAATGAAATCCAATTTATACACAAATTAGCTACTTCTAGCCAAAGTCGCAACATCTCTGACCAATTCAACAATTGTTAGCATTTTACGGTCTACAAATACTCGCACTTCAAGTTTAAGTGCAAAATAATTACAAAACAAAAGCAAGGCTTAAGCCAAATGCTAAATATGGCTACAATCAGATTTAAGAGTGCATGATTAGTAGCTGAATAAATTTCCCATTACTGATTAGCTGGCACGGGATTGGCTTAATAAGCCGTCCATGCTACATGGCCACCACCAAAGACAGAGCAAATTGATTACATGACGCAGCCAAGTGCAGCTCCAACTCAATGAAATTGCCCCCGTATAATTGAATAAAAACAAGAGCAGGACCTGGTCTAGTGCAAGCAATTCCAAATAAATTAAAAAATAATAACACTAGGACTTACGGACTGAGGGCCAGACCGGAATACTGTTCGGGCTGGGTAAGATTGATTTGTAGGAAACCAAACTGCATGTCCCGGTTGATGTTGTTGCGATTCATATAGTTGGAGGGGGTGATCACATAGCTGCCCGTGTTCGAGTAACTGGCCTCAATCACATCAATGTACTCCAGTTGAGGCTCGATTTTTGTCTCACGATAACCCCACAGAGAGATCATGACATTGGCATTCGAATTGGAGGTCAAATTGAAGGCATTCCAGGTGATACGAATCTCATTCGGATTCTTCTTGTGCACATCGTCGGTGGCAAAGAATATCTTCTCGGTGGCAGCGGCCGGCGTTTCCACAAAGTACTTGCCACGCCACTTGAAACGTTGTGTGCCCACAGAGATCTGGAAGCGTATATAACCCTCTGCCTTGAGATAGGGTTGCACACAAATGACACGATTACGATCCACATAGGTGCCGAGCACAGATTCGGTATCAAAGTGACAAGTGACTCGTATTTTGGGATCAAAGCAGGGTCCAGTAATGTTCACCACCTGACCACCCAGCATATTTCCCGACTCCGGCGCAAAGGTGAGTGGAAGCAAGGCGGCATCTAAAGGAAGTTGTTTATAACTATGCTTAATTACTTTCGACTCCAATTATACGCACCAATATCCTTGTTGCAGGAGCCAATTAATATTTGCTCATCGATGCGGAAAATATGACGACCTGGAAAGCCATTGCCCCAACCTCGATTGGCCAGGTCACGAATGACCATGTTCTGGCTATACGGGGTGTATTCATAGGCCTGGGTGCCATTGCCAGCATTGAAACCAACCTATTAAACGACAAAGAAAGGGGGGGGGAGAACAAAGTTATGTCAATGTCTGCCACTGGCAATTGAGAATCAAGGCAATGTGCCATAACTATATTTAAGTTGTTGCCAATCGCAAACAATGCCTGTCTTGGTATAGCTCTTAAATTATAATGTTGTCGTTGTATTTAATTGCAGGCCAATTTGCTGAGAGAGACTCGCAAAGTGAAGTGAACTTAAGTGATTATTACTTTGTTGAATGTGTAGTTAAAGATTCAATTCAAAATTACTAAGGGCCGATTACACATCTTCTAAATAAAGCTAACTGTCACAGAAACTAACAAGCAACAGCAATCTGAGCAGTAACAGTTATCTATGAGATATATTAATATACACTAAGCCTGCGCACTTAGTAGGTTTCTCTAAAGATTTAATTTCATCACTCGAGCCTTCAGAGAATTCTGATTCTTTTTTGAATATCTAGTTCGAAGGCTTGTGTCTAAGAACTAAAAACGGTAAGACCATGGGGACCACACACCCACAAAGGCGACTGTATGTTTCTACGCTGCCTCTCTTTGTTTTTGCGCGCATTCTGCTTTGGGATTCCCAAACGGTTATGCCTCCGCTGGCATGGAGAGACTGCTTAGACACGTTCAGTTGGTAGGCATTGATCGCTGATGATAGAGGGTGGTTGCTCTTGAAACAGCTCTACGATCTACCACACACATTATCACATCTATCACATTGTCCATTTTCGAGAAGATTAATAACATTTGCGACTAAAAGATGACTCATAAAACACTCATAAAGCATGCTTTAATTGTGGTTCATAGAAATGCTACTCAAAAAAGACTCACAAATGACTCAAAAAGACGCTGAAACTGATCACAAAAACGGGATATAAACGATTCTTCGGACTCAAAGAATACCCTAATGTGATCAAATATTTGATCCAAATTCTCATGCCATAAAAAGTCTCAAGTAAAGACGACAAATATCTTACACACAAGAATCTATCGATAGCCAAAGTATCGCCGATATACACATGTGCCTTATCGAATACATTTTGAAATATTTTTTCTTAAGAGCTTAAGAAATCGACGTACTAGAGCAAGCGATTGTTTTCGAAGCTTGAGTGAGTATCGGGGGGGAACGGTATGGGTCCTGGGAGTACTACATTGAAAAAATAAATCAATTCTGAAAACAGGATAATCCCGGATATTCTTGAGCTGATCCGAGAAAAGATTGATTAGCGTCACACTTTTTTTTTCCAAATCCCAAAAAACAGAATCACTTTAATACTGTTCCGAGATTACCCTGTTTTCAACCCCGTTTCGGATTGATTTCGGATTTATTGTTCTATGTAAGTATGGAGTACGGATTGAGTATTGAGTACTGATTGATTCTTAGCAAGTGGTTTAAGTGAATTTTTTGGTGCTTTGTATGTTACCATTCTAATCTTTCTTCCTTTACTCTGATGTATTTAAGCCCCTTCGAGATTCGTCTACAAAAATGTATTTTTTCAAAATTCTACACTAGATTACTCTCTTAGCTAAAGGAATACCACTGTACTACAGAGCTTCTCGCTCAATAAGTGGTTGCATGTGTAGTGGTTATGGCTACCCACTTGACAATGATTTGGTCACTGTCTCTAGCGAGCGCTTAATAGTCGTGTGAGCTAAGGTGCAGACGTGCATAAGTTTACTCTTCGAAGTCCTGTGATCAATCTATTATATAAGTACTCACGTGGGAACTGTCGCTTCTTAAAGCCTTTCCCCTTACTGTTATCTTTTTATGCTAAATGGCATGGTTCAAATGCACCAATTGTGGTACGAAGAAGATGTGGATTGATAAGTCTTCCTCATCAATTGACATACAGACGAATCCTTTCAAATTTTACTGCATTGTTCTAGCAAAGTATTCGAATTGCCCCGAGCTCACAGCCCACATGCCGTGAACAAATTATTTCAAGTAAGTGTGCAAGTAAAAGTGGAAACAAACTTTGCGAGACCAGTTTAATGAAAGTGCTCAGTGTGCTTATGTGCTCGGCTGATGCTGTTTGCTGCTGCTGTGTGAAGTGTTTAATTAAGGGCCAGCGAAATGGCATTTGCACACATAACGTGTACGTAAGGCGCTTAAAGTACAAGAACTTACATATGCCGGAGTGCCGCCCTCGCCCTTGGTTGTATCACCGCCAGCCTCTGTGTGCGACAGCCAATTGAGTACCGCATAATTCCATATAACATATGTGTAGACCTCATCCGTGGCCAGCACCATTTGGAAGGTATTGGTCTGGGCGGCGGGAAGAAAAATCAATAGTTTCAATTTGTTAACCACACAAGAGACAAACACTGGTTGACTCACCGTATACAGGGAGTTGTCAATGCCTCCGGCAAAGGACACATTTTTCCAGGTGGCGATCACCACATGCTTGGGCACAAAAGTATCGGCACCCACCACACCGGCACGGATATCCCACATGGTGCGCTCACGCACCTCAACACCGAAACGGTCCGTGCGTCCCATCAGATCACGTTCCACTCTGAAAACAAAAGGAAAAGAAAATCAGCATACGCAAGGCACATTTCGTTGCCTACTTTTTGGCGTCTTGGTTCTGTGTATGAAGATAAATGGATTTGATGTTTGGCATATAAATCAGCAGTCAGCCGCAACGGCTGCTCAATGCTGATTTTTTAAACAATATTTGTATATAATTTATTTATTTTACGCTTTTGTGAGCACTTTCAAGTGTTTTCCGCCGCTGGCGGGTATCGACGACCGACACATCGGCGGCAGCATGGCGTATGATTTATGTACTTTAATTATTTATTAAGCATACGCCACGCTGTTACCGCTGTTCGCTCTCATTTATTTGGTTTTTTTTACCATTCATTTTTTTTTTTTTGTTCTTTGTTTTACACAGCATAAAGCACACATTGATTGCACGGACCATAATCCAATTATCTGGTCTATTTGTAACAATTAAAATTTGATGAGTTTTTACTACCAATCAATTTCATTCAAATGGCTTTAATATACGCTCAAAGCAATTGGAGCAAAGTATAAACGGTTCAACTTTTGAAGTGCAGCATTTAATAGAAAATCGAATGAAAAGTGAACGAATATTTGGTAAAATGAAACTCAATTGCTCTTTGCGAATATTTGGAAAGCAAATTAAATTGATAAAATGGAAACGAGTGAATTCAGTTGATTTAATTGAAAAGAATTAAAAGAATTTTACGGAAGCAAATGAAATAATTTTAATTTGTTTGTGTTGTGTCTTAAAGTTTAAAACTTTTGAGTTTTTCGTTGGCATTATACTAAGCCAAATTGATATACAAACAGAATGGCTGGCAACTGGCATGGGGATCTGAATTGTGCACAAAACACCAAAATATAAAATTGCCTTAAACGCTTGAAACTAATATTAATTTTATGATAATTTTTGCCCGAAAATGGAACCAAAGACCTTACTTTCAGATTTAACTTCGTATAACTGCGATAATTCCCATAAAATTCCATTAATTCCTTCAAAATTCGGAGAATCGCATCCCTACAAGTGTAAACCAAGGAAGCAACTACATTGTGTTAAATTCTTCTTCTTTGAAAATCTTTTATATTGAAATTACCTTAACTTACTGGGTTTCGATCTCGAATCCTCTGGCAATTAAACAAACTCAAATGACCCAGCGTCTTAACAGTGTCAAGTTTCCCTAAAGAACCCAGTCAACTTAACTAACTACTTTTTTTTTTATCTAGAAAAGAGTCAGCTAAATATAAGGTCACTTTTCCTTAACGGTCGTAATGTTGCAAAGCCAGCTTAAGGTTTGAGCTGTAAACAACCCGCTTGGCTCAGGTTTTCGAAGATAGCAAAAGAACGTGAAGAATGTGAATTCGAGACCCATTGTAGGCGTATAAAGTATTTTGGATATTGTCATCATTTTTTTTTTTTGCTTAAAGCTAGGTGAGAATTTTTTCATAACTCTCCGAGCGGCCTCTGAGACTGTAGGGTGACCAGAAAACAGCAATATGTCACTGAATCTGAAACCTGTACTGGTCAGCTGTTGTTTGTTAAAAAGGGCCGCTTAAGTTAAGCTGATCTTTTTGTGAAAATTGAAACTGAAAGATTCTTAGATGAATGTAGATGAATGCAGGACAAACCATTGAGATAATTTCTGTCGAATATCGAAAATAAAGAAATATTTAAAATAAATTAAATTTCAATTAAAATTTTCTTTAATCAAATTCTATACTCTAAGTTCTTTCATTTTAATTAAAAATTTCCGTTTTATTTATACTTATAAATGTGAGACCCCTTCGCTGGTAATCATAAAATATAACCAAATAATTTATATGCCGCGATTTCATAAAAGTCCTTTGGTGGCTACATAAAAATTGTTCCCACTGGCATGACATAAGAATGCATTTTTCAGTAGTTGTTAACTCCACTCCTTTATTCCCCCATTGCCAATCTTAACCATAACTGATTAGACCATAAAAGAAATGCACATTCTACACCATCCCTGGCCTTGTCTTGCCTTTTTCCATTTCGCAAAGTCTCTTCTGCATTTACTTTTAGTTTGGCTTTTCCTTTTTGCAACTTACATGCAATTTTCGCCATTTTCTTTAAGTACAGCCATTGTTTCACTTTCATTTACAGCCAGAGATGAAATTGGGCCAAAGCATAAGACGGCGGCGGCGTCGTCGTCGGCATTTCATGCAAAACAGCGAAAAGGCATTTTAACCTAAAATGCACACAGCAAAAGGAAAAAAAAAAAGAAAGAAAGAAAAACTGCGGCAGCGCCCGAATGTATGCAATAAAGTACATAATGGCGCAGTTCAAGAACTGGCCGAGCAAATGTGCGGGCAGGCGGGGTGGGGAAACAAACAGTCGACTTGGTTATATACGAGTATGTGAGTTTCTATTACTTTCTGTGACTTTGTGTCCGTGTACGGTATATATATATATATGTGTGTGGGGAAATGTGTGTCAACTAGTGATGGCAGCGTGAAGAGTTCTTTAGATTTACAAGTAAAAGACTTTTACTTAAATTGCATTATTTTATATTTAAGGAAAGTTAAAGTTGGAGGGGTAAACATTTGTAGAAGAGCAATTATATGAATTTCCATAAATTACTTCTTTAAACTTTTTGAAAATGGCTTAATGCATACAAAACACAAAACTCTTGTGAGAAAAGTTGCAAGTGAGAAGATTAAAGATTATAATCTTGTGTTATCCCTGCACAGCATAAGAAATGCATAATTAGAGGCACCTAATTAAATAGTAAAAGGAAGCTCGAAAGGGTATAATTCCGAGTTTGACTTGATGCAACTTTTTAGTTTGAACCAAGTGGCTCAAGTGCTTGGGTTTCACTTCCCAGCAAAATGCTCACGAATTCCTTTGAAAACAGTTGCATCTTTAGTTGGGTAGCCTCACTTTCACGTAGAAACCGCCGAGTCTGTGGCTTTTTGGCTTCTGCGCGCGCAATTTTTAGGCTGAGTGACAATTTTTCGTTTATTTCTGCTATTTTTACTTTTTTTTCGTTGGCTGGAATGTCAATTGCACACATTTAAAGTTTCATAACAGCCAGGGCAAAAGATAACTATGCTAGAGTGCTATGTGTGTGAGTGTGTGTGTGCGTGGCCTGAGGCTTTTTTGGTCTGCGGCTTATTTAGGCCTTTTTTTTTGAGTACTTTCTTTTTCATAGCATGTGTTTCTCAGATGTTGTTGTTGCTATCATTATATTTTCGCTCTTTTTTCAGGAAATCAGGTCACAAGAAAATGTAATTTATTTTCAAGGCCAGCCGTGCTGCCAATTATTGTTTATTTGCAATTTTAAATGTTCGATTTTTATTTACAAATGCATTTTACCAGCTCGTTGAACTGTTGATAACTAAATGTACAAAATGTACATTGTACATATTTGTTTGTGTGATTTAGATTTTAGTTAGTGGTATATTTGGTTTAGGATTTCCGCTTGTTAAAAGGTGGCCCAAATTAAAAAACATAAATGTAAATTGTAGCAAAATATTCACGGCTGAATTATTTTAAGCTTGCCTAAAAACTGCACTCATATTAAACCGAAATTATTGAATAAATTATAATATGTTATTAAAAACTAAATGGCCCTACAAACTTCGTATATCCTTTTAGCTAAACTCAATTTATGCGAGCTTAAAAAGTTTTACTTTCTATAGTTGAGAAAAGACATATGCTAAGGGTTGTTTCTCTTAAACATTTTGCGTTGGGTTATTAGAAGCAAGAACTAATGAAGCGAATGGTTTGCCAACACATGAACATGCCACATACAATTGACATTCAAAAGTTAGGTTTGTATTCTGTTATTCGTTATGATGAATGTAAGGCTAATCTGATATTGAATTCGCAAATAGAACATTATTTGGGATCATTGAAATCCCCGCACTGAGAATTTCTTCACCTTTGAACTTTTTTTTGACCAAGACTAAGAACTTTGTACTTGAATAAAGTACAACACGTGTCAATAGAACGGTAAGCACAAAAATAGAGGAAAGTTAAGAGTTTGTATACCCTTGCAGCACGTTTTCTAACTGATTTAAAGGTCATATCCACTGAAAACAAACTAGTTTTTCAGAATAAAACTACTTTTCAGACTCCTTTTTTTGTGTGACAGCTATACTATATAGTTGTCCGATTTCGACCAAGTTGTCCAGAATAATGGAGAAGTATTAAAAAGTAGTAAATACGGAGTTTGGAGACGATTGCATTAAAAACAAAAAGATTTTCTCACTGGAACTAGTTTTTTGACCGATCGTTCCTATGGCAGCTTTATGTTATAGTCCGACAAATGTGCAGCGTATTTGGACCAGAAGACTTCGTGCAAAGTTTGGTGGCGATAGCTTTAAAACTGGCGGATGAAATAGCATAGAAACAGACGGACAGACGGACATGGCTATATCGACTCAGCTCGTCATGCTGATCAAGAATATATATGCTTTATGTGGTCGGAGATGCTTTCTTCTATGCGCTACAAACATCTGGATAATTTCAATATACCGTCTGCAAGGGTACAAAAATACTTGATTCAAGTATAAAATTCCTACATCAAGTTCGAACCTTTCAATCTCGTTATACATTTCAAATTATTTAAAAATCTTTTGGATCTTACTTTTTAGTAATGATTTAAGTAATGATCCTAAGTCCACCCCGATTAGCTCTTAAGATAAGTTAAAAATATTCTGTGATAAAATAAAAATAATAATAAAAACATTTTAGAAAGAAAATAAGAGCGCTCCAAACAATTACAAAAGGTTCTTGGCTTGAACCCATTAAATTTAAGAGCAATGGGAGCATTTTTTGTGATTCAACGAGTGTTTATTTATATGAACAGAAACATTTCCATTGCCGATGTCTGACAATTGGTTGGAAAATGTTGAACGTTCTTTTTAAATTAACTTATAGCCTGCTTAGGCATGTCTGGGTCGTTATGTTCTTCTTAGTACTGTCTGGCGTCGGCAGCACAGTTTATGTTTCTTAACCATACTCTATACCAGCATTGATGCAGCGATCCGATAACTAAATGATTCTACGAACTGTATGGATGCAGAAAATCCTTAGCCTAATTATAGGCTTGTCAAACTTGAGTATGCAATTGTTCTTCATTAACCTAACATAACTCGATTGTTTGCGGAATTCAACACAGCAACTAATTTATTCATCAACACTTGTGTCTTTGCTTTCCCCATGACAACCTTTTATCTTTCACGTTTTTTTTTTTATTCTTCTCTGCTCTGTTGAGGCGTCACAGCAATTAACATGTTGTGAAGAGCGCAGAAAGGACAAAAAGTAAGTGCGTTTTTTATAGTTGTATTTTTTCCTGTCACAACAGTCCACTATGGGGAGCAGATACACTACTCTGACATAAATTTGAGCTAGCGATACTTTTTTAAAATACTGCAATCGATATATTAGTGTCAGTGTATTTTTTTTAATCCTTTGATCTCAACATTATTCCAAAAATTTAGTTCTTATGTTGAGTTAATGTCAAGTTACTTTCAGTATAGGGTTTTCCTGCTCGTAAATTATGTTCTTATTACTTACATATCATTACTTGGATTTATATATTAAAAAATAACGAACTTTTTAAGAAATTTAAATTTGAAATCAGCCTAAGGCCCATGTTGCCATATTTTTATACTCTGTACAGTAGGTACACAGTATTATAAGTTTATGCAAAAGTATGTAAAATCAAGAAGGAAGCATCTCCGACCCTATAAAGTATATATATTCTTGATCAGCATCAACAGCCGAGTCATGTCCGTCTGTCCGTCTGTCTGTCCGTATGAACGCACAGATCTCAGAGATGGTAAGAGATAGAGGTTTGACATGTATGGTACATATGCTTCTTATGTCTGCAGGCAGATCAAGTTTATTTTCAATTTTGGCCACGCCCCCTGCCGTCCCCCGCAATTTAGTAAAAACATCATATCTACTACAGTTTTAAAGATAGGTGGATAGTTCCTTCTAGATATATTTAGTAACAAGGATAACTTATCGATCAGCCAAAAGAATGGTGAAGATTGGATGAGCGGTTTTCAAGTTATGATCAAAAGACTGTTCGCTGCTGCAGCGCAGAATCAGCGCTGCCTTTAGCTGCTACTGCAGCATCAAAATTTATGCTGAGCGTATAATTTCGTTGGTACAGAGTATGCTATAGTCGGGCTTGACCGACTTTCTTTCTTGTTTCTAATAATAATAATAATAATATTAGGTGAAATATGTCAAAAATTCTTCTAATTCTATTCCCTATTTCGATTTCGATCAAATTATGTGAAATCGGAATTGGAAACTCTTCCCTTTTCGAAAAGCCGATTGTTTGACTCGGCTTTTATCTTATAATTTCGAATCCTCTCCAAAGAACAGCTTTAACCTATTTCTCTAATCAATTCTTGGATATCACATCTCTTGCCTATTCCGATCGATCGAATTCGTAAACAGGACCAGACCTGATAATGTGTATAAGTAGTAAAATTAAGAGCACAATGGTCTATAAGCTTACAAATTTTGTTAATTTAACTTTAACGAATTATTTGAAAAAAAAAATTTTATTTATCAAATTTGAGTCAAAATATTGGTATTTTAGGAATTAGAACAAACCTTTGGTTTAGATTTTTCGTGATCTTCGTTCAACTAAATAAGCGTAGAAAAAAATTCGTCTAATATGGGTTAATAAATGTGTCTACACTACCTAGAAATGTGAACCTATCTGTTCTCGCTGGGGTAGAACGGACGATTTATATGAATTCAGCATCAGAAAATACACTAGGAACGCTTGCTATCTTCTGTGGTTAAAAATTTTACCGTGTGTAATTCATGACAACTTTTAGAAATCGAATCGACATGGAAATTTTCATTCGAGACTACGAGACTAAGTCTCGTAACTGACTGAAACGTTGACAGAGTTGCGTTTTAATAAAATATTGCATATATCATATTTCGTTGTTTCAGCATGAAAAGTAATCTATTCACCCCATGGTGCCGTCCAAGCAATACATATTTCAAACTCGCTCCACACACCTCATTCAATGGGCTTCTCTGGCATTTAATTGTCTTGCTGCTATGCGTTTCTGAGGACTTTGAGTATGAAATGCTGGGCTGGAATTTAATTTAAATAACTTTGCATGAATGCTGAAATAGGAGCATTTTGCAATCCTTTGTCCAGACTCCAACCCCCCACCCTCTATACTTATTCGACATCAATTAAATTACACGCCACGCACTCCACACTCATGTTGCGCGCTGTCCGCTGTCACTTTGAGAGCAAGTTTAATTATTATCCATACAGGTGGAGCGGATGGGTTGGGGATTATAAAGAGTTAATGCCAAGCCAACTGGTTTTGTGGTTAAATGCTCAATTGTGTAAATCTGTGGTTAGCATTAGGTGCGATGAGCTTTTAATTGTTATTTACCAAGGTTAGCCAACAGATATAGAATATGGTTCGTATTTACTTTAAGTAGGGACGATGTCTTAAACAGTTGTCATTTTGGGTTGATTTATGTGCACCCTGCCTTTGTACTCCTAGTCGCATTCGAGGCAATGAAATTTCAGCTAAGTAGTTGAAACAATGTAGATGAGCAGCCATAATTTATGCTCCAAAAAACGCTTTAATATATGCCACACAGAGTGGAAACCACACAATCTCAAACGAAATCCAAAAAAAAAAAAAAAATGCAAATTAAAAACCAACCGACCACCGCCACAAGGACTGGGACGAAGTTTTTATACCCTGCAGAAATAGTTGCCAACATGCCCCCACAATTTGGGGGGGGGGTGGCAACAAACATATATTCAAAGCGTCCAACTCAAAGCAACATTTTTCATGGTTTGTTAATTAATGCAATTTCAGCTGTGTTAAAAGTTAAAAGAATTTTCCCCCGTGTTTCGTCGTACTTGCACACCGGCATACATTTGCATAATTAGTTAAAGCAACCAACAGAACATACAAAACAAAAACAAAAAAATGTCCATTAATGAGGGGACATGCTCCCTCATTTTAGAGCTTAGCTTTAGTAAACCAACAATTAAAACTCGTTTGAGAGTTGCATGAAAACCCGCTTATGTAGTGCAAAACGGTATTCTCCTTTATTATCGATCCTAATACGCTGATGCTGCCATTAGTGTGCTGAAAACCAAAATATTACAATGAAATGCCTGGGTGTGGTATACATTTTGCAGCATTCACTACAATTTGAGGTGAGAACTGTGCGGTTGAGTTTCGCCAAAAGCTAGATTTTGGTTAGGCTGAACTTTATTAACATGGCGACATACTTGTGGGAGTGAAAGTGTCATATGGATTTAACACATTTTTAGCAAAAGTTAGGAAATCTTTAAATTTTAGGGAAAGTTTAGCTTGAAGTGTTCTGTTTTTCAAACACAATTTCGGAAGTGAAATTGAGCTGAACCGGTTTTGAACCGAACCGAACCGCTTATTCCTGCTGGTGAACCGAACCGCAAACCGAACCGGCTTCCTTTCAGAATTTCTGAACCGAACCGAAATCCGCAAATAAAAACGGTTTGGTTCGGTTCAGTTCTCTGACGAGTTTTACCGGGAATTGCTTTCCTCTAGCCAATGATTTTGATTAATTAGGAAATTTGAATCGTTTCCCGAAGATAATTTTCAAACATTTCGATCGACCCTCTACATATTTAGCGTTGTCGGATCGATATAACTTTTAAGGATGACCTGAAGGGAATTTTACAAGTCTTCTGAAATTTCCCGCCGATCTCTTAATTTACCTGTCATCAATCTAAATTTGTCTTTTCATTAGACAATATTTTCAATTTTCTGTGGCACTCCTTAACCTTAATTCAATCTTGATCTGCCAATAAGGGCATTCCTCCAGGAACTGATAGACGAGTCCTGGGAATCCGACATAATAATCTTTGCAGATTGCTCTAAGGATTTTAAAGATATTCGAATAGATTATAGGAATCAAATTTCAAAAATGATCGAATAGCCACTTCACCGAAATCATATTTTATGTGCCTTTGTGAACCACTGAACCGAACCGAAACCGCGGTTCATTTAACTCCAAAAACCATGTTATGAACCGAACCGGCGGTTTTGAAACTGTGCGAACCACTGAACCGAACCAGTACTTATTTTCGAGCAGTTTGCATCCCTAGTTTTAGGTACGGTGGTTTTTCTGTAAGCTACAAATTTGACACAAAATTTCATTTTAATGATCACTGAAACTGTTTTTATCCTAAATCCTAGTCCATGTTTGGCTTTGTTGGGCGCAATGCCAGCCAATTTAAGGACCCTTACACTAGGTTGAGCCTTTATTTGCATTTGTGCGTTCTAAGTTAGAGTATGATTCTCTTATTTGGAACCCTTCTAGTGCAATTTATATAAAGAGGCTCGAAAGCGTTCATAACAAATTTCTGAAATTTGCCCTTCTACCGCTCAATTTTTCTGACCCTCTGCCGCCAGAATACAGAAAGAGTACAGACAAAATTTATGACATTTCCACTGCTACCGTTTATCTTTTTTGACCTCTGCCGTTATATAATAGTAGGTGTGCCCTGTTTTATCTCTCAACCCTAGAAGATTGGAGAACAATGCTTCACTAATATTTTTGGACGACCCGGTTTCAGGTAAGATAGATTGTCGCTTCTTGTAAGAAGAGATAAACTTCAGTGTATCAAGTAGGAGTCTTAGATCCTTTTCACCCTTTTCCCACCAAATTTCCCGAACCAACTTCTTTGCAGAGATCTTTGAACTATAACTCCATAGCTCCTTGCACGTTAGCAATCGATTTCATCGATCGTGAAGATAAGTACTGCTAGCAGATTGTTTTTTTTTATTAGGTAATTCATTTTGTTCTTATTTTAATTTACGTCAAAAATTGTGTAGACAGCTAACAAATTTGTTTATTTAGTGAATAATTCGCTTACAAAACTATATTTTTTAGTTCATAGAAATTCGCCTTAAAGTACTATTTTTTCTCAATTTTTAGAAAATGGTTTGTTTTTTTTCCAAACTGAGCCCGAACCCCAGCCTAACCTGAACCTAAGCCGGAGCAAACAATTTTGAAAAATGGTTCGGTTCAACGGGAAAAGAGAAAGCTAAGCTAACTTCGTCTGTGCCAAAGTTTTTATACCCTTGCAAGTGTTTCCTACAATGACACATTTTCCTACCGATCGATTGTATGGGAGCTATATGATATAGTCATCCGATTTGAACAAAAATTTGTAGAGTTAGGTGAAAGCATGTCAAACAAACAAATATAAAATTTCGAGATGCTACCATTAAAAACAAAAAAGTTTTTCTAACTGGGACTGTTTCTCAGACCTATTTTTTGTATGGCAGCTATACCATATAGTTGTCCGATTTTTAACCAACTTGGCAGTACTATAAAAAAACATAGAAAACCTACGAATACAAAATTTGGAGACGTTTCCATTGAAAAGAAAAAAGGTTTTCTCACTAAAACTAGTTTTCCGACCGATTGTTCATATGACAGCTATATGATATAGTCATCCGATCCTGACGGTTCCGACATATTAGTAGTGTGCAGCAAAAAGAACACTCTGTGTAAAATTTCAGCCTGATAGCTTAAAACTGAGAGACTAGTTCGCGTAGAAACAGACAGACAGAAGGGCAGACGGACGGACATAGCTTAATTGACCCATCTCGTCACCCTGTTTAGGAATATATATGGTTTATGGGGACGGAAATGAATAATACAAAATTATAATACCCTTTGCACGTGTATATCGAGCGCTTACTTGTTTGGAAAGGAGTTTAAGTATTTATTAAAAACTCTGCAGATTTAAAAGTGTTACACTTAAAGTCATCAGAGTGGGATTGGGCTAAAATTTTGTCGTAATTGTTGTATCCAATTTACAAAAGATCTGTTGAATTACAGAAACCTAAACCTCTTGCCAGAGTTATCTACTTGCGACACTAAAAAGAAATAAAGAAATTTATCATTAAAGTGTTCTAAAAATCGTTCATTTAGTTCCAATTTTTTCTTTTTTGATCCAAGAAACCAAATATTTTTGATCTAAGAACAAAAACAGCTTGCTAAGAATCATAATGCAGAATTGCATAACCGGAAAAGCAATAATTGAAAGAGAGTTCATATGATTCTTTACCATGTTCAGTTTCTGATGAAAATAGAATGAAATCTTTAGAGTACCTTACCTTTGTAGTACCTTAACAACCAAATCAAAAATTCCATCTAAATTCAAAAAAAATGATTCATAATTTGAATGTTTTAAAGATTTGGGAAAACTAATACTGTAAAGGTGCTAAAAATGTCGAATTAGTTTTAACAGCTGTTCCTGCAACGCAACTAATAAGCAAGCAGTTTTTCACCAATTTTCCTCGATTGGCAGTAAACTTTTCGAAATTGAAAAGCTACCAAACTACTAGAAGCTTATCGCTGTAATCAAAACTTTTGGCCTAACAACCTTGACCAGCATATTCACATTGATGCTATATCCGAGATGAGAAATCGTTGCAACTTTTAGCCACATAACAGCCAAATCACCAACACAAACTAACAGCGCATGCATTTCTATTCGGTGTGTGTGTGTGTTAGTGTGTGCTTGTGATGTGGCTCTGGCCCCATAAAAGGATGCTGAAATCAGCAAAACGGCAAAATCCCAGATATCAGAAGCTGCAGCCGAACAGGTAGCCGGCAGCATGCAAATAATGCAAAAATTCTATAGTTTTAACAATAAATGACAGTAACCAGTCCAGAAACAATGACAATGGCTCGCACACACAATACGGTGCCAGGCAACGGATATGCCAAGCGACGAGGCAAACGGGCCAAATGTGTTGCCTGACCAGTACGTGATTTTCAACATGTGCCACAAATATTTATGATAAATTTCAGTAGAAAATTAATTGATTGTCATTTGCTTACCGGAAATAAACGCCGGGTTGTCGTCTATCAATATCCGATGGATAGATGCGACCCACACGACACTTGCTGAAAAAGATGCCAATGAAGGAGGGATCTCGCCGATTTGGCCAATCTTTAATGGGAAACACCAATGGATAAGTGAGGTACTCCGGTGGATCTGAAAACTCCAGATAGCCATTTAGTGAGAGCTGAAAATAAAATGAGAGTTTTTATCAATTTTTCATTCATCCTTCCACAGTAATTGTGTTAACTCACGCGTGTGTAGTTGAATCTGAAGCCATAGAAGGGCAATTGGAAATTCAAATTTTTGTGCAATTGTGTCATCGAGGCGTGAATATCAAACTGATAGTCACCACGGCCGCCATAACTGTCCTTGTCAAAGAACCAGTACAGGAAAGTGCTCCTCAACTCGGCCAGACGGGCGGGAGTAATGGTATAACCTCCAGCCGCCGTGGAGGGAGAGGCAGATGGTGCCACATTATTGTTGGGATCTGAAAGATATGAACATTAGTTAGTCAAGTCGTGGGCATATAATTACAATTTTCAAGTTTCAACACCTAATCCCTTGAGATTACATTTTCAATTTTAGCCACCGACCAGACTCTTCCCCCTCGGTGCAAGGAAAACTTTGCACTTTTTTAGCCTTTTCTTTCTTTTCTTGTTGCAGCTTCCTCACTTATAACTTGGCTGGCCACTAAAAGGTCACAGTTAATATTCATTTCTGTTTTGCCAACGTGGCTACTGTTTCTGGTCTATTTTTCTAATTTTCTTTTTGTTGCTGCTGCTGCTGCCTTTGGCATTTGACTGTCTCGGTCTTGCCTTTTAAAGTAATTTAAGCTGATTAAGTGCAAAGCTGACGATCTCAATGGACACAGAGGAAGGAAGTAGCTTAAAGCTATTGCTTTTGATGGTCGCCCGAAAGTGGAAAATGCAACTGAAGTTTATGGAAGAGAACGGTAGGGACAATAGAATCAAAAAATGGCAAAAGTGAAAATGTTTTCAATGCAGAAACGTTTAGGTTTGTCTATGTTAACTACTGCCATTCCAGGTCAGAAAGAACTAGTTATGAAATAGTTTGAGTATTACATCTCACAACTAATGATGAGTGGCAGGATGTACAAATTGGATTTAACTGACATCTACCAATATTTTCCTGTCTACCTTATTGTGTGCTAGAGATGTGTGCCGCAATTTCTCACAATAGAACAAAACCATTGTAGAAAACTAGTTTCAATTAAGTATTTATTGAAATTGCGCTGCAACATAAACAGAGATTTTAAATTGATTCGTTGTTAAAAACAATAACACAAAACAATGGAAATGGCAAACTGAAAACAAAATATAACAAAAATATTCTCTTGGCTCAACCACCACGTTCTGAGGCAACAATTTAACAACTGAGCCAAGCAGCTTCTTTCGAGCTGGAAGAGTTTAACTGACACTAACTCAACTGTCATTTCAAACTTTTAGGAAAAGTTACCTTATACTTAGGCGACCATTTTGTCGAAATAAACTGACAGAATATTTCTCTTGTAGGTTAAAATCTGGTCGTTTAGGTAAAAAGTTGCCTTGAATGTTCAATAAATGACCCGGCTGATGACTTTGTAAAATCTTAACATCCAATTTTCATAAGTCGCATCCATAACTTATGTAGAATGTGTGACTAAAGTGATTTTTCGGTAATCGAAACTTAATAAACCTAACCTGAGGAGTAACTTGCCATGAAAAAGTTTCTAAAACGTTACCATTCGGATTCGAAGCACACGAGCCAAGAGATTGAGAGGAGCTACAATTAAAACGAGAAAGGTAAGCTTACTTTGTCTGTGACAAAGTTTTTATACCCTTGCAAGTGCTCGCTTAAATATTTGCAAAAATTATTTTTTTCCCTCAACAAACCATTTTCTGACTTATCGTTCGTATGGGAGCTATATGATATAGTGGTCCGATTTGGAAAAAAAAATTGGTAGAATTGGGTGAAAGCATGTAAAACAAGCAAATACTAAATTGCAGGACGCTACCATTTAAAACAAAAATGATTTTCAAACTAAGACTGTTTTTCAGACCTATCTTTTGTATGGCAGCTATGCCATATAGTTGTCCGATTTTCATCAAACTTGTCAAAATTATAATAATGCATAGAAAACCTATGTATACAAAGTTTGGAGACGTTTCCATGGAAAAGGAAAAAGTTTTTCATACTAAAGCTAGTTTTCCGACCGATTGTTCCTATGGGAGCTATGAGATATAGTCATGCGATCCGATCGGTTCGAACATATTAGTAGCGTGCAGCAAAAAGAAGACTCTGCGCACAATTTCAGCTCGATACACGGACGGACAAAGCTGAATCGACTCAGCTCCTCACCCTGATCAAGAATATATATGGTTTATGGGGTCGGAAATGAAAATTTCTATGCGTTGCAAACTTCTGGGCAAAATTAAAAGCACTTTGAATTGACTAAAAACATATTATAACGTCGAATTTCATACGTCAATCATCCAGCCTACCAATCGAGTTCAACTCCAGAGTTCCCGAGTTCGAGTCCTCCCTGAGTAAGTCAAAACTTTATACAAATCAATATAGTTCGCTGTTTTTTACAACTAAATCTAAAAGAGTTCTACACTTTGATTGGCTGACCAAATTTAAAAAAAAAATAGTTTTTAACTATTTCCAATGTTAAATTTAACTATTGCCAGTATTCAATTTGAACTGTGTATTGTATTTAAAGCTAAATCAATGGTGAAAGTAGTAAAATCAAAGTGTAAATAATATACAAATTTTAATGTGTTTTTTGCAGAAAGAAGACTTAAGTGAACCAACTGAAAGAAAATATCCTTTAAAATAAATACATCTTCCTTTTCTGTCTCTACTTGCTAAACTCACTTTCTCATCTTCACTTTCTCTTACTGTTTAATCTTTAAGTAGTCCAACATTTGATGGACTCAATTAACAAAATCCTTCATATTTTCTGAGTGTAGTTTTAATTAATCTATACATTTCATGCCTTACACAACGGTGATGACTCTCAACTCCATCAATGAGTTCGTTTATTATCTCTTGCCACTTAATTGCATACTTTCATATTGCATCAACTTGGAATTTAATCTCTCTTCCAGGACCAATTACCGTTCGTTTACAATGACAGCAGAATATTTACCATTAATTATTCAGTAATTCTTCTCTGTCATTAATTGGTAATTGAATCATACTTGAAGTAAGACGTGTGGCCATTGCGAACAGCGGGCACACAGCTGTCGCAGAATGGTTCAGTTTTTAATCTATTTATGAATAAATAAATGGCAGGCAGCTCACCCACACGCTAATCCTTTTTGGGTGTGGCATCATAAAATGCGGATTAGCGAAATAGAAAAGGAGCAGCCGAACAGCAGTTGGTCCTTTCTTCTCGGTTTCGTGCAAAATTGGTGAGCGGAAAGCACGCAAAAATCGCGTGTGCGTGTGGACAGAATTCTCTAGAAATTTATACGTTTTTTTTTCTCACTTTTCGGAGAATTAAATTGGAAAGGCATTATGAAGAAAGAAATGTGAAGTCAAAGTGTGGCAGAGAATGTGCTTGAGATTTGAGGATCATATAATGTGTTTTAAACACATATTCAAATTGTCTTCAAATCCATCATTTCAATTCAAATTCATACACGCAATAAAATTAAAGAAACTTCCTGATTCTACTACCTGCAGAAGGGTACCCACAGGTAGAATGTACAACACCAGGACAGCTGCCAGGACCTAATTTATCAGGTAGCCAGCCCACCCCTCTGCTCTCCTATAAAAGCCAAGTGCAATTTGCAAACATCAACTCATTCGTAACGCCAACCTCATCATGAGCATAAGCACGTTTAATTTTCAGTTTTACAATTACAAACTGCCCAGCACAACTCCAGCCATGGGCTCATCCACTGGCTCTTCCTTCATTAGTGAGCTAGAAATGGACATTGATGAAGAAACAACCAGACCATCGATTACATCTACACCCGCACTGCAATTGGAACCATCAAAAGCCACTCCCGTTCCCACTCTGCGGCCCCAGCTCCATACGCCACGCAAGCGTTGGTCCATGGAATTGCGCGAGAAGGTTTTGGAAATGTCCAAACGCAACAACGGCTCTGCCGAAGATATAGTCGAGGTAAAACCACAGCCCCAGGAGCAGAATCCCACTCGCAGTGTCAGCGACAAAATTAACTTTTTCAACAAGCTGACCAACACTTTTGAGTCCTCACGCAACACCAACAACCGCTTCATTTCGCTGTTGCGGTCCACTCGACCCATGGGCATTGCCACCACCAACCAACAGCAGCTAGTACCGCCACCCAAGCCCAAGCGATTGTCAGCCCAAACAGCAGGGGGTGCAACAGCAGCGGGATCCCCCGCAGGTGTCACACCCACACAGCGGAAATGTTCATTGCGGCGCAAGCCTTCATTTCGGGAGGAAAAATCGTCACGGGCCACCATTGTACGTCAAAATTCGAATGCAACACTGAGACCACAACGTCACACGATGATGGAGGATTTGAGTCTAGTGGTGCCCGTTCGATTGCGCATCGCCGAATACGAGCAACGCATTTCAATGGGTGCCTAGAAACTAATGAACAATGTGTAACTAAATGTAGTGCCAAGCAATTTAATTTAATAATAATATTTAACATACAATGCCAAATAAACTGAGACAAGTTCATAACTGAAACTGTTAGCTGTGTTTCAATAGAGAGAACTACGAGATTACTGTAATCTAAAACTGATTTGGTTTGACATGGTTTTCAGATTGGATCCAATACCAGAGATCTGCAGCAGTGCAGTGCATACACAGAAAACAAAAAGGTGAGCTTAAATCAACTGTAAAAGGATTCATTTGATCTCTAGCTTCAAATTGAACTTTTCACAGAAAAAAAAATGGAGGAAAGTTAACTCGACTCGGCCGAAGTTTGTATTACCTTGCAGCACGTTTTTCTAACTAATTTGAAGTACATTTCCACTGAAAACAAACAAGTTTTTCGTACTAAGACTACTTTTCTGGCTTTACTTTTGTACGACAGCTATACTATATAGATGTCCGATTGCAACCAAACTCAGTGGAATCATGGAAAAGCATAGCAAACTAAGAAATACAAAGTTTGGAGGCGATTTCTTTGAAAACAAAAAAGTTTTTTTACTAAAACTAATTTCTCGACCGATCATTCCCACGGCAGCTATAACCTGTAGTCATCTGATTTTGACAAAACTTATAGGAAATGTGTGAAACATATAAAATAAAGATATGTCAATTATAAAAAGCCTTACATTGAAAACAAAAAAAGTTTTTCTTACTATGACCACATTCCTAACCTTAGTTCTTAATGGAAGCTATACTAATTCGGTGTCCGACTTCTACCAAACTCGGCAGAATCATAGAGAAGCATAGAAAACTAGAAAAAAAAGGAGTGTGGAGGCGTTTTCTTTTGAAAAAAAAAGTTTTTCTCACTAAAACTAGTTTCTTGACCGATTAGTCCTATGTCAGCTATATGGTATAGTCATCCGATTTTGAAAAATCTATGAAGAATTGTGTGTAAGTTTATAAAATAAATATGTGCTAATTTTAAAGAGGTTGTCATTGAAAACAAAAAAGTTTTTCTCCCTAAGACTATTATTCAAACCTTACTTTTCTATGGCAGCTATACTATATAGATATCCGATTTCGACCAAACTCGGCAGAATCATGGAGAAGCATAGAAAACTATTAAATACGTAGTTTGGAGACGATTCCATTTAAAACAAAAAAGTTTTTCTCACAGAACTAGTTTTTCGACCGATCGTTCCTATGGCAGTCATCCGATCTGGAAGGTTCCGACAAATGTGCAGTGTTTTTGTACCAGAAGACTTAGTGCAAAGTTTGGTCGCGATAGCTTTAAAACTGACTGAGGGGATAGCATAGAAATATACGGACAAGGATTTATCCTTGACTAAATCAACTTAGCTCTTGATGCTGATCAAGAATATATATATTTGTTCTATGCGTGACAAACATCTGGACAATTTTAATAAGCCCTCTGTAAGGGTATTAAAAGGCGTTAAAAAAAATCGATTTGATCTCTAGCTTCGGATTGAAATTTCAAGTAAGTTTCGTACTAGATTGATACAATCTTGAAAGGCTTATAACAATCATTATATGCGAGTATCAAACCGAAAATTCTTTTCAATATTTCGTATCCTTACTTTAAATACGGTCTCAAAATTGAAGTTATTACAGATTTTCAATGTCAAAGCAAAAGAGAGAAGAGTACGCTGAAATATTATGAATCTTTTGAAGTCTAATATAAGGCCTGACTCGTCCTTTCAAATTTAAGCTTGACTACCTTAGAGGCCAATCTAACAATTTAACTCTTTTTATCTTATATTATTAGTAAATATAAGCGATAGCTAATTGAGCTGATAAAATTGGTATTAAGTTCGTAAAAGTGCACATAAAAAATTATTGAAAGACAGTTTTTGATTGTCTAAAAAATTCTGACTCATTCCTTCTCTCTAGACCTGACCTGAAATATTGAAAGACAGTTTTTGATTGTCTTAAAAATTCTGACTCATTCCTCCCTTCTAGACCTGACCAACCCATCTAATAAAATTTTTCACTCCGCTTGATTGATTTTACCAGGAATACCTAGAACTCAGTGATATTGAATCGATCCTTTATGAAAACTCTGACAAATGAAAATGCCAAACCAATGATTAATTCTTTACAAAATGTCAATGCAATTGTCATAAACTGAGTCATGCCTATTCGTTACATACTTTTTTCTTTTTGTATATAAGCCACTATCTTGTTTTGTTTGCCGAAGAGAAAACAGAAAACGAAATCCGTTAGGTTTTTTATACCTCAACGTGTGCACACAGACACACATAAGCTTATCTTATCGGAGGGTTACAACACACGCACACACATATTGCTACACCTGTTAGGGTCTCTGCTAAAAAGTCGAACAAGTTATCGAACAAATATTGGTAAGCAACCCAAAGCTAAACTGGCATAGATAAGATAGCCCTGGCGGCGTATGAGTAATGTTTGGAACAAGGGAACAACTCACCCCAATTGTAACCACTGGAATCCACATCGTACAGCTCGCCCAGATAGTCCAACTGCATCAAAGCTCCAGACATGGCCTGAGGCTTTAAGCCGGCTACGGTAAGTACATCATCTGTGCCACGAGTTGAGGCATGAGCCACTGGTATAAGTCGCTGTCCCTGACTCACAGTTGCCACCGGAGCAGCTGCCGCTGGTTTAATGGTAGTTGTTGGCTTAGCTGGTGGCTTTGGTTTTGGTATTGGTTTAATTTCTTTCTCCTTAACAGTGGCTTCCTTTTTTTGTAGCTCTGGTTCATTGTGTATTAATTGATCTTCCAGTTCCGTGGAGAAATTCTCATTGGCCAGCACAAAGGCCATAAAAGCACAGGCCAGCGCACAAACCAAAAACAGTTTGAAACGCATTTTTCGTTTTGTTCGTTTTAATTCGTTATTTTAGTGGCACACTGGAATACAAGATGAAAGTTTTCTTAACGATTTTTCACTCTGATGACCTCATCACTTTTAACTGCTCTTATCAATGTTGCTTTATCACACTATCACCACCTAAATCTCACCTAGCTGGAGAAATACGTTCGATGCCGGGCCACGTTCAGTTAAGACTGAAGCCGGGGCGTTGCCAAAACTTTCGGACTGGTTCACCTGCAATTGTGAAACCATTTCCGTTATCTCTGGTGTCGCCGTATCTTATCAGGCATTTGAAGCTTACGCACTGATAGCGCGCATTCTTTTACTCGTTTTTCTGGGCCTCAATTTTATACTCTTGGATTTGTTTATTCAATGTTCTCTCGTCCAATTATTATCTCCCTTTGTTGACTTCGGGCCACATTATGCTTTGTGATTCATTTCCATTACAGTTAATCAGCGTCACTTCATGGGGTTTGTCATGACACAACCATTTTGTGTAAAAATTCAATGGACTCCCTTTCCTGTTATAATTATAGACAATGAGCCATTAACGGACAACAATATGATGGAATTTTCGTGCTGCAGCTTTAGGTTTTGTGAATGAAAACGTAAAGAACTGTTTTTTTTTATTTCAACTGGCCATGAATAGCTTAAGGTCTCCGTTGATTGACTTGGAATATGAAATAGTTGTAGAATCTCAAAAATGAACTTGACTTCCTTGCAGTAGATCTACCCGTTACTCGTAGAGTTCCAATATAATAAAGTTTATATATTCTTGATCAGCATCAACAGACGAAACGATATAGCCTTGTCCGTCTATCTGTTTGAACACCTTGATCTCAGAGATCACAGAGATACAATTTTGAAATGTAGAATTGTTTTTTCTTCATGGGAAGATATTGACTAAATCTTTAACTTACGCTCTCGTTTTTTGAATAACAGAAGTTAGGTTTATAGCAAGCGTTACCTTTATTATTTAGTTAAAATATTTCTGGAAATAGCGGAAATAAATTCGGATAGCAAAGATAACGTTCCACAAGCTACAGTCCAAATAATCAAAAGATAGATAAATATTTTTCTTATTTATTTTACAATTTCTCCAAACTTGTGTATTGAGTATGTGTTCAAATTGAACTTTAAACACTTAGTATAAAACAATGGAAAAGTCGGTCCCGATTGTAATACTAGCTGACCCGGTAAACGCCAGCTTAAATATTTCTAAAATATATGAGTGTGAATATTTTGATAGTTAAATAAGAAACAATTTCCATTGTGTGGGGATGGGATCTATTTCACAAAGAATAATGAAGCGGCGTCGTCGATGTCCACTGAAAAGAACAAAAAATCGCTAACCGACTATTTTATCAATTCAATGTGCACATCTCATGTTTAAAATAACAATAAAACACTTAGAAGAATGAGAATGATACAAGGAAAATCAATATTCATTTCGAAGAGTACTTGATTAGGGTTTATTGCATTTTTCCTTTGCTACAAAGTAAGCGGAGTAGTTTGCCAACTCGAGAACATGCCACTTATATTTGTATCTATGAAAAACAAAAGTCTTTCGAGTTATTGATTGTCATTGCGAATGCCAATCTAATAGCAAAATTGCAACCATTTAAAGGCAATTTGCACTTTTGTGAGAATCATTTGAATTCGTGGCTTCTGAACATTTTTAGCTCGAAGTTTTGCAGTCAAATTGGTGACTTCAATAATCTTATTTGCCAATTTCATAATGGCCCATCGAGTGTCACTGTATGGACTCAAATTTTGAAAACAGATCCAACTTCCAATCGACGATAAATTTGCAGCATTTGTTGGCATCGCAGAGTGTATTGATCGATTTTCTAAATCGTTTTAGCTTACATCTTTTGCTGCCAAAATTACTTATTCTAACAGAAATTGCATGATTTGTGTTTTGTGTGTGTACATGAAAGCATTTTGCGATTGTGCAGAAACTGGTGGTTAAGTTTAGCATCCAGTATTTTCATGAACAGGGACTATTCATCGAGAATGTGTATGCTGATGGACGTTCTAAAAACTAAATATGTTTGCTTAAGCGTCGCGTTTCGTGTTGTGTGAATTAAGCTTCGATCAATCTGTCATTCAGCTACATAAGTAAGACGTAGCGCCATCTGTCATTCAACAACATGAATAATTTCGGTCTATAATAGCGAATTAAAAATGGGAGGGTAGCGGTAGTAGAGTATACTTTCTTCTGGAGAAACCGAAACATGCTAATTTGATCGAAAGAAAGGCGCTTCTGACACCATCTTGAAAGATAAGCAAACCCAAAATCAGTTAAGGGTGATAAACTCCTTATAAGAGTATATCGCTGTAAGAATTTTAGAACTGTTCTACTGATTCCCAAAAATCTGTTGATAGTTTCCCTGCACCTTTCTAAGAAACATGCTGGATTTTGCTGAAGTCTCAAAGAATCCAAAGTTGGATAAGCTTAAAAAGTGCCTTTTCCATAGTACCAAGATTCTATGCACCTTAACTAGATGTATCTTTAGACATGCATCTTGTACATATCTTACCTAAACAAGAGAGTTTACTGCTGATGATAAGCATTTATTTGCATCTATTAGCCTTAAAGAAATGGTGTAAAAGTGTTGAGTTTTATAACAATTTATGTAAATGAAAGTAGTTAAATCATTATTGGTTCATATTGAGTAATAAGGCCAGTAGACTATACGTTTGGTTCAGGATCTGCAAGAAAGAAAATCGTTTTATTTTCTTTTTTTTATAATTATAACCATCCCTTGAAAGTAGATAGAAACTTATCTGTGACTACAGGGAGTAATAAAATCATTTGCTATTAAATAATAATAACATTTCATTGGCAAAGAATTAACTGCATTTTGGATCACTTGAATATATATTTCTATCTACTTTTTGTCCCAGCTTTAAGTACCTTGGTAAACACAGGTAGACCGACTTCAAAAAATCCACCAGTCTTGAAACTCAATGGACGATTTAGGTAAATCATATAAGTTAAAATCAACCGACGCATACGTGGTGACATATCTGGCCATTCGGAGCTATACAAAGCATTGGTCAATTGATTCGAATAGTGGGTCACCTCTGTACCATAGATGCTGGGTAAATAAATTTGCATTATCATTGCAATAATATACTGAGCCATGGCAAAGAGTACTCCAGGACTTTCCAAGAAATTCAGCTGATCGAAAGAAACTGCATGTTAGAACTATTTCGATACTTGTTAATTACTTACCATTGTCAATCGATAGACGGAAAAGCAGATGATAACCGAACTGAGCAAAATCTGTATTAAAGTTGCCTTTGAAAGGAAGACCTCCAGTTCTTTCATTTGTTTAATTAGGCGATGATGAAATTGAACTAGTTCCACAAATTGCTTATGGAGACGATCCTCGCCTTCGTCCGCATGTAAAAGCGCTAACCGCTTGCCCAGCACACGTAAATTAAGCGAAACATGTAACATCAAATAACAATTGAGCAGATCCATGCAGACATTGCTGATGCAAGTATGTGGCGCAGCCACACACTCAAACAAAAACATGTACCAGTAATATTTCGGCTGTGTCCAATCGAATGGAACCCATATCCAAAAAGGCATATCATTGGGAAAGTTCAGTAAAGCGGAAATCAGAACACAAGGTATCATTCCTATACTTAACACAAAGTAAGCATGGCTCACACGGCGAAATCGTTGATGTTCTCGTAGAAACAAAAGCTTCTCATCCAATGAACTCACCGCAAATAACTCACTATTGCTCCATTCATCTAGTAAGTTCTTAGCAATAGGCGCATAGCGCCAATTATTCAGAATTTTAGCCAAAAACGATGTCATTGTTAAGGCAATGAAAAGCACATCCGCAGTATGTTCAAGATCGGTGCTCAAAATCGCTTCTACAAACATCAAGAAGGTAAGAATAAAGCTTGAAAGTTGAATTAAATAACGCTGTGTGCTCAAATAGCGCCAAAACGTAGATGTAGGCCACAAGCCACTAACTCCCATTATTAGAACTAGAATCCGTGATGGATAAATGTTGTCGATTGCCATAGTGTTACTTGTACTTTGATTGGTGGGCGCCTACGAGCTGACCCCTTTATATAGTGCTTGGTAATTGATTTTAATAATTGCTTCATTTTAGATGCGTTTCTTAGCTTTCAATTAAAAGGCAATTAGCAAAAATTAAATATGTTTTCTTAAATGAAAATCGATGAACAAAGGTACCAAAAAGAAAACAATTTTGATTTGTTATGGAATAAAAATGTTTCAAAATGCAAAAATCTCTAGAGATTTTCGTTTAAACGATTGAATTTTGAACTAAACTAGGGGAACTTATTAATATTCAACACATCTGTCAACTTTTGTCGACTAATCTGATAAATATTCGGAGACATTTCACATATACTGAAAGCGCTTATACGAAGATCTCTTGGGGTTGTACTACGGGTTGTAATACGGATATAAGAATTTAATTTAAAAATTAGCCCAAAAAACTTTGGTTTTTTGTTTAGTTTGGTTGTTATAGTGGTTCAAAGTAGAACAATTTTTCAAGCTGCTGAATTTTAAATTTTTTTAGGTTTCAAATGTCAATTTTGTGTACATATAAAAACCAAAAGGTAATATCGATTTGAATTTGGTTGAATTTTTTTAAAAGATACATTAATTCTTAAGGTGAATACATTAAAAAACTGTATTATATTAAAGTTGAATGTTCCACATTCAAGTTTTAGGTGGACACTATTTTTGGTTGAGTTTTTTTAACTTTGATAGACTCGAAACATCAATTTCACCCGACTTCAGTTGTTTCGGAGCATAGGTATTATGTATTACTAATATAGAATTAGTCTATTTATTGTTGTATTGTAAAAGTTGCAGCTGCCACAACCTGTCACCTAAGATGTTACATTGATATTTGAGATTTAATCTACATGTAAATAATATTTGGGAAGAACAAGAAAAAACGAAGAAGAAGAAGAACGTTGCAGTAAAAAATTTTTGGCGTATTTTATGATTTACTGAGATAGGCAACACATTATATAGGCAGTTACAATTGGCCTTTTCTAATTTTGACGAAATACTGGATGTCATCAAACGGTTTAAATGTCATCAAACGGCGAAAATGTTGATGCAAGAAAATATGGAAAATATGCCAAGCAGACAAGAGATACTTTAAGTGCAAAGTACCCAGAGAAAAAACTTACTCCTACTGTTCATAAAATATTGGAACATGATGAGCAGTTTATACAACAACAACTTTTATCGATGGGAGAGTTGTCAGAGGAAGCCCAAGAATCCAAAAACAAGGACTTCAAAAGGTATAGAAATGCGAATACGTGCAAAATATCTCGACATCAAGAAAATATAGACCGTTTCAACATGTTGTCGGCCTCCTCTGATCCTCGTATCTCATCTCTAGGACACATCAGGATACTCGCGGAATTAACCAACGAATATTAAGATTATGGAGCACTAATGATATACACACACAGAAAAAAAAGATCACGATATTTAGTATCAATCGGGAATTTTTCAGTATCATATCGGCCTTCATCTGAAGAATACCCGGTTGATATGATCGAAAATATCACTCGTACATTTCGAACATATCAATGTGAAATGTTTCAGATAAGCAATCTGATATTTGTTAATATCCCTGATCTATTT
This sequence comes from Lordiphosa andalusiaca, assembly GCA_035044965.1. Classification (NCBI taxonomy): domain Eukaryota; kingdom Metazoa; phylum Arthropoda; class Insecta; order Diptera; family Drosophilidae; genus Lordiphosa; species Lordiphosa andalusiaca. Next base: position 985,911 of record JAWNNM010002217.1, on the reverse strand, counting down.
TTATAGTATTAATATTTTTATAATATCAAAGGGGTGTTATTGTATAATGTATTATTATGTATCAAAGCTATATTTGTATAGTACCCATTGGACATGGTTCAAATGTCAAAGATATATTAGAATAAAAATTAGAGACTTTAGCTGGCTCGAGGTCCCGAAAAGTTGCGTTTGTTCACAACTGGAAACAATATACACCAAAAAGAGCTGGTTGCCTTTATAGTACTGTTTCATGAATCTCCCGATTCAACTTTCAGTAGGCATTTCGCCAATGGCTGTCGCTGTTTGAATGTCTCTTCAAGCGCTCACCGCTTTAAGCAGTTGGGAACTGCAATCAGCAATGAAAGCAAAAACAGACAAATCGGAAGAGTACTCGCTGTCTCGCGTGCTGCGGCAGAGCCATGTACATTGTTTTTGCCTTTTTCGAGTTGGACTATAGCTGTCGCTCTTTGTTTTAAGAAACTCTGTTTGTCTCTTTCTGCCCTCAGATTTTCGATGTCTACTTTGATCTAAAATCACGTCACTAGGGTATTTTTCATATCACTGTAAGAATTTCGCTTATTAATATAATATTTTTAGTATCAATGTAATACTACAGCATCATATTGATATTAAATAGTAACTCTTGGATCTTTAAAAATTTATATTTTTGAAATTATATTGGAAGATCAACTCGATATTTGATCTTATTTTTTTCTGTGCAGTAATGAATGTAAAATGACAACATTTTACAAGAAAATTAACCGTTCCCAAGTTAGAACTAGTTTTGTTTGAAAATTAATTTTTTAGTAAGTACAAATTATTTATTTAAAAATTTTTTTAATTTTTTATATTATTAAAACTTAATTTTTAATAAATCAGTTTTTAAAAAATTAAAATACGAAGACTTTTCATACAATTTTTCCAGAGTATGGGACGTTTTTTCCAAATTGCGGGGGCGGGAGGGGGCGTGGCCAAAATTGAAAATTAGCTTGATCTGCCTGCAGACATAAGAAGCATTTGTCACATACATGTCAAACCCCTATATCTTACCATCTCTGAGATCTGTGCGGTCATACGGACAGACAGACGGACATGGCAATATCGACTCGGCTGTTGATGCTGATCAAGAATATATATACTTTATGCGGCTGTTACATGCTTTTGCACATACTTTATATACTCTGTGTACGTTTGGTACCGAGCATAAGAATCCAAAGATGTTGAATATTTGAAAAATGTATAAATTTCTCTTTGTCATCAGGCACACATAATTCCTATCTTCTTGTTCAATAATCACTATAAAAATATGTCTATCAATTTAATCTTTTGTTTTTGCAGATCCTTAACCAATCCTACAGTCTACTGGCCCTGCTACCTAAAATGAAAAAATAAAAGGATTTCATTATGTGTAGCAAATAATTGCCACACGACACGACTCTAGCACGAATTTTCAACATAACACGACACGCAAGACTTCACGCAGATCAACTTAAGCCCTTTAACATGGTTCTTCATTGTAGGCATGTCAAGTCAAAGTATCTCAAACCATGCACGAATTCTACATGTCACGCCGGGCCTAAAAGTATGCACCACTTGAGACGTAGAGAAAGTTTTGATCGATCATTAAGAGAAACAGAGAAGAGCAATAATACAACTAGTTCTCCTGCGACTCTTCTTATCAGCACTTGCAATGCCTTTGGGGGTCCGACACGACAAATAAACTAAAATATATTTCAGTTCTACGTCAGACGCCAGCATCTTCGGTACGCACTGAGGCCAGGCACCGTATCCATATACATAATTAATAACAATATACTTAGTAAAAGTAGATCAATGATAATGCTACGTTATTGTGCCCGACTACGCCCACAACAACGCTCATATCATAGTGAAAAGGGCGTTTGGGGCTACAAGCCGATTCCCAAGCGAAGTTATCAAGGTATGCCGCGTAATCTGAGGACTTGAAATAAAATGTGTTGTTTTATTATCATTAATTCAAGTTGTTGCCAAGACTGCAATCATAAAAATCTAATTTCGATAAGCGACTCGCAGTAAACCAACAAACAACCAAAGAAACAAAATAAACAAACAAAGCAATGTATGTGCCAGTATGTGAAGACAAAAAACCAAGAATTAAAATGTTGTCCATTCCTGCCTGCCTTTGTGTGTTTATCAATGCGAGCTCCGGCAGCAGCTGACCAACTACAGAAAAACCAACACAAAACCAACACAACAAGCAAATTGTTGTGGCCAAACGCAGAGCAGGGAGACGACAGCAGTGAGAGTCAATTTCAAGTGCGTTACTTGCACTTGCAACATGTTGCATTCAAACCGGATGGAATAGACATTGGTTTGAGTTGAGCTCAGATTTTAGAACTTTTTACCTTTTATTTTGAAAGTGGATTGACACTTGAGAAATGTATGCCTAATTCTCTGGTAAATACTTAACTTTTATTTGTAAACCTGTGTTTAATTTGCCATTTCTGTGTACCTCCATAAAAATTTCTAAAGCTGATAGATTATTTTTGCAGTTTTTACTTTCATCTAATCTCTATGAGATTCTAAAGCCTTATCATTTGTTTTCAGTGTGTGCAATCTAATAAACTTGAAAATATACGGCTATCACTACAAAAAGAACTGGTTAGATTGTGGTGTAGACCCTTGCCTTGACTACTAAAACCAATTGAAATGAAATTTTTTTCCTGGAAGATCCACCCTGTGCAGAATATCAAATCCAAGGCAAGCCAAATAAAACAATAGACTGCAAAATTCGAATTGTTGTCCTGCACACATACATTGCGTACACAATTGAAGGCTTATCAACACCGTAACCAGGAGTCAGTTGACTTTTATTGGATGTGACGAATTTCAATGAGAGATGAATGCGTGATTTGGAAGTGAAGTTGATTAATGACTGACTTTTAAACTTAAACTAAACTTTTTTAAAATTCAATATATTCATCCGAATTTCATCAAAACTAGGAACAAAACAGTTTTTCATGTTAGAATTTTTCGACCGAAAGTTACCATTGCTACCATATGCTAAGCTAAAATTTTTAGAATTGGGTGAATGCTTATAAAAACATTCTCCAAGTATCAGGATGATATTTTCGACAGTATTGTTACCTTTGTTACCATATGCTAGGCTTAAACTTGTAGAATTGGGTGAAAGCTTTTCAAAACATTCTTCAAGTATCAATTTGATATTTTCGACAGTATTAAAATGATATTCCGAAGTTTTATACTCTATTTAAGTATGTATTTTTAAGTATCAATTTAATACTAGCAATTATCATTAAGAAATTTTATTAATTTTACGTATCAAATAAATATTCTAAATATAGAATCTATCACCAAAATATCAAATTGATATTCTCCAAGATTAAATTAGTATCAAAATGAGAAAGCTAAGCTAATTTCGTCTGTGACGAATCAAAAATAATTTTTTTCCCACAACGACACATTTTCCGACCGATCGTTTGTATGGGAGCTATATGATATAGTCATACGATTTGAACAACAATTTGTTGATTTAGGTGAAAGCTTGTGAAACAAGCAAATGCAAAATTTCAGGATGCTAACATTAAAAACAAAAAAGTTTTTCTAACTAAGACTGTTTTTCAGACCTATTTTTTGTACGGCAGCTATAACATATAGTTGTTCGATTTTCATCAAACTTGGCACTACTATAAAAAAGCATAGAAACCCAATGAATACAACGTTTGAAGACCTTTCCATTGAAAAGAACAACATTTTTCATACTAAAACTAGTTTTCCAACCGATTGTTCCCATGGGAGCTATAATATATAGTCATCCGATCCGGTCGGTTCCGACATATTAGTAGCGTGCTGCAAAAAGAAGACTCTGTGCAAAATTTCAGTCTGATAGACGGTCGGACAAAGCTCAATCGACTCAAGTCGTCGCCCTGATCAAGAATATATATAGATTATTGGGTCGGAAATGCGTTGCAAACTTCTGGGAAAAATTTTAATTCGCTTTGCAAGGGTATACTAACGATACTGGTTTTAGTTTCAATTTAAGACACGGTGTATCAAATTGATATTGAAAAAAAACATATTTTAGGGCTTAGTATTTTGACCGATCGTTCCTAAGACAGCTGTAAGCTGTGGTCATCTGACTTTAACAAAGCTTTGTAAAACTGTATAATAACCTAAAAAAAATGTAAGTGAAAATTTAAAGGACGAAGGGACTTGATGAAAGGGTATCATCGCTAGAAATAGTGATTTTCTGACAAAGTGGTAGGAGCACACTCAAGTGAAATATAACGAATTCTAAAAACCGCAAAAAACTTGGCATTTGCTAATTGCTGCATGTTACTCACTGCGTGGCACAGGCTAATCATGGTGACACCGGTGCATTCAACAACAACCAATCGGACTTACACAAGCAAATTGGAAAAGTTCACAACACAATCGTTGCCTTTACTACAATTAGTGGCCAAAATTTATTGTGAGTAAGTGTAAAACTGAGTTTTATTTTGTTAAGTCCCTTGTTAAGGAGTAATATTTTTGTAGTGCATGACTCAAAATGCTTCTAATATGTATAATTGCACAAATGAGCATGGCTAAATCAACTCGGCTTGTCATGCTAATCAAGAAAACATATACTGTATGGAGTCTGCGTTGGTTTCTTCAAAGCGTGCACAACTTTAATATACCCTCTGCAACTGTATTACAATTATTGCACTGGTGAACATTACCGAAAGGTTACCCATCGAAAATTATATCCACATTCGCTGTCTTACATTTCCAGTGATGTGGCATACATTTTATAATGTAGTGACTTCACATTGTTCGAAAAGTTGTCAGCGGACATAATATTCGTGATGTCACGTTCTCATTTCTACTTTCAACGCTTGTCATTCAGCTTGCATTAAGATTTCTTTTCCTTTCGTCCTTCGTCTGACATCAGAGCTTCGACCTGGAGGCTTCGGCGTTCCCTTTAATTCACTTGATAAACCAATCAGCCAACAGCAGAGGCAACCGGCTACTGACACTCTTTTGCTTGTTGGCCGCCCGGCTGGGATTTTTATTTGCTTTTTCCGTCCCACACACACACACACACACGCACATACATAACTGTCAAGGCGTCATTATTCTTTAGCGATTGAAGCACTGGCTCAATAATATTTACACGCTCAACTAGCAATGTTGCCGCCGCAAATATAATTCATCATTCTTTTGTTGTATTTTGAGAGCTTCCGAACCGGCCACATTGAATTGATTTATCACCAAATCTGTTATCAGAAAATTGCATAAATTTTTAATCAAATTTTAAGTAAGCTTAACCTTGAATGATATGCGGGTAACGAAATCCTTACAGCAGGATAACATTTAAGCACGTAAACACCTAAGAACCAAACGAGTTGTCAATGGCTTAACCCGCAAATAAAATACCCCAAAGAGAAATATTGGCAATAAAAAACCAAAAAAAACGAAAAACATTTCTCAAATTCCTATGAAACAAAATTATGTGTTTAAGCGAAAGATAAATGCTCTAAGAAAGCTTCAAATATTTAAAGAAGGGAACAAAAATTGAAACATTAGAGGAAATCCAAAATGCATTGTGTGACAAACATTTTGCTTAACACCAATTAAGTTATTCTTATTTTAATACTCCTTACTTATGGAGTATACTGCATATCAAGGGTATACTAAAGCTTGCAATCTTCTATAATCTCTTAAAATTTCATAAAGATCGAATATTAAATGGCAACGTTAACAGGGACTTAAAAAATTTTGCATACTTTTCAGAGCAGATTGCGCTATCTACTAACATAATGTTAATCTATCTACATTAGTGTTAATGCTCTGTTATCTCTGTTATTAAACACTAATTTTGCTGAGTAATGTGTACATCGAAGTTGGGCTGGGTCTCAAACGTGATGTGTAACATTTTTGATTTCGGTGCTGAAGATTTTCATACACAGAGAGAAAAAAGGATATGAAAAAATATCCATTGGATGATTTGGGAAAGATGTGTCTTAAATATCCTTTTAATCATCTAATGGAGCTGAAAATCATCCAAAGGATATGAAAAAGGAACTGGTATAGTATAGAGCAGAGCAGTAAACTACAATTACCATTACAATACAATTACATTACAAATGCAATTATTTCGTTAATTAAAATGTATTAACAACCAAACTTATTTCAATAAAAATTTTCCAAAATTTAATTATTTAGAAATTTAAATAATTTTAGTAGTTAAGGTTGCAAGCTATAATAATTTTAAATTAGAATAATTTTTTTATTTGAAAAAATAAAAATTACCGAAATTACTGCATTTATTTTAATTATTAAATAATTAAATTATTAATAGAAAATGTTGAAATAATTGTAGTTGGTCATACATTTTTAATTACTATTGAATTGTAATTGTAATAGTAATTACATTTTTAAATACCGCAATAATTGTAATGAAAATAGTAATTGTAGTTTACAGCTCAGGTATAGAGGGGTTAAGTATTCAATACTTAGTATATAGAAGTGAGAATCGAGTTTTGAGTATCGATTAATTACAATCGATTAACGAGTATTGAGTATTTAATACTTAGTATCGAGTTTTTGGTATTGTTTACTTGGTATCGAGTACTGAGTATAAAACATAATATTGATTTTTTTGAAATCACATTTTTAATATTTATTTATTAATATTGATTTTGGCTTTTTATTGATCTAAGAAAATTGAGTATTGAACACCAGATCAGGTCATCAGGTTTATTTTATTCTATTGAAATAGCATTTTAAAAGAGAATGACTTAGTACTCAGTATATTATGAGATTTAGAATTGAACGTCTCCAAAGCAAACTAGTGGACTTTTAATTAGTGTATTACGGTTTTACTTCACTCTTCAGAAAATTGCGTTTGTCATGTCAAACTAATTTACTCTTGCATTAAGCATGCCACAAAGTATGCAATATATGTTTAAGAATTTACAAATCACAAGGGATGACCTTGTGGATATTGGCTACACAATTTTTTATAAATTATGTAACCAGCAATTTCAATTATTTGTATAACAATACATAGTATGTATATTCATTGAACGTAAAAAGCATCTATAGAACAGACCCGGATCAATATCAGATCAATATCACCCGGCCTCATTAAGGACCTTAAGGTATATGTGAGACCCCATCTAGGGCATGCCGGAACTACCTACCTACCTATTGCTTTGTTAACTACTTCGTCACTTTGTTTTTTCAAAATGTGTAGCATACTTACAAAAACAATTTTAAAAAAACCTCAATTTTTAAGTTATTTTGATGAATAACGAATTAAACAGACAGAAGGGCAGTAAAGTAAACTAAATAACAAAGCCTTCTGAATGTTACCTTTGGAACAGAGTTTACAGATAGATGGACCTGTTAAACATTCAAAGTCAGTACCCGTTTGGGTTATTTTTCTTAAACTTCCCTGCAAGATTTGGCTTCTACTCCATCACGTCACATTAACAAAATAATTTTATGCAATTTTTTCAATTGCATCAGATCCTAGACCCCAGTTTATCAAATGCTACCAACAATTGCATATACCCTCGTCTCGAAAAATGTATCAAAAAGCAAAAAAATAAAAATCATAAAAGTAAAAGGCCAATAAATTTCATAGGCCCGCACAATCGGCAATGCACGTGAATCCTTTCTTTTTTTTCCGTTTTCTTTTTTTTTGTTTAAATAATTTATAACATCAAGAGAAATTTTTATTGTTTACGCATGTGTTTCGCCCCCAAACAAAATACACAGTGGCCGACGAGGTGCGGGAGGCGAGAAATACACAGGCCAATGTCTTTCGTTGGGTGGAGGCATTTCGCCAGCACGGACACAAATTGGCGACCGTAAATCCTATCAGCATCAAAGCGGCCCACAGTCAGAGGTAAATAATATTTTCTATATAAACATACATATATTTATTTTTCGTTCGCCCCTTTGTATTGTCAACTGTTCGCTCTTTTTTATGACCTGTCCAGCGAGCTGCAGGAATTAAATCCCGCATTTTATGGACTGCAGACACAGGAGACGGTGCGCACCGTTGGCCTCTTAAGTGCTCCACGGGAGGCAGCACAGAATGTTGGACAAATGGAACAGCTGCTAAAGGGCATTTACTGTGGTCGAGCAGCCAGCGCCGAGTTCTCCTACATTGAGGTGGGTATACGATACATAGTGTGTACTGGTTTTGGCGAGTTTTCAACCTTTCTCCACCATCCGCAGAGCCTGGAGGAGCGCGAATGGTTGGCCCAAAACTTTGAGACACTGGACACACACCAGCTGTTGGCCAAGGAGCGTTGCGAAATCGCCGAGCTGTTAATTAAGTCGCAAGCTTGGGATAATTTCATGGCACTCAAATTTCCAACTGTCAAGCGATATGGCGGCGAAGGCGCCGAATCCTTGCTGGCCTTTTTCTGGCAGCTGCTACGCGACAGCGTACAAGGTGAGTGCCAGCTACTTTGGCATGCAAAACTTAGCAACTCAATGCCCGGAGCTTTGGGCTTAGGCATAGTGAGTGGCCCCAGACATTCTGTTACAAAAATGGCCAAGCGAGAGAAAGTGCGAAGTAAAATTCATCACTAAGTTCTTCGTTCTTTCAAAATTTGGTTACTTCTCTTATTCGGCTTATTCTTCTTTTAAATCATTACTATTCTGATTATGCTGGCAGCATCTTAGTGGTACAAATGGGTCAAAATTCTGCCCATCCAACGGATTCAATACTTGGTGAAAGCTAAACCCATAAGTCGAGTCCTCTTTAAAAATATTTTAAACGAAAAGAGCTGAAAACCAGAATTCTAAGAGGACAGATTATTGACGTAAGAGAGCAAACCATTGTAGAAATTGAACCGAAAAGATTCCAGGAAATCATCTGCAGAGTTAGGCAAAATTGGAAAACAAAATTTGGCCAGACGTGGTCACAGAGAAGATGAAACCAGTGAAAATAGAGGCAACCTTTTAGAATAAGTCAGCCAATTTGAATAAGAAACTTTCGCTTACATATAAGTAATTTTCTTCACATTCGAAAAACTAGCATTTTCGCAATTTCTTGGAAGCGGCCCAGCTCAAAAATTATTAGTCTTGATTTTTGGAATCAACCTGTTTTACCTAAGAAATGACCGGTATACAAAATGCTGTAAGCTAGTCTTACTATCAGAATTTCTTGGATAGTTTTCCTACTTCCGGTACTACACCCAGAAAAAAGTAGAACGAATAACTTAAGAACAAACGCTCTTGAAAAAATATTTATTCGTTCTTAAATTTTCAAGTATTTCGCTCTTGAATTCGAGCTAAATACGTTCTTAGCTTGATGCTTTTAGGCGAGGGAAGTGAGGTATAGAAACTGAGAGAGGAGAGCAAGCACATTTACAGAGAATAACTTTGAGTCTGCTCTTACAGTTTTGTATTTTATGTAAGCTATCGCATTCATGTTTGCACTCATGTCGCTTTGGAATTCCCAACCTGTTATGGCATTGCTGGCATGGAGAGACCTCTGTTCGACTGATAGTTTACACACAAGGACAAAATGTAAAAATCTACTGATATTGAATTGTTGTATGGTTGGAATCTGTGATGCTCTTGATTTAAGAGTAAATGATCTTACTCTTGAATCTGATGAGCTTTTGATAATAGGAAGAACATTTTCGGTTTATGACAAGAATGTATGCATTTGATTGAAGAATGAGTAATCTTGAATTTGAGTATGTATAGCACTTGATTCAAGAACTCTTGTGCTTGATTTGAGACTGATTCCTACTTGGATCAAGTATTGAAGCTCTTGGATCAAGAAAACCGGGATCAAAAATTCATACTTGGATCAACAATTTCGCTCTTGGATCGAGAATTTTCACTCTTATCGAACTATTGATCTCGAAAGTTCTTGATGCAAGTATGAAATTCTCTATTATTTCTCTGAGTGTAGACTTGATTTTGGGAATCAACGGAATGTTTTAGTTAAGAAATGACCGGTATCAGAATCAGCTATCAGAATTTCTTTGATAGTTTTCCTACCTCCTGTACATTTGCAACTGTTTTATTTGTAACTACAATCTCTGTGATTTCTGTAACACACCTTCGTTTCCTGCTCAGAAGCATCATCTCACATATCAGCACACGCTTACTTAACCCTAATCTCCTTTGGCCCCAAACTTTCCATCTTCGCATGCACCCACAACGACAACACCAACAACAACAACACCAAAAACATGAACAACCACAACAAAAGCGGATATTAAGCACGTGGTTCTGGCCATGCCCCACCGAGGACGCACATCGCTGCAGGCCGCTTTGCTTAATATGCGACCGGCAAAAGTTTTTCGGAAACTCAGCGGCGCATCAGAGTTCGCCGACGACATCGAGGCCATGGCGGACGTCATAAGTCATTTCCGTGAGTGAAACTTTGTCTTGATTTTGTTTTTTTTGGTGTGTTTCTAAGCACAGGCGGCGTATGCGTAATTTAATCAAAATCCCACATCTCGCACAGATGTTTCCGAACAGCTGCAGGTGCTGGGTAAAAGCATCAAGTTTAGCATGGTGCGCAATCCCTCGCATCTGGAGGTAAGTTGACGTAGCTTAACTCTCGCATTTGTTACAAAGTTCTATCTGGGGCTTACTACTTAGGCCGCGAATCCTGTGGCCATGGGCAAGGCGCGCTCCAAACAACAAACGCTGGGCGATGGAGCCTTTGGTGAAAATCAGCGGTTTGGTCAACAGGTGCTCAATGTGATACTCCATGGAGATGCTGCATTTGCAGGTCAGGGCATAAATCAGGAGTGCCTCAATATGGCCTATGTGCCGCACTTCGATGTGGGTGGCAGTTTGCATTTGATTGTCAACAATCAGGTGGGCTTTACCACACCCGGCGAGAGGGGTCGCTCCACGGCCTATGCCTCCGATCTGGCCAAGTCCATACAGGCGCCCGTTTTTCATGTTAATGGCGACGATCCGGAAACGCTGGCCCGCATCACCAGCCTGGCCGTTCGCTATCAGCGCGAATTTCGCAAGGATATTTTTATCGATTTGAATTGCTTCCGTCGCTGGGGTCATAATGAGCTGGATGATCCGACTTTTACCAATCCATTGGTGTATCAGATAATACACCAACGTAAATCTGTGCCGGATATGTATGCGCAGGGATTGGACAGCGCTGGAGTGTTGAGTTCGGATGAGGCTAAGCAAATGCGTGATCGTTATATGGCCCATCTGCAGGAGGAGTTGGCTCTGGCGGCTACTTACCAGCCGCCGCCCTCTTACTTTGAACAACAATGGCAGGGTCTACAGTTGGCACCGGCAAACGAACTGACCTACTGGGATACGGGTCTGGATTATGGACTCTTACATTACATAGGCCAACAGAGTGTGACCTATCCCGAGGACTTTGTGAGTGCCAATCATGTGTATCTCTGTGGCTTTCAAAACTGTTCCTTTTCCTTTAGAACATTCATCCGCATCTGCTCAAAACTCATGTCACAGCTCGTCTTAAGAAACTAGAAGCTGGCGTTAAACTGGATTGGGCCACCGCCGAAGCCTTGGCCATTGGCAGTCTCATGTATCAGGGACACAATGTGCGTATCAGTGGTGAGGATGTGGGACGCGGTACCTTCTCCCATCGTCATGCCATGTTGGTGGATCAGCAGACCAATGAAATGTTTATACCCCTCAACAATCTGGATGGTGGTAAACTGGAGCTGGCTCACAGCATTTTATCCGAGGAAGCTGTGCTGGGCTTTGAATATGGCATGGCCATTGATAATCCGCACAATCTGATCATCTGGGAGGCTCAATTTGGTGACTTTGCCAATGGTGCACAAATTATTATCGATGCGTTTGTGGCATCGGGTGAAAGTGAGTTAAAATATAAGCCTAAGGATCAAACAAATGAGAGTTAAATTTACGTTTCAATTAGCCAAGTGGATGGACTCCAATGGCTTGGTAATGCTGCTTCCCCATGGATATGATGGTGCTGCCTCAGAGCATAGCTCCTGCCGCATTGAGCGCTTTCTACAGCTGTGCGACTCAAAGGAAACCACAGCCGATGGCGATGCTGTTAATATACACATTGTAAATCCCACCACTCCCGCCCAGTACTATCATGTGTTAAGGCGACAATTGGCCAGGAATTTCCGCAAGCCTTTGATTGTGGTGGCTCCCAAGACACTGTTACGACTGCCGGCAGCCACATCCACTCACGAAGATCTACAACCGGGTACCCTGTTTCACAATGTGCTGGGTGAGTTATGGTAAAATTACATAGCTTCAAGTATTGCATCATACATTTTCGATCCCTTATACAGCAAGCCAGCCTGAGACCCATCGCGACATTAGGTCGCTGTTGAAAGCTTTAATAATTTCTTCGTAGTCTCCAACATAATTCCACGCGGAACTATGGCGTTTGTGCATTAAAAAAGGATCTTTAGCTTCAAATTTAAAGTTAGTTAGCAGACTTAACATCAAACAAGTTAATTAGTGATCAGAAAACGATATTCAAACCAAACCAGAGCTTCCTTCTCTTTGAAATGAACTTGGGGTTGTGTAAGTAGCACGACAATCGGCATCTTCACGCAGACGACTGTCGACCTCACGCGAGACAGTGCAAGAAATCACAGTAAAGACTGCCGCCATTAAGCTAGGCACTCAGCAAGCAAGCTCAGTTGTTTTTTTTATGAACTTCGGGCTTGTTTGGTTTAAAAGAAATTTTCATATTTTGAAAAATGTCCGGAGAGGCTTTATTTTCGCTTGCGAAATGCTGGAAAATGTATAGAAATCGATGCGGAATAGAACAGCTAGTTCTCGTTTCCGCTTATCGAAATCGCCCCAAAATTAAGAAATTCGCCTTAAAACTGTGGTCAATGGCGATTCAGCATAAATTTTAGAAATACATTTTTTAGTATGAAGAAACCATTTCTTAGTTTTAGAAAAAATATTTTCTGATTATTTGAGAGGAAATGAAGAGGAAGTAAGTGGAGGGGACAATGCCAAGACGCGTAGTAACGAACCTACTCTCTTAAATGAAGAAGTCCTTATATTTGATTGTACATTTTCTTGCAGTAGGTTCAACCAAGACCTTTCATTCTGAAAAACAACATAATTAGGGCCGTTTTCCAATCTACTACATAGAGCTATCTATCACATAAACCTACAAATAACATAGCAACATCTGAGTTTATCTAGCACTATGTATGAAGATGAGAAATCGGCTTTTAGTAAGTCTTTTTAATACCCTTGCCAAGGGTATTATAATTTTGCCCAGAAGCTTGCAGCGCATAGAAACATTCATTTCCGACCCCATAAGCCATATATATTCCATATCAGGGTGACGAGCTGAGTCGACTGAGCTTTGTCCGTCCGTCCGTCTGTCTGTTTGATTCTACGCGAACTAGTCCCTCACCTATAAAGCTATCGAGCTGAAATTTTGTACAGAGTCTTCTTTTTGCTGCGCACTACTAATATGTCGGCACCGACCGGATTGGATGTATATATCAAATAGCTCCCATAGGAACAATCGGTCGGAAAACTAGTTTTAGGATGAAAACTTTTTTTTCTTTTCAATGGAAACGTTTTCAAACTTTGTATTCATAAGTTTTCTAAGTATTTTTATAATTTTGCCAAGTTTGATCAAAATCGGACAACTATATGGTATAGCTGCTATACAAAAGATAGGTCTGAAAAACAGTCTTAGTTAGCAAAACTTTTTTTGTTTTTAATGGTAGCTTCCCAAAATGTTGTATTTGCTTGTTTTACATGCTTTCAGTCAATTCTACAAATTTTTGTTCAAATCGGATGACTATATCATATAGCTCCCATACAAACGATCGGTCAGAAAAACGGGTCGTTGTGGGATAAAAATTATTTGTAAAAATATTTAAACGAGCACTTGCAGAGGTATAAAAACTTCGGCACAGACGAAGTGGCTTGGCTTTCTCGTTTTAACTTTACCTTGGCTGGGATTTTAAATTGAAACCTCAGTGATACAAGCATTCGGAATAAAGAACGCAGTATGATATTAAGCACTTAGCAAAACGTGTATCAGTTTCCCGCCTTATACTTCGTACTTGAGAATTACAAGCGGTGTCTTTTTTAAATTTTTCTTAGCCTTAGGTCGATTTTCTAGATTAATTTTTTTTCTATACTTTATGGTAAATTTCTTAATTATATTTCTTACTAGGACTAAAACTTATGGACTGAATCGGAAGTCACGTTTTATGATGAGCAACATGCTTGGCCTTCATCTCACCAAACATGATTTTCTGCTTGCGCAGAGGATTTCGACGAGTTCGATAATTCACGGCCTTGGTGGCTTTTGGAGTTCGCACAGTGGGTTCAGAAACGCCCCCTCTCAGGAGAGGACAGAATTGAGAACTTTTTTCACATTTCTTTGGACCATAGAGCCCTGAACAAAGCGAGTTCCCTGCAATTACAAATCGAGTCTCAATGTAATCGGAGGAAAAATATTTTTTTTTTTTCTTAAAAGAAATTCCAATAATTTTCAACATTGAAAAATGCCATCCCAAATATTTCGCTTACTGTTCCTACAAACCGAGATTCAAATACATTGGATCAAAATAATGTTCTTATGCAGAATATTCCGGGAGCGTTCCCACTCTAGGGGCGGATTTTTCAGCATGGAAAAATCAAAACCCAAACCTTTTCGCAAGCTATCCTTCTAAAAAATTTTTAAGATGCCATGATACAAAAGCAGGGCCTCAACTGTGATTCATATGGGTTCGGTTGTGCATCAGTTGAAGACTTCGAACGGTCGAGCATCCTGAAAATACTTACCCTACATTTTCAATGAAATTTGCTCAACAATAATAGAGTTCGGCAATCAATCAATACCTTCTCCCTCTAATCTCTCCAGGTGATGTCACCGTTCCAGCGGATCAGGTGCGTAAGGTTATAATTTGCAGTGGCAAACATTATTACACCCTGGCCGAGGAGCGCGAGAAACGTCAGGCCTTTGATACGGCCATTTTGCGCTTGGAATCCCTTTGCCCCTTCCCCGTTCAGGAACTGCAAGCCCAGCTGGCCCAATATGGCAATGTACAATGTAAGGTTTCCCCCTCATAAACTTACTCCAATCAAACTCACCCCTCTCACACATCACCTGCGCAGCCTTCATCTGGAGCCAGGAGGAGCATCGCAATATGGGTGCCTGGTCTTTTGTACGGACACGTTTTGAAAATTTAATTGGCCAACAGGTAACAACATGCTCCTTTTGCTCCCGTATCCACAACCGCAACCAGCTCTAAAAACTCAAATCCATTCACAGCTGCAGTACAGCGGCCGCTCGGAAGCAGCCACATCGGCCACCGGCATCGGCAAAGTGCATAAACGGGAAGTTGATGAGATTGTTGCTGCCCCATTTGAACTTTAGTTGGCCGGACGTGCCCCCGCTGGCTGCCCCCCTGCCCATATATTGCAAAGTACTTTTAGCTCAATAAAACTGCCAGTAAAAAAAGAAGAAGAAAAATTACACCGGCACGAAAAAGTTCCTTATGTATTTCATAATAATTTTTCGCTTGAAAAAAAGTTCAACTTTCGGTTAAGAACTTTAAGGCAAAGTTTTTAATTGTTGGCGATTTTTTGTTGTTTTGTTTTGAATAATAAATCCCAAGGAATTTAACCTACCAAAAATATTTATTATGTTTATGAAACATTTTACAGACTTTCAATTGGACAGGTGGATATAGATAAAGATACATATAAAATAGATAGAGTACATGGAAATGGTGTCTAAATTACTTGGTGAGGTGAGGTGAGGTTAACTACATATAAGGCGTTGCCAAGGACCTAAAGTTTGATACGGGGAAACTACACACATTGTGACAAGGAAGACAGAAAAAGAGTTTGGAAAAGTCTCATTCATCACGCTATTCAAACGCCAGGCAACATCAAACTATCTGCCTGCCGTAGACTTGCTCTAGAATATTATAAAAGTCGGTGGACGTCTTATATGCAAAGTGCAGAAGTCACATCCAAAGGACAAAGGCCAAACACACGGCCATCACCACAAAGGCAGTTTCCCGGCAGTTGGCATTATCCCAGCCGCATTCCAAATCAAATTTGAGAGCCTGCACCCAAAAAAAAATAGAAGAGAGATAGAGGCAGTTAAAGTAATTAAACAGATTTACCCACCTCCATCAACTGTTGTCCTCCCTTGTTATCACAACGCGTTTCGCGCAAATCATCGTCATGATCATCGCAGTTGTGACGTCCATACACCTGACAGGGTGAGTTCATGAACGTACGGAAGACCGTGTCGGTCCAGGTTTGCGAAGAACAGATATATTGTCGGCGCTTGCGTTGCCAGAACTCCACCCAGCTGTAAGAAGAGAAGATTTGGTAAGTTTATGGTGCACTCAAACCACTCCACTCAGGCATAGTACAGAAAAGAGAGAGAGCTTGAGGCATTGTCTGCTCTGCCTGACTGCGATATACCCGTTACTCAGGGGAACCCCGTTTTAGGGCAATGACTTGTGTTAGTTAACAGAAGATTAACATAAATGTTAACTTAAAGTTAGGAATCAGCGCATACTAACGCCAAAATATAATGGTGAAATTGAATTTTGTACGTCTTCTCAATTCGCGATCTAAATGATAATCTTACAGATTATACACCTAGAGAATTGTGTTACGAATGCTTCAATTTCGAATTTTTTCAACGAAATCTGCTCGAATACAGTGTACAGTGTACAGTGTACAGAATACAGGAAAGTGTGAGGAACCACAAGCAGAGAGCGCGAGCACCAAATGAGAACAATTCACTCTCTCGCTCTCAGCATTGTCAATGGCTGTTCCCTAAAATTTATACTCAGAATTCATCGCAACTTTGACCAAATGCGTTGTGGCGATGTCAGCTGAGATGTCGGTGTCAGTGAGTGCTGCTGTTTTCGAGGCCCTGAGTTCAAGTCTCAGTTAAGGTAAGTAAAAACTAAAATTTTTAAATGGCATTTAACAATCCATGACAGCTTAGCAAAAGAAGTGGCGTTGGGGTTATGAGGTGTGTGAGTTGCGTGACACCAAGCCAAGTCTTTCAAAGAAGAACTCTTCTTACAATTGAAAGTTTTGCATTCTTGCTATCAAGAAGATTGTTTTTTTTTCGATTGAAGACTATTAATGCTTAATATTAAGCAGACTAAACTGAAAACCAAGCATTTTCGCTTGCTTGATTTCAGTATTTTGTGCTTGTAACCAAGCATTTCTAACTTACCGTAGTTTTTGGATCGAAAATATTTGATACCAAGCACAATCTGCTTGATTTTTTTCTCTGAGCATAGGAATTAGGCAAATATATTTTTGTAAAATATAATCTTTGGATTTCTAGGAGGCCTGTTCCTTCCCAGAAGGGCGGTTTCAGTGGTGTCCCCAAGATGCGGGTCTAGTCCACATTCTAATTCTTTGAGGACATGCTATAGGCCTACTGGAAATACCATCAGATACAAATCATTAACCATTGTCCCTTTTTTTCTGCTTTTTATGGGTCGATCTGTTTCCTTTTTGTGATAAAGTCGTTTGCATAATGTTGTTATGCTAACATTAATGTTCACAGCTGTTAACTACCATTTCCATTTATTTTTCAAATAATTAAAAGCAATTCCTGATTTCGAATTTTTGGTAATCGT
Organism: Lordiphosa andalusiaca; assembly: GCA_035044965.1. Taxonomy (NCBI): domain Eukaryota; kingdom Metazoa; phylum Arthropoda; class Insecta; order Diptera; family Drosophilidae; genus Lordiphosa; species Lordiphosa andalusiaca. The sequence continues at coordinate 968,305 of JAWNNM010002217.1, read as the reverse complement.
AATTGGATCTAGCAATACTAGTGATTATTCAGTAATTATTACAAAATGTAATTACTTTTACAATTACTTATGTTATTGCACCCATGAAGTGCAATTTTTGAGAGTTTGAGCTTGAAATAATGATGTATTCGTATATTTCAAGCTGCAAACTGAAATTAATTACCCTACCGGTTTCGATAGAATCATTGAATTCATGTTTGGGGACTATGAGATCTCTTGAGACCATTGTATTCTTAAGTGTCCCGACATATTTCACTGCTTCGGTTATCCCAATATGCTCAATGTCGTCAGATTGATGACCATGCATAGCAAATTTTTCGAAGACAGTTGAGTACAGGAGCAATAATTGCAGTGCTCGCTTCAGTTGTAAGCTGAAAAATATTGTAAAATAGTTGCTTGACTTTATATAGAGCAGCAATCGTCGTACTCTTTAAGCTATCGATCTTTGAGTAACAAAAACGATAGACCGTATCATATATGGAATTCCATCTGATGACCACAGGGGTAACTATTGCTGCCGCCTTGATTTATGATCTTAGATAATTTGGGCCAACAAATAAATAAATTTGATGTTTTCCAAACTTGAATGGTGAAATATCATAGTTTTTATCTACAATTACATGAATAATTCATGTTTTCAAGCTCAATTACTCAATAATCCCTCCTTGCAGGTTCAATTAATTAAGTAATTATGCATGTAATTGCATAAATTGTTTTCATTATCTGAATAAATCGAGATTATTGTAATGAACACTAATTAATGTCGTAGCCTGGCATTAAATAAAAAACTGAAAGTAGCATAGCTTAAGTCCTCGAATTGAAGAATTAAAACGTTTAAACTTATATGCCAGTTCCATGCAACTCAAACCTAAAAAAAAATGCACAAAATGCAACATTGTTGCAAGTTTTTCGTTACAAAAGGATACATGAAAAGCACCGTGTAAAGGGCGCTGCATGTTTGTGTATAAAATCGATGTTTATCATTTCATGAATATTAAATTGTGCATATTTTATGGCGTTTTAAAAGATGCTTAATTGATTTTAAAACTTCATGCACTTCCTCCCCAAATACTCACCCCAAGTCACAGTCACAATTCAAATCTGTGTGCGACATCTTTAGGTCTGTTAGGAAAACACTGTTGGGCAGATAGGGCACAGTCCCGGTATTGGGATTGGGTATTTTCTTCAGATTTCGATTGTGATAGCGAATGTCCAAGGAAATGTTACGCACTCGTCCCATATGCTTGAAAAAATTGGGCGGCAGAGCTTGCAGTGAGGTGTTGTACAATTGCATATAGAGATATGGAGAACGCATACCCTATCAAGAGAGAGGCAAACCTTGATAACACAAACTGATCAGGGCAAGAAGAATAGGGGGCATGGCAGATTTACCCTTAAGATACGCTCGTGTAGATTGGTAAATTGTGGTCCGCTAAATGTAATATTTGTCAATTTCGAAGGCAAATGTCCCTCCATCTCACGGTCCAAGTCGGTGGGCATGCCCAGCTGTAGCGTCTGCATTTCCTGTGTGGCTCCCGAGCCTTTTTTCACTATGCGTGTAAACGGCTGCGGTGCCTCAATCCACAGCTGGCGTATATTATAGTGATGACGCAGTAAATGTGGTATATTAAAATGCTCCACATGAGAATAGGCAGTCAGTTTCAGGGAACGCAAATGTGGCAAAGAGTCCAAGCAGCCATATTCGAAATAGTGCAAACGGAAATTGGATATATCTAGCATCTCCAGATCTTCATTGACGCCATCAAAACTGTTGTTGTTCAGCGAGGTAATGGGATTTCCCGACAACATAAGACGTCTAAGTAGAAAAGAGTTTTATTATTTAATTTTCAGAAACTTGTATCCGCCAAAGACCTACCTTAGATGGGGCAGCGATTGTGTCATTAGAGGTACATTGGTAAGATCGTTATTGGACAGATCCAGCATGCGTAGATTACTCATATTATGAGCCAACTCCTGGGGTATGGAAGGCAGTTCATTGTAGCCCAATCGAAATTCGCGCAAGTATTTCAGACGTATCTCAGGTACAGTGCTTAGCGATACATTCTCCAGACCCAACTTGATCAAAGAGTTTTCCAAACCCATAAACGATTTATCCATAACCTTCAGATCACGATTGTGTGAAAGATCCAGAACCGCCAGCTTGGGCATGGTGGCAAATACGGCATCATCTATGCGTAGCAAATAGTTGTACGATATGTCCAGATAACGTAGAGACTATAAATGACAATCAATGTTAGTTTAATGTACAAGCAAAGGAAAAGATCTTACCCTAAACTTATTGGACAAATCCATGCTGTGTATGGTGGAAATGAAATTGTTGGACAAATGCAGTTCACATAGAGTCAGAGCAGCCAAACTGGACAGCGACGAAGAGGGTATCTTTAGCAGCAAATTATGCGAGACATCCAATCTGGCAAATGTTTCAGATACATTGTATGTTTTTAATCAGTTTTCACTACAAACTACTCACTTTTCCATGCCACCATTGTAGAAGAGATTATCTGGTAGACCCCGGAGGTGATTGTAAGAGAAGTCAACAATACGCAGACCCTCCACCGGCTTAAAAATCTCCTGAGGTATATCACTTAGATAGTTATGCGCAAAAAATACCAACTGTAGCTGCTTGGTATTCTTAAAAGCATCAAAGTCCAATTCGTGTATCCAATTGTAGCTAAGATCCAACCATTGTAAGTGCGGCATGTTGCCGAAAACATCACGGGTGGTGTTCTGTATAGGATAAAGAACTAAAGCTCAGAAAACAAAATGATATTTATTTATAAGTCCTTAAACAGAGACTATTTTAAGTAGTTTGAAAAGTTTTAAGTTCTGATGAACTCTATCGATACTTTCAATTTGTTGGTCCCAAAAGAAAAAGCCGTACTTCCATACATGTGTAAGCACCTGCTAGTTGACTGTTATACTTACAGAGATAAATAAGTGACAATATCAATTTGTTCTGGGCTGGTAAAATTAATATTTTGGCATATCAATATTATTTTGAAACTATAACATTTCATTTTGACCATAAGGATGTTTTTTTTTTGTGGCAAAATGACATTATGAAATATCAATTTGATCTTTCAATATGGATCATTTCCAAGTGTAAAATATCGGCTTTTTATTGATATGCGAAAATAATATATCGAACCTCAAAACAGTTCCTAAATTTTTTCTGTGTTATGGGTTTAATACAACTTTCAAGGTCATTTGTTCGATTGTTCGATAGGTATGCTAAATACATCAGTAACATTTAACGGAACTTTTACATGATATAATTATTTGTGTGAAAAAGATAAGACGCAAACGGACTTCGATTGGACTTGCGACTTGTTGATTGTCACTGCGAATGCCAATGCAATAGGAAATTTTGAGAACTATAGAAATCATTTACGGTTTAACATTTGCATTCCTAAGAAATTTAAACGGAGATCCATCTTTAAGTCGTAGATGGTTTATAAGATTTAAAAAACTTCTATACTCTACAGCTTTCGTTGGCATCGCAAACTGTATCGATCGATTGAATAATACAACAATTGTGCAAAAATTGGTGGACTTTTTTTGGGACATAAATAGTTATTAAGTACTTTTCTAAGTATTTTAAAATAGTTTTAATCATACTTTTAGGTTAGGTTTTCATACCCAATAAACTCTTTAGCTAAGTAAAGGAGTTGCAGCGGTACCAGAACTGCCTTCCTGGACTAAAAATTATCTAACCTAATCCAAATTTGCACAAAATAATTTGAAAATGAAACAGATCCACACTCACCATTAATGAATTATAACCCAAATGCAAATGTGTCAGCGAAATCTCTGCTGGCCGGAAGTAGCCCGGATGTATGATGGAAATATTATTATGCGAAAGATCCAATATCTTGATGTTCGAGTGGTACATGCCGCCTGCAGGATTCGAAAAGTTTTTAAAAAGCTTCAAATCTTTTAACATGCCCAGCTCTTACCATGCTCGCTGCGCCCACTCCAGGAGGAGTTGTACATCAATTGCCGAATCTGATTATGGCTGACATTTACATTTAGATTAGACAAAGTTCCCACCTGATCGAAATAATCAAAATTGAAATTCGGCAACTGATTGAAGGCCATGTCAAGTATTTCCAACTTGGGCAAATTCTGGAAAGACTCTTCCGCCAGATTGTTAAGTTTATTGCCACGCAAACTGAGATATTCCAGCTCGTCCAGATTCATAAATGCCCTTCGCTCGACCTTATCGATTTTGTTGTCATCCAACTGCAATTTGCGCAGAGCCTCCAAGTCAAAGAACGTATGTTGAGAGATCGAGTTGAGATAATTGAAACGTAGGGATATCTCCTCCAGTTTGGAATGGATGTCACCCTGGAAAGTGCCCTTGAGCACCTGTTCAATGCGATTGTCGTGTAGCTCCAAAAGACGTAAGTTCTTAAGGAAATGAAAGCTGGTGTCGCTCATGCTGGTGATATGGTTGTTGCTAAAGTCCAGCTCCTGCAGTGAGGTAAGATGACGCAGGGCCTCCGCGGGCAGGGCACCGCCCGAGTAACCATGTGACATTTTCAATGATATCAAAGAGTGACCAATCTGTAGGGGCATCAAAATTATTATAACTCATTTTATATTTACAAAAAAAAAATGGCTCACCTCATGGAAGGCATCGTTCTCTATGTTGGAAATGCCATTCTCACTAAAGTCCAAACGTTTTAGTCCTCGTACATGCTTAAAGGCGTGCGACTGTATGCCCGACAGACTGGCTCGGGTGATTTGCAAGTCCTCCAGCTCCACACCGAAATCCTTAAAGTCCTCCGGTCCCACCGATGAGGAGCCCAGGCGAGAGATCGACAACGAGCGCATATTTCGCATTCTGGTCATACTTTTTGAAAATAAATACAATGGGATAAGGGGTTCGGGGGGAGCGGAAGGACTGATAAAACTTACTTGCGTAATGTTTGCAGATTTGTAGGATCATTCCGGTCCCCACTTAGGTCCAGCTTGAGCAGGGTATAGTGTACGGCATTGAATGTTTCGGTGGGCTTTTGGATTTTGATCTTGTTGTCACGCATGCTGATGACCCTGTTAGGGGAGGCGGATTGAAAACGGTTTAACTAACTGGAATACTTGATTTAAGTATAGAAGTTCTTATTTTTAGTAAAGTAAAGTTTTTTCAGTTCAAAGATAGTTGATTTTTGACCATCTCCTGATATTTTGTAGAGATCATTTCTAGAATTCGTCAATATCCTTCAAATATGGAAAATTGTTACCTTTAAAAATTTTGTAATTATTTTAACTAACTGAATGCCCGGCGTCGCCCGGGTACAAACCATTTTTTTTGTTTCTTTCCACTCTTAATATTAAACTCTTCAATATTTCTAAAACATTCTTGATAGTTCTATAACCCTCTCAGCATTTCTGGAAATTTCCAAAGCAGTCTAGAACTTTATATAACATTCTCCATCTTTCTAGAGTTTCTAGAAATTTCTTTAACATTCATGAATTTTTTAGAAATTTTTCAAACATTCAAGAACTTCAAGAGCATTCTAGTACCTTTTAATTAGTTTTATAACGTTCCTCACGTTTACGAAAGTTCTTAAACATTCTGGAACTTTCCAGAAATTTCGATAACAATTAATATATTTCTAAAAGTTCTTTATAGTCCTTTGATAGTATACATCCTTCTAGAAATTTCTTTAAAATTCTATATCTCTCCACCATATTCTGATCATTCTAGAACTATCTTCGAATTTCTACAAAGTTCCAAGAACTTTCCCTGATTTTTTGAGCATTTTAGAACTTGTGCTCCAACAAAAACCAATTTTAAAATAATGGCTAAAACTATTTCTGGGATATGGCTCTGAGCCACTGATTTTAACAGCAAAGATTTCGATTTTGGAGCTCGAGAATGGAAATATTGTGAGCAAAACTAATGCCATTGATATTAGTAATTAGTAATTGCTATTCAATTTTATATTGAACTATTGCACTTCAAATCCAATTCAAAATTATCAATTGAAATTATTTCATTTGAATGCCAATTCCAAATTGTCAATTGAGACTATTTAATTTTAATGCCAATTCAGTATTATCAATTGAAATTATTTAATTTCAATGCCAATTTCAAATTGTCAATTGAAACTACTTAATTTTAATGCCAATTCAGTATTATCAATTGAAACTATTTCATTTTAATGCCAATTAAAATTATTTAATTTAAATACCAATTTTAAATTATCAATTGAAATTATTTCATTTTAATGCCATTAAAAAATAATCAATTGAAATTATGTAATTTCGAATTGGCATTGTTTCACTACCATGACAATGCAACATTTTTAATTTCAATTACTTCAGTTCAAGGCCAATTCAAAATACTTTGAAATTGGATTGAAATTTATAATGACAATTAAACATTTTTTGAACTATCATTTAAAATTGAAATCAAAAAAAATGCTAATAAAGAATTGCCTTATTAGTTTTCAATGTAAGCTCATATTCCAAATCTCTGGCAATATTGATTATTACAATATTGATATTGCCTTCAAACGGAGTGAGGTCGAGATCGGATAAGTATACCTCATATCGGACTGATCGGTTAAAAATGAGTCTCCGAAAGAAAAACAGCTTTGATTTCAAATTTTCAAGCCTATGAAAAAGGTATATCTTACCCTTAAATATTGTACAATTTTGGTACGCATTTTCTAGAATTCTTTGACTAACTTTAAGTATCGAAAATTCTACTTCAAGAAAACTTATTTCAAATTATAAATTTCAGTCTGTCAGTGTTTTTTTCCCTTTTGTATAGGAAATGGTTTGTGGGGTCATATTGCGGCTTTTCTTTCTCGTGCACGTTTACTGAATGCAGGTCACCCACTTAAGGGAAGCCCTACTATATATACACACACACGTTTCACGCGGACAATCGGCTTACATTCGGTGGACCCACCCACTCACCTCAAAACATCGAAATTGTTAAACAGCTTGTGATGTAGTTTGGTCAAATTATTGCCCGAAAGATCCAAAATTTGTAAACTATTAACCAGACTATCGAAGGCCACCGGCGAAATATTGGTCAGTCCACAGTATCTCATATAAATCTCACGTATGCGTGCCGGTTTGAAGGCATCTTCCCTTAGTGTATGTATGGGATTACCATCGAAAAACGTGCGATTGACGGTATCGAAGTACTTAAATGAATTGGGCGGCATCATCTCGATATGATTGTATTCCAAATGCAAATTATCCAAATTCAACTTAGTACTGGCCTTGATATCATAAGTCTCATTCCCGCTCAGCGACCAAATGACATTATGCGAAATATCCAAGGTACGTAGACTTTTTAAAGGCCCCAGGGCATCGTAGGGTATCTCTGATAGAATATTATCAGTGAGCAGCAGACGTGTCAGCCTGGGCATGCCATCCACAAAAACATTCGAATCGATCTCAAACAAATTATTGCCACTCAAATCCAGAGTCTCGAGTATAAGCAATCCCGAGAAACTATGCGACTGCAGCATGGAGATGCAATTCTCTCGTAGTATCAAGGTCTGCAACGAATCCTCTAGGCCGCGAAACGAGTCGTGCTGTATGTGCGTTATATGATTATAGCCCAGATCCAAATGACGCAGCTTTTGCAGATGACGCAACGATTTTGAGGGTATTTCAACCAGATCGTTTTGTGGCAGTATTAGCTCCCATAAGGAACGCTCCAATCCAGTAAATGCATCATCGGGTATTTCTGTCAGATGATTTCCGGAGATCTTCAAACGATACATACCCGTTGACTGCAGGAAATAGGGCTCTATCTCGCGCAGACCCGTATTCTCCATATGCAGCATGAACACCTAATTGAGGAATATTAACAAGTTGATTAATTGTCTAGTACCCTAGCTTCGACTCACCTTTGATTGGTTAACCATGCGCGGCAGTGCTGGGAATGGAACATTCTTACAATGCACTATACCCAAATCTGTTGAAGACTTGGAACACGTGCACATCACATTGTACGTACAAGGCGGGTAGCGTGTCTCGTCCATTTCACGACTAAACATCGAGGCACGAGCCAACGACATCCAGATCATGATGATGAGTGTTATGGTAAGGAAGGCATAGCCAAATTTAAAAAAGAACTCGAGGCCCTGCAATCGAAGTGGAAGCGTAAGCCAAAAATCAATATCAATACTTATCCTAGGAAAACTTCGAGAAACTATTCCCCTCCAACCCTTTAACTGCCACAGAAAAGCAATTAGGCTCGATGTGTCGGTTCCAGCTTAGCCGTATTTAATTGCTTGGTGTGGGCTCATAAGTTTTCCATTTGAAAGTGAATATCTTTCAAACTGTATGGATATCGAGAACGAAGGGAAATAACATTGACTGTAAGCTGATATGAAGGCTGCCAACTGGCCTCTATAATTTCCGATCTGTTTCGGGTTATTGGGGGAGCCCAGCCTGGCCATGAACCAAACATTCTAATTAAATCGGGAATCGGGTTCAGGTATTGACCTTCCATATCTGAACCCGATTCGGCCTACAACGCTTTAAAAAAGGTCAACTCAAATCAGGGATTAAAGCCGAAAGAATCATAAATTTCGGTTAGTCTACGGTCATTTAAATTAAACTGTTTCGGTTACGGTTTATGGAGCGTTTGACAAAACTTCTTATTAATTGATCGAAACACATGACTAAACACAGCCCCCAAAGGTGCCAAAGTCGAGCTTCTCTCAATCTCTTGGCTTGTGTGCTTTGAATTTTTGCATAAGAGAGAGAGGGACCTACAGTTTAACGCTGAATCTGAACGGCGGAGAACTTTTTATTCTTTCTTACTTTAAGTATGCTATATTAAATGTTAAGTACACCTATCAAAAAGTTGCTGAAGTGATCCCTCAACTCGAGACTGGAAAACAATTTAATGACTCGGAATAGCAAAATGGATTCAATTGACATATTAAATTTCATTTCGTATCATCCTATTCGAATAAATAAATGTATCCCTAGAAATGTAATTACATTTGCAAATACTTGAATAATTGTACCAGTAAAGGGGGATTAAAATGTTGACTTATTCATGTAGTTCTGTGTGTAAACTAAAATCATTTACTACTTTTGATGAATTATTAAACTTGGTGTTTTCCAAACCCAACTCAATTATATGAATAATACAACTTTTCAAGTACAATTACTCTTCAGTACAATTATTAAAGTAATTGTAAAAGAATAAATGGAAAAGAATTTGAAAAAATCGTAAAATTGTCGTAATTCCAAGTAGTAGTTAAAAAAAAACTATGCTTTTCGCACAGGAGAAAGTCAGAGAAGCTTACAATTATTCAAGTAATTGTACAAGTAATTACAATTTAAAGTAATCATTGAATAATCTTTAAAGTTACAACTACAATTACCAAAAAATTGTTATGTTAGGAATGGTTTTGTTTGTCTGAATATCGAGATGCAATGCATTGCGAGAAGTAATGATTACATAACAGCTCTGGTCGAAACAAAAGTTTCACCTTACTTAGTTACTTACTACTTATCCATAGTAAGCTTCTAAACAGAGTTTCGGACTAACCGAATAAAAAATAGATTTTCTCCTACAAAATTTTCGGATGCAAAATATTTTGCATACTTTTCTTAAGAACCAAGTCTCAACTTAATATGATGATAAAATGTTTGTACCATAAAATATTTTTAGGATGCATTTTCCTCGAGATCGTATTTTCTACCAATGTAAAATCATATAACTTATTACTTTGCATACTGTCCTTACACAGCGAGTTTCAAGTCAATCAAATAAAAAATACAATTTTGGGGTCGGATTTTTTAATATCGAAAAAACAAGTCTCCAATAACTTCGCCTACTTTGCATATATACCGAGCTTAAAAACAAATTCGAGCTTACTCATAAACAACTTCGCAAATTATCCATTCAAACCGAGTTTCAAGACATTTGGACGAAAAATAGTTTATTCATACCAAATTTTCCGGGGTCTTTCTCACCCTAGGCACGTATTTTGCAACAAAGGAAATCACATCACAAACTATTTCACAATTGAATGATAATAGATTTTTGCATTTGATCATTTTTCTTGTAAGCAGATTTGTAAATCGGTTTGATTGTTTTGTTTAAGTTGTGTTCGGAATCAGTTTGTATACATAGGATTTCAGAAACTTTAAGATAGCACTTTTCAAAACGGCTTAGAATGTCATTAATTGAAAAAGTTGTGAATCTTTTTTGAAATTTTTGTAATTAAACGCTTAAAAGCTTAGTCACTTTCGATTTCCTCTTCTAGATTTGAAATTACACTAAAAACTCAAATCCAATTCAGCATAATTGAAGCCTTTTAAAATGTTTTCCACAAGTCTTTGCTTATTTGGCACTAAACTTCCACAAAGTTTTTTTTTTCAACTCTTCCAAATCCATTTAAGTTAAAGAATAATTTTGTTTTAAGGCTTCTCGTCCTCAGCCCGCACAGTTCGCTGCACTTGCAGGGCTGCCAGCTGTCTAGCAGGCCCCATTTACTTTCTTAATTTAGTTACTTCAACAAATCTCTTATCTAGGCAATCCTCAGTCAGGTCCCGTGCCCATACACACCATTTTGTTAATTAGATTAGGCACACGCTATAATTGGCATTTATAAAATCACTTAATTTAATTTACAACTGTCTCAACACTGCGAACAGAGGAACGGCGAACGAAACGACTGATAAATTTTTTTCAAAAATATCCTGGTTCAGGACACAGTCCTCTGTGTGATGCACTGTGGCCAATGTGTGCCTCCGCTGTTGCTGCTCCTGCTGCTGCTGCTGTTTGTTGGCAAAAACACGTCCGAACCGCAGCGCGTTCCACGCACGTCTGAGACCTGAGTGTCTCGAAAATCAATCAGGCAACGACAATTTTACCCCAAATGTGGCGCACCGCACTAATTGGATTGTAACATATCGGCGCTATGCTACGGGCGGCGCCTCTCTGCACCTCCGCTTGGATTTTAACTACATTGTGGCATTACTTGTTTAGAATTTGGCAAGCAAAACACACGGAAGAAAGGCGAGGGCGGAAAGATTTCACGCCCGTTGGCTTGAAGGGCCAGGCAAATGCCCAGTCAATGCAGTGCAGATGCAACCAGCGCCAGCCTCTGGGTCGACTTAAAACTTGTACGAATTCGCTTAACATGATTTCAGCTTTTGGGGGTCCGCGCGAAAAGCGGCTTGTCGAACACAGGCCGAGCTCGTGGCAACAGCAAACAAGCGCAAGCCTTAAAAAACCAATTCAATTTTAGTTATTTTTTTACAAAAAAATCGCTATTTTCTGCTTTACTTTCAGTAGGTTTGGGTTAAGGGACGACCTTAACGACTAAAATCTTAACAAACTTTTCACGGGTCCCAGTGCAGTTCGGGCATAGCATTTCCTTCCCAACACCTTCTAAATCAAAAGTTATGGCCCAAAAAAACGCTTTTCGCTTTTTTGAATCATTCAAATTGAAATTATTTGCGCATAGACCGTCTGATTGTGTTATACCTTGGCAATTCCATATCGGAATCTACAAAAATGTAAAATATTATAAGCATTTTTAAGTTTTTTTTCTTCTAATTTATACATTGACCTCCTCTGGTTTTACTATTTATTTGAATGCGATTTTATATTAATTTTTATTAAAATAGCCCATTTAATTCTCCGTAGTTATAGTTTCTATGAAATTGGTTACCGATTGACGAAGTTATTCACGTATTTCTAAATACACATCGACTATTTAGTATTATTTGTTATGTGTGTCAACATATTGCAAGTACTAGGAATACTCAACGTCAAGTTACAAATTAGTCTAGAATAAAGAATTTTAATCTTGGTCCAGAGTTCGTGAAACATACACGTAAACAAATATTATTATATACAATTATTGAAATTTGCCCCCGAAAAAAACATGGCATGCTCTTAAGGGCACATATGTTGTTTTTTTTGGTCATAAAACGAAAACGAATAAATATTTTTCAAAGCTTTTTTCTTCTTTTTATTCGTTCACTCATTGGCTACAAATCTTAGAGCAACTTATTGGAAGTCTTGTGCCTTGTAGCAACGCTGAAGTCCCTCTGTTCACTCATTGATCGCATGCATTGGGAAATTGTCTAATCCTAGGACAAAGACGCGCTGCAAAGACTCAATATTTCGAAATAGAACGGTCCAGAGTTTGTAGTCCAATGAATACGGATCTCGGTTACCAGCAGGCCAATCATTCGTAGAATTTAAGTTCGGTGCGTGGTTCTTTAGCCATGCTTGAGTCTTGTTTGCCTTGTGAGCTGGAGCGGAGGCTTGTTGAAAGGTCCACCGCTTGTTTGCAAATAGTGTTCTGTGGAGAGGCTTCACAACACTTCCCAAAACGTCGGATTGATATACATTCGCTGAAGATTTGACCTCTTTTTCAGCTCAGAGCTTGGTGAGTCCATCACATAGCCGGCTGCAGACCTCTCTCAACTCTTGGAATGAGTTCGCACGCTCGTGTTGATGACACATCAAACTATCACATAACCCGGCTGGAGACCTCTCTGAACTCTCGGAATGAGTTCGCACGCTCGTGTAGATAATACAGCATACACTCTGCCGTTCTATTTGTTCAACGATTCCTCTACGGTGAAAATTTTCTCGTCAGTAAACCGACTTCATCTGAGGGCATTGTTCGCGCACTGGCAACACAATGCTTTCGATTTTGTCTTGCGTTTTCGTTTCAATGCTGTTGTGAGCAAGTGGCCGGTGTGTCTCTTGTACAAGCTGTCCTTGCTGACATTCATCTCCTGAGACTTGAAATTCTGCTTGCGCAGTGGATTTCGACGAACTCCATATTTCGCGGCATTGATGAATTCCGGCGTTCGCACAGTGCGCAGACGGCCGGATTCCCATCAGTGTCCTCAAAGAACTTCACTGGAGTGAATGCATTCAATAGATCTTGAGAACAAGTGTTTTCAAATCGTGTACCAAAAGAATTGCGAGTACTAGGTAATAACAAGCAACTGATTTTTTAACCAAAAGGTTCCAATAAAGAGCACAAAACAACTAAATACAAAAACCTGTACAATATACAAAAACCCGCATCGAAATCGGACAAACTGCCTAAAAAAGGGTTAGAAATGAGCTTTAGTTTTTGATAAATAAGATTTGTTGATAAAATAAATTTTATAATTTGCCATAGACGTCATCTGCAGGCGTCCCCCGGGAGATTTGTTGCTCCAGGTGAACTAACGTTAAGTGAAGAGCATTTGGAACAGTCGTTTCAAGTCAAATTTACCTTCACTTTATGCAAACTATTAAAAAACTATTACAAGACATGACTCCAATGTAAAATCTCCCATTTCACTTGAATGTGCGTATTTTGCGATAAATCCAGGAATGATAGGTTGCCTCCTTGACCAGCTCCTTATCTAAAAACAGTTCATAGAATATTATGCCAGTCATTAATATAGCCTTCAGAGACTCACCATCGCTTTGAAAGCACTGAGCCAGCTCAGGGGGGCAAATGTTCTCCAAATTAAAATAGAATGTGGTCTTATGTTCGCGAAATTTGTTAAGCGACTTGAAGGTGATGTGTCGCGAATGTGGCTGCTTGCCATCTAAGTGATCCCTCACGTTGTGGGCGGACAATTGAATATCCATGACATCGGTGAGCTGGTCATCAATGGATTCCACCAATTTGGGGGATTTTTTTAGCAAATAGGAGCAGACATCGGCATAAACTGCAACAAATACAAAGCATGAATGTAAGAAGAACTCTCTCTCTCTCTCTCTTCAACACTCTCCACTCACCATTGGGTAGATTTAGTTGCGTGTTTAGCAGTAGAAGATGCTCCAGCGTGCAGTGCAACTGAAAGAGTCGTGACACACTCTGCAGACTCTCCTGCTCATCGAAATGACTGTTCTTAAAGCCACCCAAATCATCATTCTCATATTTGTTTGCACCGCCGCTGCCGTTTGAGCTGCTGGTTTGATGCAGCAGCGTCTTACGTATGCCACCAAGGGGCATGGCATCGCCAAGCACCGCATTATGCAGAGATTTACGCAACTGCGGCAGACTGGCAGACACGGTTGAGACGTCATTAGTGCCAGCGCCTTCTTTGAGTAGAGTAGGACTGCACACCTTACTTTCGGTGTAAATGAATTCGTAATCTTTGTAAATCTTTTCTAGACCGATTTCCAAAAGTAATTCCAGCGGCTCAGCACCATTTAGACAGGGCATGGCCAGGCGACGATTGGCCAGCTCTGTAATTATTTCCGCCAGGCGATTTTTATTGGTGGGAGTATTCTAAACGGAATTGAAGAGACACCTTAAGAGCACACGGACCATGCTTCGACTTGGTTAACCACTTACCACTATATTGCAGCGGGCAGCACATTGAAATAGCAAGTTAAAGCCCATTTTGAGGTCCTTGTATGAGCCGCAACCTAAGTGAACATGAAATGTTAAAGAATGAACATTGAACAGGTCGAAGGATTCTCTCTCTTACACTTGAGCAGCTCCCACAGCTTGTCGGTCAAATCGGTTAACTTTCTTAGCTTGGCTCTCTGCACCACCTCCAAAATATCGAGCTCCGCATTGACATTGCTATACGGTTCCATGAAACCGGTGACATCTGTCATGGTCTTATTCAACGACTCACGCAGCTCATCCATATCAATGCCGCTGCCGCAACGATAGGTGGGTTCCACACCCCTCTGGACATCACTTTGATAGCTGACTATGTCATCGCGTATGTAGACCAATATGCGCAATTGATTCATCAAATCCTCCGTCGAAGAACTACAATTGCCCACCCGAAATGTTTGCAACAGATTCACCTCACAATCAATCAGATTGATTAGCTGGGACACTGCGGCTGTGGTGGACCAGGAACAGCGTAAAGTCATCTGAGGACTCACTTGATAGCAATTCTCTATGTAGGTTTCCAGTGGGGAGCCAGCGGCCCTCCCATGCTCACGCAGCAATGATTCAGCGGTGACCATAGAGGCGGGCAACACACCCTGATAGCTCACTACGCCGCGAGAGAAGTGAGGCTTCTGGAATTCATATTGAAGCAGCTGCGTCTGGCCAAAATCGCTGCCATCGCAGAGAAACCACACAGAGCCGCAGCCATCGCTGTGCTGAAAGTGCTCTGTGCAGATAATGCCGCGAGCCTGATCCACTAGTATTCCACGTTGATATTCCTCCTCCAGCTTCCAGGGATTCACATGCTCCTCCAACTGCTGCAATGACAAATCACCAATGGCATCCACCAGGCAATCATCCTTCAAAGGACTGCCGGTTAAGTCCAGGTCAACTGGCTGACGCCGCTCCATTAATTTTGTGGGCGTGACCGCCGCCTTTACCGCACTTCGATTCTCCTTGTACAAAAAGACAATTTTTTTATCCACCTCCTGGGAGCCGGCGATGTGCTGTAGATAAGACGGCGGGGCTCCATATGTAATGGTGTATTGTTCTTCGTATTTGCGTTGCAAATTGGCATAAACATTTGCCAGATTTGCAGACATTTTGCTTAATAACATAACCAAAGCGGCAATTTTTGATAGCGATAGCGATTACAGTTTGGCATTGCTTATCGATAAAGATGCCATTATCGTTAGGTTGACCCTTGCTTGTGAATCGGTAGGGAACGGTGAGTAACGGATTTTAAAATGAAATTTGATATCTGGTACAAAACTCGGTTAAAAATTACAAAACTTAAGTGTTTTTAAAAATAGTCAAGATGATTCTTAATTAAACTATGACACACTCATCATACTTTTACTTTTCGGTTATGTTAAAACTGCTAGAAATATTTTCTCTCTTTTCATTCAAATGTTTATCAAAAAAATATATGAAATGTAAACATGATTAATTTTGATAAAGTAACAAAAACATAGCCTAAATAATTATACATTTGCGATTTAAGCTAAGGGGGATGTTCTAGGGTACTCAAAGTCCCGAAAATAATAGCCGTTTAATTGTAACATTTAATAGTGAAAGTCCAATTCTATTATCAGTAGGTACTCTAGATAGCTGTATTTTCCATTCATTGATAATACTTTTAAAAAGTTTATAATTTTACTAATAAATGTACCGATATTTCTCTCAAATCACCGAATCCATGTCAGTCAATTTGAATTTAAAATCTTTGCGGCACTCATTTTTGGTATTTTTCTACAACCACCAAAATAAACTGTTTAGATTGTCAGTATTTTTTTGCGGCCATACTAAACAGCTGTTGCTTATCGCAAAAACAATCAAATGTGGTCGCACTAATTTTTTGTTGTTAAAAGGTAACAAGGCACCGCCACCAGTTTTGAACTATTGTATTCTGTTAGCACTTTCAATTACTAAGCAATCGCCATGCCTATTATGTACAATACCGGCGAATGGTTCAAGGTGCGTCCGGACTACTATAGGTAAGCGTAAGCAAACGTATCTGATATATATGACGCCCCCATTTTACGCACACAGAAAAGTGGAACTGGAAACACCCGACTGGCCCATCGATCTAGACTTGGAGTATATGCAGGTGGTGGCAGCTCCCTATGGCGGACCACTGGCAGCCATGCGAGATCCCTCGAAGCTAGTGCCAGTCAAGGGTTCCTCCAGGCCAATGATACGCCTCTTTGACACCACCGGCAGGGAGACCGGCCATATCTTGGTAGGTGTGCTGATAATGTTGAGGGAAAGAACTTCAAATATACCCTCTTAATCCACAGTGGAATCATGGCAAGCTAATTGCCATGGGCTGGTCTGATACCGAGGAACTGATTTGTGTGCAGGAAAATGCCAAAGTCTTTGTATTCGATATGTTTGGCAAAGAAAAGGAAGCGTATACGTTCGGTGACGAGGCCAGCGTCACCAAGATTGTGGAGGCCAAAGTGTTTCAATCCGCTGCGGGCACAGCAGTGGCCGTCATGACCACATCGGGCCGAGTCTTTCTAAAGCACAACAGCAACAAGACGGAGCGCAAGCTTCCCGATATACCCAGTAAGATATGCCAGAGATGTTTCTTAGACAAACACTAAATTCCTACCAAACAGACTCCAACTTTAACTGCTCCTGCTGGGAGATCATAACGGAGGGACGGAACAGCTATTGCCTATTGGGACGCGAACGTGAGATCATTAAGCTGTTTCCTGGCGAAACAGTGGGCACCACAACTGCCAATTTGTTTGAGAAGCCGCACGATCGCATTATCAAAATCTCCGTTTCGTATAATCATCAGCATTTGGCGCTGTACACCAACACGGGTCTGCTGTGGCTGGGCAGTGTTGATATGCGACAAAAGTATTGTGAATTCGATACGGGACGCAAGGATCTGCCGCTACAAATTGAATGGATAATGAACACCCACAATACTGAAGCGGATGCTGTGGTCATCTCGTATCCATCGTATTTGTTAATTGTCAATCGTAATGCCGATCGAAGTGAATTCCCGTATGATCCGGTCATGTTTCTGGTTTCTGAAATGGATGGCGTACGCATACTTACACAAAGCTCGCATGAGATGATCCAGCGTTTGCCGAAATGTGTGGAGAATATCTTTTCGGTGAACAGTCAGGAGCCGGCCAGCTATTTGTTTGAGGCTCAAAAGAAATTCGAAGAGCAATCGTACAAATCGGATGAGTATTTGAGCATGTGCCGGGACAAAATTGAGCTGGCGGTGAATGAGTGCATTGAGGCGGCCTCCTTTGAGTTCTGCACCGAAACGCAAAAGAGTTTGCTAAGGGTAAGATGGGTTGGCTGAAAGTAGACTCACTTCAATTGATTTTAATTTTCTTACCTCGACAGACGGCTAACTTTGGCAAAGGCTTTATACTTGGACATAATCCCGATGAATACATGCGTATTATGAGAATATTAAGGGTGCTAAATACGTTGCGTCACGAAAAAATTGGCCTGCCTCTTACCTTCAAGCAGTAAGTTGAAATAAGGACTATAAAAATGGTGCATCTTTCATCAACCAGTATCTTCTTCTATATAAGCACTGTTTATATACATCAAGGTATTTACCTCGGACCACTTTGTCGGGCTTTAAAGAGCTGCCTTTGTCATAGTATATTGAAATCTCCATAATGATACACTTAAATAGCACAGTTCAACAAATTTTGGGTCATCGCTGGCTCTCAAATGAAATTGATTCCGTTCGAAAGAGGTTTTTAAGCTTAATAGAAGTCAATTTTGAGAATTTCTGTTACACTTAAAGTCTTTGAAATTGGGCCTAAAACACTTTGAGTCAAAAAACGTTCTATGTGTCTTACTAGAACATTCATTACAGATGCACCATTCGGAATACTCAGTGACTGTCGATTTAATAGCTAAATTTAAACTTATGAAACAGATTTGCACATCTCCATCCGGAAGTAATTCTGAGTCGTTTGGTCTTCCGCAAGCACTATGCCATTGCCATACAGGTGGCCAAGCATTTAGGCCTACCCGAATCCTGGATTCTTGAACACTGGGCCTATCACAAAGTGATGAATGATCACAGTACGTTTGTTTACCTGCCATCAGGCCGATTCACTTCCATTAATTCAGTCCATTTCTCCAACAGATGACAATGAGGTGGCGCGCAAAATAACCGAGAAATTCAAAAATCCCTCGGTGGAGGGCATTTCGTTTTGTAACATCGCCGAAAAGGCACATGAAAGTGGACGCGATGAGTTGGCCATTAAACTGTTGGAACTGGAACCGCGTGCTTCGCTGCAAGTCCCACTGTTGCTTAAGATGGGCAAATTTGATCGTGCTGTGGCCAGTGCCACACAATCCGGAGACACGGAGTTAATTACCACAGTTTTACTGGAGATCAAGAAAAATATGATGCTGTCCAATTTGCATGTGAGTCGACTTGCACCTCATTTCAACTTGACTTGATTGAGTCTTCTCTTACCTAGATGACCATAAGCGAGCATCCTCTGGCCTTGAATATGTACAAAAAGATAATGCGTGAATCCAATCGTGCTGCCCTCTATGGCATCTATAACTCCGCGGATGATCAGAAAGCCATTGCCGAGTATCATTTCGAAAATGCCATCGAGAGTGAGGGCCTGGAGTCGAACTTGTCGTTGATTGGCAATGCCTATACCCAGGGACGGTGCACGGTGGAGGCCGAGCTGTGTGCGGATACAAGTCGCTTGCTAAAGCTACAAAAAACGTTGAGCTCTAAACAAATTGCCAACTTGAATGGCCTGTCTATACATGATACCATCTCGGAATTGCTGAAAATTGGCGAACTAAAGGAGGCGGAGCGAATTAAAAGTGACTACAAGGTGCCCGATCGTAGATATTGGTGGCTTCGCATACTAAACCTTGCGGAGCAACAGAGATGGGAAGAGTTGGAGAAGTTTGCTAAAAGCAAAAAGAGTCCCATTGGCTTTGAGCCATTCGTTGAGGTGTGTCTGCAGCAAGGCAACAAGGACGAGGCTTTGAAATATATTTCCCGCTGTCGAGATTCCCGCAAGGTGCATTGGTATATAAGGGCGGGGTAAGTTTGACGATTCTAGCTTGATGGCTTGATAAATTGTAAACGAAATTTCTTACTTGCAGTGTGTTTGAGACGGCCACCGATTGCGCCTTTGAGCAAAGGGATCTTCATAGTTTATACGAGTTGAAGAAAAAGGAAAATGTGGTCAACGATCCGGCATTGCTCAGCAAGATTTGCAACTGCATAGCCATGTTGGAGGCCAGAAAGTGAAGCAGACATTCCCATAGAAATATACTATATTCGTGTGCATATTATAATATTTATTCTTCATCTACCAAAATCGCTGCAGTTTTTATTTGGAAGGCCACAGCAGATAATGGATCTTATGGCAGCCGCAGCAGAGTCACAGTCTATCCGCTTTTAAGTTCTAATGACACGAGTTCAATTCTTGATCCAAGCTTAAAATTCTTGTTACAAGTACGAATTTTTTATCCCGATTTTTTAGATCGTAGAGCTCCCAATCTAAAACCAAGTACGAAACATTCTGTAATTCAAATTTCCAATGATACAAGTTCAACAAGAATGAAAATTCTTGTTCCAAGAACGAAATTCTTAATCCAAGTATGAATTTTGATCCCGTTTTTCTGGATTCCAGGGCTCCTAAACTTGAACCAAGTATGAAAAATTCCAAAAATTCAAATCTAAAATGACACAAGTTCTATAAGAATGAAAATTGTTCATTCAAGATCGAAATTCTTAATCTAAGTATGTATTTTCGATCACATTTTTCATAATCCAAAGGTTATTATACTTGAACCAAGTACGAAACATTCCCAAATTCAAATGTCATGATACAATTTAAAGAAACCTCACACGGAAACATAAACGCCTTAGACGCTATAGTGTTATATGCGATGTAATCTGCAGGTAAATAATAATTGGAAGAACAACAAAAAAAAGTTTCTGATTTTTTCCACATCTTATGATTTATAGTTAACTCATAATATATATAGAGTTACAATTGACCTTTTCTGATCGCACAAATAATGATTTGAAAGATGGGATACTAATTACCAGGGAGATACAAAACACATTCCACAAATCGGACTGAGAAAAGACTTACTATATACTTAAATGCTCGACTCGGCTAGATGGATTTACTTGTTTCGAAGATAATGACAACCACGAGGCAGTCCAGCAAAATTTATCGATGAGAGCTCAATGTTCACCAGGAAAAGAAAGCTCCCAGTTGCCACAATGGAACTTGGCACTGATCATCTATCGAAAATACTCAAAAGACCTGGAGAGAAAGATATCTTCTTACTATTGCTAGTCCTCACCGTCTTAAGCGAATTAAGGACAACTTTTAGACTCAAGAAGAAGCCGTGGCCCTGTTTTTTTACGTGGGATTTTCCAAGCTTGCTTTATTGGACTTACTAAGAAAGCACAACGTGGACATTCTTCCCAGCTACGAAGACATAACTGCTGCAAGAAAGGTTCAGTATTGAACGGTATTGCAATCACCATATGAGCTCTGACGTGTGCCATCTGCAAAAAGGATGCAAAAAGACTTTCAGGAGCTAAAACCGTCGGAAATAAACTAGCATAGTTATGAATACGGAATTTTTCCATTGCATGCGAGGATCAGATGTATTAATTTCAGGCCCAAATTGGCATAAACTACTTCACTACAAGAAAACGACTCTGATGACAGTGCCAACACAAAAACCATGGAAAATAGAAGGAATCAGGATATGCAACATAAGTTTCTGGCGGTGCTCGGGCTAAGCGACGACTGTCCAATGATTCAGGGCTATGAAAACACGAATGATGGAAATATAATACATCCCGGAGATTCTTTAACAACGTTGAGACAACTGATCATCAAACGGCTTGAGATCATTCTCATTCTCAATAGAAAATATGCCAAGGAGACTAGAACTCGCGCACGTGCAGAGTATTCAGAAAAAAAAACTCACTTCTACTGCCCATAAAATATTAGATCAAGGTGATCATGGTGGTTACAACCACTTTTATCGATGGGAAAGTTGTCAGAGGAAGCCCATTAATCTAAAAACAAGGACTACAAAAGGACAACTCCTTTGCGAATACGTGCAAAATATCTTGACTTCAAGAAATCACCGATCTGTTTAACATTTTGGCCTTCTCTGATCCAACGAGCCAACGAATATTATGTCTATTACGTACTTATGATATGACAACCTTTTAGGGCCGATTGCTGAGATTATCTGACACATAGCAGCTATTTAGGAGTTGAGAAATCGGCCCTTAATAGATAATCAACCATTCCCAAGTTGAAACTAATTTTGTTTGAAAATACATTTTTTTTGTATGTAAAATTTCGTTAATTTCAAATAGTTAAAATTACAAATATTTATCCGTTTTCGTGAAACTTTTTCAGTGTATTAAACTATCATAGGATCAGATCCGGAGGCATCCTGGTGACCTACAAAGATAAACTTATGCTCATTTTATAGCTTTCCCTTTGAAATTTTTATGATATCTCTTTCCGTTTCAAAGCTAAGAATTTTGCAACGCCAAATTGGCTTAACTTTAATTTAAACTCTACATTTTGGAATCAAAAAAGTAAGCTGTTAGCAAAAACATGAACCAAATAAAAGACAGTTGGATTTAGAAGTTTGTTTTCAAGGACAGTTTTATTATACATATAATATGTATATGTAGTTGTATGTATATGTATGTATGTAATAAGATCACATAAAGCAAAAAGAGAATATTTTACTACTTTTTTTTTTGTTTTTAATTTTATTTTTTCCTTGATTAATTGTGGTTGATGATGCGTGTGTTTTCTTTTAAAGGTTGCTTGATGTTTAACCCGTTTCTAATTCACTTCAAAGTCTCTATAACTTCAGATCGTGTTACAATGTTAGTTCGATTTCTGGATGATTTATAGTTAATTCTCTACATATAACTATAGTTTTGTTTTTAGTAAACTAACAGTACATTATATATAGGTAGAGTAAGAATATATGAACTATTCATCATTTATAGAATTACCGTCAAGAATCTTATGTTTTTTTTTTTTTCTGTTTTTTTTGTTAATTTTACATACATATATTAAATATATTTACGAACATAACAGCAGTCTTATATATAGAAATATACATATGAAATTTTTATTGTTTTCATTACATGGAGGGAGGGAGGGAGGGAGGGGGAGTTATTGAGTTGATTTCCGAAGATGCCCGGCTGGGAGTGGGAGTGGATAGGGAGGGAGGGCAATATAAAAATTGTTTAGCTGGTCGCTTAAGCGTGAGGTCTCTTGCATATACATAGTTTATATCGGTTTGTTGTTATGTAAATAGGGGGACGCTGGGCGTGTGCGAAATGCGCTGTGTTGAATTTGAATTCTTTTGTTTTGGCGGCTGGCGACTTATTATTATATATGTTTGTATGTAATTATGGTAGTATGTGGTAATATTTGTGTATATATATAGAGTTTTGTTCGTTTTTTTTATATTTTTTTTGGTTGGGGTTCGTAAATAGCAATGTTAGCAGAAACGTTGTATTGTTTAATGGGCCTAGTTGTTCAGTTTGCTCACCAATTTGCGCCCCGTTAATTAACTGAATTAAGGAGAACCCGGGGAAGTGAGCAACTAAACAAGTGAGCAAAGTTGATACTACAGTTTAACCAATAAATTAGCAATTACTACAACTAATAGAATATTTTTTAAGTTAAATCAATTAAAAGTTAAGGCCTGTAGAGCTCTTATACTAGTTCTTGTAGTGAAAACTACCAAAATTCTGGATTACTAACACAAATTATTACTGATCCCAAATTATATCCCACTAAGTACATAAGAGTATGACCGGTTTTTGCTTGTTTGGCTCATCATTTTACATTTCGGCCCGACTTAACATCAACTACATAGCCTGAGTGGCGATTATTGTTTGCTCATCAGAGTTGAGAATATATGAGCTCTTTGAAAATGAAATGTTCTTATCGGTTGTGTACCAGAAATCACTATGGATTTTCATATTAACGCTGTCACTTCGAGCTAGAACTGCTGAAACTTATATGTGCTCTACTAGATTTGATGAAAAAAGTTGAGTAGATTTGAAATCGTATGTCGTAAGTTGATTTTATGAATTCAGTGTTTCTTCTCTATAATCTAGTAGCCTGTAACGCTGATGTTACTTTCCATCTAAAGTTCTACTAGTTTAGTTCAAAATTGAATCTTTGATTCGAAAATCGAACGATTTTTGATACACTCGCCAATAAGAAGCTATTATTTTAAGTCAAATCAATCATTTTTTTAAGCCTTTAATAATTTTATGATTCTATTTGATTTCGTAGAATTTC
The DNA here is from genome assembly GCA_035044965.1 of Lordiphosa andalusiaca. Taxonomy (NCBI): domain Eukaryota; kingdom Metazoa; phylum Arthropoda; class Insecta; order Diptera; family Drosophilidae; genus Lordiphosa; species Lordiphosa andalusiaca. Next base: position 944,556 of record JAWNNM010002217.1, on the reverse strand, counting down.
TTTCAATAAAATTGTAGTCTATAGCCTTGTTTCAATGGCAAATTCACTGAATATTTTGAAAGTTAACATTTTTTAGGTGTATTTTCTTTCGAAAGAACATCCCTGACAAACTCACTGGTACTTCGTTTGTCCTTTGAAATTCATGATCTTCAATTTACAAACATTTAGTTTATTGTTCCACAGACCACTTTGACCCTATAAAGGACACATCGCTCACTTACTCAATAACTGTCATAACTTAAACAACACGATTTTTGAGCTAATGATGCAGAAATATTCAATATTTCGCCTTCTAAATTGTGAAAAACTTTCATATTGCTATCTTTTAAAGTCTTCGAGTGAGATGAGTATATGTCAGTATATCATTTTTCTGGTTCATTTTCATGTACCAGCAAATGCCGACATTTCTGAGCTATGCTGCAGACGATATTATAGATAGATCGTATACTGCGATTTGTTATTGAATTATCATGTTTTTGAACTTCATTAATCAGCATTTCACATATAGAATATTCTGCCAGATTGACTTGAAACTAAAAGAACCATTTTCGCTATGTAAAATTCATAGAGATTTGGATTATTTTGAGGTTTGACAGTGTTGAAGTAAGTGAGCGATATATGTATATATATGTATGAAAACACAGATATTGGATGTGGTAAGTGATGGAGGTGTGACAAGTATGGGACAAATGCTTATAGGCAGTTCACTATTATTTTCCATTTTTGCCTCCGCCTTCTCCGCCCCCAAAATTTGAGAAAATGTCACATCTCCCACAGATTTATAGATAGAAGGTTCGTACCTTCTGGACATATTTAATAATCATAATCGTATTTAATTCTCAAGCCAAAAAAGGTGGGATGAACAAAAAAAATGAATGAGCATACACTTTCGTAAGGACAAAGTACACAACTTCGATACGAATGAAAATTCTTGATCCACGAGCGAAATTCTTAATGCAGGTATGCATTTTTCTAACCCGTTTTTCTTGATCCAAGAGGAAGTAGGAATCTTTATCAGGTTCAAACTACAAGTTCGCTAAGAATGAAAATTCTTCATGCTAAAACGATATTCTTGATCCAAGTATGAGTTTTTGAGCCCAATTTTGTTTGATTTAAGAGCTCTTGTACTGGAACCAAGTACGAAACATTTTTATATGAAACAAGTTAAAGAAAGATGAAAATACTTAATCCAAGTATGCATTTTTGAGGCCGTTTTTTCTTTATCCAAGAGCTACTATACATGAAGCAAATACGGAAACATTCTCAAGTTCAAATCTCAAACACAAAAATAAAGTGCTCGATATCGAAATCAAATTTGGTATTGGTTGTTGCATAAAGTTTACAGATTAATACGGCTTAAGACCTTTCATATTGAGTCCATGAAGTCCAAATTTTAAGATTTCTTACAGATTACCTTGATACTTTATGCCACTAGTACCAAATCCGAATTCGCTTAAGTGAAAATCGGAAACTTGCCAATATGTTTATGTGTAAACTCAAAATGTATCGTGCTAAACGCCCTTTAAAGTATGCTATGCTACGGAGAAACATGTTAATGTTCTACTTGGCTTAATACAATATTCTGTTTTGTTATCTAAGTAAGATCTGACTGAATATGCAGTGCGGATTATGTATGAAACTACAATAACTGTCATATAAAGATGGCATACTCTTAAGAGCATTAATCAAGATCAATTTGGAGTGTATTAACATCCGAAGAGGACTGGTGTCAGCAATAGAAGCGCCTAAGGCATTTTCTCAGGGTGAGTGGAATTGGTTTACCAGACTTTAATGGAACTTATCAATGCCAAATGTTCTTAACTATTTTATACAATATTATATAGGAATATTATATCAGAAATCTGATGTTAAGATTTGTTTGGCATTGCTTAGTTTAGTGTTACTTCAAAGAACAAAACATTCAAATTTCGAAATTGAAACAAGGCTATGAATCGTTCAAACATTGCCCAGTTTTACAAAAATTTATAAAGAAATCTTAAATTGTATGCCATAAACATAGTCTCAAACGAGCTTATATTCAGATTGATATTTACGAACCCGCATGTTTCATTATTTATTTATTATTTTTTTTGTTCTTTCGTTTTCATTTCATGCAGAGATAAGGAACCCAATTACTTGACGCATGCATAAATACTTTCAATATATATTTTGCGTTGCAGATGTTACATTTAAGGACGATCATCAAAACGTTTTGAAATATACAATTACTACAAATACACATAAATTTGTACAATTACGTTCACACGCACATACATAAATAAACACGTTATCCCACAAAAGTTTATAAATTAATTATACCATATATTAGAATTATATGTGTATATTTTAATGTATATTATGTGTAATTACAATTATAATACTATAACTATCATAGAGTTATTGTTGTTGGGTTCTAAGCGGAAACATTTTCCAGTTTCTCCAGCATCTCTCGGGATGGAGCTTCCATAATCTTTAGCTAGCTAGTTTGATGTTGAATTTTTCTTTTCTCTTGCATATTCGACAATTGGTTTGTAATAAATTTACAAACAGTTTTTTTTGCTAATTTATATTTAATTTAAGAAAATGTTGTCCAATTTGTTTGTTTTTTTTTTGTTGTTGTTGAAGAATATCGAAATCAAAACATTTTTAATTTAACTACAATAATGACTAGTCGAAGAAGGTTCTTCAAATGTATTTACTAAATTTTGTGTGTGTGTGGGGGGGGGGGGGGTTAATAATTTTGTTTGTTTTTGTTTTTTAGGAATTATCTAAAGCAGTTTTCTAGAGGCGGGTAGGGGTGGGGGGGGGAAAGGTCCAATTATGTACACAATTCTGATTTGAGATTAATTATGTAAGTGTGTGATATTTTGATAGTTTGCGAAATGCATGGAATTTGTAGATTTCAGTTTTTACGATGGCTTCTCTCCTCTGCCTTATTGAGGAATCCTCTTGCTCTGCCTTTTTTTTAAATCACAGCCAACTCTCTCTCTCACATTCTGGTTCTCTGTCTGTTCATCAATTGATAGTTTTCTTGTAGAGATTTTGATTTTGTTGTATGTGAAGTGCACACATTTGGCCACCCACAGCAGCAACAGTTCGCAGCCCCCCACCAGGGGCATTGGCCAGCTCAATGTGATCGCTGCCATTCGAATTGGCGTTCGCCGCCGCCACTGTTTTGGCTGCACGCAGATTGGAAAAGAATTTCTCCTTGATGGCCAGGGCGGAATACTTGTGCTCAATAAATGTGGGCGAAATCTGCATGGTTGCTGCTGCTGTTGTGGCTGATTTGGTGGGGGGCGTCGTGGTGTTAGCTGCTGCTGCTGCTGTGGGCCGTTTGACGATGCTGTTGCTGTCGCTGCTGCTGTTGATGTTGTTGTTGTATAAGCAGGAGTAAGAGGTTTCTGCAATAAGTAGAGAGAAAAGGAAATAGAAGTAACAAAAAAAAATATAAAACCAAAAAAAAAAAAAACAAAAGAAAGAAACGAAAAGTAAATCAAAATATTGCACTGAATTAAAAAGATTTAAAAAAAAATGTTTGTTTTTTTTTTTTTTTACATTTTCTTCTTAAGAGTTTACGCTTAAAAGTAAATTCATTTTGCTAAGGCTTACAATATTAATAATACTTTTTGTTGTAGTTAAAAAAAAAGGTGATTGAATGGAAATGAACTTCAATTGTTACTTTTTTTTATTACATTTAAATGTTTCGTCGTCGCGCGCTTCGTCTAAATTAATATTTAAAAGAGGAGATCAGCCGTTAATTAAGAATTAAAGTTAAAATATACATCAAAAATTCATATTGCACAATCAATGCGATTCGTAAACTAAAAGCAAATTAAATAGCAGTCTACAAAATGTTTTCCAATTGTTGGTTGTGTTTTGGTGAGTGACTTTCTGGCTCTTACGAGGAGAGTGAAGGGAAAAACTGGATGGATCAGAGGTCAGAGAATTAGAAACGGCAATCAAACAAAATCAGCTACAGCTACACAATAGGGTATAACATCTTATCTGATCATACTTGAATGTCATATTATTCCAGCAAACATTTGATGTATTTTGTGATCACATTCAAAACATTTTAGAAAACTAGATCTGATTAAAATAGTCCTAAATGCGCTCGTTTTCTGATCATAAATGATTTGTAGTCGGGAGAAAATGGTACCCTAGCAGCGACTCTTCTTAAAGAGTCGTTTTTAAGCCGTTTTTCTGATCTGTTTCTACTCATATTCGAGCAATTTGCGGGTCTTTTTCAATTCGTATTTCAATTAATCACATTTTAAACATTTTCATGAGTCGTTTTCGAGTCTTCTTTGAATCGCACAAGAAAGTAATCACTAATGAATCATTAATATGGCTCGAAAAAGACTTATTAAGCTGAATTTGCCAAAATGATCTTCCAAATGTTGGGTGGGATTGAGCCCCGGGGCTGAAAACTTTTAATTTTTATACTAATTATCAAAGGAAGTTAGGCTTTTTAGTGATAGAGTGGCCCAATTAGCTTGATGCAATAATTGCACGATACATAAGGGGAAACCCCGGGGCTGAAATACACATTTTTTCATTTATCAGGACATTTGTAAAATTTTAACTGCAGACTTCATCAAAGAACTATAGAGCCAAAAACTAAACAAACGTGAATTAGTGAATTAGTTTAGACTTCAATTTAAGCTAAAATCATATTTCAAATGATGGAAATGAGTAAAATGAGTTCCTACAACTTAACCTCTCACCCCAGATGCTGATTTTGGTTGTTTGCTTAAGGAACTTCTAAAATTCTCTGATCCATCCCATCCAATTCCCTTATCTAAAATTAAAATTCTAGTATATAAAGTTCGAGAATGTTTGGAAAGAGTGTGTGTGTGTGTGTGTGTGAGTGAGTGAGGGTGTGTGTTTTCTTCGTATACATCTAAAAATCATGGACCAAGTTCCAGCGTCAATTTGCGATGCATTAATAGCTGTTTGAGTATAGGCTACGTTTCAGTGTTGACGACGCCAGCGCCGACCACTTCAACGGCTGCCACAGACACCGTCACAAGCTTATCTTCTTTGGCCTCCGTGCAGACAGAGGCTGCTGCTGTTGCTGCTGTTACATCACTTGGCGTTTGTTCATCCGTCTCCATGGGCTCCACCAGCATGGTGTTAAGTTTTTGCTGCGTGCAATGGGGTTGGGGTGTGGGTGAGCTGCTTTTACTGCTGTTGCCACTGAGGCTGCTCGTGGGACTGATGGGCAAGACATGTGTTTGTGTTGGTGGAGGGGGTTGCTGTTGTGGTTGTGCCTGAACTGTGGCAGTGGTCTCCTGTTGTAGCAACAGTATGTTGGTTTTTGGCTTCTGTTGTTGGAGCTGCTGATGCTGCTGCTGATTGTTAGTCGTGGTAAAGGTCAGCGTTTGTGTGTTTTTGGTGGGTGAAGTTGCGGGTGTGAGTATGCCCAGATTTACCAAATTGGGCAGCGGCATTTTGTTGCTGCTGTTGTTGCTATTTGTGGTTGCTCCACCATTGGCCACATTTGTGGCCAATTTGAGTATCCGAGTTGCCGTGGCATTGGCCGCCATTAAATTGCTAACAGACTTGGCATTATTGCTGTTGTTGCTGATGTTGTTGCTGGTTTTAATGGATACTAGACCGAGTGTGCTGCGCATTAAATTGTTGTTGTTGCTGTTACCTGTTGCTGAGCTGCCATTCTGTTGGTGTTGCTGCTGTTGCTGCTGCTGGGTGGGAACATTTGTCACTGTCAACTGCTGCAACATGTTGTTGCCGGCATTGTTGTTGTTGCTGCTGGACAAACTACTGCCCCCATGACAACTGCTGGCGCTGCTCGACATATTGCTTATGCTCGACGGACTCAGCGATCCCAGCGACTGTGAGGGCGAATTGCTGCGCTGCATGAGAATGGGCGTGTGTGGTGTGGCTGTTGGCGGATTGGCATTGGGTATAATGGCCGCCGCTGCAGCCGCTGCATTTGCCACCTGCTGAGTGGTCAACACACTCTCCGGCTGTGTGTTGTGGGTAAGCAGTGCATGATTCTTTAGGCCCTGCGCCGTCTTGTAGCTCTTGCCGCAATGACACTTGTAACCCTTGCGCACTCTGTGGGTAAAAATTATGGAAGGTTTATTAAAAAAAAAAGATTTTATCTCATCCCCAATTTCACTCACCTGCCATCCTTTTTGTGGCCATTCTTCGAATGATATTTAATGCCATTCACGTTCTTGTAGCGCTTCTTGCAGCCAGGCACAGGGCAGGCGAATGGTTTCTCATTGCCTGGCGTGCCATTGCTTCCGCCTCCAGAATGCCTTAAGGGAATGGAACAACAAAATAGATAACACAGTTGAGGGAAATGCTCCGTGCCACTAACCTGCTGCCATAGCGCATGATAAACTCTGAGCTAAACTCTTCGGTGGTCCAGGAATCATTGCTGTCCTCCGATTCGGTGACAACCATTTCATCTTCATCCATTTCGCTACCTAAAAGGCAAAAGCTCAATTTAACATTCAATTCTGTAACTGAGTAGAATGATCAACTTACCTGTGGGTGTATTGCTGCGATTGGACGAGGACATGCTGTAACTATGATGCTTAATAGCCAATTTTCGTTTGAGCTCCACATTCCCCGTGCCATGACCGCCACCGGTATTGGTGCCAGTGCTGTTGGTTGTTGTCGTTGGATGGGACAGAAATGTGGAAGCCTCCTTGCGGGTATCTTCCGAAATGAAACGCAGGACATAGCTTAGTGGCAAACATGCAGGCTGAGCCTGCTCTTTTTGTTCCACCACCTTAGGATCATAGTCTGCCAGGGGAGGAAATAAAAAGGATTAGAACAAAGTGAAAAATATTTCTATTGAAAAGATCTTAAGAAGTTCTCTAAGAAGTAGATAGTTTTGTTTCATGTTGGAAGAATAGGTTTTTACTTCAAGTTTCGGTTCGAGTTCAGTTTGGTCTTTCAATTTCTATTTATATTCATTCGACTTGGGAATCTTAACTGATTCCACTTCCGATCGATAAAGTTCGGTAATGAGAATTCGATTCATTGCCTGAAATTTCGACAGTAATTTGCATTTGCGGAGAACGTATGCATATCCGAACTTATGAAAGTTGAGATTCCCTAAAACTCTGCCTGAAATAAAGAACCTCAGTAAAATTGATATATGTGCAAAATGTTTTTGTGCGGTTTCTTATGAACCAACAGTGATGGAAAGGTGCTCATTTTTGTTTTATACCTATGTATTCAAGGTCAAGTCAGGGTCAACGGTTAAATAAATGAACAAAAACCTGTTCAATTTTGAAAATTCTCTTCACAAGGTCCAAAGGGAAGAGTTTGTGATTAAGAACAAATGCTTATTGCAGATCGTTCTATCGAAGGTGTCCCAGATATCACTTCCAAGCTTATTCCAACCCAAATATCATTCTATCCAATTCTAATCTCTCGTGTTTTGGAAAGAGATGTAGCTAAATTAACCCTTAAACCTATTTAGTTAAGCAAAATTAATTTTAGAAATGTAAACATTGGTCGTGTTCAGCTGAAGGATTGATCACTGATCAGGTATCAGAAAACAAAAATTGAGGAAAGTTAACTTTGACTCGGCCGAAGTTTGTATACCCTTGCAGCTAATTTAGTTTTTTGACTGATCGTTCCTATGGCAGCTATCTGTTATAGTCATCCGATACTGCCAGTTCCGACAAATGTGCAGCGTACTTGTACCAGAAGACTTCGTGCAAAGTTTGGCGGCGATAGCTTTAAAGCTGACGGAAGAGATTGCATAGAAACTGACGAACATGGCTATATCGACTCAGCTCGTCGTGCTGATCAAGAATATATATTTTATGTGGTCGGAAATGCTTCCTTCTATGAGTTACAAACATTTTGACAATTTCAATATATCCCCCCCTGCAAGAGTATAATGATGCAGTAAATAGTTTCTGTTACGATTTTTGACAGAAACATTGTCAACATGCAAATTGTAAAAAAGTAGTCAACCTTAAGTTGGATTAGGTTAGGTTAAGTAGGTAGCTGTATCCCTTGAATGGAGCGTATTCTTTAATCGATACATGCCCCTCTATCACTGGAGTTAAACAGAAAGATCAGTGATTTATACTTGATCAGGTTTACTACCTCTTCTGCTGAACGCAGCCATTAATTTACTGGATATGAAATACATAGTTTTCCTTCGGAAAATGAAAAGTGAAACGTTTTTTTGGAGCTAAAAATTTTTTTTTAACATTTTTAGAAAAGTGTATTTAAATTTTGTCTAACTTTATCTAATTGCAACCGATTAATATGCCTTTTTTGGGTTAAACTGGCCGCTAACTGATGGCAAAACAAATTAGCTTTTCAAAAATGACAACAAAATTTGCATTGAAACAAGTTTAAGCATTGTAAGTGAACCCAGACGAAATTATTAATATTAAAACATTAATATTTATATGCAACTCAGTGCTTTGCGCGACAATGACGAATATTTAAAGTAGGTTATTGGTGTACAGAGGGTAAGCCCCGAGCACATGTGTGTGTGTGTCTGGTAGTGCGCACATAGCTTATCTTATCATGACAACAACAATTAAAAGCATAAGCTCAACGTTGGCCTAATCAACAGCAAATGCATAATAATGTCGCACAGGTGACTTGCTGTGAGTGCCAACCGTTCAGCATGTGCCACCAGATGCAAGCAAATCGAGCACACTCTTTATACCTCAATTAAGTCATTTAAGTGCGTAACTGTGTCATATCACTTGGGGAGGCCCCCCCCGGCCCCCCCTTAAGCACTGATTGACGCGTTCGGTGACTTAACCGAGATTTGGTATAATTATATTTCTATTGATGGCATCAACTGAATTGACGTGCAACCACAAAACATATGGTAACAATTTAACCAACTATGAAAGCATATGCTCCACCCACTCTTATCAGAGAGAAGGATGGCTACAATCAATCGATGACACATAAAACGTATAGAGGAATACGAGGGCAGTTTGATAAGTAGGGTGGAAAATAGCATGTACAACACCTTTACCGAAGCCGGGAAGAGGTTTGTTGAATACTAGAGCTACAGCCGTGAAGTAAATTTGACCGTGTCACGACGTAAAAGTGATCAAACAGAGTTTTGATTGTGAATATCCATGATACGTGTTATTTTCGTGAGTGAATTATAATCGAACATTGTGTATTCATCACCAGAAAAATGTGCATAATGACTTATGGTATTTTTCTAACCAAATAGTACGGGCACACTCTAAAAAAGGAAAACAGCTTATACAAGAATTCCAAGATCCACGAACATTTTCCAGCAAATATGCTTTAATTTCTATTTAAAACGAGAGCGTAAGAGTAAAGTCGGCCCTGCCCGACTTCGAAATACCCGTTACTCAAGGCAATTGGTGTTTAATAACCTCATGCGGCTCAGATAAGTATGCAATGTTTTTTAACTCTGCCATTTATTATCCGATCTTTATGAAACTTTGTGAGATTGTACATATTGTACATAAATCTGAGCTCGATAGCTTACAAATTGTAGGAGATATTCAACATTTATTGCGGGGGCGGGAAGGAGCGTGGCCAAAATTTGAAACAAACTTGATCTGCCTGCAGACAATACTAGATTACATCTCAAATTTGGTTGCTCTCGCTCTTCTAGAGTCTGAGATCTAGGTGTTCACACAGACGGACGGACGGACAGACGGACATGGCTATATCGACTCGGCTGTTGATGCTGATGAAGAATATATATCCTTTATGATATCGGAGATGCTTCCTACTGCCTGTTACATACATTTGCACGACTTTAGTATACCCTTTTTACTCAACGAGTAACGGGTATAAGTAGAAAGAAACCTTTTCAATTTTTGGTGTTTTACAGTGAGGTTAAAAGGAGGCCTATTGGAACTTGAAACTAAATGTGGTGGGGGATGTAGTTAACGGGGTATACGATGGGTGAACGTGGAATGTAAAAGTCCAAAGCCAGTCGAAAGTCGTCGGATTGGCCGTCTCTTTAGTGCAAATCCTCTGTATAATTGTCAAAATGGGAGAAATTCTTGAAACAGCTGTAAGGAGGTCCAGAATTAAATGAGGTGTCATGTGTGTGCCGACTAAAAAATAAAAAAACACACACAATGACTTGCCAAACAGCCCTCGTATTGTAAATTTCTACGCATTTTCGCAAACACCTGTTCATACATACATATATTGGTCCCTCTTAAACAATGAGTTTAGAGCGCCTTTTTGGCCTACGGCGTCATTTGCAATGGCGGTCAAATCAGTTGTTCGTCACATTTTTGTTTTATATTTCATTTCGAATTTATTGTTGTTTCTTATTTGTGTTGATAACCTTAAGCTGTTTTTTCTCTCGCTCCGGCATTCTCTCTCTCTGTCTCAAATGTCTGTGCTAGGTGACACTTGGTCCAATGGTTTGTTTATCAAATTGCAACGCATTTTGCTGGCTATACTAGATATAATATTGTACATACATACAAACATATAGATATGAAAAACAAACACAAAATGAACGCAGATGCCGCCGCCGCCGCCGCCCGTTATTCCTGTTATTGCTTCGACGATGTCGTCTGTCTGTGAGTCATATGCACTTGTTGCAGAATTTTTAGCAGATAATTATACACTTATACGTGCATACATCCTAGAGTTGGGCGCGTGTCGTGTTTTTCTTTGTGACAAAGACACGCACGACTCAACACGACCTTCGGACGTGCATGTGCGTGTCAGACACGACATAAGCCGGATACTACTTAGTTCCACAGATTGTTCAAAAAGTAAAAGAAACACCGACACCCATGTTTATGTACTAAAGTAACATGTTTTTAGTCAAGAGTTAACAAAATGTGGTCTTAAATGGTCTAAGAACTTTTGGCAGATATTTTAAATTAGACATGAACTGATGAACATGGGGTCGCAAATCAAGCTAAAGAAATATTGACGTGCTTGTGACACGCTCCCATCTCTAATACATGCAGACTCACATGCATACCCGTATACAAGTGAATTTGTTTAAACAAGCGGTTCTCGCTTTGCTTGTCCAATATAAATGAAACAAGAGCATTTTGGCTGAAATTTGATAAACAACAGCAATCAAATCTAACCGAGTCATTGACTTAAAGCCGATTAAAGCGCGCGCGCTCTTTATGGTTATCGATAACAAATTCATGGCGCGTGTACCTTATGTGCATATCTCCCCCTCTATATCCCCTTTGCATACATACATATGTACAGATATGTATGCCTTAGTTTTCTGGGGCACAACAGGTGCCCAGTGCCTGGCAACTGTGCTGCAGCAGCAGCAGCAGCAGCAACAACAACAACAGCAGCAGCAAAGGACAAACGTTGAAGGTCTACCTTCTGTTTGTTGCCAGGGCAGAGACGCGAAGCAGCAGCGCCAACGCCCCATCGCCGTTTGTTTGATAAGACGAAATAAACAGCAGCGCACATTACGCCCACGCATCAAATGTCCTTCGAGATAATGAAATGATAGGCATTTATAAGCCGTGCGCTTGCTCACGTAATGGAACGAAGCTGAAACTGACATGGATATGTGGGATACAGGGCAGATACATAGCTTTATGTAACGCCTGGCCCGGGCAGCCAAGCGTCTGTGTGTAAATGTGTGTGTGTGTGTGTGTGTGTGTGTGTGTGTGTGTGTGTGTGTGTGTGTGTGTGTGTGTGCGTCTGTTTTGACCGTTATCAAACAGCTGCCAACGTAACTGTAACGCAGTCAGCTGAGCCTGAGGGTAGACACCCCTATATGGGAAGCACCACCACATTTAACCCACCCCTCCCCCCCTTAAAGCAGACACATAACGCACCACCAATTTCACCCCCTCTCTCCAGCCGCAATTGAAGCCAAGTGGCAACACTGAGCTTAATTTTATTGATTTTCATTGCCGGAGTAGCTACAACAGAACAGAAGCAGCAGCAGCAGCAGCAGCAGCCGTACCTGGGCTTAGCCCACGAAGCTAAAATTAGAAATAAGTGTGTTTCGTTTTGTAGGTTATGTATGAACTTGGGGACCCGCAACCTATTTTTTTGTTGATCAATATCACATTTCAGGATTAATTAGAAATATTTTTGATTCAATTCCGGCTGCGGCTTATGGTTTTATAAATTGCGACCCTGTTCCGAATTGCAAATCGTACCGTAATCTAGGTTATAGTTTGAGGACAAGAGGAATTGCTAAAGCAGTTGAAACTGATTGCTCAATGCCAAGTGAATTTAATTCGTCAAAAATAGGTGGCCTGATCAGACTTTCTTCATACTTTATATATAAAATTGTGAACTTTAAAGTTGAAAAATGGAGGAAAGTCAACTACGGCTCGGCCGGAGCTTGTATACCCTGGCAGTTTGTATAATTTATCTTTAAATAAGTATCATTCAAAAAGTTAATTTTCGCTTTGAAGAATTCCCGTAAATTGGTTCGGCTGGTTTGCAATTTATAATCATCCGATTTTGATAAAATGGTACAAAATTGTGCTGAAGCAGATTATAATAATAACATGCAAGTTTGAAGACGCCTAAAATTTTAAACAAAAGAAATATTCTTACTAAAACAAGTTTTTCGAGCGATCTTTTGCATGTCAGCTATTTGCTAAGGTCGTCCAATTTCGACACAACTTTGTAGAATTGTGTGAAACTACATAAAATAAATACATACATAAATTGGAAACGCTACCATTGAATACAAAAAAGTTTGTCTTACTAAGAGGATTTTTACATTCTATTAGTTCTATGGCAGCTATATTGTATAGATGTCCGATTTCGACTAAGCTTTGTGGAATATTGGAAAAGCATTGCAAACTAATAAATGTAAAGTTTGGAGACGTTTCCATAAAAAAAAAAAAAACAAAAAAGTTTTTCTCATTTAAATTAGTTTTCGACCGATCGTTCCTATGACAGCTATATGCTTTATCTGCAGCGCATATGTGTTTCACATAATCGTGCAAAGTTTGGTTGAGATAGCTATAAAACTGACGGAGGAGATAGCATAGAAACAGATGGACAGACAGACGAACATGAATCAACTCAGCTCATCATCATGATCATACTTTTTATGATCGGAGACGCTTCCTTCTTTTCGTTACAAACGTCTGGTCAATTTGAATATATACCCTCTGCAACGTTTACACGAAAACCGAACCGGATTTCGAAACAGGGCCATTTATTTTGCATTTTTGAAGAAAAAATTCTGATTCGGTTCTTTCAATATCAATAATACCAATTTCAATATCAATAATACATGTAACTTGACTGAAAAACGGCAATATGTCGATAATATTGGTTTATTCTGTCACACAAAATCAGAAAAAATTTATTTGTAAAAAGTCTACAACATAAGACAACTCCGATCAGTGCAAGTGGTCGTTCTATCTGATCTTTACAAGAGCATACCTAACAAATATTAATAAGACTTTGTTTTCAAAGTATCGCAGTAGTGAAGTTTTTATTTCTTTAAGCTGAGTTTCGACACAACACTTCACATAATTAGAAACACTTTCAAACATCAAAGTATAAGTGTTTTTGATTATGTATTAAGTACTGGAATCAACATACACTTTCGTCTATCAGAGTAGACTAACATATATCGCTTACTAAAAATATCAAGTGACAGATTGATTCTTCATATGCATATTGATTGTTGTTTCCTCTTTATCAATAGTGCTTTGGCAATGATTTAAACTACACCAGTTGCCCTGGATTTGAACGACTTCACTCCGGTTGGATATTTATGATTGTATGTTTCAATATTTTAGATTTTTAGTTGTAAAACTTTTTATCAGAAAAATGTTGAAATTAAGACTTGCACTTAATTATCTTGAATGCAGCTGGCTTAATATTACGCTCTTATTGGAATAGACTTTCTTTACACTTAAGTTATCTGCCATTTTCAAAAAAAAAAAAAATAGAACATCGATTTTTTAGTCGGACTTTCGTCGCTATATCGTCGCGGTAGTCATAAAATTCTTGTCATTCTCAGTCAAAGAATAATGCTGTCATGGGTTAAAACTATTAACAATACATAACTTCGTACAGAGTACAGAGTATATTATAGTCGTGCTTGACCGACTTTCTTGTTGTTTTCCTGTCCTGTGGGAAACAGAAGAAATGTCTGTGGGATACGGATCCATTTAATTGGATATGTCAATGAGCCTTTGGCCTAATGTCAGGACATTCACTGGGGACTTATCAACTTTTTATAAACAAAACTAGTTGTAGTGCAACAGGACTGACAATGGGGGGTATTCTTGCTGGATATACATTGAGCTAATACAATTGGTCAGCGCAGAATGCCTCTTTTGTAAGACCGCTTAAGTATTGTAACAAATTGCTAACGAAGTTAACCACAACACTTTATTAACAGCCACTCACGACATTTTCTATTAAACTAAGGTCGGTTTCGTCCTTTGGGACTGTTTAAACCAAGTTTGTTTGTGCAATTGATACCTAAAATGGCGACGTATGTTAATTGGTGACCTTTAAGATAGGCATTGAGTTTATTGGAAAGTGTGCTTAGGCTCAGCAAAGATTCGTTGATAGGAAGGGTGCAGAAGAACACCGAAAAATATAGTTATTTTATATTCCAGGTACGTTCTGAACCGAGCCGCTTTAAGCCGAACCGCTAACCAAACTTAGATAGCGCCGAACTGAACCAAAAACCGCAAATCAAAGCAGTTCGTTTCAGTTCACTGACGAGTTTTAAGACCAAAAAAGTTTCTGAATTTTTATCATGTGTCTTAAATAAGTTCTTATGGCTTTATCAAAATAAATCACAACTTGAGTTAAATTCAATCAAAATTACGTGGATTTTAGCATTTAAAAAAAAAAAATGATTTAAAAACATAATTTAAAGAAATATCGGGAAATTTCAATCGATTTAGTTTTATTTGTGAGACTAGCTAAGAAGAACACCATTGAACAGCTGCATGCAAAAACCACAACGATATCAAAACAGAGATTACTAGAATACTAGATAATATTTCAAATTCCTAAATATATGAATAAGTCTAACCAACTTGGATTTGAGTCGATGATCGATTAGAAGATTCGAAAAGCGAGTGAGCGATGAATTTGGGAATCTATTCTAGAATCATTCAATAAACTTTGGAATCAAGGATCTAAACACACGGGCTATATTTGTGTAGCAAACTAAGCACTAGCTCTTAACCTTTATCTACTAATTGTTTATTTTAATAATTGCTTTAGCCTGTCAATTTTGAGACTGTCTCAAACTATTTAGACCAGATAACAAATTAGTCACCAGAAAAATATATCCAATTTTTAATTGTGAAATTTTTGTTCAAACAAACCGAACCGATATTCTGGATTCGGAACAGGTTCATTTATTTTTAAACACTTTTCACAGCGAAAATTATGCTAGAATGCCGGCTTCGAACCGGTTCGAATCAAAATCGGTTTGCAGCCCTGATTGAAAGCCAGCAATCGTATATTAATTATATACAGCAGATTTGAAGCGGTTGGTCAAATTGAACAAGCTTGCTTTTTTACGAAGAAAGTGTTCAATTTGTAAATTGAGATGCCAGCAACACGCCCTTCCATATGGTAGCAACATGTGCATTGGCATTATAAACTTGTCACAGAAGCCAAACATTCGTCACAAGGCCTTTCCACTCCGTTCACAAGCTACAAACACATTAAACATTACATTAATTGGCTTAATCCTATGGATAATGTTGCTGCACCTGTCGCGCTTAAAAATACACCAAAACCCAAGCCAAGCCAAGCCAAACGCAAGCGGGCAGACAGGTCACACAAAAAAAAGGCGCCCAACTTTTGCCGGTTCCACGGCAAGATGCTGCGTTGGCCGCCGCCTCATACCAATACAATGAAACACTGGACACTCACAATGTGGTTGTGGTTGTTGTTGTTGTTTGAATTGATCACCGGCTCTTTGCTTGGCTTTGTTTTGTTGCAAATACTGTACACGCCGCAGGTAGAACAACTAAGCCAATTGTGAATGTAGCGTGCATTTTGTTTGTGGGTCTGGGTCAGAGTTATTGATTTTGTCTGTATTAAACGTAGGTGAAGTAATTTAATTTGTTTGCAGCGAGATTGAATTCACATCACGCGACATGTGTGATTTAATATGGTTTGTTGACGTTGTTGTTGCACTTTGGATTGGCTCACCTATGTGGGTGTCCTCGATGTGTGATATTAGATCGCTTAAACTTGGAAATGTGATGCCGCAGCCATTATATTTGCAGACGTTTATCAGGAACACGGCCATATCACTCGAGTCGTACACTGTGACTGCCTTCGCTTGTAGTTATGTAAAATTAATCGAACGAATACTGTTGTGTGTGTGTTTGTTGACTATCGATTAAGTCGACCGTCGTTTATGTGTTATCGATAGCGAGCATAGAGATGTGTTGACCGTCAATTATGTGTTATCGATAGCGAGCATAGGGATGGGGATGCTACTGCGGCTGTTAATGGCTCTTGCACTTAATTTCGTTGTAAATACTAGGTTTTAGCTTCTTGTTTAGGTAAATGCAGCGAAATTTATATTTGTATCATCAACCGCGTGGCTTCCAGTCAAAGTCAAGTGTTGTTGTAGTTGTAGCTGGGCTGCTGCTGCTGCGTGGTGTGGTGAATTTGCTGCTGTTATGCAATTGAGGGAGAAAAGGTGGGGGATTTAGAGAACTCTTGTTGTATGTACACTCGGCAATCGGAAAACACATTTCAATGTTGCTCTACTTACAGCATTCTGTTACGATGGTGTGGCGTTTGCTCAGTTTACAATCAATTCAAAACATATTCGACACGACGTGACGTAGACACCGACGACACGATGTGGTGAATAGGCCAGTTATAGGGCTGCCTGCCGCTCACGCGTGCTCAAGGCAACCCTGCTGGATGAACTATCGATATGATACAAACAATCGAAAGTCACTGGTCAATGGTGGTGAAGTATTTGTCGACTTTTAAGTAATACTTTTTCATATTAAGCCATTAAAATGTAAAGTTTTATCAAGCTAACATTTTTACCCAGACAAATACTTTTTGGCCTGCCACTTTCGGACCACTGTCGATTGAAATAAAGTTGGAATTAGCTACAGGAATTATAAATTAAGACTCCCCTAAAAATTCACTACAGATTTGATACTTATTTTCCTCAATTTACTAATTTTAAATTAGTGTTACCTATCGATAAGCTAGCGACTTGCAACCCTGCTGTCGGCTCGCTTTCCAATTCACCTCGCAGCCTAGAAATTTTCATTGGGGTAAAGACAGTTTTCGCATTCAATTCGATTCCACTGTTGTTAAGGGTTTGTTCGAAGTGAGTTCCACGTAGCTTGCTGCTGCTTAGAATATATGGAGGGGGAGGAAAAAAAAAAGAATTAAAATAAAAGTGAATTGAAAGATAAAACGAGTGGAAGTGTTAACTAAATTAATTGAAAATAATTTTTTATAAAAATTATCGCCATCTTGCGGCAGACACACACACACACGTGTCTCCAGGGAACTGTCAATTTATGAGAGTGTGTGCGTGTGTGTCGGAGTCGTTGCGTCACTGAAAAAATCAGAATTAACAACTATTTCGGGTTTTCCAAAGAAAATTAGCAACTAAAGGCACAAAACATCTCCCTTTAACCCTCTTCAAGTGATCAATCAACCAAAGTTTTGTGAAAGTACAAATTTTCCGCCCCATTACGTAACTTTCTAAGGCGGCGGCAGCTTATAACTTTATTTACTTTACAGTTAATTCTCATTTATTCATTTTATTGCAGAGATCCGTGCGCTAGCTTCAAGTTTGTCGTAAGCCAATCCAAAAAAAAAAATCAACTGAAAATGTTCGTGTCGACAGTCTCTCGCATTGCCCCCCTTGCCAGGAGCGCAGTAAGTACACAAAAAATAACATAAATTGTTGTTGTCCCATGTGCGAGATCAAATTAGTTGCAATTACATAATGGCCAAGTGCATTGATTTGTAGAGAGCTTCCAATGGCCTGCGGTGAAAATTCACACATACACAGTTACATAAGTTGTAGGTGCTGACTTTTTGAGGTTAGGTTACGCCTCGGCGGTGGCCAACAATTTGTTTGCACTAAAATTGCAATTTATGTATCTATTATGGCAATGTATTAGCAATTGAACCAGCTCAGATGTATTTGAAACTTAAAGTACTGCCCTGACGATATTGTATAACTCCAAGCTCAAATCAACGTTGAGGTTAGGTTAGCTGAAAATGTGTAGCTATGCGGTACATTTTGGTTGTTCAAACAAACTGCCGGCATTATCTTATATCTGTGGGCAAGCGAATAGCCAGGGCCAAAAATTACTTAATCGTTGCATAACTCTTGGCCCTGGCCGAAACCGATATGAATTAGTCTTAATCGTTTGATCTCACAACTGGACAATAATAAAACAAACCCTCTACTATATACATTATCCATAATTCCCTTACTTCTCTCTACCCTTCTTTTAGCTCCTCGCCAACTCCAAGCAATACTTGCGACCATTGAGCAGCGCCGTCATCAGCCAGAGCCAAACCCTGGCCGCTCAGAACACAACCCCAGTTGTGTCACAACAAATCAGGTCATTCCAGACCTCGCCAGTCACCCGTGACATTGATTCGGCAGCCAAATTCATTGGTGCTGGCGCTGCAACAGTCGGTGTCGCTGGTTCCGGTTCGTATTGTCACAGTTCCACTGTTCCTTCCTCGCACTCGCCCAGTCCATTCACCGTCCTGGTTCCAGTCAGTTACAATCTAGCATCTGGGGCACACATAAACGAGTATCTGATTACTCTCCTACATTTGCCCCGGGAAGGTCTGAGAATTGGCCAAAAGCCGCCTTTGTTTTTGTGTTGAACAACATGCCAATGCACTCCAAAGGTGCTTGGTGTGGAGTGTGGCTTTTATTTCCTAGCAGGAAACCTGTGTGATTGCAGGGCGAAAGTACCAGAAATTCTGCTGCGTTTGGTTTGTTGCCGTCGACTTCTGACCGCCGCCTTGCGTGCGCATTGAAAACTTTCGTGGCCAGCTGTTTTAGTGCGATGTGCTTGCTGCAAGAAACCTTCGGGTGGAATGTAGAACTCAATTCAGACTAATCTGTGACTGACTGGGCCTAAACAGAAGAGATTGAGCGGAAGGAGAAAGGATCAGTGACTGCTTAATCACTCTACCATAATTCTACATTAATTTCAGATATTTAAAATTCGAGAATTATCCAATTCAAAAAAGATATTGATAGGTTTTCCAAATTTGTGTGCAAAATTCATTAATTCGACATGATTTTCATATTTAAATACCTCAAAATATTCCTTATTTTAATGAGAAGCGAAATATCTATACATATCCAGGGCTTTAAGTGGACTTTTTGACCAATTTTCAAGAGCTTGTACATTTTCTGGTTAAGTCCTTCAACTTAAAAGTTGTAGAATTTCCGGGTTAAATTTGGTCCACAAGGTCTTTTCTAATTAAAGATTCGTTAACTTTTGCCAACAAATTTGAGTTCAAGAAGTCGGATAACGACTATTTTTGTCGATTATGCGGAAACTAAATGGACTATTCAAATCAAACAGATTAGGTAAATGATTAAATAACCAGCATTATTTTTAAACCGGGAAGGGAACGTGTAACTAAGCTCAAAACCACTCTCCAAGTACCTTAGAAACTTTTATCTCGCCATTCATCACATTAAGAACTTCCTGTCAGCGAATAGGTTTCACTAATTCTACTTTTATCTTCTTTTATATATCCCTACTCAACCATCCTAAACTAGGTGCTGGTATCGGAACAGTATTCGGTTCCCTCATCATTGGTTATGCCAGAAATCCATCCCTGAAACAGCAGCTGTTCTCATACGCTATTTTGGGTTTCGCCCTGTCTGAGGCTATGGGTCTGTTCTGTCTCATGATGGCCTTCCTGCTGCTCTTCGCCTTCTAAGCGGTGAGATGCCCACTGCCTGCAATTGAAAATGTGAAGAAAACCAACAACCAACAACACCAGCGTTAGTTTTTTCGATTATTAATGATAAAACCAACAACAATTTGATAGCAAAGAACATCCTTGTGTACTATCTAATTATAAAATAACAACAACAACCACAACATAATATCTTATGTAATTTTGTTTTTAAAAAACATCAGAGCGAGGAAACAGCCCCCCAACAACATCAGTGGATAGAAGGAAGAACAGCACACATTTGGCTAGAATCGACTTAAAATTAGATTTTAATTGAAGCAAGCTTCATCACACACACACCCCCCGCACTGAAGAAGGTTCCATGCGCCGCGCTCCAAGTCTCTCTCTCCCCCCAAGATAAACAAAAATTAACTTGCGGCCGGCAACGTGTGCAACTTTCTTTGATGCCAGTGGTGTGGGCTTCGATTTTATGTGGCGTGTACTGAAAACTTATTAGTTTTGAAATCATCATTCATTTTATGTAAACGCAGTTAATAGTTTGTGTTCCACCTAACATTTGAATATCATTATGTAATACGCAAGAAAATGAATTAGGGGTTTGACGATGGCCGAAAGTAAATGCAAAATAAAGGAAAATCATGAATGTGTAATAGGAATGATTGGATTTTAATTTAAAAATGTTGGGAATGGCGCAAATGCCCGGGTTTAACGGTTACACCACCGTTAGCGCACAAGGTCACACTTAAAGTTCGATGCCGTTAGAGATGAGCAATTGGCAGAGAAAGTAATGTTATTTTCAAATGTTAATCCTTGCCCTTGAATCGTGTGCAAGATTTGGATCAAATCCAATTGATTACAGAGAATGGCAGAGAATGTAATTGTATTTTTATATGTAAGTCCTTGTCCTTGAATTCCCTGCAAGTTTTGGATCAAATCCAACTAATTGTGATCACACGTAAAGTTCGATGGTGTTGGAGATGAGCAATTGGCAGAGTATGTAATTTTATTTTTAAATGTTATTCCTTGTCCTTGGTGCCTGTGGAAGCTTTGGATCAAATCCAACTACGCACAAGGTCACACTTAACGTTAGAGATGAGCAATTGGCAGAGACTTTAAATTGGGTTATATATGTTTCTGTGTCGGCAAGAATTGGATCAAACCCAACCATAAATTTTGCATAATAGTTCAAAAATTTAAAATGTGTCGTTTTGGCTTTTAATTGTTATCATTTTAGGAGTTACATAGCTGAATGTTGGCCGGAAAAAAGCAAGTTGTAAAGAATTTTTTCTGAGAAGAACCTTGAATTTATTATATCAACAATTTGAACACGTTTTAAGGAACCTCTTAATTGTATTTGTAAAAATTATCACTCGGAAAAAACCAAACTAGTTTTCTTTTAGAATAAAAAAATTAAATTAATATATAAATTAGTCGAAGAATTCTTCAAAATAAATTGGAGAAATCGTGTACGCCGAGCTTGGACGGTAACTTACCGTACATACTGTTATCATGATAAGTTACCCCGAATTTGTTGTTTACCGGCCCGGCAGCACTGTTTTTACAAAAAGAAACTTTGACACTGCACTGTGAAACATTAAATTTATTAAATATACTTAAAAACATGGTTGCGAGGGGTGGAAGAAGACCACTATGGTTTGAAAATGCGGCTAGCGTGGCTTTTTTTACACCGAAGCCTCGCCAAACCGCAGTTTGTCAAGAAAGTGTCCTTGTATGTTATTCGCAGTCACAGCGACTCGGTTGTCCATCTCTAATTAAGCATTAGCGGCGGCCCATCTCTAATTAGTACTGCACATCTCTATAGCTGTGGCACGTGCAAACCATTTTGTTATGGATTTTGCTAAGAAAATCCTCGGCAAATATGGCTGGAAAGAGGGAGATGGCCTCGGCAAGAACAACAGTGGTATAGCTGCTCCCTTGCGGGCCACTCTTAAGTTCGATAATGCCGGCTTGGGTGTGGATCGGGCCAAGGAATTCAACGATCACTGGTGGGAGCGTTGCTTCAATGAGGTGAGAAGAAGTTCAATAGTTTAATAAAGTTCAATAATTCAGCATTTAAATTTAATTGATTTTCAGGCGGCCAACAATGTGGATGTTAAGGTCGAGCAGAATGGCCATGTTAGTACAGGTAGGCGTGATGGCGAAGAGGCTGTGGAGATCTCTACCAAAAGCTACTCTGCACGCAAACTCAAGGCCAAGCAACAGAAGTCCAAGGAGTGCGGCGACACATCTAACGTCTATGACAACTTTCTGAAAACATCGTTGCTCACCGAAAAGGGCGGTGAGGTTACCAATGATGAACGCATCAAGGAGGAGGATATTGCAGTGACCAGTGTCACCGTGCTGACTGATGAGGAGCTGTTCAAGGCCTGTGGGGGCAGAACAGCGCATAAAGGCGCCCGCCATGGACTAAAACTGAGTGGGAAGCTGGCACGTTTGGAGCAACAGGAGCGTGAGATGCTGGAGAAGCTGCAGGGCAAACCATCAGAGAAGCTAGAAAAGCAGGAGGAGCCACAGTTGGTTAAAAAGAAGAAAAAGGACAAGAAAATTGAAAAGTCTGTGGAAGTTCAGGAAGAGTCCGTTCCTCCCAAGAAGAAGAAGCGAAAGTCAGCAGAAGCCGACACCGAAGTTCCACTGAAATCCAAGAAAAAGAAGCGCAAGGACAGGGAATAGTTAAGTAAGCTTATTTTTAGTTAGAAAAATAAATCATTTAAAACATTTTCCGTATTTAATTTCTAAAAAATTGTTAATCTAGGTTCACTTTCTGCCCTTGGCTTTCATGCGTCGCGATTTGCCCAATCGCTTGTTAACCGATGCTCCCGCCTTGACTCCTCGCTGACGTCTGGACTTGCCCTCCGACTCTAGACCCGCTGCCGAGGCCTTGGTATTCCTCTTCAGGCCCTTCTTTTTGCCGCCAAAGCCAAACTTTTTATTGCGTAGTTTCCGATTAGTAGCCGATTGCTTCTGCTTGGCCTCCAAAGCCTTTGCATCCTCCAGAAAGTCCAAATTTTTTAGCTTGCCCTTGCGGAACTTTTTCAGCTTGTCCAGCATGTCCTTCTTTTCAGCCTCGCGCTGCACCTTGGTCTGTTTGGCCAGCATTTTGCCCATTTTGCGTTGCTCTCGTATCTGCTTGATGCGCTCTGATTTGGCCTGGCCCTGTTGTTTGGCCATCAGATTGGCTCGCACCTTCTGCATGTGCTCGTCGGATTTGGCCATTTCGGCGAAGTAGTCATCGGGGCGACGTGTTTTAAGGCCCAGCTCGTGCAAACGCGGTATACCCTCTAGCACAGCCATCTGAGCCTGGCGATGGAAGAGCATCTCGCGCTTAAAGTCATTCAGTACGGGATCCTCTTCGGGATTGACGTATGGAATTTTGGCATTTCCCTTAAACTGATTGGCGCGCTTCTGTTCGTGTTTCTCCAGTTGAACGGCCAACTCTGGAGCGAGTGGAGCCAACGTGTTTACCATATCGAGGCGCTCCACCCAAGGCAACTGTAGGCGAATGGCCTCGGTTTTGACCAAGAGTTTGCTCTGGAAATATAAAGGAATTAGCAAGACGGCAAGCAGCACACATTGAGATCTTACAATATCATTTATGGCATCTCGTTGCTCTCCACTGAATTCCACATTTAGACCTGGTTTCAGCTCTCCTCTCTCAAAGGCCTCTTGCAGCTGGAAGAACCAAAACATATGCTTAACGGGGGGGGTTCTGTAATTATAGCACGACTCGGACTTACCTCGGCATCTGAATTATCATCTGAATCGTATTCGGAGCCACTGGCTTCTTGCATTTCAAAGTCTGACATACTTAAAATAAAGTAAAATGTACTTTTACTTTGGGCACCCGCACAACAATTTACACACGTGCGCTTCAAGAGTTATCGTTATCATTCTAGAGATGAGTTAAGTTTATGTAACTGCTACTTAGTCACGGGTCGCAGTTTCTCGCTGCGCGCACTGGAAATAAAGCGACATCAGTTTTTTATTATTTAAAAAAAAAGTTTGTTAAACCCTTGTTCCACTGGCACATTCTTAAGGCCATTCTGAAGAGGTGAATTTTCCTTGTTCCACTAAAGAATGTTGGACTTATCGATGGACTTATCGATCGAAAATCTAGCCTTTTAGCGGAAAAGGATAAAAAATGCCCGTACGAATGTCAAATGTAGTCACAGCGATTTGATTATCCGCAGCGAATGGACTTATCTCTTATGGGGATTTCCCCATGTGCATTTGCACAGGAGGAATGAGGTCATTCAGCTCATCCAGCGAATGACCTTAAGAATGTGCCAGTGGAACAAGGGTATTAGCTAGCTTTCCGTTTTCATCTGCTGTCAGTTCACTAACATAAATAAGAATTTTGAATTTCATTTAATGCAGCATCGGAATTTTAATAGCCTTAAATGGGAAAAACCTGCCCACAACAGGGTTTAGGCCTGAAGAATACTTGTTGATTTCTTTACCGGCGTGATTTCTTAAAACTTCGCGCTATATTTGGCCAATATAAAAAAAGTCAATTCAGGCTAGGTGGCAACTCTGTTTGGCCTGCTCATACGAACTAGTTCATGTGTTCTCAAGCTGGCTGTTAAAAGCGCGTTGCACATGTGAAAGTATTATTACTCATAATAAACATAATTCAGCGAAACCAACACTGTATTTAACAAACTACCAACGAAATGGCAGACACTAAGCAACTGGTAGCCGAAGGCGTCGAGGCAATCACTTTGAACGGCAAGCCAGAGGAAGCGCCAGCGGCAACAACAAATGCGGAAGATGCGGATGTGGTCGATCCGTGGAATGTGGCAAGCGGCACCGACGCTGGCATCGATTACGACAAGTTAATAAGTAAGCCATCAGCCGTACACACACTCAAACCACTTTAACTTAAATGTTGACACGTCTGCAGAACGCTTTGGGTCCAGCAAAATCGATGAGGAGCTTATCGCACGCTTCGTGAAAATCACGGGCAAACCAGCACACCATTTTATACGGCGCGGTATATTCTTCTCGCATCGCGACCTGCACTCCATACTGACGCTCAGGGAGCAAGGGAAACCATTCTACTTGTATACGGGACGCGGGCCTAGCTCGGGATCGCTGCATGTGGGCCATTTGGTGCCGTTTATAATGACCAAATGGCTGCAGGAGACTTTCGATGTGCCGCTCATCATACAGCTGACGGATGATGAGAAGGTATTGTGGAAGGACTTGAAAATTGAAGACGCCATCAAATTGGCGCGGGAGAATGCCAAGGACATTGTAGCCTTGGGCTTTGATGTGAACAAGACATTTATATTTAACAATCTGGAGTTTATGGGGTGAGTAATTGAGTCGGCATTGTATTAGCATTCATTTACGATGCTCTTTGCTCTTAGGAAATGTCCTGCCATGTACCAGAACATCATACGCATTCAAAAGTGTGTCACCTTTAATCAGGTGAAGGGCATTTTCGGTTTCGGTGACTCGGATATTATTGGCAAAATTGGTTTCCCCGCCGCCCAGGCGGCACCGGCCTTGTCCAGCAGTTTTCCCTTCATCTTTGGCAATCGTAAGGTAAACTGCCTGATACCCTGTGCCATCGATCAGGATCCCTATTTCCGCATGACACGCGATGTGGCCCCACGTTTGGGCTTTCCCAAGTGTGCTCTCCTGCACTCGACCTTCTTTCCAGCACTGCAGGGAGCCAAAACCAAAATGTCGGCCAGTGAGCAGAACTCGGCTGTGTATTTAACCGATACACCCAAACAGATTAAGAACAAGATCAATAAGTATGCCTTCTCCGGCGGACGCACCACAGTGGAGGAGCATCGCGAACTGGGTGGAGTGCCCGAAATTGATGTGTCTTATCAGCTGTTGAAGTTTTTCCTAGAAGACGATGTCAAGCTGGAGGAAGTGCGTGTAGCTTATAGCAAGGGTGAAATGCTGACCGGCGAAATCAAAAAACTGGCCGTCGAGGTGAGTGGGGGGAGGTTGGATCAGAGAAACCAATACTGACCACTAATTGTTCTGCTTTTTAGACTCTCACGCCCATTGTGGAGCAGCATCAGGCAGCGCGTAAACTGATCACTGACGAAGTGCTGGACAAATACTTTGAGCTCAGGCCCCTTAAATTCTGCAGTTAAAAGTTGAAGTAAACTGGGAAAATTGTTAGAATAATTACTTAAAGGAGGAGTGCTTGCCCACTTAAAGCTTCGCTGTAAACACTATTTATTTTTATATATTTTGTTTATTTTTATAGAGCATTTCAAACAATTAAAGATTTGGCATCGACTTTCAATTGTGACGACTGACCCAGTTAGAAGTTGCTACTTGACACCCGCCACACTGCACACTCACACACTAAACACATTTTTCTCGTAGCTTCAGCTTTTGAGCTTGAACTTGTCATACGGGGAATTCAACTCGTACGCCTATTAATTTCGTATTCCTGGCAAGATACAATCAATCATCTGGTAGGCCAGCTAAGAAAATAACATTGTAGCTTCACAAAAATGTAAATAATTTTTAATTCTTTTGACGTAATGTGAGAGCCTGCCAGTCTATGGCAGTTTGTGGGTACGGTAAGGGCTCGATATGTAGAATTGAGTTGAGTAGATGTTGAGTGAGAAATTTTGTTAAGAAAAATTGAATTTATTGGGAAATTCCAATACAGATCTGAAAAATATTAGTTTGTTTTAACATTTTATGCTTCACAATTTGTCTTACATTCTAAATCTGTCTAGAAAGTTCTACAACCATCTCAGAATATCTAGGAATTTTAGAAATTCTAGGAACTATCTCTGATATTCTCCATTTTTCCAAATCTTCTAGATAAATAACTTTATAACTTTCAAGAACTATCTGACAATTTTTACAGATTCAAAAACTTGATGAAAACTTCAATGGTACCTTTTATATAGTTCTATTACTAAGCTTCAGTTCGGGACATACCTGAATCAGCCCTGAAATGGAAGGGCTGGTACTGAATTCATGGCATTATATGAGTTTCAGCCATGAATTTAACACAGGCATGTCCCAGTACGTTATGACCCCTGCAGTTATTAGCCATGATTTCAGGGCTGAACTCATGGGCGAGTTTCATGGGAAGTACTGAAACATGCATGAAATTCAGTTATTCCTACTACTCAGGTCTGAATCAGCCCAAAATTCCAGCAAAATTCAATACTGAGTCACACAACTGCAGGGTATTCTTATCAGATATCGGCTTCAGATATTTCATTAACATTCTAGAACTATCTAGAAAATTCTATAAAATTATAGAACCTTCTAAAACACTTCATATCTTTCTAGAACTTCAATATAATTCTATAAGCTTTTACAAATTCGTATAGCATTCTATATCTCCACTATATTCTAGATCTTTCTACAACTATCACACCAAATTTCTATAAACTTTACAAATTTTACAGTATTTTAGAATTTGCGCTTTATAAAAACTACAATTTGTTGATTTATGGCTTTATCTATTCCTTAGACATGGCTCTATTCCTCTCTTGAATCGGTTTGAATCCGTTCCCTAACCAGTACAATTCCTTGACCAGTTTTCAACCGGTTCAGTCCGCTGGTTTAGAAAAGGATAAAAACAAGAAAGAAAGTCGGTCAAGCCCGACTATAGCATACTCTGTACCAACGAAATTATACGCTCAGCATAAATTTTGATGCTGCAGTAGTAGCTGAAAGCAGCGCTGCTTCTGCGCTGCTGCAGCGAACAGTCTTTTGATCATAACTCGAAAACCGTTCATCCAATCTTCACCATTCCCGTATGAACGCACAGATCTCAGAGATGGTAAGAGATAGAGGTTTGACATGTACGGGACATATGCTTCGTTCTGTCTGCAGGCAGATCAAGTTTATTTTCAATTTTGGCCACGCCCCCTGCCGCCCCCGCAATTTAGAAAAAACATCATATCTCCCACAGTTTTAAAGATAGGTGGATTGTTCCTTCTAGACATATTTAGTAATCAGGATAACTTATCGATCCGCCAAAGGAATGGTGAAGATCGGATGAACGGTTGTCGACTTATGATCAAAAGACTGTTCCCTCTTGTTTTTATTAAAGATAAGGAAATTTCGGCTTCAAATCAGGCTCGCAAACCGCATCGGGCTGAAGCAGACCATTAACTGAATTACACACGGAACCGGCTTTATTTTGAAAACGCTAAATTGAACCCAGAGGCACTAAACAAAACGGTTCGGTTTATTCACAAGTTTTAAGGCGATAAACTCTTACGTTCTGCAGACAATCATTCTGGAAAATTTTGAAATTTTCATCGATTCCCTTAAAAAGTTTCATTTGAAATTCAAATAAACTACGATTCGCTAATGGACGCTCTAAATGGCATACCTCTACATACCAAATTGATCCTCAGCTTTACCTTCTAGGGATGACTTGTCACCAATTTAAGTCATGTAAATCTCGAAAATGTGCTACAATTGTACACACACCTGTTAGTAAACCTTTCATACGACTTCATTCCTCATCCTGATTGCTATCCAATTTCCTTTATGGGACAATATCATCGACTATCTTGGACATTTAAAGAGTGTAAGCACCTAAATAAGGATTTTAATGAAATTCAAGTGACTTCTAGGAACACAATTTCATACCCAGCAAGAAATGTAAGAAATATAAGTAAAAACAACTATGTATAATTCTTATACCCTTTCAGAGGGTGCTATAAAATTGTCCAGATGCTTGTAACGCATAGATGGAAGCATCTCAGAACACATAAAATATATATATATATTCTTGATCCGCACGAAGAGCTGAGTTGATTTAGTCATATCCATCTGTCCGTCTGCTTCCATGCTATCTCCTCCGTCAGTTTAAAAGCTATCTTTACCAAAATTTCCACATAGTATTTTAGTACAAATTCGCTGGAAATAAGTTTTGTGGGAACCGGCCGGATCGGATGACTATACCATATAGCTGCCTAGCTAGGAACGATCGGTCGAAAATCCAATCTTTGGGCAGTGTGTCAGTTCTTTAGAGTGTCTACATATTTTGTTTAAACAAACCGAATCATTGGGTTCGAAGCAGGCTCAGCACTTGGTTTGGTTCGCGTTTCGGTTCACTGTTTGAAATGAATTTATGATTGATGTGGGGAGCCAACTGTTACTTAGTTTAAGTCTCCACTGTAGTTTTGTTCAGTTAAGCGGAAATCGTTGAATTTGGGTTTCAAATTGAATTGGGAGTATGTATGTGGAGTATTAAGCCCCGAACGGATCTAAGCTTAGCTTTTCAACTGTTCCTCCGACATGCTTATATACTATTTTGATGCACCCCCTGGATATGGGTACATACATACATGTACCATGTACATATATATATACATATACACACAGGTATGAATATTTTTTTAATTAACTCAAAACACTTGTGTTTACATGCGTCGAAAATATATAGATGTATGTCTGTATGTATAGACGAGTACCTTCAGGCCTGTGTGTGTGTTTGTGCACTGCGATCAAAGAAAAACTCAAACTGAAGTTGTGGCGACTATCCCCCATTCCCATTGCCCAGCCATAAGCCAAACACACAACTTCAGCCCAGGCACACGCGCGCTCCGTCTCGGTCTGATCTCGATCTGGTTACAATAGGAAGGAAATTAAGCCGGCGCATTGTTGTTGGCAGGTATCCTCGCGCGACAAGTTGATCTTATTGACACACGTAGCAGCGGGGCACTCCATCAGCGGGCCATCAGAACTAGTTGATGACGCCATGAAATGGCTTCGGACTGGGAACGTTTCCTTTTCAATTTTCATGCTGTGTAACTTCTAATGGTCAGGTAGAGAAGTGGCCGTCGAATCGAAAGTGTTTCCAGATCGAAAGCGTTCATTGCCGCCGTCAGACGTCGGGCACTAAATCGGCTTAAGCTTGGGCGATGACGGATCAATTGCTGAGTGCAGCGGCCGGTGGCGGCGGTGAGCCACCTGCCCTGGTGCCCGTACCCATATCCACAACGGGATCCTATATGGCGGGCTCCGAGGGAGAGGGCGAGCCCACAGAGCAGCCCGTACTGCTGGAGCTGGGATCAGCAGTCGCCAGTCAGCCGATCAATTACACACTAATGCCCGAGGGAGGGGGCTTGGTGGCTTATCAGCAGTCGAGCAGCATCTCATATAGCTATGAGAAGGATAGCTGTTCGCTGAACTATAGCATCATACCACAGCCGGTGACCATGTGGCCACCGCCCAGCCTCTCCGCCGTTGAACACAAACCCGCCACTGAGCTGGTACCACCGCCCATGTACATGACCTATGCCCCTGGCGGTGGCAGTGCCGAGTTGGAGCATCACATTTCCAAGGAGCATAATCCCGCCTGGCGGGAGAAGGCCTTGCAAATGGAGAAGGACTACCGACGCACTGCCTGTGATCGCGAGCGCACACGAATGAGGGACATGAATCGAGCCTTCGATCTGTTACGCTCCAAGCTGCCCATATCCAAGCCGAATGGCAAAAAGTACTCCAAAATTGAGAGCTTGCGGTGAGTGTTCCCGTTCACCCATTTCGGTGCTTAATGATTCATTTCGGTTTACCCATTTCAGAATTGCCATCAACTATATTAATCATCTGCAGGCCATGCTGCGTGAGAGTCATCTGTCGGAGACGGAAATGGTCTCCTTTAGGCATACACCCGGTGGTACCACAACGCTGCATTACGATCCTCATGCCCAATCCACCACCTATGACTACGAGAATGGGACAGGAGGAGCATCGACCTCACAAAATGGTGGCGGTTGTTGTGCCTGGAGCGGCGGCAGTAGCTCACCCAGCTATGACAATGCCAAGGATCAGTGGGGGGCTTAGCGGCAGCAGCAGCATATAAATTGCCAAAGAAGAAATAAACAGCGGTTTTTTTTTTTGAAATAAAAAGAGAAGAAACGGAGATTTTGGATGTGTCCCATAGTTGGGACTCTTTTGAAATATGAGAGCTAGAAATCTAAATTTTGGTTTAGAATTGATATTATCCAGGCTTTTGGAACCTTCATCGCCAAGTCAAACCAGTTTCTCTACGAACAAGATGATTCGAATCAAACTTGCAAGAAAGAACGGATGATGTTTAACCGGAAGGTCAGTCAGCTTAGCTTAAGCATCTTAGTCAGAGCATAACACCACATTTTAATCTTATCTTGATCTATCTCTTGGAAATCAGCTTCAACAGTTGTTTAAAGCCGACACAAGACATTTTTGTACAGAATATCCGGCTCGAAGGACCTATTGTAATTGCACACTCAGTAAAAAAAAAGGCTATCGGCGTTCTAGACCAAACGGGATAGAATTTAAGCCGTTTTGTACTTGACTTTTTATGTATGATTCGTTCTAAACTTGAAATATGACTGGTAATATTATTGAAATGAGAACAAACCTTTTTGACTCAAGAATATTTCGCAAGATATAGATTCTAGAAAAGCAAGTTCTTAGTTCAAGTACAAAATATGTTAGATTGAGTACAAATTAGACTTATTATCCTTATAGGGTGGCGGTAGTGTGTCTCACTCAATATCAGGCCTGCAAACCGGCTATGCACCGAACCGGTTCGAACACGGAATTCAGACTTTTAACCGAACCTAGACATCAGAAAACTGGGTCTTCTTCCTGGCACCTTTATCTGTTATCTGGTTGGTTTAGTGCAAGTGACCAAAAAAAAGGGGCTGGAAAGTGCAATGTTCAGAAAAACGTTTACAATTACTTATAAAAACCCCACCCATAATAACCTTTATTTTTTAAGCTTCTCAAATAGTTTTAAATAATTCGAGATTTGTGTAGTTATTAGGTTGAACGTGTAAAGCATGGAGTGAACCAACTTTCGAACCAAAACCTTCTCCCAAAAACCTTGAACCTTATATTTCCCAACCTTAACCATTAGTTAATGTTAGTTCAACTTAGTGAACATGAGATCTAAATATTTATACCCTTGCAAAGAGTATTATAATTTTGCCCAGAAGTTTGCAACGTATAGAAATATTAATTTCCGAGCCCATAAACTATATATGTACTTGACCAGGGTGACGTGTCCGTCCTTCTGTCTGTCTGTTTCTACGAGAACTAGTCTCTCAGTTTAAAAGCTATCGAGCTGAAATTTTGCACAGAGTCTTCTTTTTGCTGCACACTACTAATATGTCGGAATCGACCGGATCGGATGACTATATCTCATAGCTCCAATAGGAACAATCGGTCGGAAAACTAGTTTTAGTGAGAAAAACTTTTTTCTTTGCCATGGAAACGTCTCCAAACTTTGTAATCGTAGGTTTACTATGTTTATTTATAATTCTACCAAGTTTAATTAAAATCGTACAACTATATGGTATAGCTGCCATACAAAAGATAGGTCTGAAAACAGTCTGAGTTAGAAAACCTTTTTTGTTTTTAATGGTAGCATCCTGCAATTTGGTATTTGATTGTTTCACATGCTTTCACATAATTTTACAAATTTTAGGACAAATCGGTTGACTATATCATATAGCTCCCATACGAACGATCGGTAGGAAAATGGGAAAACGAGTATTTTTGAAAATATGTAAGCGAGCACTTTATTTATTTATTTATTCGCCATATGGTACTTGGCTACACTAATATTAACCGAAACTTAAAATAAACACACAATTTATTGCCTAATTGAGGAATAATATTCCGCTAGTAGCATCTGGATTGTCGATTTGTTGGATTAGAAGTCAAAGCGCATGCTAACGGGCAAGAAGTTAACATTTTCGAGAGCTCTACACAAAGGTTCATTAAGGGAGTAGTTGGTTCGGGAAATTTGGTAGAAAAAAAGGTTGAACAGATCTAAGACTCCTACTTGGTACACTAAAACTTATCTTATTTAACAAGTAAGGACAATCAATACAACCTAAAACAAGGTCATTCAAAAACATTAGTGACGCAATAGTTCTCCGATCTTCTAGGGTTGAGAGGGCACACCTACTAAAACATAAATGGCGGCAGAGGGTCAGAAAACTTGAGCGGTAGAAGAGCAATTTTCAGAAATTTGTTCTGTACCCTTTCGAGCCTCTTCATATGAATTGCACTAGAAGGGTTCCAAATAAGAGAACCATACTCTAACTTAGAACGCACAAATGCAAAATAAATGCTCAATCTAGTGTAAGGGTCCTTAAATTGGCTGGAATGGCGCTTAACAAAGTTAAAAATGGAATAGGCTTCAGGCAAAATTTAATTAAGGTGCTTATTAAAGAGAAATTTTGCATCGAATTGTACTCCCAAATCAATGGTCTCATCCCGGCTCGATAAAATTTGATTGGTGATTGAATAAGTTGTTGTAATGTTGTAGAGGCATTTGCTATATCTAACAGTAAAGCATTTAATTAGATTAAGTGGAAGGAGGTTGTGCGCACACCATGATCTGACCCTATCCAGGTCATTTTGCAACAAGCGACTGTCATTCAAGTTTTTAATAGATCGAAAAATTTTAAGATCATCAGTAGACCTCGGATTTTGCATATTTTTGAAGGATTAAGATAGGTGAATTCTGATGACGCCAAAGTGCGTTTCATTGAAAAGTGAGTTGAAAACGATGTGGATATTTTTTTAATTTTTTTTTGCATATTTGCATGAAATGCACATGCATATTATATGCAAAATATGCAAAATATGCAAAAAATATGCCATATATATGTGATCGAATTATATATATATATGCATATATTTAGCATATTTATGGCATATTTTTTTGCATATCTTTTGCGAACATTATGCATATTTTCGTTATGCATTAATATTTGTTAAATTTGAACGATAAAACATCTAAATTCAAAGTTTGGTTTCAATCTGATGAGAAATATGCAAAATCCGAGGTCTAATCATCATATAGCAGAAAATCAGAGTTGACAATTCACATCCTTGGGCAGACGAAGTTAGCTTAGCTTTTCGTTTTCATGTTTTTGAATTAACAAAACAAAAATAAAATGGAATGTGATGAAAAACGAGGGTCGAGAACCAAAATTTTACATGAAAAGCTCGTCAAAAAGTATAATGAATTATGTCCAATAGGGTGTTTAAATATTGTTTCCAACTCTTCTTTGCTATCAAAAACAAGAAAGAAAGTCGGTCAAGCCCGACTATAACATACTCTGTACCAAGAAAATTTTTCTTTTGATCATAACTCGAAAACCGTTCTTCCGATCTTCTTCATTCCTTTGGCGGATCGATAAGTTATCCTAATAACTAAATATGTCCAGAAGGAACAAGCCATCTATCTTCAAAACTGTGGGAGATATGACGTTTTTTCTAAATTGCGGGGGCGGCAGGGGGCGTGGCCAAAATTGAAAATAAACTTGATCTGCCTGCAGACATTAGAAGCATATGTCCCATACATGTCAAACCTCTATCTCTTACCATCTCTGAGATCTGTGCGTTCATACGGACAGACAGACGGACAGACGGACATGACGGACATGACTCGGCTGTTGATGCTGATCAAGAATATATATACTTTATGGGGTCGGAGATGCTTCCTTCTGGATGTTACATACTTTTGCACAAACTTATAATACTCTATGTACCTACGGTACAGAGTATAAATATTCGACATTTTTTCCAAAAGGATTTGAACCAAATCCATAGGTTTGATAAGCACATGAATCATTCCAAGCATCGAACTTTAGCTGACATTAAACGAAAAGATTCCACAAATCGAAGCGATTTGAGTCATATTTCTTCTAAGGCTCGATTTCACAACTTCTACTTAGCACTATCTGTCAGTGTTAGTTAATAAAGGGCCGAAAATGCACCTGTGCCAGATAAACTTAGATTTTGCTCGGTTCTTTATAGGCTTATGTGACAGATTGCTCTATGTAGAAGATGAGAAATCGGCCCTTAGATTAACAAGAAGACATACAGTCGGGCCCAAGTAAAAAATAACCCTTAGCAATGACTAAATTAACTCAATCTTAATACACAAACAACTGGCGTTGGGTTTGTCTTTTTAGGTTATATATTTACCATTATTAATTTATTTTGCAAACATTTACATTTGATACTTTACATATGATGCATAGTTATGTTAAGTAAAGAACTGACTGACGATTAGCTACGTAATCATGTGCGAACCTAAAAAGTATAAAACAAAACACAAAAAGATTTAACAAATGTTTATGGAATTCTCGCTGAGCTGCAACCGCATTGCAAAGTGATAGGCTTTCTTTTATAATACTTAGAAATGAATGGAGCCAACTACTGCACACACGCACACACAATTTTTCCGCTAAATTGAGTAGAATTTGGTTTTTGGGATGTGTTGGCTTCGCGCTAACTTAGAAGAAGAGGACGAAATAACAAAAGGTCTCTAAGCTTTTTAGTTGTCCTTCTTAATTCTGGTGGAGGTCATGCGATAGATGATGGAATCTCTGCCAGGATCCATTTCAGCGATGGCATAGCAGATGGCCAACAAAGTCAGGGCAAAGACGACCATGAACCAGAGGATAATGTTGAAGATAATTGGATAATCGTCGTTGTAGTAGGTGGCCAAATTGAATGGATTTCCGGCAGTGTCGGGGCTTAGAGTGTCGCGCTTAGAGCGCGAAATGGCAGCATCCTTGTCCGTGGACTGCACAAAAAGCACAGAGTCGCTGGATTTCTGAGCAGCTGACAGGAGGCGACCAATGGCAGTCGACAGCAGTTTGTTGGCCTCATCCAAGGCAATCGACTTTTCACCATGAGCCTTGGCAATGCCATCAACCGACAGGCGAATGATCAAAACATTTGAGGGCTTCAGCATCTCGGCCAAGTTCTCGGCGGCGGCATTGATGTAACCGATTTCCTGCAGAAATTGCTTATCGGCACTGTGCAACGAGGGATTCAGATGTTTGGTGGGCTTGGCGGCCACAGCCTCGGAGTCACCAAAGCACGACTTGAAGGCCTGGACCTAAAAATACAGCGATTTGAAGTCATTTCTAAGTAATCCCATACGACGTCTGAAGGTACTCACTCCATCATCGTATTGCTCAAAGTTAATGTCACAAACGGGCTCATTGGCCGCCTCCAACTCAGCAGCCAAGGCATTTAGCGAGGTATCGGCTCTGGAACCAACCAGCTCGTAGCTCTTCACATTGCCCGCTGTGGTCACATGGCTCAAGCCCTGCACATGGATGGCAATCACGCCCTTGGCCAGACTAAAGGGATCGCTGATGGTCATGCCGCTCCAGTTCGAGTCACCAGTAACGGCGTTACCCATGGCCGCATACAGAACATCGCCCAGATAGTGACTCTCCAGAGGATCGTTGCCCTTGAAATTGATGGCCTTGGGGCTGTTCAGCACCGTGAACTCGCCCGCAGCATTAACTGGTGATGAACACAAGAGCAAAAGTTAAATAAGTGTAGTTAAAATTCAACATTCTCGGCTTCTGCGCATGGACATGGAGGTTACCCTTTAAGAGTGTGTCACCACCCCCAAACCCAGCAGCGAAAATCTACTTTTTCTGCATTTCCAACAGCTCCCCAGTTATCTGCTCGCTTTAGTTTCTTTGTTTTACTTACTGGCTGCTATAAACAGCGAGAAAATCACGCAACTTTGCAACATTTTCAATTTTCTGCTAGACTTTCAATCATATGACAAACGACTGCACGAAAAAAATCAACACCTCTCCCCCGACGACCCTTTGGCTATCATGTGATGAACAGAGTTGAAGTGGACATGTATCGACTAGTCGATAGTCGATTTTTAGCAGCTGTTAGAGCTGCCAGAGAGTTGGCATGTGATAGAAACTGTGACTAAAGTCATTGCAAACTTAAATTATTATTGTGATTGGTTGCAAATTCTAAATACCACGATATATCTTAAACTGAGACAATATTCATTAAAATAAATCCTAATGGTGTCAATAGATCTGGCTGGACTTAGATTATACAAAATATAAGTTATGAAATTTTGACTTTGTAAGCCAACATCATCATAATTTTTTTTGACCTACCCCAAACGTGGAGGCAGATGAAAAATACACTAAATAAATGATTAAATTCTGAACACATACTTTTATATGTTAACCATTTCGAATAAGCCGCATTTGAGAAAAATTCGAAATAATTGATCTGTTACATATATTGGGTCCTTACTCTGATGTGCGCAACAACAAAAACTAATTTATTATTTTTCTTAAAAAACTTACACACCCAGCCCAGCTTTGCCATCAAGAACCGTCTCTAACTTTGACGTTCGCTGGAACACGAAATCGTTGATCTATTTAGGATACTTTCGTTATTAGAAATACAAGATTAATTGGAAATATGAATTTATAATCAAACAGCATTTAATACATATGTTATATCTGTTACTGCGACCCTTTCAGTCACGTCCACAGTCACAGTGTGAGTCACTTGCTCAGTAACAGTCGCGATTCACAGCTATTAAAAAATCGCTCATCTCTGATTGTTTACAAAAGTTATGGATCCTTATAGCGAAGAGGCAGCCATTACAGTAAGTTTGCCCAAATCTTTTGCAAAACTATCCCTTAATCATTTCGTGCTCATTTCAGCACTTTGGGGATTACCTGGATCCTGACTTCTTTGAGCAACAGCCAGAGGGTCATGCCGTTGGGAATCTACCTTCGAGTGGAGAAAATACAGATTCCAAAGAACACCGTCGACTGAGAAAAGCCATAAGTCATTATAAGAAAAAAGCTGCCTTTTATCGCATGCAGAAAAACATAGCAGCAATTCAACTGCAGCAAATGAGACAGACTCCATAGCAGTTAGTGCTGCTACAACCACGGTCATTGCGCTGTCTCTCGGTGTTGAACACTCAGCTATTTTTCGGCTAAACCGAGTTGAGATATTAAAACCCGTCCATCGGACTTTAACTATACCAACTTCTTATCCGGAGAAAGCAATTCGCTGGTTTATATCTGGGACACAAATCATGATATGTAAGATCTTAATTATACTCGTAGTTAAAAAATAGCGGAATTAAAAAGTGACTGGACATGTATTATTAAAATATCTTGCAATTCTTTATCCGCCATAAATTCGTGATTTTAACACATTCACACAGCACGAATTTAATGTAAACCAATTTGGCGACAAAATATAGCATATATTAGCCGATTAATAGCTTTATTTAGCATTTTTAACGAAATTTTAGATATTATTTTAGTTCAGCCTTTGAAAGCTAAAACAACAACATCACTAAATTATTTTTGGTGATTGGAACCCGCAATTTATCACAAAAACACACTTCAAACGCGCAGAAAAATTAATATTTGGTGACCTAGGCTGATTTCTCAACTTTCTGCTATTAGCTTGAATATAAGACTTTAAAACATGCTCCTGACTCGTTAATAATTCTTTACTGACTCGTTACGCGAAAATACTTGTAACCCGTATGAGGTACTTGATCATAACTCATCTCTATTGGCAACGCAGACAAGCAGCTGATCGATTTGTTGTTTACTTTACGACTCTTAAATTGTTGACCTTTAAACATTAAATTCAAACAAGAACATGTTCAATTTAAAGCATTTGGCCTCAAACTTGTATCGTCAATATGAGTTGGTCACCTGCATTAACATGCTGGAGCCTTGGGAAAGGAAATTAATCAGTGAGTCTTCCGGCTTAGTCACAGAAATAAGAATGGTTAATAACAATTGTTTATGGAATCTTTTCCAGACGGCTTCTTTTTACTTATGGTAGCACTGGTGCTCTTCTCCAGCTGTGTCTACTTGCCCAACTATATGCAGACCCTGATGCAGCTCATTACACCAGCGTCCTGGCACAGTGGGTCCGCCTATGTGTCACACAAAGTCAGCCAAAGTTGAGATAAGCAGACATACTCGTTATTGGAAGACTAATGGAAAAATAATGCTATTGTGATTTAATTTTATTAATCTGAAATCTGTAAATAATTTTTTGTGCCAAACCAGATTCGATGTATCCATTTAAAGATGGGTTTCCGATAGCCTAGCAAGATAAATATGCCCTCAACCAGTCGCAGAACGGAGGTATTAAAAAATAGACCCAATAGTCCGCCCAGGGAGACTGCAAGGGTAAAAAGTATAGAATTATAGAATTAATGCATCCTGGTGCTGACTCACTCAGGAAATCCAATATGGTTTTTGACACACGACGAACATAGCGCTGTGTAGGGAGCTCCACCAGGGCCACAAGTATGGTTGAATCATCATTCTCAGCATCATGATCTCTGTGGGGAGAATACATGAAAGTTATTAGACAAATGTTAACTCCTCCAAAATGTTTTTTAACCTAAGATCTTGGCAGTCACTTACTCATCCGGCGAGTTGAAGATGATATTGTAGTCCGGCTCTTCGCACGAGCTCATACAATCGCAAGACTTTCGCATAGCCATCACTTTTTCATGGACTTTTGTCAGGCAGCTTAGTCCACGATAGTCACAAACGGGCAGTGAGTTCTCTCCAGGCACAGCCATAAAATGGCTCGTGCAATTACAGTAGAGCAACTGCAGCGCCACCGTGCATTCCACCACACAGCCGGAATAGCT
Source organism: Lordiphosa andalusiaca (assembly GCA_035044965.1). Taxonomy (NCBI): domain Eukaryota; kingdom Metazoa; phylum Arthropoda; class Insecta; order Diptera; family Drosophilidae; genus Lordiphosa; species Lordiphosa andalusiaca. Next base: position 905,204 of record JAWNNM010002217.1, on the reverse strand, counting down.
GTAGAACTCATAGATGCCCATCCGATCGCTTGGATGCTCTTGACCATAGCGACAGCGACGCTGCTCCGGGCTTAGATCCAGAACGCTCTCGTGATTAAACACCTCGAAAACATTCAGTATAAGCTCCTTGTAGTGACCCAGTAGCACAGTCTCTCGTATCATACCTTCGGATAGTTGGAATGGCACATCGATGGGTGGGTGCACATAAAGTTGAACATCGGCAGCTGCATGGAACTTGAGATTTCCCGCTCCAGTTAAGCGATTGTTTGTGAATTGTACCTGAGCCACTTTGCGTGCCTGATGCGAATTGAAGGAATAGCATACTCCATATTCGGTGGCAATGGGCAGGAATTGTTCACAGCAATCGAATAGCTCATTTAGGTAGCTGCATTTCAAGATTAATTCGGCGCATTTGGTGCGAAACTGTAAACCAGCGAGAGGGATGGTACACAGATTAGATAGATTAGATCAAAATAATGAGGCAGGTGATGTTCCGACTGGGTACAATTCACCGTTACAATACGGTGACATGACATAAAGCCCACGGACATAAAGCCCATATCAAAATTAATCTTTGTGTACTCCGAAAAATCACTCAAATTTGGAATAATCGTTGTGTACTCCGAAAAATCACTCAAATTTGGAATGGGCGATCAGTCATAGTCTATTCTAAGTACGGACATAAGGCCCAGAAAAGTTTTGAGCTAAATTTCAAAGCAGTGACCAAAAATTTTTCATTTGCTTCTATGTTTTTCCTTCAGTACTCCAATTTTTTTAACCCAAATATGTTCTATTTACTTACCACATCGAGCAGCATGGTAAAGTTTTCCGGACACGATCGTTCGGCGCATTGGTCGCAGCTACTGCAAATGCCCCGAAAGAATACAATTTCGCTAATAAAGTCATCAATTTGTACATCATGCTCAACGCCAAATGACACATCACTTAGATCCCAAATCTTCTCAGCATTGTAAATCTCACAGACGGTAATGGCCGGAAAAGTGGAGTTCCAGTTAAGACTAAAATGGGAATATATTTTAAGAATCTCCCTCATTTATCAACCTTTCGACCAGCATACTAAATGGTATCCAAGTTAAAGGAAACCGATGAGGAGAAATAGTTTGCCAACAGGGATTTAGAGACCGATGCAAAAAATGGCGTTGTATAAATAAATGTGATTAGAAACAGCAACCTTTAACAACCATAAAAAAATAGTATATTTATGGTTTATATTTATAAATGTAGCACAACTCACCCCCTTAGACTCAAGCGAAAAAACCCGCTCCAGCTCATGGTGAACCTACTGTGGATAAAGGCAAAAAGCCTCTGTTATGCGTGTCATCGTTTCAGGAATTTTAATACACAAAGGCAAGCAATGTGGTCGCAGATACAATCTATCTATTGTTCATACATTAGTACTAACTATGTCTATTTATTGTATGGATTCAGTTTAATGTTTCATTCAACATGGAATGGACATCATCTGTTTACTACCTAGTGAAAGGGCTCAGATTTGAAAACGTTACGACTCTAATGAAATGAGAGATATTACGTCTCAATTAATGCAAAATACTTAACCGCAAATTAAAACATACCAATGCCATTGCTTGGGGTCTCTTAGGTAGTGAATCAGCGGATTTTGTAATAGCATTCGGAGGAAATTCATATTGTTTCCCCTAAATCACGACGACAGAGAGTGTACGATTTAGTAGATATTTGAAATCGTTTTGATAATTGAGGTTAGTGACATGATTAAAAATGACTCACATCAGATTAATACAATGAATGATGTTCGAAAGTGCTGAAAAGAATTTGCATTTATGCCTCAAGATTGATCTTAATTTGAATATTTGGAATTCCCATTATGACTCATATCTGGATACATTTATTAAAATAATTTTTATGGGCTTTGTTTATACTCAAAACATACAAATTTTTTTGGATGTGGTACCTTAATCTATATTCCCGAATTTTATGTGAATTCTACTTTTCTCTCCTTTTTTCGTTTCGAGGTTCGAGCTCGCGCATCTCTACTAATATATTCCAATGTCCACTATTATATTCTATGTCCAATTTCTAGTCAACTACACTCAAAAAATGTATTTTCTGGTTTGTAGAAATTCACCATAAAATAGTTCTTTTCTTGTTTTTTTAAACAGTTTTGTCTTAAACTTTTTTAGAAAAAAATTTCTTTAATTTAGAAATTTGATTTATTTTTCCTTAAATTTAGGGTAATTTTTCTAGATTTTTTCCTAAATACTTTCTTAAATTAAGGGCGAATTCGCCCTTGTATATAGAAAAAAATTTACTAAGTAAAAAATAATATCGTAAAATACGTCGAAACTAGAAAAACGCCCTTTCTTAAATTTAGACAAGCCACTTAGAAATTGCCCATAAATATATACTAAAAAAATCTAGAAAATAGCCCGAAAAATAGAAATGAAAAGACACCCCTTGTAATTCTCAAGTACGAATTCCCTGCATTCGGAATATAATAGGGGCAACTGATATTCGGATTGCTAAGAAATTCGCCCTAAAGTTTAGAAAAATAGTCTAGAAAACCGTCTGTTTCTATATTATCTCCGCCGTCAGTTTTAAAGCTATCGAAGTCTACTGGTACAAATGCGCTGCACAATTGTCGATCGGTTGACTATTACATATAGAGCTGCCATTGGAACAATCGGTCGAAAAACTAGTTGAAGTGAGAAACACTTTTTTGTTTTTAATGCAAACGTTTCCAAACTCCGTGTCTACTAGCTTTCACTGCTTCTCCACGATTCTGCAAAGTTTGGTCGAAATCGGGCATCTATATAGTATAGCTGCCATAGAAAAGTAAGGTTAGAAAAATAGTCTTAGTAAGGAAGAATTGTTTGTTTTCAATAGAAACCTCTTTAAAATTGGCACATATTTATTTTATTAGCTATTACACAATTCGTCAAAGTTTTGTCAAAATCGGATGGCTATAGCATATAGCTGCCATAGGACTGAACGGTCGAGAAACTAGTTTTAGAGAGAAAAACTTTTTTGCTTTCAAAGAAAAAGTCTTAAAACTTTGTATTTCTTAGCTTGCTATGCTTCCCCATGATTCCACTAAGTTTGGTCGAAATCGGACATCTATATATGTAGTATAGCTGTCGAACCAGAAGAGCCAGAAAAGTAGTCTATAGGTTATAGCTGCCATAGGAATGATCGGTCGAGAACCTAGTTTTAGGAAGAAAAACTTTTTTGTTTTCAAAGAAAAAGTCTTAAAACTTTGTATTTCTTAGTTTGCTATGCTTCCCCAATGATTCCACTAAATTGAAATCGGATATCTATATAGTATAGCTTTCATACAAAAGTAGAGACCGAAAAGTAGTCTTAGCGAGAAAAACTTGTTTGTTTTCAGTGGAAATGTCCTTCAAATTAGTTAGAAAACCGTGCTGCAAGGGTATACAGACTTTGGCCTGGACCAACTTAACTTTTCTCTATCTTTCTTTGTCGTTTTTGGTTTGGCTCAGCAAGAGGAAGTTCAGTTCGGCTTGCGTTTCGGTGTACCAGCCGGAATAAGCTGTTTGGTTGAAAACCGGCTTGGTTCAGAACCCTGGGTGCTATGTGTCACATATCCTCGCATATCTTTCAAATTTCACGTCTTTTATATATCTTCTGTGTGTCAGATAAACTTAGAACTGAAGGCCGATTTCTAATCTTCTACATAGAGGTATCTGTCACATAAACCTAGAAATAACAGAGTAAAATCTAAGTTTATCTGATACATAGCAGCTATCTAGAAAATGAGAAATGAGAAATGCACTTACTGTCTTATTTGTTAGTTTATGTGACAAACATTTGAATAGAATATAGAACTTGTAGTATTTGGAATAGTCCCATGTGTTTTTCACATTACTTTCGATCCAATCTTCCAAACGATTTCTAAGCTTTTTGGGCCGACTACCATAAAAATGTTTGTAAAGCCTAGGATGAACCAAGGTTCGAATCCAAAACCTCTCCCCAACAACCTCGACTCTCAAATTTCCGAAACTTAACCTTTGTCAAGTTTTAAAATTACAATTTCGTCGCAAAATGCAAAAAAACAAAAAAATACCCTAGAAACAATGTAGCATCAGGAGACGAAGGTAGTTTTCGTCTATCTAAATTATCTGCGGCTTAATATAAAAAGATCCCCTATCTAAATTATCATCATCTTCTTGAGGTGTGAATCATTCATTTAGCTTGATTTCAATGTTTGCCTTTAATATAAATTTATTGCTCATAGATTCCCCATTTGTGATAAGAACCATGTACAAATATCTATATTGGATGTACATGGATGGATGTGTAAACCAATGTATTGTAATTAATTGCTTATTCGAATTATATGCTATGCAATTCTCGGGAATTGTATAAGAGCACTTTTAAGATGCTTGTTCCACATCCATGTACAGTGAGTCATTCCCCAAGAAATTAGCAACTTTAATGATTCATGCTGCAGATATAATAAATATGTATATATTTCTTTAGTTTAGTACTACAAACTACGACAATCTCTGGGAATGACTATGGCAATGAGCTCTCTTACGATTAGGGATACAGAATAAATAGCGTGGGGATCATGGAGTGTTTTAATCCAAATTTTGGGTAATCCAGGGTAACATATCGATGACATTGGCGTAGACTCCGGGCTTATTTTCATTTCTGCCGCAACGTTGGCCCCCAAAGGACACCACGCCATACTGGATAAATCGTCTGTACCGCTTAAACCTGTTGAGGAAGAAGAGCGGACCACCTGAGTCACCCTGACAGGTGTGGAGTAGACCCTCGCCGGCGGCACAGATATGGTTATTGGTGAGGGGGGCATTCCGGAAGTAATTGCGGCACACATCCAGGCTCTTGCGATTGATGACCGCCTTCTGCAACACCGAAGCCGGCTCCTTGAGCTCCGTCTCACCCCAGCCGGCAATAAAGAAATCTTGATCGTAGGCCATGTTCTGGGAATTGGACTCAATGGGCAGGCAAATGGGTTTAATGTGAACCTTTTGCGCCACCGTGCGATTCAGCTTGATCAGTGCTATGTCATGGTTGATGGACCCATACACATAGCTGGGATGTGGTCGTATGGCCTCAATGCCGTACTCTTCATAGGGTGGCTGGCAAACCTCTATGCGTCCACCCAATAGCTGGCAGTCCTTCTCCTTGCTCAAATCGTGCTCGCCCAGACGCACACCAATGCTGTTAGGGAAGGGAGAATTGCTATAAAACCGCTGGGAGGGAATTCGCTCAAAACTTACAGCCTGGCCGATTGCACCACACAGTGAGCTGCGGTGAGGACAAAACGATCACTGATCAAACTGCCACCGCAAAGGAAGGGACGTCCTTCGGTCTCGTATTTCAGCAAAGCCAACCAGGGGAACTCTCCTGGCATTGTTTCCATGCCGCCGCTTAGCTTGGGATTGCTCTTCTTGCCACACTCTGTGACAGAGTTGAGCAATTGAAGGCCTCGTTGGTCAACACGTCCCAGATCCGACTGGGAGGGTGTGGCCCGTACGGCTTTTCGATTGTTGTCCTGGTTTCCAGTGGACAAGCTTTGTGGCACTATGACTGAATCCTCAGGGCAGCATACATAAAACGTCTGCGAATAAGAAAATACCATTCTGAAGTCTTCTTGGAGATTTTCAAAGAAATGTCTGGACTTACCCTGCGATTCGGGCCATAGCATTGCATCTCCCTCACTCGACTTTGTATATAACGAGGGATATTTCGTCCAAATGAGAGTTGAATATCCCTGATGAATTGGCATTCATTGCTCGGCACACAGCTACCCGAATTCCCAGAGGAAGTGGAACAGCTGCTCTCTGTTAAAAAATGGCTAATTAGTTCCGCTATTCCCGGCACGATCTCTGACCCCACAACACTTACGCGACAGCACTAGCGTGGGTAAGATCACTAAGATCAAGCATTGACTGCCTAAAAATAGCTTCATCCTGTCCACTATTGTTGTTATTATTTCACTTGGTAATTATCAGTTGCCGCCAGTTGTGGAAACCAGTACCCAGTTCGTCTGCTAATCGTATTCTGTCTCCAACACGCGCGCTCAACGGATCACCAGAGAATGAGCCAGCCTTGGTCGTGTGCTGAGCTTTTGTAGTTGAGGTTCGCGTGCCCAGCGGGAAGCGCTCACTTATTAAGATTGCTTATGCACAATACCAGATCGATGCCCAACAGGTTTATCGCCCGCGTCGGGGCACGTGTGGAACGGTTGCCCAGCCAGAGACTCGATTTCGTATTGAGCCCGGCACAGAGATAATGTCAACTGCTCTCGAGTGGAAAGGAGCGTGGGAAAAGCGTTTGAATTCCAGGAAACCCCCCACGGGGTCGCTCGCTCTCTCGTACCGCTGTACTGGCACGCGTCCAAAGCTGAAAACAAAAACAGTTATATGTAGTTGTGGGTACTTTTTCTCTCAACTAGCTGGATTAAAATGTTTTGATAATTGCCACTCTACAAGTTCCCCAGTTGCTTGGCAACGCCCCAGCAGACAGACAGGTAAGCGGCCCGACTTCAATTGGATATGCACTTGTCGTATATGTAACTGCCTAATGGGAATACCGCGACTGGAAAACCCAGCAATATGACTATATTGAGATCTTGGATGCCAAAGTTGTTAAGTGAGACACAAAAAAATCCCCTCGATTCTTTGTTGGGGGGGTCGTAAACATTTTAATTGACTAAAAATGGGATTGAATTAGTATAGGTCGGAAAACTCACCATGCTTGTTAGCTGAAGAGATGAGATAAAATGGAGTAATACACAATTTATTGAATAATATTATTTTTGGTTTATATTTAAGATATTACTTGAGATTTTCAGTAAAAAAAAAAACCAACAGAACCAGAAATTTATACTTGGTTTTGCCTTACAAATTATATCTACTGAGGGTAGATGCACTCAGAAGGTGTATTTTAAAAAATTTAGTTTTTACCGTAATTAAGTTTATTTTACAAAATACAGAGTTTTTATGCATTGCTTTAACTTAACATTTATCAAAAAAAAAATTGTATATTATATATTAAAATATCGCCATATTGGTTGAATCATCTGAAACCTTTAGTTTAATCAAAGTGGATGCTGGCTGGCTCAAGGTTGGGTTAATTGTAATTTAATAATTAACAGAAATCCACAAAGATTTTTGTACATATGGACAGTAGAGGTTACTCAGACAGACTGTTTCTATTTAATAATAAATCCAGTCTTTAATCGAAGGATATTGATTTTGGTTAACAATTACTGAATTTTTTATACAATTTACTTTTAACTTTTTATCGAAAATCAGGTTTTCTATGTCACCATTTTTGGGAATTTTCAAAAAAAAACAAAAAAACTTCGATTAAAGAATGGATTTCTTATTAAACTAAAGGTTTCACCTTGGTTTTTCGAATTCAGATGATCCAGAAGGCTGCTGTGATGATCACCGCGAAGCACTACTCTCGGGAGAGGATCCAACCAATATGACGATATTTTAATAAATAATATATATATATATATTTTTTTTTTTTTTTTCATAAATGTTAAGTTAAAGCATTGCATAAAAACTCTGTATAATTTATTTTGTAAAATAAACTTAATTTCTGTAAAAAAAAATATTTTTAAATATACCTTTTTTTATGCATCTGAGTGCATCTACCCCCTTAAGGAAACGGACATATCCATTGTTTGATCTTTTAAAAGCAAAGACTGTATACTATGATTATTTGGAAAAACTTGAATTAGCCATATGAAAAGATGTATCATAATGAAATACGATTCTATTTCGCTAATCTATGCATTTCCGCAATGATTTTGAATTTTGAATATCTATTTTGTTGCTCAAAGGTTAATGATTATGCTTAGAGTAAAGTGAAGAAACATCAAAAAATCATAAAATTTTTAAAATCTAAATTTATTGATTTATTTAATCAAAATATGTATCATCTTTGCCACAGTTCATTCATTCCGAGTAATAATTTTTGAAAGGAATATTGTTGCATCTTTTTTTAAATTTTAAAATTGACTATATCTTATAGCTGTCATAGGACCGATCGGTCGAATAAAGTGTCTTCGTGAGAATTGTCCCTAAAATCGGGCATTATTAATACAAAGTGCTTGCACAATATTGCTTTACCATAACCCATATCTGCCATAGAACCAATCGGTCCGAAAATGAAATTTAATGAGAAAAACTATTTTTCAATGTAAGCATCCCAAACTGTGCTATTATTGACTTACAAATATTGGTCGAATTCGGTTGACTTACATATCCGGAATTTTGGAAACGTCCTCACATTTTATGTATAGTCTCAGTTTTTTCTTCTTTCCTTATTTGAATCCAAGAATCCAAATATTTTTCAAAATTCTAATTTTTTAAAGGACTTAAAAATGTCGCATTTGTTGTATTAGCTGTTCGAGAAACTAAAGTATCAGTCGTCAGCGCTTTGTCTTGTTTAAAATTGGGTTTATCTAGCCAAAGAGCCAGAATAGAAAAAAAATTACTGGAAGACATATTAATGATTAACTTAAGCTAAGCTCAAATTTTATATTAAAAACATCAAGACTCTAGAATAAATATTATGAATATTCTTTAAATTTACATAAATGTTTTCCAAATTAGTGCTAAATAAAAATGTTGAACCCGAAACTCGGTTCAGCGGCCCTCTGAACACGAACCCAAAAAGTTTCGTGGGTTAAACCCCTTCTGATTTCTAAGAGGTTTGCAGCTCTGATATATATTATAATATATGAGATGTTTCAAGCAGAAAAAGATATGTGAAAATCTATAAATAGGTCTGATAAGAAAATTGCTAGGGTATAAAGACTCCGTCACAGGCGTTATTTGCTTCGAGTACTCATTTTTGATTAGTTGTCTTTGATTTCTAAATTTCCTGGTTCAAACTGGTTCGGAATCATTCGGGCGTATCCAAGTGTAAGCGCTGGCCCGACTTTAAATATTCTCTCTCGTACTTTCTAGCTTGAATTTATAAGTGTCTATTCCCATTTTTTTTTGATTTACTGCTTCCCAGTTAGGCGTTCCCCGTTTACTTACAATTTCGAAATTTCATTTCATTCTCGAAATTTATTTTTAACCGGTTATTGACCAGTTTAGAGCCTGATTTGCATTTTATGTTTGGATATACATTTTCGGCCAGTTTGGAATTGGAATATCATTGAAGTATGAGCCACAAATGTGACACTCATCTGGGGAGGAGCTAAGCAATAGCCTTAAAATTTAACGAGAATGATGAAGTAAAAGGCTTATTAATAACTTTATTATTAGCTTAATAGGTATATCTCAAGTAAATAACAACTAAAGTGGATATATGTACGTTTGCATATACGAGTATGGCCCATCCGACACGTAGCACTGTGTTGACTTCCAAGCAATATGTAAGCACAATTGTTGTCCAGTACTCAATAAATTTGCATATACCATATTTTAGTCACTTAAGTGAGGAAAACAATCTAGTCAGAAAACATATCTAACACGACAAACTTCTTAGAGTCCATGACTGGCCATGGTATCCGTTATCCATTGCACATACTCTCCCACATTTGTGTACAAGCCGGGCAAACTGACGTGACCGCAGGACACCACACCCTGGCTAACAATGCCAAATTCCACCATACGCAGCGTGTACTCATCCAAATAGCGAACTGGCGCCTGTAATGGACCACCAGAGTCGCCTTTGCACGAGTCCTGCAGATCACCTCCGCCCACACACAACTGGGTACGGGGCACGGCACGTTTATATGTTTGGGAGCAGGTCAAACGTGGTTGCAGCGGCACATTCGCCTGGAGTAGGACATCAGAGGCGGAACCATTTTCGGTTGTACCCCAGCCGGTGACGAAAAAGGTGGTGCTCTGATTCTCAGCTTGTTGCTTCAGTTCATCCGTAATGGGCAAGCAAATGGTCTTGATGTGCTCTATAATTAAAGAAGGAGGAAAAGTAGAGAAGACATCAACTTCCATCTGATATTCTACGACTTACTGTCAAAGCGGGCGCTGGCATTTAGACGCAGCAGGGCTATGTCATTTGTCACTTGGCGGGGATCATATTGCTCATGAATCAGATATTTCTCTATGCCCAGGTCCTGTACGGGGGGAGCACATTTGGTTTTGCGTCCCTGCTGCTTGCAATCCTCCACCGTGGAGATACGATGCTCGCCCAATCGTATCTCATAGCTGTGAATACAAAGAATCCTTTAAGTTTTTTAATTTTGGAAATGAATTGATTTAATTGCTTACAGATCTTCCTCAAGCTCATGCACACAGTGGGCTGCTGTCAGTATATAACCTGTGGAGAAATTGGAAAGTGTATTCCTAGCAAAGGAGACCGGTTGTTAAAACTCACGTTCCGATATTAATGCCCCACCGCACAGGAAACGAGGATCCCCATACTGATGATAGCGCAGCAGGGCCATCCAGGGACGCGAAGACAGCTTCACCTCATACCCATTGGCCACGCGTGTACTAAGAAAGGAGCCACAATTAAACTTCTTATCCCTAAACAGGGACATCACCTTGGAATTGTGTTGGATTTGGGGTGCAGCACAGCAGAAATGGCGCTGGGGAGGGGTAGGTATGTACATTATATAGAACAAACTTACATGGACCTTCCACCTACCACCCCATTGATTTCACCGCAAAAGGCCTTTTGCAAATAGCTGGCATATTCGGGAGCCACTGGCTTACCGGACTTTTGTGCATCCACCAAACGCTGTTCTATGTCCGTGCAGGAGGCATATGGCATACATCTCCCATCTTCACCATTGGGAGTGCTGCAGGCATCGGCATAGGCTTGTGACAAAAAATATACAAACGCAATTCAATGTCATCTAAGTATATATATGTATATGCCAACGATTCGTGAGAAGTCGCTAACCTGCTCCAGCCGATTGCACGCCAAACACGAGGGCAATGCCAACTACGACGACGTAGCAGCTGGTTTTCATCTTATCGCAGCCTAAAACCTGATCTATTTCAATGAATGGTCCAAGCTCAACTGGTAGCGGCTGCGGCTCAGAGCACAAGTTTTATAGGTAACCCCAAGAGAGCAGAGAATGAGACGTATTAATCTTTAGGTGGAAGCTCTCAGCTGTTCTATGTGTGTGCTCTTCTGCGGTTTTCCATTGAGAAAAAAATGCATGTACTTACACAATTTCAATCTCTCCCTTATCGATTTATGGACCATTAAAAAAACATTGTTTCTGAGAACTTAAGCAGAGCTTAAAGTAGCTAATAGTTGTTACTCTCAGCTGATCAAAGTCGAAGCTGTGATACTCTAATCAATTACTTGGTTGGTTGGTTCCACCTATTGACATGGCATTCAAAATGGGACGAATTGATATGAATACCATTCCATTTCCACTTTATACGGGTTACTTTCGAAGGATTCAGATACTATCTTTCACACTTATTCAGAACAACAAATTATCAACGATTTTGGGGACTTTTTAATGGGATTTCGACCAATCTAAGTGAAATCATGCAAAATCCTAACAAACGAACTTGTAAGTTTGTGCAAAAGTATGTAACAGCCAGAAGGAAGCATCTCCGACCCCATGAAGTATATATAATCTTGATCAGCATCAACAGCCGAGTCGATATAGCTATGTCTGTCTGTCTGTTAGAGATGGTAAGTGATAGAGGTTTGACGTGTATGGGACAAACATTTCTTATATCTGCAGGCAGATCTAGTTAATTTTTAAGTTTGGCCACGCCCCCTCCCGCCCTCAACTTAGAACAGCTCAAAAGATAGTTTAAAAGATAGATGGTTCCTTCCTTCTAAACTTATTCAGTAATCAAGATAACTTATCGATCCGAAAATGGAATGGTGAAGATCGCTTGTCGAGCTATGACTGTTCGCTACTGCTGCATCAAAATGTATCCAGAGCGTATAATTTCGTTGGTACAGAGTATGTTATAGTCGGGCTTGACCGACTTTTTATTTGGAATATTAAAAATGTAATACAACAACTTGATTGTTTTATTTGTCAACATTGTGTTCAAAGACCTCTCAACTGCATTTTTCAAACCTGCGTACACTACGTAGGTCTTGGCTCGAAGAAACGAACCGGTCTGATTTCTGCAAACTTTTTAAAATTAAAGAGCTAGCAATGTCGTCGTAGCGCTAGATCGATGTATCGTAGATTTTGTTTAACGATTTTCATTTTAAATCTTTTAGGGGATCTTTGGCAAACTTTAGGAAACAACAATTTATCGATAAATCAATATTTCGTGTACTCTATTTATATTACATTTGGATCTTTTTGAAAATATCGACAACGTTGTTTTAACCCCCGAAACGAGTAACGTTTCAAAAGATCGGCGAACCCAGATTTAGGTTCGATCCCAGGTGGACTTCCGAAAAATCCCGAATCAACCACTTCGAGGAATTGAATCGATGAATTCAAGGGAAGATTGTTATCACTTTAAAACGAAAACTCCATTAAGTTTGCTCCATCGTGTAGATCCCGACTAAATGAGAATACTAAGATTCCAGCCTCGGTCAAAGGGGGGCTAAACAAAAACCGCCGAGCCTTCCTAAGAGGCCGAAACATTAACTTTACCAAATGTATTATTCTAACCTAGCTTATAGTAGAATATCCTACAGTAAAAGTTGACTGTTGGCACTGGCATTTCAAACTGTTCTGACATATATATATATGTATTCTAAAAGCTATTCAGCTGGAGAAATATCGATTTATCGAATGCTTAATCCAATGTTCCCCAAAATCAATCTTCAACCACTTGATTAACTTTTCTTTTCATTTTATTGTTCATCGCACATCATCATTAACATGTGGTCAATTGTACAATTGCATTTCGTGGGGCGGGGATCGGTAAACTAAAGTTGACATTTTGTAACAATAAATTATAACAAAGCTATTTAATTGCATTAATAAATATCAGACGTGGTTCAACAAACAAACATTATCATCATTATCATACTAGTATCGATTATACTATAGGTGTATAAAAAAAACACTCATAACTTAGTTCAAAGTTAAAGGTTAGCGGTTGCTCTTTCAGTTTCTGAATGTTGGTTGGGGGTTTTCTCACCATTTCACTTGCTGTCAGTGGCCAATTGTGCTAGGCGGTCAATTTTGGGGTACATAATTTTAAATAATCTCTTCTTGTTCTCCATTTTCTATACGCAGGACAACGAAAGGGAAATATGGCAATTATATCAATCAATTGTTTGAATGCTTGAATAATTGTTTAAGCCTCGCTTGGTGCCGCCGCCTTCAGAGTTAGTAAATAGGTATGAAAGCAATAGCGAGAGGGTGGGCATGCCAATTATGGTTAGCGACAGCAAATCAAAAATAATAATAATAATAAAAAGCACAAATTTAAAATACATAAAAATACAAATTTAGAATACAAAGTAGAATACTGCGTCGTTGCGTACGTCAGAGTCAATCGTCGTCATCAATTTCGATCGATCACAAAACAATAAACTTTGACCATTTATGGAAACAAATAACAATTTTATACATTGGACAAAGTGTATAAACTAGAAACATTTAACATATTGTATTTTATTGTATCAATCCGCCGTGCTGTCCACACTAGTCAGGTAGTTATTAACAACCAATGTGTCCCGCTGCAAATCAATCGAGGCGTTTGCAAATTGTCTAGACTCTAGGCTTGGTTAGTGATCAATAGGTTTTGGTGCTGATGTAGAAGTACGAGAAGTGGGGTTAGGATGCAAATACAGAGTGGATGCCAACAAAGTGAACGCTTATTTGATGGCGGCAATTAGCGGGCTCTCATCGCCTGAAAAAGATAAATAGAAAAAACTGTTAATCACTTTTCTTTCCGTAGAGTTTGGTGGGCACTGATTCACGGGTCTTTATGTAGGGCATGCGGGGCCAGGTCCAGGTGACTGGCATCGAGCACTCATAGTTGAAGTTGTACAGCTGATCCTCCAGCCACTTGCGTTTGTCCTGCGGTTCCGGATAGGTAGAGGCCAGACCTAAGACAAATAGAAATAGATAAGAAATTGTTAAGTATACAAACTAAACTATTTGGAGCTCACCCTTGTCATAGGCACACTTGGTCACACCAATGGCAATGTTCATGGACACATCACGAATGCTCTGCAGGGGGGGATACAAAGAGCCGCGCTCTATATCTGTGGGCTCCACAAAGTTGGCCAACTCTTGAGCGGCAATCAGGAACATATCATCGGGTATGTGATGCGTTCCTGTGCAGATAACACCCAGACCGACGCCAGGGAAAATGTAGGCATTGTTACCCTGACCCGGATAGTAAGTCTTGTCGCCGACCTTAACTGGTGGGAAGGGTGAGCCCGATGAGAAGATCACTCGAGCCTGTTGATTAAATTATGGAATTAGTAAGATTAAATTTGTTTCATGCTGAACCAGCTCATAAGGGTGTTTATTCCGAAATGTCACTTAAATTAACACATAGCCGTGTGATGCCTAAGCTGCCAAAGCTGCCTAAACAATTGTAATGAACCTCAAAAAAATCGGTACTCAAAATTCTCTAGGGAGAAACTCTTATTAAATAGAACCAGTGCTTTTTCATCTCACTATCGTCATCAGTTTGAGAGCAAAAAAATACTAACAATGTGAGAGTAAAGGATCGGTAAAGGAGAGTAAAGGAACACTGAAAACAAAAAAGTTTCTATAACTAAAAACCGTTTTCCGAACAATCGGTTCTTTGACAACTATAGGATATAAAGCAAAGCTGTAAACTATAATAACATTTACCATATTAAGAGACTTCCATTTGGAAAGATACAAAACAGAGATCTGCATCGAGAAACTGATAATACCCGTTACTCAAAGAGTAAAAAGGGTATACTAAAGTCGTACAAATGTAAGTAACAGGCAGAAGGAAGCATCTCCGACCCCATAAAGTATATATATTCTTGATCAGTATCAATTATCAAGTCGATATAGCTATGTCCGCCTGTCTGTATGAACACCAAGATCTCATAGACTAGAAGAGCTGGAGCCACCAAAATTAAAATGTAGACTAGTATTGTCTGCACGCAGATCAAGTTTGTTTCAAATGGTGGCCACGCCGCCTGCCGCCCACGCAATAAAAAATCTTCTAAATTTTTGTAAAATATCGGGCTCAGATTTTGCATTGTAGTCTATGTGGCCAATATCTACAAGCTTACAAACTTTCATAAAGATCGGATAATAAATGGCAAAATTAAAAAAATTTGGAGCCGCATGAGGTTATTATTATTTAAAAGTCGGGCAGGGCCGAAATTAACTTATGCTCTCGTTTTTGAGTACACTCGATCATTTACTTGTATTTGTTTGTGTGCTATATTGATATTCGAGGTCCAAAAAACCCAAAAAAAACCCAAAAAATTTTAAAAAACACTGAAAAGCTTTCGATAGTTTCTAAAGATTCGGTACATTCTTGATCTTAAGTTACAACTATATAGAGAAACGAGAAAGTTCGAAGTTTTTATAACCTTGCAAGTGCTCGCTTAAATATTTTAAAAGATAATCTTTTTCTCACACAACTCATTTTCCGATCGATCGTTTGTATAGGAGCTATATGAAATAGTCATCCGATTTGGACAAAAAAATTTTAAATCAAAAAGCATAGGTTTGTTACTATGAATACAAAGAATGGAGACGTTTCCAGTGAAAAGAAAAAAGTTTTTCTTACTAAAACTGGTTTTCAGACCGATTGTTCCTATGGGAGCTATCAGATAAAGTCATTCGATCCGGTCGACTGTGTACGAAAATTTCAGCACTACAGCTTCGAAACTGAGAGACAAGTTTGCTTTGAAACAGACAACGCTCAATCGACTCAGCAAGTCACCGTCATCAAGAATATATATAGTTTATTGGGTCTTCTGGGCCAAATTATAATAGTATAAAAAAGACATTAAAAAATATATGATTGGATTGAATGTAACATCCATTTTTATACTCTGTACCGAAGGTACATAGAGTATTATAAGTTTGTGCAAAAGTATGTAACATCCAGAAGGAAGCATCTCCGACCCCATAAAGTATATATATTCTTGATCAGCATCAACAGCCGAGTCGATATAGCCATGTCCGTCTGTCCGTCCGTCCGTATGAAGCCACAGATCTCAGAGATGGTAAGAGATAGAGGTTTGACATGTATGGGACATATGCTTCTTATGTCTGCAGGCAGATCAAGTTTATTTTCAATTTCGGCCACGCCCCCGCAATTTAGAAAAAACGTCATATCTTCCACAGTTTTGAAGATAGATGGCTTGTTCCTTCTGGACATATTTAGTTATAAGGATAACTTATCGATCCGCCAAAGGAATGAAGAAGATCGGATGAACGGTTTTCGAGTTATGATCAAAAGACAAATTTTCTTGGTACAGAGTATGTTATAGTCGGGCATGACCGACTTTCTTTCTTGTTGAATATTGAAATATTCATTTAATGTTAAATAATCCTAAATTTGCATCCAACGGAGGTGAAAATCATCCAAAGGATACAAAAAATGGATATTTTAATATCAAAAAAAAAAAGATATTATAAACCAAACAGAGCTGTAGAACATACTTGTACTCCAAAAAAAAAAATGACTTCAAGATTGCCCCCAGTGCAGTTCCTAGCTGCGTGAAGTAATGATTGCAGTTGGAAATCGGCAGTCAGCAGCGGAGTCTCGGTAGCTGTCATTTGACTTCCCTAAGATACACCTATAAAATCTACTTACATCCGTGTTGTGATAAGCCTCCTCGGCAGTGCACTCCGCCTTGCTGGTGGGATTGGAAAGAGCAAACACCACTGGTCTGTCGTTATTGTCGGCCATGGTGCGCAAAATATTAGGCGTAAACAGGCCAGGACAGGCCGAAGCACCAATCAGCACCTACATAAAAGAAACCCGTTAGATCTAATCCTTAACCGTATCGCTCGTCCTCTTGTAACTTACATTCGGCTTAATGGACGCCACAATTGCTTCGAGATCCTGCATGGGCTCATGATTTTTGGCATAGTTGACTTTGTGGCCATCCAAACTGCCCACCTTGCGGGTGGTGGTCAACAGACCATCAATATCCACCATATAGATCTTGCTGTATGCCTCTTCGGTGGAGACACCTTCGGCCACCATGGCCTTCACCACCAGATCGGCTATGCCAATGGCTGCCTCGCCGGCGCCGGCAAACAGGAAGGTGTAATCCTTAAAGGACTTGCCAGTGATGCGCTTGGAGGCATACAAACCGGCCACAGCCACAGCGGCTGTTCCCTGTATATCGTCGTTAAAGGTGCAGTATGTGTTGCGGTACTTGTCCAGGAATCTAAATGCGTTGTGATTGCCAAAGTCCTCGAATTGGATGAGTGTGTTTTGGCCATAGCGCTTCACCACCGCCTCCATGAACTCATCGATGAAATCATCATATTCACGTCCCACCACACGTTTCTGGCGCAGACCCACATACAGTGGATCCTCCAGCAGATCAATGTTGTTGGTGCCCACATCCACCACAATGGGCAGACACTGATGCGGCTTAATGCCAGCCAGGGCAGTGTACAAGGCCAGCTTGCCCACGGGTATGCCCATGCCACAAGCACCCAAATCACCCAGACCTAGGATACGCTCACCGTCTGTGACACAAATGGCACGAACATTTGGCTCTGGCCAGTTCTTCATCACATCGAAAATGTGTCCACGATCATTGAAAGTGACGAACAGACCATGCGGACGGCGATAGATCAAACCAAAGCGCTGACAGGCCAAACCCACGGTGGGTGTGTACACGATGGGCATGAGATCCTCAATGTTCTCCGAGAGGAAACGGAAAAATAGACGCTCGTTGCGATCGTGCAGATCACTCAGATACAGATACTTGTTGAGTGGCTCTGTATAGCGATTAACGGCGATTTTGCACAGCTGCAGTTGCTCCTCCTGGGTCTTGAAACGAGCCGGCTGCAATCCATGTATGCCCAGCACCTGTCGCTCTTCCAAAGTAAAGGCCAGACCCTGGGAACAACAACAGAGAAGGGCTCAATCACAGCACTGCAAGTGCAAGGGGTCGCTCAGGCAAAACTCACCTTGTTCAGACGCGGATCGCGTATGTGATCAATACCGCGCACCTGGGAGGGACAAATGATATCCCCCACGACTTCATGATAGCCGCGGGCATTGCACAAAGCCAGAGCCGAAATGGCGGGCGTTGTGCCCGCTGCTGGAGCTGAAGTGCCGCTGCGGCACAATTTGCCGAGATTTCCACATAAACTGCAACGAAACGGGGGAGAAAATTGATAACGAGAATTAAAAACGAATTACTTAAATTGCTATCAGTTGGCCAATTTGACACGGCTTGATAAAAAGCAAACAAACACGGCAAATACCAAGTCCAAGGTCGGCATCAGCTGCTTTTTATTTATCACCGTCAGAAAGCTAATCCGCTTTGTTTACAGCTAGGCCTCCATTTCAAGATAAAAACCAAAACAAGTGGGAATAATGATCTAGCGCGACCCGACTGCGACATACCCCGTACATTCCACTCTCTTCTATCTAAAATTTGTAAAGCTAATGAGATCAATTAATTAACTAGTTATCTGCCATCCTCTTTTGTGGGTTACTTAGGCTGTCGCTGCTGTCTTTGCTGCTACCGACTTCGAAATCGAACAGAAATCTCGAGGACTTGGTTAAGTCGGAGTAAAGGTGTAATCATGTTTTTCTCACAAAGACTACTTTTCTGACTCTTCTCTTCTATGACAGCTATACTATATAGATGTTCGATTTCGACCAAATTAAGTGGAATCATGGGAAAGCGGAGCAAACTAACATTTACAAAGTTGGGAGACGTTTTCTTTAAAAACAAAAAAGTTTTTCTCATTAAAACTAGTTTCTCCACCGATCATACCTATGGCAGCTATAACCTATAGTCATCCGATTTTGACAAAACTTGGTAGAATTGTGTGAAAGCTTATAAAATAAATATATGCCAGTTTTAAAGAAGTTTACATTGAAAACAAATAAGTTTTTCGTGCTAATACAATTTTTCTAACCTTATTTTTCTACGGCAGCTATACTATATAGAAGTCCGATTTCGCTCAAAGTTCGCAGAAGAAAATAGTAAATAGGAGTTTGGAGACGTTTGTATTAAATACAAAATAGGTGTTTTTTTTCACTATAACTAGTTTTTCGACCGATCGTTCCTATGACAGCTATATGATAAAGTCATCCAATCCGACCAGTTCCGGCAAATGTGCAGCGTATTTGTACCACAAGACTTTGTGCATAGTTTGGTCGCGATTGCTTCAAAAACTGACAGAGGAGACAGGATAGAAACAGACGGACAAGGCTAAATCAATTCAGAATATATATACTATATGTGGTCGGAAATGCTTCCTTCTATGCGTTATAACCATTTGGACCATTTCAATATACCCTCTTCCAGGGTATAAAAATATTGAATCAGTTCATAAAATTCCCCTATGACCACTAATAGTACCAATATCAGCACACGGCCTGTATGCTAGATTGGTTCGAGAACATTTTCAAAATATTTACATGCATTTACACAGCATTAATCTACCCTTTTCACCCGTTTTTAATGGGTACAGGGTATAATAATAATAATAAAAAAATATAAAAACAAACTGTGTGGATTGATGGACGGATAGCAACACAACAGAAAATACACATTCATTTGTACATATCTATGCATATTTTTGCCAACTATTTGCTTAGCTGGTGCTAATTTCCAAAGCAGAGCAAAAAAACGTGTGACTAATTTCTATATTGCGTTGCCATTGATGGAATCATGTATGTTCCGGGGTTGTGGCGAGAATATGGTGACGTTACTTACGATAATTAGAGGCAGCGCATGACGTGAGCCCCTGGGCTCGACTCACTTACGCCCAGATCCCCTGGGCCACCCACATGCAGCTCGCTAGCAAAAACCACTGACGATTGCTTCTCATTACTCGTATCTCAGATAATTTCAAGTGGATACTGGATTTTATCAATCGTCATTAGTTATTGACGTACCACACTCACATGAGTGGAGTGTAAGTGTTAAATATTTGCGCATATCTATCATCCGGCACTACATAACGGCGTGACATAAAATGCTTCCATATATATGGTAGCGCACAGTGGGTTGTTCTTGACACTTGAAATGTTGTTTATGTGGATTTATCCGGATTTTTTGAACTGCATTGAATTCTAAATCTTGAAATGGACGAGGAGGTAATTCGAAAGTATTTTTTTCTCCATAAACAAACTGGATTCTTACTTTTAAAGATATTGAGCTGAAATTTATTGGATTTGCTTAGATCGGGAACATATTAAGGCTCCCCTCCGAACTGAGTTTAACGTTTTAATGTAAGAAACCAAACAACAACATAAAGAAGAAATGTATTCCCTTGAACATACACATCTGTTCTCAATATGAATTCATGAATCAGTTTTGGTAAATCTATATTCACTCATTTAAGCTATATTCTGTTAAGCTACAAACCGCTACTGAACCAAACCCCTGAGAGCCCAGTACGTGGCAAGCCTCGAGACTTAGGCGCCAACAGCTGCTGAAGGTAAACGGGTGTGTTAGTTTTTAAAGATACCACGGTTTCATTCGATGTCGCGTGGTGGGATCGAACCCTCGACCTATTGTTGGAAGGCTTGAAGTAAAAGGGTTTAAATGTTCAGTGCAAAGAATCACTTAAGGTTTCTGGAATTTATTTAAAAAACTATCACAATTTATTGGCCAGATAATAAAAGCTTTACCGTGCTGAATAGGAGTTTCTATTATCATTTCACATCATACCCAAACTCGATATAATTCAAAATAATTGACTTTACAACCCCAAAAGCGCAAGCCGAGATTCTGTCAATGTATTAGCTTTAGTGTTTCTAATTTTTTCGGTAACGTTTGGGAAGCTTTTTTTGGTCAATTATTTCACAGCTGGCGCCAACAGCTGGTGAAGGTGAACAAGTGTGTAAGGTGTTAAAGATAACACTGCTTCATTAGATGTCGCGAGGTGGGAACCCACGATCTATGGTTATGACACACTTAAAGTAAAAGTGACTAATGTAATATTTTAGCACTTGTTGAAACAAACCAATTTTTATTTTATTTATTTATGTTCCCTACTGCAAAACCACTGTGCCATTGCTAATTTAAAGCCACTGCTAATCGATCTAGTCCAAAAGCCCCAGTGGCAAGACAAAAGCATGAAGTTATCGAGTGAATAGAACTGGCAAAAGTCAATGTACTCTTACAGTGTCAAACGAAAAGTTGTTTGGAATGTTTTTGGCTACGGCTACAAAAGAAAGAAAGAGATGTAAGAAGCGTGGGAAAACTGGGGCGTATGCAGGGGCTTGGCTATGGAGGTTAGAGTTCCCCCCTCTTAGTTATTGTGTAAATTTCTTAAACTTTCAGTTACTATGCAACTTTTGACATATAAGACTGAAAAAATCAAACCTTTTAATAATTAAATATTCTAGTTAAATTAGGGTATTCCCGACCCCCCAGTTGAGCTGTGGAGTTGTTGAATTGAGGAAATTGTAAATTTTGTGCTACGAAAATAATGAGTTCAGGAATTTAACATTTTGTATGAACATGTCAGTGAATTGTGTTTTTTTTTGACTAGTAAAATATTAAAAATTTCCTTAGCACAGCTCAACTGAAGGTCGTGAATACCAAATACGATTTAGAGTCTGAGACATGTTCTAGCATAAGTACTTGCTTATTTTTATATCAAAATTATTTGTAACAGTGGATTGCAATGCCCAGTTCATACGGAATTCATTAGAAGATTTGGTTTCTAAGTAGAACAAAGTTATCTACAAAGAATTCTGGTTAATGCAGAGCAGCCCTTTCGCAGGGCAGTTTATAGTTACATAAGATTGTTGAATGTCTATCATTTTGGCAGAATCGTAAGGAATATTGAAGCTCATAACTGGTTCAGCTATTTTCTCACAAGTGTTTCAGTTCGACTCAAACCGGTCTGCAGTTTTTGATAAGAATGAAAACGAGTAAAAAAAAATTGATTCAGAACTAATATGCCTACAATCAGATCTAAAGCGAACAAGTGGCATGTTCTGATTAAAATAATATTTCTGCAATCAAATGCGTGAATAAGTTTTACGGAATTCATAATAAGACATAACGTTTTAGATTGTGTTAAAACAATTGTTATTTGTTGCAAAGAATTTTCTGTGAATTTTAGAGAGAAACATTAAGGGAATTCCATAAGTTTATTTGGAAGGTGGTTCCCTAATTTCCTAGTAAAAAATTCACTGGGTTTAATCTGCGTACCTCACATATTTGATGGCTTTTATCCATCCCCTCCCGACTGACTGCCCGAGAACGCCGCTGCTGTAGAAGCTGCGCAGTCCGGCACCTTCTGATGAACTTGGCAACGAAAACTGATTCTGGTATACACAATTAAAATTAGAATTTTTTGCCAGGCATTCATATCTAAATTATGTACATAAAATGTACATACATATGCATATTAGTGTCCCTGTCCATGAACGTGAAGGTGTCGGCTCTTGTCCAACCGCCAAAGTCAGTCAGTCGGTGTGTCTTTGTATTGATTTTTCATTTGGTTGTTTTGTTTTGAACATTTTTGGCACCGTCCATTTGAGTACTAACTAGACAGAAAACACAACAAGAGGAAACCGCATTTGAGAGCTGTCAAGCACTCAAAGAGTGTCGTCTTATGCAATGCAGAAATGCGAAAAGTTGCTGGCTGGCGGGTGCGAAATGCTGTAGCTGGGTCAATGTCAAGCCATGTGCTGCGAATCTCTTCCTATTCCTGCTTTCCGCATGAAAGCGAAAGCAGCGCACGAGTTTCGGTTCTGCGTCCAAGGGGATGATGATGAGGTAGGCTTTCAGTTGGCGGCCAAACGTCTGGTCACGATGACAGACTAGGTCACTGGGCAAACCGCTGCAGCGTCGGTTTATGATTGTTGCATAATGACGAAACTCGTATCCCTTTTTTTTTTTTGCAACTTGCTGATTTGGCGTTTCTTTCACTTACCTGGGCCGTGAAAACATTTCGAGTATCCACTTCCTGGAATCGCTGACGTCTGCTTGAAGTTTTGGGTGATTGTTAATGCTTTTTCTGATTGCGTTTTGTTTTGACACTTATCACTATGTAGATGTTAATACTTTTTGATATTTTATCGGAATACACAACGACCAACCACCCTTAATGTGCCAAATGGGAGCAAAAGAAACGAACAACACTACGCGAGTGCTGCCTACACAAACGCGACTGACTGAGCGACTGCGAAAAGCTGAACCCAGCGTACACCTACCCTAGCAGCTGATCAGAATTCGAGTTCGAAACTGTTGACATTGGTGCGAGGCAAAAGCAACAAGATTGGGGCCGCATTGGGGTTGGTGTGCGAAAGAAGAGGCCAGATAGTAAAAGTAGGGGGCGCGATTTTTGAATTGCTGCGCGCGCTAATTTTGGCCCAAAGAGTGCCAGGGAAAACAAACGGGTTTGAACCAAAATTAACCAATAGTTAAGGTTCACAAATATAAGGATTAAGGTTTTTGGGCGTAGGTTTTTGGTGCGAACCTTGGTCTAGCTCTTGCTTTAAACAAGTTTATATGGTACACACAAACTGTATGGGAACTGTGTCGATTCGCATGGGAATATTCAGCATATAATTTGCTGTTAAGTAAATTTCTATTTCGTAGGCTTCATTTGAGAAATATTACCAAAATATTGTTAAGCTCATATATTGTGAATCATTTATAAAACTTTTTAGTCTAGGATCTAAAGAAACAGAGGCTAGTATGGGCCGTCTTACATTAAATATATTTTATATTAAAGAAATATTAAAGGAAACTTTTCCGCAGATTGCTAGACTCAGGCGCTCAAGTAAGTCCACTTAAGGAACAAGTCGCTTGGCAGAAGATCCAATTTTTCATGTTTTTAATTTTTCCTGAACCGAACCAAATTTTTTACAAGAAAGCCCTGTCCGGTTCCGAACTGGTTTCAATCCCATTCACAGGTGTAAACAATGTAATTTGATGTTCTACTCATGCATTGCAACTAAATATTTTATTAGTTTTAATATTCTATTTGTAGGTTCTAAGCATGGAAATTGCAAAAAAAATGTAAATTTTATAATGCATCATTAGATGTCCTGGCCTGGCTGAGGACACATAACTCTCCATGGATGCATTTCCGCCCAGTTCCGCAATCGAATTATCAGTATTCCCTGCTGTGGACTCAAATGTGTAAATGGCACGAAATCCTATGGCAACGAAACGATCATTGGAATGCAAGGTGATGCGAAAGAAGCGGCCATCGGAGCGTACATCAAAGTCCTGCGACTTGCCACAATATTTGCTAAATTTGCGATCCGTGGTCATGAAATTCGAGAACTCGACATAGTCGCTGGCGGTCTGATGATCACAACTGTGAAAAGAAAATACGTAAAGTTAGCCAAATGCAATAAATCCCTAAACTTGGCGGCACTTACTTGCCAATACCCTCCACATCGAAGTAGGTGAAGTGCACCACAACTCGCTCATCACTGGCGCCATAGAAATAGTAGTTGCAGACCACGTTTTCCAGATAATAGCCCGGAAAGTTGGGCGAGTGAAAGAGGCCACTGATACGTTGGCTGCTGTTGTAAACAAAACTGCATTCATTTCCTTGCTGTACACCCGACGTGATGCCAAAGTCTTTGGGAAAGTAAAAAATCGTTTAAATTTTCGGTAATGTTTTTTGTTGCAAGGAATATCAAATTGAGGATTAATCTAGATATCACTCCCTAGATTTTTCACAAAATGGTATAACTCAATAAGAGCAGGAGCTGGTTCTGAAGTTTTCAAATGTCAACGCCTTTTGTGCAATGAACGAAGCTTCCAGAGAGACTGATTGCGCCAACTTTTTAAATACAAATCAACGGACTATTAGTGATGGCATCTTTTTTTGCCCAAAAGTAACGATCAGAAATCTAGTATTAGATGTAAAATACCAAATCACTCGGGGCGAATGAAATCGTTTTTTTTATAAATGGCAAGTAAAAGCAAATTGAAATGGAGAAATGGTAGAAATTACATATTTTCCTTCATATCTTGGGTGGAAATAGGCTATAAGATTGTATTTAGATTTGGTTCACAGCTGCTCCACACAAAATGTAGGCGAGTAAGGGTCATACTAAAAGATTTAACCAAAGATTTATAGATATTATAGATGTCGCATGTGACTGGTAGCTAGCATCGGCTTCCAATTTCTGATTTGATCCTCATGCGTCATCTATAACTATCTATATATCTCACGTTTATTAATGGTAGCTGACATTGGCTACCAATTTTTGATTTGTCCCACGTGCGTCATCTATAATATCTAAAATCTTTGATTTAACGTAATCAGCTTTGAGGCTGATTTACACCCAGCGACAAAAAAACCCCACTCTGCCATTTCATAAAATTTTGCCTTCTCTCATCAGAGGACCCTCAAACATCATTCTATTCGTCTATTTCTTTTTTTGAGTTGTCAATTAATCAATTTCAATTTCACTTCTTTCCTCTTTTTGTTAGATGTTGCTCAGGGCCGTAACCCGAATAAGTTTCGAGAAATTCTTAGCAGCTTTGTTACTGCTGAACTTGTCACTTTGCATACTCACTTGTCATAAATCTGTACTCCGCCCGAAATCCATAATACTGCACCTTATTGGTCATTGTTGGCGGATATTTGCCCACAAATTGCAACTGCATTCGAGGACCAGTTGACATCAAGGGTTTGGGCAAAAAGGCACCGCATAGCAGCTCCTGAGTCTCATATTTGCCGCGCACTTGGGTCAGCACATGCAGTGCATCGCTGGGTCGGCAGGCGGTGGAGTTCTCTTGCTCGGTGGGCACATTGAAATCATGAAATCTGATCTGAATGAGTTCGTGCGGTTGGGCTTCAAATTCGTAACGGCATTGTAAGAGTCTCGAGCCGACGCGGACAGCGCCGACGGCGTGTTGGTTTATCGAGGCGCCGATAACTCCAGTGCTTGTGCCCAACAGCTGATTCGACTCGAAGGTGCCGGATTTGTTTACGCGAGAATCGTACGTCTGCTGGCAGTTTGCTGTGAAATAGAATAGTTACTAGTGAATAGTTTATGTTAGTTCTGCTTAGGATTATTGGAGGTGTCCACTCTAGTTTGAAATTGCTAAGACGCACTATGGCCAGCAGCAGCAGCAGCAGCAAACAGAATGAGGACAACAAGTTGGATACTTTTCGGCGGATTTGTGATGAAATAGCCTCGGAGTCGAGTTACTTGAAAAAAGTGGAACGGTTGGAGCGTTTCTTTGAGAAGGGCTCCCAGGGCAAGGGGTTTGAGGGCGACACTTTGCTGTGGGTGCAGTTCCTCATACCGGGAGCCACACAGCGGGTCTACAATCTGCAGAATAAGGCCTTGCTGAAACTATTTGCACGCATCCTACACACAGATCAGCAGCAAATGCACTTGGATCTGGAACAGGGTATGTACCGCCTAGCTACCTAGGTGTAGGACTCTCTTAATCTTGAAATCTCCTCAATTCCCAGACGGCGATGTCTCGGAGACGTTGCGCAAACATTTTGCTGCCTCCAGCAAACTTCCACCACAAAAGCAAAGCAAACTCCAGCTTCACGAAGTGGAACAGCTGCTTACCCAACTGGAGCAGCGCACCAAGGAGGATGATCAGATGCAGCTGCTGAAGGAGTTGTGCAAACAAGCCACCGACCTGGATCTGCGCACTTTCATTCGCCTGGTCAAGCAGGATTTGCGTATCAATGCCCGTGCCCGTCATATACTGGATGCCTTTGGTCCCTTGGCTTATCCCGCCTATCAATCCTCTCGTGATCTGGCCGCCATTGTGCAACAGTTTGCTGGCAAAAAGAATAAAAGTCTGACCAAACTTTCGCCAGCCAAGAAGTTGAAGTTGGCTTCAAGCAATATACAGGTGATGACTCCCATATCGCCCATGCTGGCCAGTGCCTGCAAATCGGTGGAGGAGGCTTTCAAGAAGAGTCCCAGCGGACTGTACAGTGAAATCAAATACGATGGCGAGCGTGTACAGATACACAAGCAGGGCACGGAGTTCAAGTTCTTCAGTCGCAATCTAAAGCCCGTAATGGATCACAAGATCAAACAACTAAAGGAGTACATACCACGTGCCTTTCCGGCCGACGGTGATATGATACTGGACTCGGAGATAATTCTGGTGGATACGGATACGGGTGCCCTGCTGCCATTTGGTACTTTGGGTGCTCATAAGAAGCAAACATATGCCAGTTCATCGGTTTGTCTGTTTGTCTTCGATTGCTTACTCTATGATGGCGAGGATCTGACGCAACTGTAAGTTGATATGATACCAAATGATATATAAGGCTTAATAAACCTTCTTTCAATTTCCAGTGAATTCCGCAAGCGTCGCGAAATACTGGAGCAGAACATTAAACCCATCAAATCTCATGTCCAGCTATCCGAATCCCAATTTCTCAAAACCAAAAGCGAATTGGCCCTGATGACAGCTAAAGTGTTGCAGGCCAATCTGGAGGGTGTGGTTTTAAAGAGTCCCAGTGGCACCTACCAGCCTGGACGTCGTACCTGGCTTAAGGTCAAGAAGGATTATCTATTCGATGGCAAAATGGCCGATACCGCCGATTTGGTGGTACTCGGCGCCTGGTATGGTTCGGGTAAAAAAGGTGGCATACTCAGCATATTTCTTATGGGTTGCTACGACTCAAATGATCGTCTGTGGAAAACAGTTACCAAAGTGCATTCCGGCCTGGATGATGCCACCAATGAAGAGATACACGAGGCATTAATCAAGCTAACCGAGCGTGCTGATGCCAACAAAACGCCCAACTGGTTGATGTGTAAAAAATCTCTGGTGCCCGATGTGCTGGCCAAGAGGCCAGTTGACATGCCAGTATGGGAGATTACTGGAGCTGAGTTTACCAAATCAGAGGCACACACTGCGGCGGGTATTTCCATTCGTTTTCCCAGGATCACACGTTTGCGTAGCGATAAAACAGCCAAGGAAGCCAACGACTTGGCTCATTTGGAGGATTTGTTTAAGGCTTCCAAGCAAAGTGTCAATGTGGACCTGCTGCTAGCCAATTGTGATAAAGATAAAGAGACATTAGATGGTAAACTGAAAGACGAAAAGACGCCGCAGAAAAATTTGAAGAGAACCAAAAAGGAATCGGATGAGGAAGACGACGAAGAAAAGGCAGATCAAACAGCAAAATCCAAAAGTAAACGTAAAACTCCCAAATTGGAAGCAAACAAGTCGCCCGCTCAAAAGGGACTTCAAGATTACTTTAAGCCCAGCAAAGAGAAGGCGACCAGCGGGAGCGACACGAAAATTCAAGTGGAGAAGGCGTCCAGCGGGAGCGAGACGAAAATGAAAGTGGAAAAAATATCACCTAAAGGCAAAGAGAGTAAATTATTTATGGGTCTGGTGGCACATTTCGCAGGAGACACCGCTAGTTTCAAACTAAGGGATGAATTTGTGCGACACGGCGGCTCTTTGACATTGAATACCCAAAAAGCTGGCTTGGCGTTTTATGATGGAAATAAGGATGTGAATTTGGAGAAACTGAGGTGGGTTTTTAAAGTGATTTAGTTCGAAATATGAAGTAAGCAAGGGTACAAAAATTATAAGAAGTTTCTAAAAATGTATATTACAGCCCGAAATTTATAGCTTCATAGCTCTCACAACCTTAAAGTTCAATAAATCATAAGTAAATGGACATATATAGTTATCTTCCAATATAGTTATGGATCCAACTTTAATAGCATTTCGCTAAAGTTACAGAATATTAACTCAGTTGAATCAAATATTCCTATATTTTTGTAATCAACCAAAAAAAGCCTGAAAATGGTAAAAAGCTACAACTACAATATAATTGTTACTCGATTTGTTCGGTTCAAAATAATTAAAATAGCGAAAAAGTATTCATGGATGTTAATTTCTAACTTATTGAACTTATTTTGATTTATTATTTTGATTGTTTTGTTTTTTATTAAAATCTTTTCTGTATCGGATCGAAATATTACTATCATTTTCTTTCTGATGTGAATTCCAAAAGATTATTCCAAAGGTCGTTTCAAATTGATCAGATGAGAAAAAAATAACAAATCACATAGTAAAAACGCAATCTACGGTAAACTCTAAGAAAATATCTCCAAGAAACCATTGGTCTTAAATTAATGCCTAGGTCGTATAGTTTTGTCTAAAAACTCTGTTAGAAAGACCAAAAATTGGAACTTAATTGATTGATTTTGGGCATGAGTAAAAGAAAATTTTGCCAGCTCTCTGAATCTGGTTTGATTTAAAAAATATTTTGACTTTGAAACTGAATTTGACAGACGCGTCAAATTATAATGATCAAACCGATTTAATGATGGGTTTTCACATCGATTATATCGATATTTTCAAAAAATTTCATTTTCTGAGGAATAATTGGATCAGTAAAGTAATCAGATGTCATTCGATTTGAAACTTCTTTCTAACTGATTTCAATATCTAGGAATCAAAGCTCTAAATAACCACAAAATATCAACGCGACAATCCTCTGAAGTTTTAGGGCACCCCCCTTTGGAATCTCTAAGGTTCTGTTCTCAGACCGGTTGGTTCGAAGCTTGGTTCACAGAGTCTTAGATCGTAGAGACATTTTTCGGTAAAAAAATAAGATATATAATTGATCCGTTTCGGAATGCTAAAAATTTAGATTTAATGGTCCGAAAATAAACGTATCTCAGGCCCAGATTGCAGCTTTGCTAAATATATAGTTTCCAAGATATGTATCTTATTTTATTTATAACAAAAGAAGTTGAAACTTGTTCATGAATTTTTTAATATTAATATTATTAATATCGAAAACACTTTGTTGAGTTTAAATTTTGAATAAAATTTTAGAAATTTTCATGTCAACTTGAAGCAATTTTAGTATTCGTCATTTATAAACTAGTAAGCAAATTTCAATATAAAGCATTCGAAAAGCTGTATCAAAAATATCAACGAAAAATATCACTAAAAATATTCCATTTCCCATATATCGCCATGTATTATATATTCGGAGACTATGAAAGATGGCAGTTAAAATATATTTTACATAATAGAATACTATGAAAGGAACATTCTGCATCATTAATCTAAAAACCCTATTTTTGAGTTATTTAAGTACACACAATTCTATTGCTCTCACACTTCCCCATGTTAGCTCTTTATTTGAGTTCAATTTCAAACGAACTGTCCCTCCATTGGTCACTTAAATCGAAGTGGTAGTTAAATACATAATTGAGTAATTTAATCTATTTCATTTACAGGCCCCTTTACCGTCGCAGTTGTCGCCATTTGAACATTGGCTGGCTCCAGGCATCCATCGAAGCCCAGGAACGTCAACCCTTCCCACTTTACGCCATACTAATGAAATCATAGCCGTACCCCCAATTACACTTTATCTTTCCATGCCACACAATCATGTTTATATCTATGTATACATATATTTATTAAATATATTTGTAAATTAACAGCAACATTTTGAAATTCAATAGACGGCGGCGACTTTGCAAAGCTCAAAGCGCAAATAATAAAAAGCTTCGGAGCAAACAAAACGCCTCCAGTTGTTTGTCGCGTCGTTAGTTTATTACTGGAATCGCTGATCGCTGGACGTACGCAGCGATGCTGTTGGAATTTATAGCATTATTAATTGTGGCCTTGGCATTGTCCTATCGCTGGGCCACAGCGAAGAATGGGTACTTTAAAGAGCGTGGATTGCCCTTTGCCAAGCCGGTACCATATTTTGGAAATATGGCCAAAATGTTCTTTCGTCAACAATCCATGTTTGATGTGATTGTGGATTTGTATAACAAAGGCGGCAACAACAAGTGAGTAGAGGTGGGAACGGTGGGCCAGTGAAATACTTGTTGCAAGTTGAGAAGCAAGTTGTTGTGATATTTAGTGAACTTTGGAACCCCATAGATATGCGTTCCAGCGATTTGATTGAATGATTCTGTTTTACTGCGTAATCACTTCAAGGTCAAGCTAATTAATATTCTGACCATATGGTGTGTGTGTGTGTGTGTGGGTGTGGGTGTGGGTGTGGCTTGATTAATCTAAACAATTGAATGTACTATATGGACCGTTTGTTAATATGTAAATAATATTGAATTACAAACAAAACAATAAATTGAAAGAATTCGAGAAACAAAATATAAAAATACAAAAAGGAAACAAAATGTAAAACTTATAAACAAAATGAAAATGCACCTTAAAGTTTATAAGAATCAAAGCTGCAAGTCGGTCTCTATTTAAAATTACCACCAGAATCGAAATCCGCATCGACTTCTTTACTTTTCGAGAGTGTCTTCCAATATAGGCTAAATATTAGCCGAGTGCTTGATATTAGCCGAGTAACTTGATAAGCGAATTTTTCTAAGCCAAAATATGTTAAACTAAAAGTAAATCAGATTTAAAATAGTTCCATATAATTGGATTATATTTAGGGCCTATTTCTCATCTAGCTGCTCTGTGTCAGATAAGCTTACTCTGTTATTTGTAAATTTATGTGTCTGAAAAGGCTTTCTTGAAGATGTGAAATCGGGCCTTAATTGAAATATATATATAAATAGTTACATGGATTTTTATACCCTTGCAAAGGGTATTATAATTTTGCCCAGAAGTTTGCAACGTTTACTGCAACTTAAACTATTTATATTCTTGATCAGGAAGACGAGCTGAGTCGATTGAGCTTTGTCCGTCCGTCCGTCTGTCTGATTCTACGCGAACAAGTCTCTCAGTTTAAAAGCTATCGGACTAAACTACTAATATGTCGAAACCGACCGGATCGGATGACTATATCTCATAGTTCCCATAGGAACAATCGGTCGGAAAACTAGTTTTAGTGAGAAAAACTTTTTTCACTTCAACGGAATCGTCTCCAAACTTTGCAATCGTAGGTTTTCTATTTTTTTTTTATAATTCTACCAAGTCTAATTCGAATCGGACAACTATATGGTTAAGCTGCCATACAAAAGATAGGTCTGCAAAACAGTGTTAGTTAAGAAAACTTTTTTGTTTTTAATGGTAGCATCCTGTTATTTTGTATTGGTTTGTTTCGCATGCATTTACATAATTTTTACAAATTTTTGGCCAAATCGGATGACTATATCTTATAGCTCCCATACGAACGATTGCCGTTCGTGCTAGAGTCGTGTCGTCTTGCAAATACTAATCGTTAGAAAAACATAGACACTGCACTTTCTCTTGTTCTTCATATTTAGGTATAACAAAATGTTTCCTTAATACTTTAACGGTTGATAAGTTATCTAATGAAGATTCGCTTTGTGTGTCGTATCTAGTCTCGGAATTTTTTGACTATGAAAAGGGAAATAAGGCGATAGTCAAGATGTAACATACTAACTTTTCATGTGAATACCTATCTTCAAGTAAATATGGAAGGAACTTTTAAAAGGGGATGTTTGCTTGATTTTGCATTTATCCT
The DNA here is from genome assembly GCA_035044965.1 of Lordiphosa andalusiaca. Lineage (NCBI taxonomy): Eukaryota > Metazoa > Arthropoda > Insecta > Diptera > Drosophilidae > Lordiphosa > Lordiphosa andalusiaca. The sequence goes on along the minus strand of JAWNNM010002217.1, from coordinate 872,749 downwards.
AAACTATTTTGAAGTTTCAAAAATATTTTTGAATAAATAAGCCAATGAAATATGCAAAATAAAATCGAATACTAAAATGTTCAATACAGAAGACCCTCTTAAACTATTGCTTCAGTAAGCAATGTTTCTGATTCCCTGACCACTTTTCGTTTGCCCGCAAGTCTGGGTTGAGTAAGACGCTCCAGTCTGTTGGAAAATTGTGCAGTTCTTTGTGAAGCAAACATTTCCTAAATCCCTCCCAAGTTCTTGATTAAAACATTCCTAAAATAATCACCCCCTCAAGTTACCAAAGTGATAATTTATTTTACTATCAATGCAAGATAGCATTTTCAAATGTCCAATATGTTAATAGTCTCAATAACAAAGCTAATTTTAATCTTATCGAACTTATGACATTTTTTTTAAATTGTAATGGTTCTTTGTTGTCATATCTGTAAAATTAGATAAGATTAGTTGGGGAAAACTCAGTATTACAGTTACTTAAATTAAGTACAGTAGAGAGAAACCAATTAAAAGCGCAAAGAAATCGTAAAATTAAACATAAAAGCGAGAAATAAAGATAAACAAACACAGCCGAATTGTAAATAAACATTAAGATAAAACCAAGTATAATTAAAAAATAAAGCTTTAAGTGAAGAGAGAAGACATATACTTATAACAGAAGAGAGAATAGAGACTGTAAAAGCCGGCACAATCCACCAGAAAGAGGCAAAACAAGTTTAATGGGGGTGACACAAAAATCAATAGAGTTTTTCATATAAAAGGTTGCATATTAAATTTAAATTGAATAGCTTCATATGTAAGGTGACAAGTATATCAGATGGTAAATGTTAAGCCATTTGGAACTGACTGTTGAAATCTACTTGGCCTTTGCACAGTCGGTTTCAATTCGCCAAGCTCGTGCCATTCTCAAACTGTAACCGATCTGTTTCAAAACAAAAAATATGCAAGCTGTGTTAATTCAAAAAAGGAACGTTTATACAAAAATCTCTAGAGATTTCTGGGGCACATTTTTCTTAATTATTACTTAGATTTAATGAATAAAAAATGTAAAATAGTTCAACTTGGCTAACTGGTGACTGCAGCACCGCAATAAGAGACAGGAAGCTGAATTATGTTATGGCAGTCTTATCTTATGCTGAAAGTGAGCACTTTGATAGGGTTTTGGACAATTTTACCTTGAAATGTGAAAGTAAACTTTTTTTTTCAGTTAAAAACTTATTTTCAAATATCTGTATTAATATTCCGGCATATAGTAAGTGCGTACCATTTTTCGGAAAATTCCGCCCGTATGTTAGAAAATGGTGGGTCCAGGTTGTAAGCGGAAAAAGTTTAGTGCCCAACGGTTACCTCCATAATCATTATCAGAGTTAAGTTCTGTATGCAGCATCCCGGAATTCTTATTTCGTCACCATCTACACAATCTTGTCTGTCAGTCCGTCCTTTATGTCTGCCTAAACCGTTCAGCCGATTGCCTTGAAACTTTGGAGAATATTTGAGTGTAAGCCCCGGAGGGTTACCAGATTTGAAAAAATTACTATTAATTGGCAAAATTATATCGATTGCCAAGGAATGGTTTTGCCATCTTAACGAAATTTAGAAAGAATATTCATGTCGATTAGGAAAGAGCCAGAGGCCAAGTCTTTGAAAACCAAATAGTGAGCTAGAAAGTACTTATACTAAAAACTATACACACTATTAAGTTTTTCAGTTTCCAGGAAATAATTTTGAGTTCAGTATATCATGCATAGGCGATTCAACAGCTGAACCGATCTTAGCGAAATTTGTAAAGAATGTTTATATAGTTTAGGAAAGAGCCAGAAGCCATGTCTTACGTCTGTGAACCTGTTTGAAAGCGTTTAAAAACGGCTCATAAGTGGATTAACGTCAAATATGAGAAGTTATTTAAGGTAGGAACTTTAATAACTTAAAACAAAATAAACATAACAAAAAACATTCAGAACTGATTTCGAACTGTTTCAAAACGAACTGGAAAATTGGTCTATATAGAGCGATGGGTAATAATGGAATAGAGAGAAAGAAGAAGAACTTGAAATTTGGTGAATGGGCTGGTACTATGAAGTTAGACATTTTCCCGGTTCCGAACCATTTGCCCGAACTACTTCAAAAGCGGCTCGGATCCACACCATTCAATTTTAAAATTGCTGTATAGGTTAATAATGTGAGTGTTGGTATTTATTTAAGCTATGAACTGGAAATGACGAGAATGGGGTAAGAATAGGTTAAACTTCCCACAATTTGAAACTGTAAATAATGGCCGTGTTCAGCAGAAGGATTGAACGCTTAGCAGGTATCAGAACCAAATATTAAAAAACAATCTATTAAAAGCGGCGCTGACATTGACGACGCTCCGTGTCAACATGGAAATTGCATAATAGTTGTCAAACTTAAGTTTTTACATATATTGTAGTTATTTTAAACTGAACCAACATTCGCGTATCGGTATCGAAAAAAACCGATCGATATACAATTACTGCTGTAGGTAGCAGTATCACTTGAAAGAAGCGCATTATTTTATCGATGCAAGCTCCTCTATTATGATACGTCAAATTGTCTATTATGAAACCGTATCACTGGAGTTCAGCAGAAAGATCAGAAAAAAGTATAAAAGATCAGGGAGCAAGTTCTTTTGCTGAACGCGACCATTGATTTGCTTTTACTTTTACTTACTTTTAAATATTGAAAATTTCAACTCCCAAAATCGAAAGCTGGGCGAAAAAAAAGGTCTCAGGGAGCAAAACTGTTTTGATTTCAAGCGGTACTCGTCCGAAGCTAGCTGAGACTTTTCTTTTCTTAATCAAATAGTCAATAGAAAAGTGAAATGCGTGTTCTATTCAAGAGTAGCACTTACAAGAAAGTCTGCTATTCAAGTGGTAAAGAGTGTATTTGTGGGTTGTTCGGTTATCAAACTTAAAACCAAGTTGCACAATTGTTTATGCATTTCTCATTGGTCAGTGCATTTGACTGAGTGCTTAAAATAGTTCATAGATTTCGGTTTTATCGCGTATAATCCCATAACGAACCGAAAATAGCTAGCTGAAATACACATTATATTGTGACTAAGCAAATACGTGATAAAAACTGTTTGCAACATCCAAGGCAAAATCACTTGAGCATTATCAATTAAATCCGCACTCTTGACTCACATGACAAATCGCTTGCACAGATAGCTCCCTTATCGGTCAACAAATATTTACAGCTCCATTTTGTGTTTAATTTCAGGCTGTTTGGCATTTTCGAGCAGCGCCAGCCCCTGATTATGGTGCGCGACCCAGAACTTGTCAAAAGAATCACCATTAAGGATTTCGATCACTTTATCAATCACCGTGATGTCTTTGGCACCGGTGAGGATGATCCGCACGATATGGACAATCTATTTGGCAGTTCGCTATTCTCTATGCGTGATGCCCGCTGGAAGGATATGCGCAGCACTCTGAGTCCTGCCTTTACGGGCAGTAAGATGCGTCAAATGTTCCAGCTCATGAACCTGGTGGCCAAAGAGGCTGTTGATTGTCTCAAGCGCGACCAGCAGCCGTCCGCAGATGGTCAAGAGCTGGACATGAAGGACTATTGCACACGCTTCACCAACGATGTCATCGCCTCGACTGCCTTTGGGCTGCAGGTGAACTCGTTCAAGGAGCGCGAAAACACCTTTTATCTCATGGGAAAGAAGTTGACCACATTCACATTTCTGCAGAACATCAAATTTCTGCTGTTCTTCAGCATGAAGAAGTTGCAGAAGGTAATACCAAAACAAAAAAGATAGATCACCGATCGGATCATTAATCATAAATGGCTGTTTTTCTTATAGCTTTTTAAAATTCAACTTTTTGACAAGAAGAGCACGGAGTACTTTGTGCGTCTAGTGCTGGATGCCATGACGTATCGCCAGGAGCACAACATAGTGCGTCCTGACATGATCAACATGCTAATGGAGGCGCGTGGCATGATCCAAACGGAGAAGACCAAGAGTTCACCCGCACGCGAATGGAGCGATCGTGATATAGTGGCCCAGTGTTTTGTCTTTTTCTTTGCTGGGTTTGAGACATCCGCCGTGCTGATGTGCTTCACCGCCCATGAGCTAATGGAGAACGAGGATGTGCAACAGAAGCTGTACGAGGAGGTACAGGAAGTCCATGCACAGCTTGTTGACGGCGAATTGACGTACGAAGCCCTGATGGGCATGAAGTATATGGACCAGGTGGTCTCGGAGGTACTGCGGAAGTGGCCACCGGCCATAGCTGTGGATCGCGAGTGCAACAAGGACATTACCTACGATGTGGATGGCCAACAGGTTGAGATCAAAAAAGGCGATGTCATTTGGCTGCCCACCTGCGGTATTCATCGGGATGCCAGATACTATGAGAACCCCATAAAGTTCGACCCGGAACGTTTCAGTGAAGAAAACAAAGACAAAATCAATCCATTTGCCTACTATCCCTTCGGCCTGGGACAGCGTAACTGTATAGGTGGGTGGACCCTTAATTAATTGATATTATAAATTTTATTATAATTTACTCACTTTTCAGGCTCTCGTTTTGCTCTTCTGGAAGCAAAGGCTGTTATCTTCTATCTTTTGAGGGAGTATTACCTTTTGCCCGCCAAGAAAACAACAATTCCCCTAGAGCTCAGCCCTTCTGGTTTTCAATTGGTGCCCAAAAATGGATTCTGGCTTAAGCTTAAACCACGAAATTAAACTGATTTTTAAGAATTTAATGTATTATTTTTGAACTTGCTAGTTTGATATAGGCAAAACGTTACTACCACCGAAACATAAGCTCAAATCACTTTGATTTTTTTTCCACAGCTTTATTCAAGGTTTCATTAACGTTTTTGAATTCAAACACTGCTTTGATTGGGGTTTCCAGAATTACTGCCACTTGTGCTTATTAGGAGACAGGTTCCCAAGGGATGAGCCCATATTTTCTTTGATTTCATTACAGAAGCTCTGCAATCAACAGAATAGACTCAGATGTTGTTTTTGAAAAATAGATAGATTTACCACCGATTTATCAGACTTATTTTATAAAAGACAATCTTTTTTCTTTTAAAGAAATTAAACTATGGAAAAAAACAGCGATACAGAGAAGCCCCCAATCTACCAAAAACAATGGAAAATGCTTTAGTTTGCAACGAACATTTGGCACTAACTGTCTTTACTATTTCCGTGGTTTGAGAGAAACTCGAGCAAAAAAGAAAACTAATACAAAATAACCCCACGACATACTGAATAATAAGAAAATTTACAGGCGAGCAATTTGAAAGTAGTTCTTAAAATAAGCATTTGTAACCAAATTTGTTTCACATATTCATGTATGCACAAGCTGTTTACAATGCACTGTCAAGGGACAACATCGACCCAATTCAATTTCTTTAGCAATGGAAAAACGCTTATGGCCATTTCCACAGAAAAGAAAATTGAAAGTTCATCTAACAGTTTTTCTTCTTGGATTATTAAAGAGAAATAAACAAAGGAGTTTAAGACTTTCTTGAGGTGCGGCATCGAGTTATCGGTCTACAAACTTTAACTAACGTTTAAGTTCCAGCCAGCCAAGTAAAAATTATAAAAGGAAAGTTAACTTCGACTCTGTCAAAGTTTGTATACCCTTGCAGCACGGTTTTGTAACAAATTTGAGGAACATTTTCATTAAAATCAAACAAGTTTTACTCACTAAGAATACATTTTTGACAGCTATACTATATAGATGTTCGATTTCGAGCAATCTTAGTGGAATCATGGAAAAGTATTGCAAACTGAGAAATACAAAAATTGGAGGCGTTTTCTTTAAAAACAAAAAAGTTTTTCTAACTAAAACTAGTTTCTCGACCGATCATTTCTAAGGCAGCTATATGCTATAGTCATCAGATTTTATGTGAAAGCTTATGAAATAAATATTTGCCAAATTTTAAAGAGGTTTTCATTGAAAACCAAAAAGTTTTTCTCACTAAGACTATTTTTATAACCTTACCTTCGTTTGGCAGCTATACTACATAGATGTCCGATTTCGACAGAACTTAGTAGAATCATGGGAAAGCTGAGCAAAGTAAGAAATACAAAGTTTGAAGGCGTTTTCTTTAAAAACAAAAAAGTTTTTCTAACTTAAACTAGTATCTCGACCGATCATTCCTATGGCTGCTATATGCTATGGTCCGGCCGGTTCCAATAAATGTGCAGCGTATTTGTACCAGATATCTTTAAGACTGACGGAGGAGATAGCATAGAAACAGACGGACGGACAGACGGACAATGCTTCCTTCTATGCGTTACAAACATTCAAGGACAATTTCAATAAAACCATATATATAAAAATACATAAAACGAGCAGTAGCGCTCTCCGTTCACAGTAACGTTCCTGGCTTCGTCATCTTTAAAAAAAGTATGGTCCAATGATGACATCTGCCCATAATCCACACCAATGATATGAGTTTCGTCGATAAACACAATTTTCCAATAAAAAAGTGGCATGGATTTGGATAATGACATTCAATTCAATTCATGGGTTAATTAGAGACCAAACTCAACATCTTTGACAGTAACATGAGCTGATCTGCCAAAAAGAAAGTTCCTAAAAAATCACCCTTCATAATAGTCCGATTTTCATAAAACTTGTTAGAATTATGAGAAGTAGCCAGTAAACATGCGGCTAGAGATGTTTCCATTGAATACAAAAAAGCTTTCCAACCCATCGTTCCTACGACAGGTATATACTAAAGTCAGGCGATCTGATCTGATTTAGTGAAGCCATCAGCTATATATGGTTTGTAATACCTTCAATATTACTATATTATTCGATCTGCCATGTATTGCAATTAATATACTAAATATTCCCAATGATCAGCTATGTTCTAAATTTCACCACGGTGCTATCGAAATCGGCACTAGATACATATAGGAAAACGAACGGACTGAAAATGGCGAAAATGAGAGAGACTGACTTTTACTTTTTGCTGACACTGTCCAAAATAGTCTTAAGTCAATCAACGACTTGAACGCAACTCAAATTACTCCAACACAAACCGACTTGCAGCCAACCAAACCAAACACTTTCATAGGTGCAGAGTATATTCCAGAACGGCTTGACCGACTTTCTCACTTGATTTCAAGAGACTTACGGAAATTTGACAACTTTTTTTTACCTGCGAACAGTTCATCCTACTAAAGTTCACATCATTCTCAACGAGTAAAACTATTTCCTGGCCTGTGTGGCTTTCCAGGCGTGGGCGGGACATTTGGAAATTTTTGATGATGCCAATCTGTTGCATAAGCGTGCGCAATTTCGCGTGATGCATCTGTTTGGGGAGTGCATGCAGCTGTCTGATTGCATGTGCCTCAATTGAGACGAACAACTATCGTCGAAAGGTGAGTGACTGGTTTCAAGCCATAAATGAATTACCAGCAAATCGTGTTTTGGGTTGTGCTGTGGGTCAGCGGGCATGAATATTACATTTCTTCTAGCTTTATGTAAAGCACTTTCGTACAGAATATAAATAAAGGGGAGAAATTCAAGGCATTTCTCATTTAGTGTTTGGCCACTGCACGACTTTCTCCCCCGGAAAATTTTACCAAAGAATAGTTTCTGCTTGGCCTCAAAATGGATACCGGTATACAAGAGTTCTATAAGGATAAGATAATTTTCATAACAGGAGGCACCGGATTTTTGGGAAAAGGTGGGACACTACTCGATCAAACGTAGCGAAACCACAAGTTCAATGACTGTACTTTGCCTCTTCAGTGATTATAGAGAAACTATTGCGTACAACTCAGTTGCAGTGCATATATATGCTGATCAGACCAAAGCGTGGACAAGATATACAGGAACGGTTGAGCACATGGAAGCAGGATGTGGTAAGTCGTTCACAAAAAGGGGTGATCCAAACTTGTGACTTCTTTTCTCTTTTTTGTTTTCGTCTAGGTTTTTGAGCCACTTCTTAAGTCCAAGTCCAATGCTTTGGATTGTGTGGTGCCCATTGTAGGTGATTGTCTGGATTCTACTTTGGGCTTGAGCCAAACAGATCGCCAGTTGCTGCAGGAGAGGGTTCAAATTGTACTGCATGGGGCGGCCACTGTGCGTTTTAATGAACCACTCCATGTAGCCTTGGCCATTAATACCAGAGCCACACGTCTCTTGGTGCAGCTGGCCAAGCAAATGAAACGCCTAGAGTCATTTGTTCATATCTCCACGGCCTATTCCAACTGTGTGGTGCATCACATAGAGGAGAGGATCTATTCGGAACACTTCAACTGTAGTGTCGATCGGGTTTTGGAGCTGGAACAGACCTTAAGTAATGACTTGTTGGATGACATGGCACCTAACTTGCTAGTAAAGTATCCTAATACGTACACCTATACCAAGGCCTTGGCGGAGCAAGTTTTGCACCAAGAGGCAAGAGATCTACCCTACTGCATCTTTCGTCCTGGCATTAGTAGGTGTTGCTTTTAGTCAACTAGTTCAAGCTGTGTTAATACCATACGGTCACTATTTCAGTCATAGCCAGCCATAAGGAGCCCTTGGCGGGTTGGATCGACAATCTGTATGGACCCATTAGCATTGTCTATGGCGTCGCCTATGGCGTTCTTCGACTTACTCTGCTCGATAAAAATGCCGAGGCCGGTCTGGTGCCTGTGGATTACTGCGCAAATCTGGCTTTGGCCTGCGCCTGGCAAACGGCCAAGCAGACATCCCCAGTCATCTACAATTTCACACCCAACGAAGAGAATCTGCTGACTTATGGAGATTTCCGGGATAAGGCCATGGCTTTTGGGCACAAATTTCCAGTGACAAAAATGATTTGGTATCCCTTCATGCATACCACTGCCATTCCCTGGCTCTTTCATTTGGCTGCCTTCTTCTATCACACTGTACCCGGCCATATCTTTGACTTTGGGCTTCTTTTGTTGGGCAGGAAACCGCGCTTGGTGAACATCTATCAAAAGATACACAAGAGTTGCATGTTGCTGAAGCCCTTCTCCACGAAAACCTGGCGTTTTGACATGCACAACACGGATCGTTTGTGGAAGAGCATGTCATCGCTGGATCGAGAACTCTACAATTTTAATATGGCCAATCTTGATTGGGATGATTATTTCTTGCAGGCCCTACGAGGCATGCGACTCTTTGTTGGCAAAGAACCACCGACTGCCGAGTCCATATCAAAGGGTCGCAAACTACACAGACGGTGGGTATGGATAGAAGGAAGTTTTGAGATTATACTTGATAAGTACTTTCTTTAATGCTTACAGATTGCGTCTGTTGCATTACCTGCTGCTGTTTACACTGAGCTGTGCTGGTCTGGCATTTCTATGGTTGATGCTGGAATGGGCCATTAGTATATTTTTTAAACTTAAGTAAATAGTTCATATTTTTATTGGAATAAGTGGGTATTAATAAAGATTACGAAATTATCTAGCCTTCGCAATTTGGAAAACAGTAAGACCGCCCACAGTTTTAAAGATAGATAGTTTATACTCTATATATATTCTTGATCAGCATCAACAGCCGAGTCGATATAGCCATGTCCGTCTGTCCGTCTGTCAGTCTGTCCGTCTGTCCGTCTGTCTATCCGTATGAACGCACAGATCTCAGAGATGGTAAGAGATTGGGTTTGGGACATATGCTTCTTATGTTCTTTAAGTTTATTTTCAATTTTGGCCACGCCCCCTGCCGCCCCCGCAATTTAGAAAAAACGTCATATCTCCCACAGTTTTTAAGATAGATGGATCGTTCCTTCTGGACATATTTAGTAATCGAGATAACTTATCGATCCTCTAAAGGAATGTTGAAGATCGGATGAACCGTTGTCTCGATATGATCAAAAGACTGTTCCCTGCTGCAGCTCAGTAGCAGCGCTGCTTTCAGCTGTATCAAAATGTACGCTGAGCGTATAATTTCGTTGGTACAGAGTATGTTGTAGTCGACTTTCTTTCTTGTTTTTATAAGCATTCACACAATCCTTTAAAGTTTTGTCAAAATCGGATGACTATGGGTTGTAGCTGCCACAGTAGTGATCGGTCGAGAAACGAGTTTCAGAGGGAAAAACTTGTTTGTTTCAAAGAAAGCGCTTCCAAACTTAGCATTTCGTAGTTTTCTAGGCTCTCCCATGATTCCACCAAGTTTGGTCGAAGTCGGACATCTATATAGTATAGCTGTCATAGAAAAAACAGTCAGAAAAGTTGTCTTAGTGAGAAAAACTTGTTTGTTTTCAGTGGAAATGTCCTTCAAATTAGTTAGAAAAACCTGCTGCAAAGCTCTTCACTTTCCTCTTTTTTTTTTTTAAATAAAAATCAAATAAAAGAAATCATGGCATATCTGAGAGGCTGATCTAAAATTATTAGAATCTCACCTGGCAGAAAAGCTTCACAAACTTTGGGAGGTCTTTATATATACGCAATAGTTCTTTTCTTGTTTTCCATTATTTTTTTCCGACTGTTTTGTAGTCTAATACTTTGTCGAGAATGCAAAACCTTTCAAAGTATATATATATTTTTCGTAAGCTAATTTTATCAAATCCCCAATTCTGTTTTGCCCCAATTAAACCATCGATAAGCAACCAATGACCCGCTGCTTACTCGACGTTCGGCCCGTTGTTCCCTTAAAACGCAAATTAATGCTATCAAAAGCAAAACAATGGCACTTTCCCTTTTTAATCTTACTCAACCAAAAGCACACATACTTAACTTAGTTTTTAAAAGAAATGCAAATCATGAAAAGAATTTAGATTCTGAGTCACTATTGAACGATACACAGAAAGAAAAAAACAGTAATCAATCCGAAACGGGATTGAGAACAGGGTAAGCCCGGAGCAGGCTTCAAAATAAAAAAGTGGGAGTCAAATCAATCTTTTCCCGGGTCGGCTCAGGAATATCCGGGACTACTCTGTTTTCAATCCCGTTTCGGATTGATTTCGTTTATTAAGTGTAGCAAACAGGCAAGTACAACGGAGTGCGTTGTGGTTCGATACAACTCTATCAATAACAACAACTGAATTTTGCACATATTTTGCAACAAGATCGGAGTTTCTTGCGAGTTGAAATTTAATGGGAATTTCGCAAAGAAGTGACTGAAACTAGGCGCTCTCTAAATTGGTCACATTCAATTATAGTTCCGCCCAGAAAATTTTATTATTATTAAATTGTGTTAGTCCTTTATGCTGTCCTCCTTTATTTCTTGAACAGGTAGAGTTTCCAAATGGGTATACCTATCCACGAAAAAGGATCTGGGATCAAGAGTTGCAAAATACAGGTGTATTTGAAACAAAGGTGTCAGCTACAATTACCATTACAATAATTGGAATATTTATAAATATAATTGGCATTACAATTACAATATTTCGCTAAAAATTCTTTTACCTGCAGGCATATACATTTTATTTCAAAGAAAATAGTCAAATCTCCCACAGATTTATAGATCGACGGTTCGTACCTTCTGGTCATATTTCGTAATCAGTATTATTTATGGACACACCCAGGAAACGTTGAAGATCGGTTGAACAATAGTCAAGCTATAAGGGAAACAAACATTTGTGCTTGGCAGCACTGGTTGGAACAGCGATGGGCAGCACTTGACGCAGCTTGGGAGGCACAGAGTATGTTATAGTCGGGCTTGAACGACTTTCTTATTTGTTTATATTTATTTTATCGATGTCGTGCTTCATGGCCAATTGCTTGGTGTTGTTGAAAGTTTCCCTAATAATCTGACCAATTTTCAAACAAGTTTTGACACAGAAAAGTGGGAACCTTAAAAACCAGTTTGTTTAAGGGTTCAACAGCATTTTCAAAGCATGAACTCACAATTTTTGGGCTGTGCTAAATGAATTAAAAGTCATTGAGAGCCAATGCCAGGTCTTAAGTCAAACTAATTGAATACTGAACAAAAGTTTCCTTACTTTCTTGTGAGGCAACTTGGGTTTTTTTTTTTACCGTAATAGCTTGTAGCGTTTGAGATGAGCGTTGATCATCAATCAGTCAGATATTGTTAATATATTTTAAAATAATATTTCCAAGCACAATAAAAAATAACTGCAAAATCTCAATTAATATATAATCTAATGGTATTTCAGTTGGTCACTTAGATCGAATGCACTTAAAACAAACAATTAAAAAGAACGTTTGCTCCACTGCTGATGCGAGTGTTTCATTTGACTTTACAAATTCAATACAAATTTTAAAATTTAAAAAACTCTTTATTACCATAAAACAAGTTTATGAAATAAGACAATTTGGTTTACAACCGGTTGGGATAACCGAATTGTAATCACTAAGCGGATACTCTAAAATTCTCAAATGCCTCGAGGAACATTAAATAAAAAACGTTTACACCTGGTGGAAAGTCGATACATGTTTTCTTATAAAAAGGTTTGGCTATAAAAACAGTGCAACATTGTTTGTAAGAGCCATTCAAAACTATGTAGGCAGTTGATTAAAGCATTGTAAGACAATTAATTAAAAAATGTTGAACTTTACATTTTTTATCAGTTTGTTGTCTTAAGTTGTTTTAAATTGACCATTAAAACCGATAATAATGAGTTCCTGATAAAATGCTAAGCGTAATCTTAAGCCTTTTTTATCATTAAGGGGAACTTTTATTTTAAAATAAGGTTATATTAATCGCTAATTGTTAACGATGTTGAATATTTGGACATTTTCTGCCCCACTCAAACTGTAGCTTAATTCTCTAAGGTTTTCGGTGCGAAGTTTGTACAACTTTGGTATCACAAATGGTATGTACTCCAGTTATATCCAACTAAACGCAATGCTCAGACATATGTATAAACTGTTTCAAATTTGTTACTACACAAGCTGGGCCATTTTTTTGCAAGCTTTTTAAAGTTTGAAGATATTTTTCTTCCCTTATTGGTTTCTGAGATCGCAGATCCGTCAATTTTCGGCAAATGATAATAAATGTTCGACTTTATTATACCCTTGCAAACGGTATCATAATTTTGCCCAGAAGGTTGCGACGCATAGAAATATTTATTTCCGTCCCCATAAACTATATATATTGTTGATCATTGTGCTTTGTCCGTCCGTCTGTCTGTTTCTTCAAGCTGAAATTTTGCACAGAGTCTTCTTTATGCTGCACACTACTAATATAATATATCGGAAACGACCGGATCGGATGACTATATCTCATAGCTCCCATAGAAACAATCGGTCGGAAAACTAGTTTTAATGAGAAAAACTTTTTTCTTTTCGATGGAAACGTCTCCAAACTTTGCAATCGTAGGTTTTCTCTGTCTTTTTATAATTCTATCTAGTTTTATTAAAATCGGATAACTATATGATTTAGCTACCATACAAAAGATAGGTCTGAAAAACAGTCTTATTTAGTTTTGTTTTGAATGGTGGCATCCTGCAATATTGTATTTGTTTGTTTCACATGCTTTCACATAATTTTATGAATTTTTGGCCAAGACTATATAACTATATCATATAGCTTCCTTACGAACGATCGGTCGGAAAATGGGAAACCGAATCGGTTCCAACCCGGAATTCCGACTTTTATTTTACTATGAACCGAACCTTGAACCGAATCTCTTTAGAAATTAAAGATGAACCCGAACCTGTTCCGATCCCAAATGACACAATAATTTAACCTTCTGTCTACCGACTTCATCTGTTATTTGGTGCGACTGACTCCCAAAATGGGCAGGAGAGTGCAAAATAATCTGGCAAAACGATTAGATTTCCTTTAAAAATCCCTACCCATAACAGTCTCAGTTTTTAAAGCTCCTCGACTCTAAAACTTCTTGAATAATTCTCAAAAGCAAGAGACTAACATTATTTTGGTAATATTTTTCTATGTAAGCCCCGAAATGGAATTTATCTAAACGGTAAATAATATATTGAATAATTCCATGTTTCCTACTAACCAATTCCGACCCAAAAACCACTCGGTTCCCATACTGATTGGGGAGTTTTTAGGTCGAATGCTGTTTTTAAAACACATTGAAGACAAAAATTAGTAATGTTGTATAAATTATGGACTGAACTAAGGTCCGAACCACAACCTGCTCCCAAAATCCTCGAACCTTAACCATTCGTTAATTTGGGTTCGAACCAGAGTACCGGAGATCCGAATATTTTGCTTGGTTTGCAGCTCTGATTATTACTTAATTTTAAATTACGAATTAATTGTAATTGAAGTGTTAATTATATTTTCAGATATCCCAATAATTGTAATACTAACTAAAGTTACCAGCTGTAAACTAAAATTATATTAATTAAAGTCCCTCCAATCTAGGAAATTGGATGTTGGCCAATTCTCTACCTTACTTTAGCATTTTGCTGTATTTTCCTTTTATAAAGCATGGCATGGCTGTTATTTCAAGTACGTGCATTCTCATTTCAGCTTATTATCAGCCGCAAACTCATTATATAATACTATATATTGTAGTAGCCGGCTTTTGTGATAGTTCCATATCTAAATTCTTGGCAAGAAATTATTTGAAGTATATCTAACAACAAACCCATCAACACAAGTGCAACTCTTGTGTAATTTTTATAAAATTCCCAAAAGGCACTTAAAACGCAATCGAGGTGTCTCCCTTACACCATAATTCTAATTTGCACACCTATATTGTTGAGATTTACTATATAATTTGATAGCCGCTAAAAGCGTTCATTACACCAATACCTTCATTAGGTCAGATACAACAACACACCCGTCAAACATTATTGAAAGCAGCTCACTGAGTATTTCAAAGATATGTATTGACTTCACATAGAACTACCGGGTTTTTGCTCTCTTTCCACGGGGCTGCACTTTAGCTGGCCAATGTAACAACGTTTTCTAATTAGCCAAATGGGGAATCATTAGCTGCGCCTTGAGTGCGAGTTCAGAGTGCGCCATGGTACTTGGGGAGTTTTAAAGTAACACTTTTTTTTTTTTTTCAATTTCACAGAGCGGATCGTCATTAAAATGTGCACTGCCAAATGTCCCAATCAACAGAAAACCAGGAAAGAGTCGTCCATTTTACTGTCTCCAGGCTACGCAGTGTGCACCTTGATTGGGATTTGCAAACACATATTTCTCTAGTGTTTACGCTGTCGCTGTCTGTGTGCGTGCGTGTGTGTGTGTGTGTGTGGCTCATTATATTCAATTCGTGGTTCTTTTCATTGTATTGACCAGCTTACGATCAGCGAGCGCCGATCACTGACAGGGCTTGAGGTATAAATAAAGCCAGCGGATTCTTTACACTTCTCATTTCAGCAACAGTCGCGAGTGGATCAATATGGAATCGGAAATTCAAAAATTTTATAAAAACAAAACCGTTTTCCTAACTGGTGGCAGTGGTTTTTTGGGAAAAGGTACACACAAACACTGTGAACTTTGTGTAATCCAAGTGCAAAGATCAAATTTGATATTTATGTTTGCAAATCACAAATATTGAAATATGCATGACTAATTTCATGAAGCTTTTAATGGAGAGATCGACAAATCACCAAATGTTATGAATGTGAAAAGGTTAACGTGCTCAGGTTTGAATGGCAAACAATACAAATGCGGACCAAATGTGATGCTCGTTCTTCATACTTGATACATACTCGTTCACATACCATTTAATGCATTTTTACCAAAACAAAAACCGGCTGCGGCAAGTTCAAGTTCGAATCGTGAATGCTAATAAATGCCTACAAACATACATATGTTGTTGGTCTGCCATTTCAGTGATCATTGAGAAAATATTACGCACTACGGAGGTGAAACGCATCTACGTTCTAATACGACCCAAACGTGGTCAGGATATACAGGAACGCATATCCGCCTGGGAGCTTGATCCAGTGAGTAGTCCTTGTTATAAGTTCGCATTTACGAATCTGATTTTACTTACGAAATCTTATTTAGCAAATACTTTTAAGTCCTGTCTTGTGTCAAAAAGTGCTTCTTATTCTTTCCTATTTAGTTTTAGGTACTTCCTAGGCCTTTTTGAATGCACTTCAAACTTTAAAAAATTCAATAAACATAGCCCATTTATGAATTAATAAAACTATTGCGCAGATTTTGGACTTCTGACATAAAATGATTTAGTTTTCGTAAGGAAAAATTCTGGCAAAATTCAAAAACTATTTTGGATTTTCCATTAGTGTAGGCTAGTGTTAAGGAATCAAAGATCTGATCTGATGGTTATAAAATCAGATGACTTTTCTAAAATCTGTCTCATATTTCTCTAGGGCTTTTTGACAAATCTGAAGCAAGTAATTTCATCTTAAAGTAATTTAAAAGAATTCTGAATATTTTTGAAGTTGTCCTGTGCTTTCTTAAGTTCTTCAAAGAAATTTAAAAGTATTCTGAGTATTTTTGAAAGGTGGTAATATCTTATTGATATTCGAATATTGTTTTGGAATTATTTCCTTCAATTGAATTTCTTGCTTTACAACTTCAAAAGCACAGAAACCTTTTCCAGTCCAATTTCAACAGAAATCAACTTAGAAGCCTCCGTAAAGATCTTGTTTGGCAGGTTTGAAGCCAAACAAACAAATAATCTCTTAATTGGCAGCATTATTATTTTAGCTTCAAATGAACTAAATTGTAAATTGAATCCACAATGAAATTAGCATTTCAATTAGAATTTGCTAAACATTAGGAGGCTTCAAAACGAAACAAAGCAAAGAGGGCTATTCATATTATATGTAGCTATTGCTGAGTTTGGCTGGAATTGTTATACATTTAAAATATATTTCTAATGGTTTCCAAACAATCTTTCTAGGTATTCGATGTGCTGCTAAAATCACAACCCAAGTCTTTGGAAAGAGTAACTCCCATTTCGGGTGATTGCCAGGACCCAGACCTGGGCATTAGTGAGTCAAGTCGGCAATTACTGGTGGAGCAGGTGCAAATTGTGCTGCATAGTGCGGCCACGGTGCGGTTTGTGGAGCCACTTCATACGGCCTTGGCCATTAATACACGAGCCACTCGTCTAATGGTGCAGTTGGCCAAACAGATGGCACACCTAGAGGCGTTCGTACATGTCTCCACCGCCTTCTCCAATTGTGTCGTAAATCACATCAAGGAGCGCTATTATCCGGAACATTTGAGGTGCACTGCCGACAGGGTGCTGGAGCTTAGCGAGAAGCTGGGCGATGACCTTATAGATGAAATGGCACCCGTATTGCAGGGAAAGTTCCCCAACACCTATACCTACACAAAAGCCATGGCGGAGCAAATTTTGGAACAGGAGGCAGGAGATCTACCATTGTGCATCTTTCGGCCGGGTGTTAGTAAGTTTTGGTTTTCAATTTCCCCATAAAGACGCTCTATTAATTTAGTATCACAGTCATTGCTAGCTATAAGGAACCCGTGGCCGGTTGGATAGACAATCTCTATGGACCGATAGCCGTGCTTTATGGCGCTTCCTTTGGCATCCTACGCATCACCCGTTTAAATATCAAGGCTCAGGCCGGCATAGTTCCGGTGGACTTCTGTGCCAGCATGGTATTGGCCAGTGCTTGGAATACGGCCCAGGATACAAACACCTCACGACCAGCAGTACCGCCCATCTACAATTATGTGCCCAGCAACAATAATCTGCTTTCGTGGGGTGATTTCAAGGACAAGGCCCATAAACTGGGATCCCATTACCCGTTGACAAAAATGATGTGGTGTCCCTTGTTGCAGTGCACTACCAAGGCTTGGCTTTTCAGGCTGCTGACCTACTTCTATCATCTGCTGCCTGGATATGCCATTGATCTGGTATTACGATTGCGAGGCCAGAAGCCGCGCATGATCAAGCTCTATGACAAGATCCACAAAAACATTGAAATTCTGGCTCCGTTTGGGGATACAACTTGGAACTTTGATTCGGATAATACGGATCGGATGTGGGAACGTATGTCACTGCGGGATCAACAGATATTTAATTTCGATATGAGCAGATTGGATTGGGATGATTACTTCAAACAAGCGCTGGCTGGCATGCGCATTTATTTGGCCAAGGAGGATCCGGGTGTGGAGTCCATAGTGAGAGGACAGAAGATTTTAAGGCGGTATGTTTTAAACAGATTTAAAATATTATATATATAATTCTGCTGGGGATTTTTGCCTTCCATTAAATTTTCATTGATTGGAAAGATTCTTGAGTCCCCCTCTTGAGACTTTTCTCAACTAGCCAATATTTAATTGGGATATTTCACAATAATTAAAATATTTAATTGGGATATTTCACATCAACTGAAATATTTAATTGGGATATTTCACATCAATTCAATTTTCAATTTAAATCAAAAGTGTAAAAGTATTCAAATGGAAAGTTGAAGGCCTTTACATTTTAAATGAAAAAGCATTTGGTTCAAAAACCACTGCCAACTGTTTTTATTTTCTGTGTGTATCCTACTGAACAATTGAGCAAATTAACAACTGAGCAATAAGAGTGAGTGAAACAAATAACAGATGAATGAAACACAACTACCCGGGCTTGACTGACTTTCTTTTATTACGGCGATGTGATATCCTCATCAAATGGCAGTAAATATGCCTTAAAGTGGCCTTTTTATACCCTTGCAAAGGATATTGTAATTTTGTGCAGTACTTTACAATACAAAAGACCCCATAAACTATATATTATATATTCTTGATCATGGTGACGAGCTGAGTCGATTGAGCATTGTCCGTCCGACTGACCATCCGTTTGTAGCTAGCGAGCTGAAATTTTAAACAGTGTCTTCAGTTTGCTGCACACTAATAATATGTCGGAGCCGACCGGATCGGATGACTATATCTCATAGCTCCCATGGGAACAATCGGTCGGAAAGCTAGTCTTATTATAAAAATATTTTTTCTTTTCAATGAGAACATCTCCAAACTTTGTATTCATAGGTTTCCTACGCTTTTTTTATAATTCTGCCGTTTGATGAAAATCGGACAACTATATGGTATAGCTGCCATACAAAAGATATTTCTGAGAAATAGCCTTTGTTAGAAAAACTTGTTTGTTTATAATTGTGCTGTCCTGAAATTTGGTATTTTTTAATTTTACTTGTTTTAACCAAATTCTTTATCTATTTGTCAAAATGGAACTTGCCAAAATGAGTATTAAGTGCACCCAAACAGATTGACGTTCTCCGTTCTAAGGCTTAAAAGTGGAGTAAGATACTTCCTGTCTCAACGACTTGCAACCGGTTCATAAGTTAATGAACTTAGTAATGTGAAGTCAGTTATTTTCTCGGATCAAGCCCGGTATTGAACCAGTTTTGTTACGGGACATACATGATTATAATCTTCCTTATAATGATATCGAAAATATTTTAGAATTTTGTGATTAAAAAAAGAAAAAAAGTCAATCAAGCCCGACTTGAACATACTCTGTACCGAACGAAATTATACGCTCAGCAGCTGAAAGCAGCGCTGCTACTCCGCTGCAGCAGCGAACAGTCTTTTCATCATAACTCGACAACCGTTCATCCGATCTTCATCGTTTCTTCGGCTGATTGCTAAGTAGTCCTGATTACTAAATATGTCTAGAAGGAACGAACCATTTATCTTTTAAATTGTGGGAGATATGACGTATTTTCCAAATTGCGGGGGCGGAAGGGGACGTGGCCAAAATTGAAAATAAACTTAATCTGCCTGCAGACATAAGATGCAAATGTCCCATATACGTGAAACCTCTATCTCTTACCATCTTTGAGATATGTGCGTTCATACGGACAGAGAGACGGAAATGACGGACATGACTCGGCAGTTGATGCTGATCAAGAATATATATACTTTATAGGGTCGGAGATGATACCTTCTGGCTGATACACACTTTTGCACAAACTTATAATAGTCTGTGTACCTAGGGTACAGAGTATAAATATCAACAAAAATTTATAGAATTCCAGATACATTAGGGAAGAAGCTAGTAAATATTGTTAATTTCATAACATTAGTATTACCCTAAGCGGTATATTAACTTCATTGTTCCTTTCTGTTTTAATATAATAATTAATGTAAATTACAAAATTCGATTACATCAACTGAGAGTTTCCTTAGCTTCAGAGCTCATTCAAGCCAAATGACTCAATCAATGAGTTCAAATGCTCATTCAACTTGCCCCCACAATCATAAATCTTGACCGGCCATTTAATTACAATGACGGAACATCATGGAACAGCTTAATGTAGTCACTTCTACTGTATCTATTTGTGTGAATTCTAGCTTGAGAAGCATCTTAATCAATTTTATCTACTAAAGTGTGCTTTTTATTATTCTTTTTTCTTACAGTTTCAAAATACTGCATCGAGTTTTGCAGGTTACACTCTGCAGTGGCGCGGCAGCCCTTCTATGGTCGCTGCTCAAAATTTCAATAAGTTTTTAGTTAAACGCTTTGCTAACACTGAAACGGCTTTAGTTCTGTTGCAAGTAAAAACAACATGTTTGAATATTTCGAATTTTCCATCTATTAAGTCAAAATTCAAAATTAATTAACTCTCATATATGCGTGCTTGTAAACATATTTCCCTTTTAATTTATGAAACTCACCTCTCAAAATTTAATTTATTTTACAAAACGCTTTTTGCCAAATGAAATCGGTTTCAGGCTACTAATTGTTATATTTGAACTGTTTTAATTGTTACTTATATTTAGTTGAATAAAAGATTGGCCAAAAGTAATTTTGTAATTTTGGGTTGGAAATGAAAATGTAAAAATGTTGATAACTCACTGCCTGGGGAAGAACAAGAAGCCAGCAATGCACGGGCGGCCTCAGTTTGCCACCAAGAGACCACACAGACCCAGAACAGCAGAAACAAGAGCACCATTTGAACGCGTCGAGAACTGGTAACAGACTAAACCCAGGCCAATTGGCCACATCCTGTCGATGCTGAGAGTGCCAGGGCATCCGCCTCAGCATCTTCAGTTTTGCCGCCAATTGCTAACGATTAGCATAATTCGATTGTGGGGGAGGAGGAGTGGGGCTAATTTATGGGGCGCCAACTTACCCATTGCTCGTCCGGGCTTCAACA
The DNA here is from genome assembly GCA_035044965.1 of Lordiphosa andalusiaca. Lineage (NCBI taxonomy): Eukaryota > Metazoa > Arthropoda > Insecta > Diptera > Drosophilidae > Lordiphosa > Lordiphosa andalusiaca. Next base: position 851,787 of record JAWNNM010002217.1, on the reverse strand, counting down.
ACTCTGCATCCGTTGGCAGACTATTGGCCTTGGCTGGTTGCTTAAGGTCTGTGGACACACTAGCTGCCACCACCACCACAATGGGCTGTTCCGGCTGCTGTTCATTGGCCACGAACTTGTACCTGCCGCGAAATCCTTTCGCCGTGCGATTAGAACTGGCATTGAACTCCACCAGCAGATCTGGGCCACTGCTCAGTAAGCGTCTTGTGGGATTTGGTGAGCAGAGCACATCAATCACCGAGCTCATGTGTGCGGACTCGGCATCAAAAATGGTAAGAGCATCCAGCTGACAACCTCCAGTGGCTATTGGTGGCAGTTGCAGTTCCTCAAACAGCAGCTCCACACGCGTATCCGGTCGTCCGATGAACTTGTAGGCGCACTTAATATGCGCCGGGTAATGGGCCGGAAAACGAGGTGAATGGAAGTAGCCCTGATTGCCCGTCTCCTCGCTGGTGCTGGCAAAGAAATAGAAGTCGCAATAGCTGTGCGGCACCAGGCGTCCATCCGTCTTGAAGTTTTCTATGAAGCATAGTTGGCATATGAATGCAATTGGGTAATTAACTTGTTGCCTCACCCCTCTTCAGGAATCTGTAGCTGGCCGTCAGATTCAATTTCCAGTTGTCTACTTTGAGGGGCGGCTGCTGGAATCTAAAGCGTAAGCCCAGCAAGCGACCTGAACTGTATATGGGCGTGGCATTTCTGACATTACTATGCTGGCACCAGGTATATGCCGCCAGCGTTGCATTCTCGATGACGGGCTCGCGCAGATACGGAAAGACCTCCACGCTGTCCAAGCACCTGTCACAAAATTGCATATCAAGAAATGCAAGGGGAAAAAAAAGAACCAAAGCAGCGTAATGATGTCTGAAATTTATTGGCCGATATATATACTTGATTTTTTGGTTGGCTCGTTGGTCTCCGAGCTATAAATAAATCCGTAAGGGGCCATTAAGATTAATATTTGTCCACGGCTGTGTGGTTCTTCACGATTTATTTTGATAAAAAGTCGAACAAAAGTTGGCGTTAAGGTTAACATTTGTGGCATATACCCCAAATGGGTGACTCATCTATAGAAAGGAATACGCTGCATAGCAGGGGGGGACTAAAAAGAAGCTTAAAATAAAAATGTAAGTATATGATTTTAAAAGCAGTTTATAAATGGGTTGAAGAAGCAAAAAGTATAGAAAGGACTAAAGAAGGAATGAGAAAACATGCATAAAATTTTGATGTAATCAAAATCATAGATGAAAGATGGGTTTATCAAAACAAGCCTGAGATGATGAAAATATTTCTAGGTCAAATCAATATAAAATGCTGTATTTTGGGTTTTGGCATGGCGAACCTTGAATTAAGGTGGACATTTAGCAGAGCTTAAGGTGATTCGAGGTCAAAAATGGAGTTATGGCATTTTGTTAGTATTTGATATTACAATGCAAGGAGTTCGCAAAAGTAAACCAAAAAGGTGTGAGTGGGGAATATGGAATCATTTGATCTTTTACACCTACAAATTTTAAGATTAGGCAGTTTACCGACTATTAACTAAAAAACTTCATGGAAATCGCTTCATCGTGTAAGTCCCCCACTTGTGAGTGTGTGTGTGTGTCATTCTGTACTCAATACTTGCTTCATTCTCAGTTCATGTTATTCAAAGCTCGATACTCAGCACTTGATCAGTATACTCTGAATTCGATACTTTTTACTTGTAACTCGATAATTACTACTCCAAACTCAGTACCCGGTACTGATACTATAGTCTACTCGATACTCAAATCTCTATAATTAGTACTTGATACTCGACACTAAGCAGTCGATAATATGTATGCGACTCTTTATACGCGACACTAAGTAGTCGGTACTCTTTACTTAATACTCTTTATGCAACACTAACTTAATACACGACATTGAGTTCTCGATACTCAATACACAGAATTCGATAATCTAATCCAAAAAAAAATTGTCATGAAAATACCACTATTTAGTCAACAGTTTAAAACTATTGAGAACTATTGAGAGAATTTCTCTTTAATTCTCGAAGTATCAAGATGATATTTACGAAACTATCAAAACGAGATGTCAAATCTATCAAATGGTTACTTGTAACAGGTTGTTTCTTATTTATGTCAATTTCACAAGCTTACAAAAAAGGTCAGGTTTTAACCAAAGAAGATAGCACAAGTTCCCAATCGATTTTCGGTTGCTGAATTCAAATAAAAAATAGTACTAAACCTGAGTTTGTGCACATTTATACGTCTTGTAGCCACATTTATTAACCTATTGAAACCAAATTTGTTTCTACGTAAGCTTAGTTGAATAACGATCACGAAAAATCAAAGTTTTTTTTTTAGTGAATTCTAAGATACCATTATATTGATTTTAGTATGAAAAATATATATTTAAACCAAGCTAAAACCTTTTTTTTTTAATTTTTCTGCAAAGCGAAAAAAATCACAAAAATAACTACATTTTGGACCATTGTTTTGTCAATTTTACTATGGCAGCAACAAAGTACATTTAATCTTTAAAGTTACTGATTGATTTGTGTGAGTATTTCTGTTAATCTATGGAACTAAAATATGCTGGAGATTATTTTCCTGAATTATAATTAGCGTATCTTTTTTCTTTTTTGACTGTGTTTAGGATATTTATAAAGATTTTAAAGCTATTCATGGGTTTTCGGTGCATTAAGTCAAATTGTTCGGAGATTTCGAAACTTAAATAGCCCTTCATAAAATATATAAATAATAAAGAGTGAGTCACTGAACCGAAGCGAAACCGTGTTTCGGCGGCTTAAAATCTGTGTGAATTATCGAGCCGGACCAGTCCTTGTTTCTGAGTGGTTTTCATCGCTGAGGATATCAATTCTTTTTTCTTCCGATTGATTTAAAAAATATATATAAAATATCTCTTCCAACTCAAAAATAAAGATTTATATATTCTAAAATCCACCCCCAGGATGGAAAATGGGTTGCTGTGGGATCTTGAGAGAACACATTTTTGGATACTGCTCGAAATTTGGTTTGTATGTGGGTCAAAAATATGGGAAAATGGTTCTAAAGTGTTCGAAAACTAGCCAAAAAATTGAGAAAATTTAAAAATGATAGAAAATCATAAATGAAAGCAGGTGTGGGTTATCTTCTAGCTGATTTGACTAAAATTTGGTTCAAACAAATAACAGAAAATGATACTCCCCAATTTTGGAAAATACACCGCTGAATATAGTTCCGTTTGTGTTCTCTTTTGGACAAACAAATGAATACAAATTATTCTCCAATTTGGGAAAACCTTCTAAAAATAAGTTAAGAAAAAAGGAGGGCATGTATTATTTTAGGGTGATCTAGAAAAATTCGGTCTCTGAGCTAAAAGTTTAAAGAATTTGTGTCAATTTAATCACTTTCAACACGAATTTAATGTCCTTTTGGTGCATTAATGGCGGCTTTACTGTTGGCAGCGTAGGCAACCACGCCGGGATCTATACTAGTTCATTACTCGATTCCGACAAGTCTACTTTCATTATTGAGGTAAAAAAAGGACTCTTGCCCCCTCACAACAGAAAATGTAAATCCACAGTTCCGACGTAATCAAGTTTACAAATCTTCATTAAATATATTAATAATTAAGTGCTGAAATTGGTTCACATATTTCACAAACTCTAATACGAAGAGCCGCGTTTTCTTCCTTTAACAATCTATTACATCAAAAAATGAAACTCCTTGAAGGAACACTTTGGATAAACGCCTCTTCATTTTCTCTTGCGCATGCCTCCCAGCATGCGACAGAAGGCCAAATAATCAATCATGGGTGGCTCCTCCAGTGACTTTGGTTTGGCCATAGGTGCATGACTATATTGGAGGAGTTGGAGTATATAATTTACTCTTTTATTTCACATCATTCGGTACCTGAGTGCTTCTTTGGCTTCGCTGAGGCTCATTTTATCCCCATAGTTGGTCAGCTCCTCATAGATTCTGGAAATGTAAGTGTTGTCTTAGGCGCTTCTACTCTTCGATACAAAACCCACTTGCGCTCATCAATTTTGCCCGTGCCATGGTCATCCCATTTGCTCCAGGCTTCTAGTAAAACATCCTCGGGATCCAGTTCCTGTGTACGTCCGCACATTAATTGCACAAATGCTTCATAGTCCAGACGTTCGGGAGCCTCCAGCATCATTTGTTCCAGCAGTTGCTCATTTGGCTCGTTGCCCAAAGCGGTGTAGGTAAAGCGCAGATCATCCTTAGAAATCAAACCATCGCAGTCCGCGTCGAACAGAGCGAATACCTTGGGAATCCATAAAGATGATGATGAACTGAAGAACTTCTGCTTGCCACACTCACTTCCTTAAGCTCGGCCAGCTTGGCAATGTCCAGGTCATGTGGTGACACCTGATCATCGGCTCTCATCTCTTCGGGCAGCGTATAATAGCCAGTGCTTTCGGGCAGTTTTAGTTTGGGATTAAAGATCTCATTGATGACAGCCATGGCTTCGGAATCCCCTAGATTTGGCGGTGGTTGAGGAGTCTGTGAGGCCTTGCGTGCGGAACTGGTCCGACGTCGACGCTGGAGTTGAGGTAGGATGGGTTTTGTATTTCGTTTGCTCCATTTCAAAAAAATGACCAAATTGCTAGATGCCACACCAACACTTTCTTTTTGTCTTAAATGTCGCATCTAGTTATGGTCTACACTCACGCGCTCCAGATCCTCAAAGCAAACAGCTGGATCCATGGACATTTTCACTGCAAAATATTCCCAAATGCACACGCGTTTCACTAGCGACCCGGGCGCGTTTTACCAGCGACTCTAGCGCGTTTTCCCCGATATTCTTGGCACAACGTACGTTCCACAGCTCTGACCAAGCTCCACTGAATTCTGCTTGGGGTGTGCTCTCCAATTTTATTGACAAATCGATTTCGAAAATTAGGTAAAATATTTCCTCTGCTTTACGGCGCATTTTCTATGCAAATTTCGCATAAATTGACACAAATATGTTTTTTTTCTGCAAATTTCTGAAATATAAATAACCAGGCGTGCCGCTCACAGATTTGGGCTCCACCCAACCGGACCGCCCACATTGGCCTTCACAAGGTATTTTAATTACATTGCATTTGGCAAACTACGTCCCAAGCATTTCCTTATCGAGAGGATCGCCAACCATTTTGATGGCTGTCGCGCGCACCTGTCACCCAGTGTGATCCCCCAATTCACTCACCCGGCGCGCAGCTGCAGCTGCTCGAGTTGAAACGCCACCAGTTCATCATCCTGTCCAGCTATGAAGATCATTAGGCAGTTGTTTTTGGCTCCCCTCGTTTGGCTGGCATTGATGCTCAATTGTCCCCATTGGGTGGAGTTGCGCTCGTTGGCATGCAGACAGGAGCAGTCTGGGGAAAACAGTGTTTACATATGCAAAAGATATCGTCTGCCTTCGTACCGAGCCACAATTGCGATTGCTTGCTGTTGGTGTGGACGAGCGTTAAGGCCAAAGCCAATGCCAAACTCTGAGCTAAACGAGCGGCCGCCATATTCAGCGGCCAAAATGAGACTGTGCAGCGACTTGCCAATATCCTTCCAACCGGACTGCTTTCCGCTGGTTGCTGGTGGATTTTAAAAATAGCCACTTCTCACTTTTTTCTCCCACCGAGCACCTTTTTTTTTCGTGTCATTAAATTTAAGTTGAGGTTTTTATGCTCCCTCCCGGTGGAGGTGTGGTCGCTGTTAGTTTCAGCCTGGCGGCATCCTCCTCTAACTTTGTTTGTTTCGGCTGAAGGTATTTATAAATGTTTGTCGCCTTTTTGTGGGGGTTTATTTGTTGTTGTGGCTGTTCTTGCTGGCGCCCGGCAATCATCAGCTCATTTTAGACAGCTCCATGTCTGCGCTTGACATGTCGATGAACAGTGTTTAGTGCTATTGATTACTTTCAAGTCAATTCAACTAAAATTGGCCCAGTTTCCGTCAAGTGGAACATTGGTCATAGCTCAATTTGGTTGGTTGATGGTTAAAAAATTATGGCAGGTATCTCTTTTCTTTAAATTATACGCGGGGGGAGGAAATCACTGGGTATTTGGTTAATTAAAAGATATTTTAAGTCATAACTGAGAAACAAAACATAACATAATGAGGTGTTATTAAAAAGGGAGAACCGGTATTTCCTTTGAAGGACATTTCTACTGAAAACAAACAAATTTTTCTCAATAAGACTACTTTTCTGACTCTACTTTTGTATCACAGCTATACTATATAGATGTCCGATTTCGATCAAACTTAGTGGAATCATGGAAAATCATAGCAAACTAAGACATACAAAGTTTGGAGGCGTTTTCTTAAAAAACAAAATAGTTTTTCCCACTAAAACTAGTCTCTCGACCGATCATTCCTATGGAAGCTATACCCTATAGTCATCTGATTTGGACAAAACTTGAAAGAATTGTGTGAAAGCTTATAAAATAAATACATCCCAATTTTTAAGAGGCTTGCGCTGAAAACAAAATAGTTTTTCTCACTAAGACTATTTTTCTAACCTTACCTTTGTATGGCAGCTATACTATATTGAGGTCCGGTTTTGACCAAACTGGTCAGAATCATGGAGAAGCATTGAAAACTAGTAAATACGGAGTATGGAGACGTTTGAATTGAAATCATAAAAGATTTTCTCACTAGAACTAGCTTCCTATGGCAGCTATGTGTTATAGTCAACTTAAAGTCAGAAGACTTTGTGAAAAGACACAGACGGACGGACAGACGAAGCTAAATCAACTAAGCTGTCATGCTGTCCAAGAATATATATGATTTTTGTGTTCGGAAATGTTTCATGCAATTTAAATATACCCTCTGCAAGGGTATATAAATGATTAATGCTTCAACGAACACAAGACATCTTCCGAAAAAGCACCAGTCCAGTCATTTACATCACCAGCTTATAGCTTTTTCAGCTGAACTATGTACTGTGATTTCTCGCCTGGCTCAACTCGATATACTTTTTTGTCGTCCTGCCACGCTTAACGTTAATAGTCGTCTGCATTGAGATGTCGACCAGCCCGAATCCTCAGTACAATTCCGAATGAAAAAATCAGAAAAGAAAGAAAGTACTTTATATTTTTTTCTATGTTATTATGTTCTATTTAGATTAGTTTCTGCGAGCTCCGACTTTTCCTCATATCTTTTTGCAGCTTTAAAAATAATGCAAAATGGGTAACATAATGAATGAAATGCATGCAATTATTTTTGCTGAAACCACTTGGAAACAGAGGCCGGAGATGTGTTCAAATCTTAATTCCATTAAAACACAATTTTATTTATCAATTCTACAACATTCACTTAACAGGTGAGTAGACGGCAAATCGTTTTAAAAAGAAAAGCTAAATCCGCTGTCTACAGCTGAGCATTACATTTACACCTCACCAACTTTACGTTTCATATTAAGCACCTCCAGTTTGATTCATTTTGGCCCTAAACATGTCTGCCAACAGGTTGGCCTTGCTGACATTCAACTCCTCATAGTCAAACGGTGCCATATGATCCTTGCAACGCTCTAGCCACTGTTTTACAAACTTGTATGGCTTCAGTTCAAAGTCAAACGCTTCCAGTTGGGAGACAGTGACCAAGAGTGTGAGATCGGCTATGGTAAAATGTTCAGCGGCAGCAAATTGCCGATCTTCCATGATGGCGTTTAGCCAACCCACAGCCTCGGCCAGTTTGGCACGTTTGCCCTCATCCAACGGAGCCCCAATAAACATGGTGGGAAACTGAGAAACAGAAAGATTGAGTTAATCTTACCAAACTCGACTTATTGAATGCTCCACTTACATAATACTCAGTTAGACGCATATATAGCGTTCCCAGATCAAATTGCATCCGCTGATCCACCAAAGCGCGCACACGTATGTCCGTGGGATACAGTTCATCGCTCTTGCCATAGGCAGCCACCAGGTAGGACAATATGGCACGGCTAAATAGAACATCGGAGACGGAGACTACGATCGGTAATGGGGGACTGTCTCAAGCACTCACCTCTCCCACAGCACTAATCCTTCGTCGTTCATTGTTGGCACACAGTGCTGTGGATTCATGGCCACAAAATTGGGCTTTAATTGTTCACCTTCCAGTATGTTGACAATCTTCAAATCGAACTCCAGTCCCAGCATCTTGGCTAGCAACAAAATGCTGCGGCAGGGCGGACTCGGAGGTAGATAGTACAGCACGGGGGTGGACATTTTGCCTCCGCTGAGGAAAAGACAGTAAACAAACTCGGTGACAATTCGCTTCGTATCGTTCATGGGCCACAACTGAAATGGTGGCATGACTGGCTATAAGTCGACGGTTATTGCTTCGATGCGATTAAAATCAATGCATCGATTTTTGTTGTTTTATTAATGTTAATTACAGGCACAATTCGCAATTGAAAAAAGGGGAAGCAAATTATACAAAAGATGGGGGTTAACACTAAGTATCTTAAGGTGGCAAATTTTAGTTTTGAAAACTATAGCTTCTTAATTACTTAACAAAATTTGAGTAAGGCCATTTTTGACACAGTTTCTACGTGTTATCTACTTGAAATACATAGCATACTTTTTGGCATTGCTGGAATATGAATTTGTCAATTCTTGCTTAAAATATTGACGATATGCTTTACGAAGTTTCCTAATTAATTGTTCTACACAAATTAATGAAAGATGATTTATACTCTTCTACCTACACCAAATTGTATTCCACCATGTTTGAAACGGTTCAGTATTAGCTGTGTAGTACTAACATGCCAAGCATGAACATTTTCGTGCTCTCTGTGATAAACTATACCGTGTGATTAATATATTTAGCCTTCAGTTAACTTAACTTATGTATTACTCTCTTCAAGGGAGTTTCAAATTGTACAGTTGACTATAACTTTTAGAAGGAAGCATTTTCGACAACTTGAAGTATGTTTTTGAAAAGCATAGCAGATTTTAAAAGCCATATACTTAAGAAAAGGATCAATCATTCTTGCTGGCATTTAGACAATTTGGGTCCAGGTATGCAGGTATCCAGGTAGGATCAAGTTTTTCTTATATTTTCCATTCCGTTGATTCATTTTGAATACCTTCAACTGATTAACTGATTAACGCGGACATAACTGACTATCAATTATACATTTCAGCTGAAAATTAATTAAACAAATAAAGCTTGCATACTTTTAGGGGCATTTATCATGACTTTTTGTGTATAAACGGCGTATGTAATTTAATCTAAGAAACGAACTAGCTATCAGAGCTGTAATGTAATCATCACTTTCCGTACTCAATTACTTTTCCTTACAAAAATCTCTTCCTGCATACATCAAATATCCAAAATCATCTAAAAAGAATTCTTAGTATGAATGAGTTGCGGGCAAAGTCGTGTTGAATGAAAGTTTTCGTTTTTGTGTATTTTTTATCCATCCTTATTGCACCATAAGCAACCAGATTGAACATTTCAATAGATCAGGACAATAATCGAACTAGCTCCACTGCTTTGTCCTGGTCAACAAATTCGATGAAAACATGAAGGAAAGTCGATCAAGCCCGACTATAACATACTCTGAACCAACTTAACTATACGCTCAGCATACATTTTTATGCTGCAGTAGCAGCTGAATGCGAACATTCTTTTAATCATAACTCGACAACTGTTCATAAGTAATAAGTAATACTGATTATTAAATATTTCTAGAAAGTGCAAACCATCAATCTTTTAAGCTGTGGGAGATATGATGAATTATTAAAACTGCGGGGGCGGGAGTGGGCGTGGCAAAAATTGAAAATTAACTGGAACTGCCTGCTTGTATAAGAAGTTTTTGTCCCATTCATGTCAAACCATTATTTCTTACCATCTCTGAGATCTGTGCGTTCATACGGATTGACAGATGGAAATGGCTATATCGACTTGGCTGTTGATGCTGATCAAGAATATAAATACTTAATGGGGTCGGAGATGCTTACATACTTTTCTATAAACATTAAATACTCTATTTACCTACGGTACAGTGTATAAAAATTCCTAGTAACGACACTTTTAGTTATCGTAATTGTAACTTGGAATTGCGGAAATTCAATGGTTATTTCAAATTATAATTACTTGAATAGTTGTACCTTTAGAGGGGGATTATTGAGTAATTGTGCTTGAAAAGTTGTGTAAAATAAAAGTTGTTGTAAAATTCACTGAATTATCACTAATTTTAGTCAAAATCGTAATCGAAAATTGTATTTAATTATCTGAAAAATTGTAATGGTAATGGAAATTGTAGTTAAGGGCCACCAAATCCAAAGCGATATATATGAATTTTTGTCTATAAATCGACATATGGAATTATGTGGCCTTGTCTGCTTACCACTTAAAGTGATACTTCATACAACAATGCTTTGTGCTAAAATGTTTCTCGTTAGTAAGAGGACCGTGAAAATCTAAAGTTAAAGTCTCCAACTTGCAACATAAATTGTTCACCTTAAATAAATTATTAAAATTAATTTTTTCACTAAAGCAATTTTTTATTTTTCTTAAATATGTTGCTCAATATGATTTCTAATTTTGGGTTTTGTGTTGTGCTAGCTATGCATTGCTATGTTAAATATTATATATAGACAGTTTTCCACTTAAATTTGGGACCATATTTTCTGTCGTAAAGGCGTAAGCAATTTCATTAAGTTCAGGCACAAATAACAATTCGTCGTAATAGGTACCCTAGTTTTAAGGAATTCTTTTTCGAAGACAATGGTCTTACACAGCAGTGTACAGACCCTTGCTTAGAGACCTTGCTTAGAGACCTCAGCATCCCACAACTGTCTACCTTCGAAGCGAGTTAAAACCACAAATACTTTGCAATTCGCTCAAACCTAATCCAACCTACTTGGATGCCGATGACGTTTCCAAGTTTGAATTGAACCCCCTCCTCCCTCCTCACACACTCTGCTCCACTACTCCACGGCCGTCAGTCACATTATCTTTCATCTAATTTTAGTTCCCATCCAAAAACAACTATAATATTCTACTGAGCTCCTTTAGCCAGGCGCCATCATGCATTAACTCGACCACCTGCCGTGTCCGCTAATCGGTCGCAATTTAATTGCCACCATTTGGACTCACTTATTTATGGATTATGAATATATAACTCACACAATCTTATGCACTAGCTTGTGCTGCACCACGGCCACCGAGTCGATGTCTATGCAGTTCCCCAGTGTGCCGTCGGGAGTCGTTTGGTGTGGTCGTCAGCGCGTTACCTGGAGCTGGTACCCGTGGATGCTGCAATAGTCACACGTTTGCGAAATAATGTTGCCACACAAATGTGTCTCTCCTGTCGACGTGGCTGTCGTCCGTTGATGTATCCGTTGGCTGTTCTTGTTCTAATTTTCAAGACATGTTGTCGTTTGTGGGGCGCTTTTGTTGTCGTTTTGTTTTTATAACGAACGTTGCCTGGACAACAACGACAACGACAACGACGACGAGGCTGATGGGTTTTCACCTGCCGAAACTCGGTCAAAATTTGTTGAGTTCGTGTTTTTGTATCTAAAAAAAAGAAAGAAACAAAAACAACTATTGATTGCCTCAAATTTGTACAATTCAGTGCACTTAAAGTGAGGGTGAGGGAGCATGGACAGCACTTACTGAACTGCTTGGAAACAAATCCCAAGGACATGCACATTAAATGCCACCGATTAAGGTAAAGGCCGTTTTCAGGGTCACTTGATTATCAAGGACTAGCTACCTGTTAGGCTTAAGGGACTGTCAGGCAGGCAGGCAGGCACCATGCTGATGAAGTACAACTAATCCTGAAAATTCTCAGAAAATGAGATATAAATTGTCAAACGGTACACCATCAGTGGGAACCTTTAAAAGGACACTTTCAAGCCAACCGGCAGTTCAGTCGTTTCCTTAAAGTTGAATCAACATGTTTGCCAAAAGATGTTTCCTCTTAATGCTGATGCTGCGAGGTGCCTATACCCTGCCAGCACTGGACACGGCCTTACCTTTGGCAGCCACTCCGAATACGATTGAGGAGACAGATAAATTGCCGGATGGAAATTTAGAAAATAAACCTCTACCAGATGCAGACTTGACCAAATCCAATGCCACCAGTTCGGCTGCAACACCAGTCACTGGAACCGGAGCTGAGGTGAGTTGTTACCTGATGCCTGGGCCAGCTTAAGATCTATCATTTTCAATCTTATACCCAGCCAGACAATGTGGCCTCGGCCAGCAGCATTGATCCCGCCTCCATTTATGCCAGTGGTCTCATCACACCCGAGGTCTTTCAGCAGTACTTGAGTCAATATGGTGCTGCCGCTTATGGTCCCTTTGCTGGAACCTATCCAGCTCCTGGACTTTATCCCTATCCCGGTCCCATTGTGGTGCAAACCGGCTATGAGGGTTTTCTGGCGCCAGTTAGTCAACCAACGGATACCACTACCGTAACAGCAGCTACCTCCTCCTCCTCCACATCGAATCCTTTGCTGGCCTTTGCCTCAAAACTGCTGCCCACCATACTGATGTCCACTCTGTTTCGCATTGCCGCCGTCGTTTTGTCTGCCGTGGGCGTGATACTTTTTGGCGGCGCCATCACTAGTGCTCTGTGCCGCCTTACACCCATCTGTGAGATACCCGCCAAGGCGGTGAACATTATGCGTACGGGTGGGGCCCAGGATGTGGGTCGCATGCTGGCCGAGGAAATGACCCCCGAACGAGTGCGACGCGCAACCGAATTCGTGCGAAATGCCATACGTAAATATCGCCAGTTGCAGAAAATGGTGGAACCGGAGGCAGATTGGAATTAGGTGTACGATGAGATTGTGAATAAGTGAAAGTTGAATAACATTTTGTATTATTATGGTCGTAAAACGATTTCTGGTTTTATTATAACTAATAGCTGCTACTGGTGACTCTGGATGAACGAAAGTGTATGCACAGAATGAATTTTGAGGCTGAACCGAACTTCGTTTTTGGAGAAAGTGGTACGGTTTGGGTTCAGGCCTGAGAAGTCAAAAATATGAGGCATTTGGTACATGGTTTAAAATACCCGAACCGAACCGTTTCTCCGGGGTTCGGTTTATAGGGTGGGAGATGCTTTCTGCAGGCTGTACATGCTTACCTTTGGTACAGAGTATAACAAAATTATCTAATAATCTTTAACATTTGTTGCTATTGAAAATAGCTCTTGAAACAAATTGATTTGGGGGTGACAGCAGACAAGTGCGAAGAAGTCGCGTGCTAGTGCCACTTAGAGTCGAGTGGCTTCGGCAGCAAAAAACAATCCAACAAAATCAAGTGTTCATTGAAGATCATGGTGGCTAGCTCCGCTTTGTATTCTAACGAGAATTCAGGTTTGTTTTCGTATTGTTGCACAATTTTTAGATATTTACCCTATGACATGTAACTGAGCAGAGCTGCAGCTGCATATAAATGGGCTTAAGCTCATTTGCTATTCATCCATACTTACTTACATACATACATACATCATGTTCCACTCATTTGAGTTGAGGATTATAAAAATGAATTCATAACAAGTCTAATGATTCTTCTCATTTAATTCGTGATTCAGTCACTTCTGGGACTTGAGTGAAGTAACAACGTTAAGCAGCTACAATGCAATGTCATCTTGTTGCGGTTTTTATTTATGGACTGTGTTTATTTGGTGTTGTTCTCGCAAATGAAAGTATGAGTGGATTATCCACAACCAGGAGCAAGACTATACACATATTTCCATTAGCCAGCCAGAAGCCCTTGAGATTACACAAATGCTTGGAATTCTGTGAGCTAAAATATTTTCGGAACTTGCTGTGTGTCACTAAGAATAATGAAGTTAATGATAATCCAAGTGTGGAATGCGAAAAGACCTACTGCAGAGCCGAAAATTTTGAACATTTTTATCAAACGAAAGCTGAGAATGGAAGTGTGCTGCTGATAGCACATCAAAATCGAGTGGAGCAGACCAAACTGGGAGATGTGGCAAATATGCGGGATTTATGCTTAGACTCTGAAGGATTTCCACTGGGTAGACGCTGCCTGGTGAGTAATGCCACGGCGCAGTGGAAAGATGTGGGTAATGTTACCTGTCTATCGGGCAATGAGCTGAATGAGAAAGTGCATCAAATGCTGTGGGAGATGAGCAAACATCCAGTGGAAACCATAAGGAACTTAAGTCACTTATTAAGCACTTACCCCGCCGAACAACTCCTACCCAATGATGTGTATAACATAGCCAAAATATTCGAACTACTTTCGATACACAGACCAAAGGATTCTCAGCTCATCTCTGATTTGGTGTCCATTTGTTTGGAAATAATGGCCAGCCGTGAACAGGTCTTAAGAAGTGCCAGTCAGCTGAATGCCACCAATCTGCTGTTGAGTAATTTTGAGAATTACTTGGATAGCCTGGCCCAAGAAATGGTGCCGGAGCATAGCTGTGGTCCACCCGTGGTCCAGGCAGCCAGCGAAACCTACGAGAGTAAAGTGGAAATTGTGAATTTGTCCCATATGGGCGTACAAGCTCTGTTGACCAGCAATCTGAGTGTATTTCTGGTGAATCCTCAATGTGCAAACATCACTGGCATAGCCATTTATGGCTCATCGATGACTAAAAGAGAATTGAGAAGTACCAGAAATGGCTTTTGGTATCGCTTTGTGGCTTCAAATGAAAGCCTGGAGAGCTTACGCAAAGAACCCCATTTGGAATTGGCCACCTTTCTGCCTGCTGCTCTTTGGTTGAAGTTGAGAAATCAGAACGCCAATTATGTGGTGTTCAAGGTCTATGGCCATGATGCACTTTTTGTGGAAACATCTGAGACACGTGAACGCCAACCACGTAGTATGATAATCTCCATATCCATACCAGAGATAAAGAGTGAGTTGTGCTGCCATTTATACAGATCCTCAATCAACATCTTCTCTTCCAATACAGCAAACACTTTGCCACAGTCAATGCCTCTGCTGCTAAGCCAGAAATATCAACAGCAAACGACATCCAAGCTGAATACCACGAGCTGTGGTTACTGGACCTATGACACCTGGTTAACCGATGGCATTACCTGGGACCAAACCATAACTGAACCAATATTTGTCTGCCATACACAGCATCTCACACAGTTCTCATTTCTAGTGGGTGCCAGCTATATGCTAGATTCTTATTCTCAGCTTGAGAATCTGATAGATATCTTCAGCGTAGTGGGCTGTTGCCTCTCCCAGTTGGGACTTGTGGGGATTTTTCTTACAGCTGCCCTATTTTCCAATTTCCGTAAGTTCCCTTCCAACAGAATCCTACTCCATTTCTGTCTGGCCCTGACTCTTCAGATGGCCATGTTTCTTGTACTCAACATGAGAGATTGGTTTCAGTTCATTGACTGCCTCATTTTGGGCGCCTTGATGCACTATTCTGTGTTAGTGGTATTTTTTTGGATGCTAATCATTGCCCTGCTACAGTTTCAGCGTTTTGTTACAGTCATAGGCATAAAACATCCTCCACGCTATATACTTATATCCGCCCTGGTGGCCTGGTTAGTGCCACTGGCACCTACTCTAACGGTGGCTCTGATGGCACCTCACAACACTAATCTGTGTTATCCCACTGGCGTTGGCTTGCTTTGGGGCGTGATTTTGCCCATAGGCGTGATTACACTGATCAATGGCTTGATAGTCATCTGCATCATTTGTAGTGTCAATCGGTCTTTGAATGCCAGTCGTCAGCGTATTAGCCAGCAAACACAACTATTTGTGTTATTCTTTTTCCTCCTGGGTCTGACCTGGACATTTGGCATCTGCAGTTATCTGCAACTGGGCTTAATATTTTCCTACATCTTCTGTCTCACGGCCACTTTGCAGGGTTTAGTTTTATTTGTTTATTTCATAATATTAAATAAGACGAATCGTAACTTATGGCTGGTGCTGATTGGGTTTGAACAAACGATGAGAGCAGAAAACGGTCCTAAGAGTTCAACGATTGAGGAGAACATTGCGGCCCGTTCAAGCTCCATTAGTTTGAATAGATTTTAGTATTCAACCATACTCTAAATACTCAGTTGATAATCAGTTGTATTCATTTTATTTAAGTTTTAAGTCCAAAGGAGCTGAAAAAGGCAAAAGAAATGTTGTATATTAACAGCCCAGAAACGTTTATTTTTCAATATATAAGAGCATTTACCTTAACCGGTGGTTTAGAACCCAGATCCTTTGATCCGAATCAGTCTTAGTGAAATTTAATTTAAATGTAGTATCAAAGCTGGCATTGCTTTTCGCTAAAAGACGAGCTTAAAAAGTGTTCTTATTCTTTCAAAATGTTTATAATTTCAATAAATTACAATAGGAAACAAGGTCCCGTTTATTGAAGGATTATGTTAGGAAGTTCCGGCTGACCCCAGCATACCCCACATATAGACCTCAAGGTCCTTAATAAAGCCGGGTGATTATTTGTGTACGTTTGACTTAGAAATCCAGGAGTATTTTTGACGCCTTGGCGAATAACAATAGTTTTTGTGGGGGCCTCTTGGCCACTTCGTCCAAAGAAGTGAACCGTGGGGTGTGCAGAAGTTTAAATCTTAACGTGGCAATTGCCGGGCTGCTGCAAATGACTTGTTGTAGAGTTTCTGCGACTCCAGACTAAAAAACGAAGATGTAATACTTTGCGATAATATCAAAGAGAGTTAAGACAATAGAATAGTTTTCCCATAAAACCTTTAAATGAATAGGCGCTTATGAAGAATTGGGTAACGGGAGCATTACTAAAAGAATATGGCCCACTACTTTCCTTGAATCCAAAAATCGGAATCTACAAGGGAACATGTAACACTTGCGATTTCAATAAGGGGAAAATCAGTAATGTGATATTTCATATTTATTTCCACATTTAGGGCCGTGTTTTAATGTTCTACATAGAGCTATTCGTTACAAATAACAGAGCAATATCTAAGTTTATATGACACATACACCTAGAGAAATGTAGCACGAATCGGCAAGCACGATTTATGCTTCAATTTAGAATTTTTTTACGACGAAATCTGCTCGAGTACAGGGGGGAGTGGCAGTGGCGTTGAGATGTGGGTTTATGAGGAGGTGTGTGTATTGCAATGTGTCGTCCGTGCCACTGGGCCAAGGGTTTTCAAGAAGAAACTACCATTGGAATTCAAACTTTTTTATTTTTGCAACCAAGAAGAACTATTCTTAAAGTCGAGAATATTTATGCTTGCATCCAGGAAGATCTTTTCTTGGATCCAAGACTAATTATGCTTGATATCAAGAAGACAAAACTCAAAACCAAGAAGTTTCGTTCTTGAAAATCCGTGCTTGGTTTCAGTATTTTCTTCTTGGATCCAAGAATTTTCGTTCTAACATTACTTTTGACATCAAATCTTCTTGATATCAAGAATGATCTTCTTGATTTTTTCTCTGAGTGTAGTAGCTATTTAAAAGATGACAGTTCGGCCCTTTGGATAGAAACTTATAGAACCGCCCTCGGACTAAAGTACTAAAGCGTTTGCATATTTCACAACCAGTTTTAAAGCTTCTGCAAGCTTTTCTTACACGCTTGAACTAACTTTGTAGTGCCAGCTTTTCCTAATCTTTGCCAGCTTTTATTTATACTCCAATCCAAAGCTTTCCACCATTTGTATTTACTTGTAGACCGCTCACTGAGTCCGTCGCTCGTTGTTGTCTTCCGTTTCGTATTAATTTATCGTTTCTAATTTATGTAAATGAGACGACTAACTTAAGTTTTGTGAATCGGTGAATGTTCGTCCGACTGTATGTGATCTGTGTTTTGTACCGACGGTGCGTGGGGCTCTTTTAGTTTCATTTCAGTTTTATTGGCACTAATTTAGTTAGAGTTAAATGTATTAAAATACGGCCTTATGATACGGAATTAAAATATCATTAGAATTATATAAGAACCAGCAAGATTTAAACAAATTAATCTCATTTTCTGGTTGCTGGCTGCCTGCAAAACGGCATTCCAGCCAGGCAGAGGCCGAACTAGTTTGCATCACAGACGTAGCCGAATTGTGCGTCAGCAGCCAGCCGGCTCAGCGGCGTTTTATGAGCAGCAAGCGTAGCGGAATGTAAGAGCTTCCGGGTACCACATCCTTGCCATCGGGCAGGAAATTCTGTGCATAGTTCTTGGGTGTTGGCGTGTTGTCTGGCAAAATGTGCTCGAAGCTCAGCTGCGAGGCGGCCGGCAACAACAACTGCTGTTTGGCCCTGTCTGCCAGCTGAAAGCGTAGCCGATGTCCCTGTACAATCTTACGCAGGGCTGCCATAGTACTGGGACTTGGCTCCGTGCTGGGAGCGGTGTAATAATATGCCTGCTGCAGTTGGCGTCTAGGTAAATACTCCCATCGACTCGGACTCTGTCGCGCCGCCAGAACAGCCACCGCCGCCGCTAGCAACAATGCCAACTGCAAGACAAATTACAAGACATTTGTTGATAAATTGCTTCAGTCCAGCACAAAAACCGCACAACTCACACAAAAGCACGTCCTGTACATGATTGACTCTGGTTTATCTGGTAGCCCCCCCCTGGATATTCGACCGTGCTCCGGGTCGTTTGTTAACAGACTGAAGATGTTTTGGAGCGAGCGACAACCGTTCACCGCAGTCGCCGCCGCCGCCAACTCGTTTCAAGTTCAGGGTCTCTTGACTCTTCATGCATTTACATAAATTTCTAACTCTCCAACTTAATGCTAGGCTACCATGTGACACATGATTTATGCAAACTACTTGGTTTGTTTTTTGGTTTTATTTTTGTTCAATCCAGTTTAATCGATCAACACGTTCCCACTAACCAAGGCAAAGGCCCCAGGGGGACTCACTTGACCATTTTTCATTCGACGCTTAAAGATTCAGTTAAAGATAGTGTGCAAAAATCATCATCCAAGTGTTGCTTTGTTGGCGCAGACAATCGGGCGGCATTTGACATTTGTTCACGCCATTATAATTATGCAAATTCCATTTGATTTAATGCCATAAATCAACGTTATGAGCGAGCTCCTTACACACCTATTAGCATAATAGTTTCCATATAAAATTTAATATAAAAAAGACCATGTGAAGTGGAGTTCGGTTGTGTTTTGTATTTGAAAATTGATTTTTAATCGCCAACTTTTTGTGTTGAACAATGCGAGTTTTGGTCGTCCCATTGATCGTTTGTCTCGTTGTTTGACAACAGTGAATGACTCTTTTATATATAACAAAGTCTTGGGTCCCCTGTTGTGGATCTCCCATAATGCCATTCATATGCTAAATACCTATGCTAGTCATTGGATTTTTATTGTCTTGATGCGAACCAAATGTGGTCAAACACTGTTGATCGATGGAGATGTTTAAAGCAAATGATACAGATTAATTGATCAACTAACCACTTTAAGTGTTTATTCAATCAATTTGGACTAGCTGCTGGGTGCCGGGTTATTTGTCTATAGAAACTTTGGGTGCGTTACTTTTATTCGAAATTTATAGGTAACTAAGAAGTAGACATTAAAAATGTGATTTAACTACCATAAATCACATAAATGCAACTTACTGGCTACCGCGTTAAACAAACTCAGTTTATTTTGGTGAGCCAATAGTCTATATACTATAGTCAATACTATTTACCACCGGTTCTACGGATAGGTGGTAAAACATACAAACATGCAAACAGGAAATCATGCAAAATTGCAAACTTACAAACATACAAATATACATACAAGCATGCAAAACATACAAATATTCAAGCATGCCAAAATGCAAACATGCAAACATACAAACATGCAAACATGCAAAAATGCAAACATGCAAATATGCAAACATGCAAACATGCAAACATGCAAACATGCAAACATGCAAACATGCAAACATGCAAACATGCAAACAAACAAACAAACATACATGCAAACAAGCAAACATCCCAACATTTATTTATTAATAATATATTCGAGGTCAATGTTAAATTGAGAGCGAACCGTGTTAAAAGCTATAGCTACAAGGCCTTAAGCTTAATAATCGGTATTCCCAACATTTCTTAAGATCAAATTGATACTATATATAGACCATTTGTCACAAAACTATATTGAATACGACAGGTTAATCATCCTATACAACTTGCACATCACTCTGTTTTTTTGTACAAATATTATAAATAATTTTAGAGAATCATAAATCTACAAGTTAATAATTTGTACACTCAAAAAAGAAATCTATCCGAATTGGGATTGAAAACAAGATAGTCCCGGATATTCTTGAGCCGAGGAAAGTTAACTTCGGCTCTGCCGAAGTTTCTATACAATTGCAGCACGTTTTTCTCACTAATTTGAACGACATTTTCTCTGAAAACAAACAAGTTTTCTTACTAAGATTACTCTTCTGACTCTACTTTTGTATGACAGCTGTGCTATATAGATGTCCGATTTTGACCAAACTTAGTGGAATCATGGGAAAGCATAGCAACCCAAGAATTCAAAGTATGTAGACGTTTGCGAAGAAAACAAAAAAGCTTTTCTTACTAAGACTATTTTTCTAACCTTACTTTTCTGTGACAGCTATTCTATATAGATGTCCGATTTCGACTAAACTTGACAGAATCATGGAGAAGCATTGAAAACTAGTAAATACGGAGTATGGAGACGTTTGAATTGAAATCATAAAAGATTTTCTCACTAGAACTAATTTTTCGACCGATCGATTCTATGGCAGCTATATGTTATAGTCATCCGATCCGGCCGGTTCCAACAAATGTGCAGAGTATTTGTAACGGAAGACTTCGTGCAAAGTTTGATAACGATGGCTATAAAACTGACGGAGGTTGGTTGGCAGATTGGTTTTTTCTGTCTTTTACTTATTTAACTCTGCCTGTTCTTGAGTGGGAGATCGAACTTAGGACCTCTTGCAATTAATACGTTGACTTAATGGATATTCTACTTAGCTCCCTTTTTAATTGGGCTGCTATTTGCACCAAGGCAGCAGAAATCATCAAATCATTGCATATAATTTTAAAGGTAGTTGGCAAAGATTGGGCTTAAAGTAATAGCTCATAAGAAACCATTTGGTTCGCTGTTCACTTCGCAATAAACTCAAAACTATTGCTTAAAATACTTTTCAACTTGATTTGATTGAACTTGCTTGACTTGATTGATACTTTCAAGCTAATTGTTGATCAACTTAACTTTAATGAGTAATTTAAAGTTTAAATATATGACTATTTAGTTGTTCGGAGAAGTGGAATTTATTTATGACTAAAATGAACTTGAAAAAAAATTAGCCAGATTATATTTCCAAAATGACGAAATTCAACTATTGTTAAGTTGATTTTACTAGTTAGTAAATAAATGATTTTTATCTTACTCAAGTAATTATGTAGGTATTTGTGACAAATTGGCCTTCATTTCAACTTGGCTTATAAACATCTCCAGAAGTGAGAAGTGGAAAACATTCTTTGTAATGGTACAGACGAGGCAAATTGAGTATAATGTTTTTTCATCATGGTATTTTGAACATTTTTTTTTATCAAAATCGCATATGCTTCTAATATTCACAGTATCTGTTCTCTCCATGTTTTCTCATTAAATATATTATGAGGTTCGACGAACTTGTATGATGTATGTTTGACGCATTTGGCAAACGCATTTCGCATTTCCAAACTAACTCCTAGTCAACAAAATTTTTAGTTGTTTTATCAACAATATAAAAATATTTATGAATTGAAGCCCACTCTGTTATCTTTGATATTTTTAAATGAGCTTTTTATCTTTTACAATTACACCATTTAAACAACACCATACTCTAAAATGCAGGAACATTCCACAAAATAATTGTAAAAAGTCAATTTTGATTCCATTGCTTTTATACTCTGTACCGTAGGTACACAGAGTATTATAAGTTTGTGAAAAGTATGTAACAGGCAGAAGGAAGCATCTCCGACCCCATAAAGTATATATATTCTTGATCAGCATCAACAGCCGAGTCTATATAGCCATGTCCGTCTGTCCGTCTGTCTGTCTGTCCGTCCGTCCGTCTGTCTGTCCGTATGAACGCACAGATCTCAGAGATGGTAAGAGATAGAGGTTTGACATGTATGGGACATATGCTTCTAATGTCTGCAGGCAAGTCAAGTTTATTTTCAATTTTAGCCACGCCCTCTCCCGCCCCCGCAATTTAGAAAAAACGTCATATCTCCCACAGTTTTGAAGATAGATGGCTTGTTCCTTCTGGACATATTTAGTTATTAGGATAACTTATCGATCCGCCAAATGAATGAAGAAGATCGGATGAACGGTTTTCGAGTTATGATCAAAAGACAATGATTTTCTTGGTACAGAGTATGTTATAGTCGGGCTTGACCGACTTTCTTTCTTGTTTACTCATCAAAAACTTCTTGTAAACAGTAATTCGAATGCATTTGCCTGTGGTTTTTCAGATTATATACCTAGACTGTCAATCAAGGGACTCGGTGTGGAAACTTTTAAACCTGTCCGTAGATGTGGAAATTCAAGAGTCAAATATTTGTACTTAAAATGCAATCATTTATGATAGTTTCTGTTAAGTTATCTAATAGTATCCTATCGTCGCTCGCCCAACTTGCATATACAAGTTTTTCTTTGCTATTTTTCTGATTTCGAAATGAACTATGAGGAAAAATTATGTTATCAAAAAAGGCTTTGTTAGGGCAAAGTCTCTCAAATCACAGCCACCAAGCTGAAAAGTTTGCTTTTGAAATTGACTTAGTCCTAGCGATAAGCCTCATAAAAATGTGCAAGACGTTTTCAGACTATGTCTGATAACACTCATATTTAAGTGCTTTATATGTAAAAAGCAAATTGTTGTTACGCCATTAAGCATTTTTTTTTTTTTTAACTCCCCCCGAAGATGGAATGCTCTCGAAGCCAAGCGAACGTCCATTTTTGTTTGTGCTCATGCATGCCTCATAAAACAGGAGTCCTCAAGAGCCGCCTGATAGAGGCATCAGGGCGCAGGCAAATGAAGTACTCGTAATATGCAAAGCAAACAGAGTAAAACATACGCACAAGCACGCACGCACACACATGAACATTGAAGGACACAAGGGTTGTCGGTAATTAAGCGGCTGTGATTAAGCTTGATGAGGTTTTCAACGGGAGATAAATATAAACAACAAAAAAAAAAAAACACAGAAAGAGAAGTGTAAGCCAAACCAAGCCGTCTGTGGCCTATTTGTCTCTCTAGCCATATATCATTTCCTACATAAATACACACCCTTGCTTACATACTTGTCTAGTTATTTATACTTATCACTGTGTCTGTGCCACTGTGTAACTTGTTGAAAGCGCACCCGCTGAGTTTTGCAATTGCCAGAAGCCATTGCAGTTATTGGCTGAAGTACGCCAAAGTATGATAAGTTGTTATATGATTACAGCTAACGAGAGCTGCTTTCGTTGAGGAGCATTACCATCTGGAATCGTGTGGCAGCTGCGGAGTCACTGAAAGACCAGTCAACACAAAACTAATTTATAAAATATTTGTTTTTCATTTAAAAGACTAACTACTTTGCTTGAGTGCTCTTGCTTTAAGCACAAGAGTGTAGAGTCTTTTGTTTAACAATTGCAAATTCAAAGTGCTCGAAGTGGAAGTATTTTCAAAAGGAATTATTCGAGTTGCCATTTTGGAAATTTTTGCCATAGTACTGGTACTTGTACTTACCCTTAAATATTACACCCATAAAACATTCGCCCTGAAATTAAGAAATTCTCCTGGGAATTTCGTCCTAAGGAATCGCCCTACGAAAAATATTTTCTCTTTTTTGGCATATTTTTCTGAAACTTGGAAAATAATATAAAAAAGATACATTTGGGAAGGATATGTGTTAAATATCCATTTAAACAGCCAACGGAGCTAAAAAATCATCCAAGGAATGATCCTTTTTCATATCCTTTTTCTGATTTTCAGCTCCGTTGGATGATTAAACGGATATTTAAGACATATGCTTCCCAAATGAATACGGGAAATCATCCAAGGGATATTTTTCCACATTCTGTTTTTCTCTGTGTAGCTGTCTTTGTAGCTCATTATAAAATAAGACTACTTTTGGGCAATGGGAAAATCTCTTGACCACGAACCTTGCTGTTTTTGAGTGATCTGTATGCACTTTCGCTTTTCAAAAGGATGATAAGGGCGACTGGAAGGCCCTTTTGAGGCAGCGCGTCTGAAGGTTCGTTGCTAGGCCTCTGTTGGAAGAAGTCCAGGTTGTTTTTTGGCGCTTGGTAAGACTCCAAGCCGCATTATTAAGCCATTGTGGCCTCCTCCAACATGATTTCGTGGCTCATAGCCTTAGTGTTTTTGTTTTATTTATTTCTTATAGTTTAACAAAGTTCAGTCAAACTGTTACTTGAGAATTAAGAATTTAAATTAGACAACAAAATATTTCTGACATCTAGCATAGGAGAGTTTACGGAGTTAATGGTAAGAATTGTTGTAACTTAGACAAAGATTTCGAAAGGGTTCATGATGAGCATAGTTCGGGACATAATTACTAGTTATACGTGCCGGAACCGCAAAACAAAATTGGGTCAAGCAGAGCGCTTGAGTCAATCTCACCTGACAGAAGCTTATGTAGGAAAGGCACACTAAGGTAAGTCCTACGATTATTGAGGGATGGAAGATCCAACAAGACTAAGCCAGTGCCTATTAGAATCCCAATTTAGGTCACGAAGGGCAAAGATTAAAAACTGTTTCTGTACAGATTCGAGTTGATCCTCTAATTTTTGGTAGTGAGAAGACCCGACACATGATCCAAACTCAAGAATAGGTCTGACCAGAGAAATATTATATATAATTGCTTGGTGACATATGGGACGCTAAGTTTCTTAGAGCATCTTTTGATAAAGCCGAGAATTTCCATACCTTTATTTGCAATAACCGATATATGACCGCCGAAACATAATTAGGGCATAGACTGTATTCCCAAGTTGTGAACTTTGTAGAAG
Source organism: Lordiphosa andalusiaca (assembly GCA_035044965.1). Taxonomy (NCBI): domain Eukaryota; kingdom Metazoa; phylum Arthropoda; class Insecta; order Diptera; family Drosophilidae; genus Lordiphosa; species Lordiphosa andalusiaca. The sequence goes on along the minus strand of JAWNNM010002217.1, from coordinate 826,880 downwards.
CGTTCCAGAGACTTATTCCCAATCATATAATCATAAAGATAAGGCGTACCATGATAAAAAGTAATATTTTTACACTTCTCATTGTTGAGAGGCAAACACTTTCGTCTTCAGATTCTGTCTAATTTAGGATTTTGTTGTTCATTGCAAGAAACTCTTTGCTTTAATTTAACCCCAAAACTAAGTTTTGTTGCCAAGCTAACAATTTTTCGTTCTTTTGTGAAAGCTTGGAGGAACTAACTTGCTAGTTGCTTTCTCCATTCAAATTCAAAGAAACAATCGCGTCTCACTTTTGGACCGCAAAACAAGTGCAAAAGTCTGCCTGTATTCTTTTACCGGATCCTACCACTTGTTGCAATGTCTTGGTGCACATTGAACAATTGCCAAGTATCCTTTTATATTCTTTGCTTTTTGCTTTCTTCAAGATAATTGAATGCACAGATTATCCTATTGCGCTTTGACTGCAAAGCATTCGTTGTACTTTAAGTATCATTTAATGCTGTGCTCATCCTGAATTTGCATGCCTTCGTCTGTGTTTGTTGAAAGTTCAAACAAGTTAATTGAAATTCCAGCAATGTTCCACGTGCAATTGTTTACGTTTAGGACACAAAAAGAGAAGTCCAACAAGTCAAAAAAAAGAAGAAAAAACCTCTCTTTTTATGCGGTTTGGATACAAAAATGCTGCAGACAAGAGCAAATGAATATTTCGTTGGAGACACGTACAAACTTCGTGCCATCTTTGATGTGAGTTGGGAGTGTAAACATTAAAACCATTTCTAGGGAAATGTTTAAAGGACATTTGCATTGTTTATTAAGACCAGACTTAAAAAGTAGAAAACAAAACATGCTGCTTTTAAGTGGGGTCAGGTGTGCCAACTGTAGAAACTTTACCTTAGGAATACGTTTATTACACAACTTTGGCAATTGCTAACTAAAACAGCAACGAAATACACAAGAGCAGCAGCAGTCGTTGAGGGGAGTTGGCTTCTTGTTGTCGCTTTACTTACTTTAATATTACACTCAGATGCAAAAATATATATGTATACTACTTCTTTGTTTGAGTTTAGAAAACAGCAGCTCCTGTAACTGTCCAGAATTTGCATACTTGTCCTGTGTATGCATGAGCCGAGTAGCCGCTAAAAGCCACACCCGCTTCCAAATGGCCCACGGGTGTATATATTTTATTTACATACAACATACATAGAGTACACTCAAAAATTATTATAAAATGTCTTCTTTATTCTCAGTCGGCATTGATTTCATGTTTGGAAGCTAGATTTTTAGGTGAAGTTTCCAAATCTCATCGATTGTGCGTCGACCTTTATACTTCAAAATACCTAAACTTAAATGAAAACTATACTCATAGAGATAAAGCTTAGCTAACTTTCTATAAAAATTATGAAAAATTCTTTTTTTCACACACCGACCCATTTTACGACCGATCGTTCGTATGGAAGCTATATGATATAGTCTTCGGATTTGGACAAAAATTTGTAGAATTGGGTGAAGGCATATAAAACATACAAATAAAAAGTTTAAGGTTGCTACCAATAAAATCAAAAAAGTTTTTCTAACGAAGACTGTTCATCAGACCCATCTTTTGTATGGCAGCTATACCATATAGTTTTCCGATTTACATCAAACTTGACATAATTATAAATAAGCATAGAACATTTATGAATACAAAGTTTGGAGACGTTTCCATTGAAAAGAAACAAGTTTTTCATATTATAAGTAGTTTTCCGACCGATTGTTTCTATGAGAGCTATGAGATACAGTCATCCCATCCGGTCGTTTTCAACATATTAGTAGAGTCCAGCAAAAAGAAGACTCTGTGCAAAATTTCGGGTCGATAGCTTCAAAACTGAGAGATAACTTCACGTAGAAACAAGCTGACAGACGGAAGGACAAAGCTCAATCGACTCAGCTTGTCATGAATATATGTACTTTATGAGGTCGGAAATGAATATTTCTATGCGTTGCAAACCCTTTGCAAGGGTATACAAATATTGCCCAAAAAAGTAGGCAACAAACTAATTAAAAAAGAGCCTTCGTTATGTTATCCATTCCAATCTTAAGCATATAAAGAAAATGTTGATTATGTAAGGAACCAAGAAAAGTCCTAGCTTATAATTTCATCACTGTTTATTTTTTCTCTGTGCACATTCACAAAGCCTACACAGCCTTGTGGAATATGCAAAAATGGCAACTACAATACACAAGAAGAGGCTTAGCAATGCCAGTTTTCTGTTCGCATTTCTCACGGTTGCAAAAATTGCCGACTCACTTCATTATTATAAATGATTACCCGAGCTGTGAGTGCTCTGAGCCAGCATAAATAAATTACGTACCCGACCATTCAGAAAGGTCAAAGGTACATTTCAGTGTTTTTTTTTTTTGTCTGTCTGCCAGCTCCATCTCCGGGAGAGCTTTAGGAATCATCGTTAGCTGTCAAACAAGGTCACTCTTGAAGCCGTCAATTGTGTTGAGCTAACAAACTATTTTAATTGATTTTGTGCTCGCAAAGTTGACTCAATAATTATAGAACGCAAAAAGGCTCAGCCAAGGATATCGTGACAGCCTTGAAGGTGATTAAGAAGAGCGGCCTCCAAACGGCAAAACGCTCCCGCTCTTGGGTGCGTGCGTCTAGTCGATTGGAAAGCAATTCGCTTGCCCCTTGTCATGCATAAAATATGAGCCAGCTAAGGCCATAACTCAATTTGTTGTATGTGCATCCTCATCCTCAGCATCATCATCAGCACCAATGGCCATAAGATAAATAAATATTCCGCCTGACTTCAATTTGGCTCAGTTCAAAAGCTCATCAAACTCATTACGCAGGATTTAGGCGGATCTGTTGCCCACTCAGCGGCAGCTGAAAAAATATGGCTTCCATCTGATTATGCGTGCTGTCATTGTATAACATACGCAATGTGTACGAGTATGTCCACACACACACACACACACACACACACAGTTGGTATGACCTGAGCCGGAAACGACCCTCATCAATATGGATATGAATGGACACGATGACAAAAGCAGGTTAAGCTGAAGCTTGCAATTTCCGATTAAATGAATCTCATAAATCATTTACATAGTAATTACAAGTAAATCATCTTTCGCCTGCATTCTCTTTGCACTGACAGACTTCGTTTTTGCATATAAATGGGAATGTTAATGCAGTGAAACTAGAGCTTTGCACTATTGCGTAATTGGAATTTATAATTAGGTAATGTCACAAGCTGTAATCAATCTGTCAACGTGCGGTGTGACATGACAAAATTTCTGTTTCCATTTGCGTAACTGATTTTTATAACAATTTTTGCATTCAGCACTAAAATGGAGGATGGCATAGTCAATGTAACGCGATTACTTCATGGACTTTTAGCTCTAACGAAAAATACCAAAGGGGCAAACCAATTCCACTTGGATGTAAGTAATTAAAAACTTTAATATGTTTAATCAAAGGCGGATTTTATCTATTTGAAATGAAATGTTCTGGCTATAAACTAATTTGCTCTTAGCACCAATTTAGTTGATTGCTTTACACTTTTAAGCACCTTTTCATTAGAGGTTGGCATTAACAGCTAATGTAATCGAGATAAGGCAAAAAGAAAATAAAATTGGTACATTTCTTTTCTGTCAGAAGTTGTAGAATTTTTTCACATTCGCCTTAAATTGTGTTAAGGGGATACAATTATTTTCTTACAGGCGAAAGCTAGTTTCGTTCTGCCTAAGAAGGCCACTGATTCGAAGGGTCCTTGACATTTTGTATTTCCGCGAAACTTTGTCAAACATTTTTGATTGTCAGCCATAGGCGTCAGCTTGAATGAACTTGAATGTTTTTGGGAGGTCTCAGTCTCTTGGCTTGTGTGCTGTAAAGTTTGAGAAGCTTTGGTTTGGTTTGTTGCCGGTAAAGGTGACCGGATGTGTGAAAGTTTTTAAGGAAATAACTTTTTTATGAGATATTCCAAGGCTTTAATCCACGGAATCAGAATACTTATCGATTAAAATAGTTTTTTGCATAGAATAGATATATTAGAATTTCGGTTGGCCGAATTACTTACTTATCTTTACTTGGCCGTTATTCAATTGAAATGCATGAAGTTTTAAGATCAATTTATTATCCTATTCTCGCCGCCCCATCTTCTAAACCCTATACATTAGCTCGATAAGTTGGAAAAACTAGAAACTTCTTTTTTGTAAAAAGAAGTTTGTAAAATATCGTTGTCTTGGGATCCACATTCGTGCCTTTTTTATTTGGCCCTTTAAATTAGTGTCTCTATTAATAATGCTTTTTACTACTTATAATGCTAGACGTCATATTTCAAGACATCGTGCCATGTAGTTCTTTTCATAATCCAAAGGTAACTCTTCAATAAACTTGATTAAGTTCTTTGAAAAACATCTTGAAAAACTACGCTAAATTCAAGAAAAAATAAACGTAGTTTCTAAAATTATGCAATTTATTCGATATTCCCTTTACTTAGGGAAATTAAAGCTTATCAGCCTTCCCCTCTGTTAATTAACAGGTCATTAACATGATGTTAGCAAACAGCGTATACTGTTCTAAAAAGTATGCAACGTTCTCATAACCTTCATAACCATGCCATTTATTATCAGCCCTTCATAACAATTTGTGAGATTGTAGATATTAGGCAAAAATTCCTTTTTGCGAAATAGTTGTATATGTTGGAAGCTAAGATTGTGAATACCTTTTCATAGACCAAGAACCATCAGTGAGATGGCAAACTAAAGGACATTTCTAAAAACAAGAATATACACTTTGTTTTTTTTTAGTGTAGCTCGAGGCTCCAGCATGACATTTCAATACTTAAAAATAATTCCAAAGCAAAACCTTTTGTTGGAATTTTATGCCCCTCTCTAATGAGAGACTTCTGGCGGCAGGCGAGGGCCAAGATAATCACTTTGTTTGTTTTCTCTTCTTCTTGAAGCTCGCACTTCCGGTTGAGTACCGTTCAAATGCGTTGGACGCCGCAAACTGTTGGCTAGCTTTTGTTCCTCATATAAACTTGTATGTCTGGCTGTCTGTGTACCGTATACGTATACGTGATTCTCGCTCGCCGCGTAACTCAAAACGTAAGCAAATGCAGGCGGGGCATAACTGTAGCCCACAAAAGAGCAGTGGCGCAAGAGCAAAGTTTCAATCCACCGACTCTCTTAGGGGTGCTCTTTATTTATGCCGTTTATGTAGCAAATGGAAATTAAAGTTGAGATAGGTTGCTGTGGCTTATACAGGAATAACTTAGTTGCTGGTAGGCAAGTTGACACGTAAGTTGGTGCTGGGAAACCCATTGTCAGAGGTGCAATTATATCAAACGCTGAGCTGTGTGAAATCAAAAGACCTGCTGTCACTGCTACATAAGCTTGTGGGGGCGGAGATGAACTTTAGCTACTAAGCAGACAGCATTTTCGCAAACATCAAAATGGGACCTGGGTATAGGTGTGGGGTTAAGACAATGTCACTCAGCAATTGCGTATCCCAAGAGCTAAGCGACCAGCTTAGGAATGGGATAACTTGCACAATTGTGGAAAAGTTCACACAGCATAAATTTTAAGTATTAAAATTTTAAACCAAATGCTAGTGGTTTTAAGTGTGGTCAGGAGATTTGGGTATGTGATAGTCTCTATTAATCCTAGAGACTTGAAATTAGAAATGCCAGTGAGAAAAGAAGTTTAACTATGTTTGTGGAAAAGTCGAGTTGCGTTACTAATCCTTGGATTCTATGGAACTCCTGCTTTCTCCTTTGCATAAATCATTAGTTTTTACATATCGAAGTATTTGTTGTTGCTAATGTTGTTGTTCAATAGACACACGTTGTAAGTGATGATTTTTCGTCACTTCTTCTCAATCTTATCACTGCTATCTTTGATTATCTCTTCTGAGCATCGCTTATGGATTTTAATCATTCTAATTCGAGCTGATTTCTTTTCGATAGCACGTTCCTTTTTCATTTTGAGAACGCCGAGCAATGTTACCATTACCTCTACCTTACCTCGATGCCAATATCGAACTGTTAATGTTTATCACTTTGTTTAAATAGCATATAAAGTTGCCTCTAATCTTAAATTTACCTCTGAAATAGACAAAATAAAGGGAAAAGAATAAAAAGAGAAAGAAAACAACTGGAAATCAAATAAAATGAAAAAAAACATAGGATGAGCTGTCATATGGAATGACCACCTACTGCGCCACGTGTTGATGTGTAGTTGAACTAAACAGAAAACGAAATGTGCACCTACAGCGCCACTTATCTTAACAAACAAACCCGCAGAAGGAAGAATTCAATTTGGTCCTGTCGATTTACATTTTAGCACTCTAACAAAGCAAGATCTTTAATTACCAAGATCCATTAGATATGTATCTATATCAGTTTGTTCCAAAGCTAAATTAAACACCAATCAGTGAAAAAGTTAATCAGCACTAGTTTTATGTTTCTATTTTGGCTGGAAGTGCTTTGAAGAACTCAAACCGATTGTTACTTGGAGCTAACTCGGTGAGGCCACAGTTGTTTGGATGTTAGCCTTTCGCTGATTTGATTTGATTGAAAACTATCTGTAAGCAGACATGTGCTGCTTCTAAATAACGCCATTTGACTAAAATTGAATCAGCAATGATTTATTTTATCTTCATCTTGCTACAAATAAATTCATTCAACTTAAGTTTATGCCTGTAGTTCATTAAGCAAAGTTGCCGCTAATCATCTCCGACTCATTATTTGAGTAATTTGTGCAAAATTTATGCATTCACACACACAAGCACGTATATAGTCCATTACCAGGTATTAATCGTCCTCATAAAGCAAAACCACAGAAATTACTGACCACCACAAAAGCAGAGGGAATCGCGTCAATCAAAACATAGATGCTGCATAATTAATCCCAGGTAAGTTCCATAGATGAATGATGGGACCAAGGTTTTATTCTGGCAGTTTGGATGGAGATCAGAATAACACGATAAAACTCGGCAAAGTTTGAGCGCTAATTTAATTTTGTTTGGGCTGCAACTCATTTGCCGAGTCGTTGACTTTTAATGCGCATCTCACATCTTAGATGTTTTCACTGTTTGTTTACTTGTTGGCAACCTTTCGCTCGACTTGGCTTACATATTGCCTTTGACTTTCACGTTGACTCTCTGTTTGCCCTTAGCCTTTTGGTGTTGTTGACATCGTTTTACAATTTATTTCATGTTGCGCATCATTTGCGTTGCTATGCTGTTGGTTTTTTTATGAAGTCTAGCACCCTAATGAACAAGTGAAACGTACATGCCACTCTCTGGACCAGCCACATCAATCAGCATTTAACTTTACATGCATCAAATTGTTAATCAAGCAGAAAGCATACACCATTTCAATTATTTAAGGGGCTGTCAAGTCCTCATGCGCCAACACAATCGATGGGAAATTCCGATAAATAATCACAATTAAAGGGCAGGTAGGGTATGTGCTGTTACAGCTCCCTGGTGGCCCTCTTCTCTTTGTCCTTATGGCCTTGTAGTGAGGCGAGGGCCATTCATTTTGAAACATTTTGGAAACCTGTGCGGCGATTTGTTTAGACAATAAATATTAAAGGCAACGACTGAGACGCGTTAAAGCTGCGCACAGGTGGTGGCTGCAACGCTTTGCCCTTTATTTTAGGGGCAATGAAAACTTTCACACCTAACGGTCATCAAAATACAAACAGACACACACTGTCAGACAGTGGGTGGGAACGTGAAAGTATTGAATTGAATTGGAAAAAATGTTTTCATTCCATTACCTTCAATTACTCAGTTCAGTTCAGAGCGAATACTTGTTTTTCAGTGCCAAAATTATTGCAAGTCAGAATAATAGCACAACATTATCAAAAGCAAACTTGAGGGTCATCTGGGGTCAGCACAAGATTCAGTCGTTCGAGTGGCAGAACATTTTAAATGGCTTCCGAAGCAGCCGGAACCCAAGAGCCAGCAGCATATCCTGATACATTGTAAAATTTAAGAATATACGCAGTTTCCACGAAAACGGTGCGTATGATGGATATGGACGGATGGATGGAAAAAATATCAGAAAAAAAAATATGGCATAGAATGGCCCAAAATTCCCTTATATATTAGTTTATATATTAGTAATTTTGCCTAAACTAGGGGCTTAGGGTTGTTGGACTAGAAATTAGGACACCCATCTCCTAAAAAAAGGAAAGAAAAGAGAAATCTATGGTGGAGCGAAACACACACACACACACCACAAGAAGAGCAACCCCACACTCCCAATACTGTGGGGTGGTGTGGACTTCTTATTTTGAAATAACAATGAAGGATTTCATTATTTTCTTACCACAACTGGGACTAGAACTAAGGACCCCAAAGTCTGCAGAGCAATCACTGATTCATAAAACTTTTGTACCTAAAATTGAAAGGCTTGATGTACCTTCTTTAAGGACATCATTGCCTTGATAGTAAATTTTTGGGTCTTAAAAACGCAGTTCCTAAAATTCTAGGAATCACTTTTTTCGCAGTGTAGCGACTTCTTTTCTTATCCTAATGGTTCTGGAAGACTGAGTCTTAGAGTCGGCACAGGGAGCCAAAAAAAATTGTAAGAAGGTTCGGTTTAAATAAATATTTCTTTCACATTCTCGCCAGCGATTTCATCTCCACTTGGTACACCTGTCGCACACAAGTTCTGAAGTCTTTTACATAATACTGTAATATCTTATTAAAGTGTTTAGAAAATGTGTTTCTCACATTTTAGGTTCAGTCCCCATTCTTAACATCTGTTTTTTTTGGATACAAGAAACCAAATATTTTTGACCCTATAACCAAAACAGCACAAAAAAAATGTCTGAACCCCGGTACCAGCCTGAACCTGGGTTCAGCGGCTTTCCGAACCCGTTCTGTGAACCCGAACACAACATTTTTCAGCTGGTTCGAACCCCGGAGTGAGTACCTTATTCGATTTTAGGTCGATTAGAATATAAACTTGTATAAATCATGGGCTGAACCAAGGTTCGAGCGAAAACCGTGTCCCAAAAACCGTGAACCTTTAAACTCTGGACCTTAGTCATTTGGTAACATTGGGATCGAAACCTGGTTTACACAAAGACCAAATTATAGGACTAGCCAAATTTTTCTCATATTTCCTCTTATACGAAGGATCATACCAGAGCTGGCGAATAAATCGATTCCTGAATTAATGTATCGATTCTTTGCTGCTTTCTCACCATATAATTTTTAAGAATCGATTTAAATTGAATGAAGCTCCACCACTCGTGGAGCAAATTTGAAAGAATGGTCAAAATTCACGTAATTTGTTACAAGCTAACATTACTTCTCTACAAAAGCGATTAACAGACTAAAAATTTTGGAACTTTGAGTTTAAATTTAATGCTGATAACAGCAGGGACAGTTTTTGCAAGCTTATTCTACTATTCTCTTTAAGTTTAATTAATATATTCTTATTCCTTTAAGGGCCGATTGTTCATCTTTTCTCTTCTGCTATTCACTTTAAGTTTAGTTAATATATTCTTATTCCTTTAAGGGCCGATTTATCTATCTTCTTCTATATAGCTGTAAGTTGTCTATCTAAAATGTGACAGATATGCAGAAAGCATTTATTACAGACATATTTATAAAACGATTTTAATCAATGTTTTCTAAAAATTATGGAAGAAATCGATGCCATTATCTCTGAAAAATACAATTACTATTTACCAACTCATGCCTATTAACAATAGAGAATTAAGATTGAAGTCAGTACGATTTTATGTTTGTCCTTCGCTCGATTGTGACTGCTCCTCTAAAACGAAGTTGCGGAAGGTGGACTGCACTTTAATGTAAACACCTTTCAAGTCTATTTTTTTCCATTCAAAAAACTATTTCAACATATTCGTGTTATTCAATATATTTCGAAACATTTCATATTTTTATTTCTCTGCATTAACATTCTATTTCCCACCCACTGTGCACAGCTTTCGTTCTGATTGATGGGCGGCTATAGCCAGAGACCATAAATTGCGCAACATAATTCCTCCGTGTAAAAGTTGTTAAGTTAACAAAAGCTTTGGCATTCTTTATTTCACTTTTACAGCTAAGTAATTCTAATAAAAATACAATAAATAACTTAAACACTTTGTTCGTTAGTAGAATATATAATAAATTGCTTGCCATTAAGGAGCTAGCGCTGTGATTTTCGCGAAAAGTGACTCGAAGATGTGGTCATCGATTGCAATTCCGTTGCTCGTTTCTGTACATCCAAGGACATTTTGGACGGCCAACATAGACCCAGCCAGGCACGGCGATTTGCCTCATCAAGTACAACAAAATAAACGAATAGAACAAACCCTTGAATGGTGGCTGTCAGACAGAAGAGATAGGAGAAAGCCACGCCCGCCTGCATGAAGGCAAATATACCAAAGATCCACGAGAGACCCAGCAGAAAGAAAAGCAAAATTGATAAGCGAATTTGCTTGATCACCATCTTTCTCTCAGCCTTGTGTATGCTCTGACTGAGCGAGTGTGAAATGCTGTAGAAGACATACACAAAAATGACCAAATTGGCCAGAGTAATCAAAGTGACGGGTAGAACCAGCCCAAAGGATAGACCATAGCCAGATGGATAACAAATGCCCGTATCTGTGGCCAATTGAGCGGCGGAGGGTAGGTACGAGTGTGGATCGATAAGGGCCACCAATAAAGTGGGCAGTAAAGGTAACAGCCAAGCCACCAAAGCAGCTTTAAGTATATAACGCCTGGGCCTCTCAATGCCCACTACGGTCACATAACGCTGAAACTGTAGAAAGGCTATAATCAACATCCAGCTGAATAATACTAAAATGGAATATTGCATGAAAGCTCCCAACACCACACAGCGTAGATACTTTCCATCCGAAACCAACTGTTCGGACACCTCATCGGTGTTGAGGAACACAAAGAGTAACATTTCCAGGGTCATGGCCAGGCACAGATTGAGCAAAACTTTCGTAGAGGCTTGAGAGCGCCAGCTCTTGAATAGAGCTGCCGTTAGGAAGATACCCATCAGACCAAACAAGGACAATGAGCAACCCACTATGCTGATGATATCCAAAACCCGTTCATTGACAGGCGTAACCAAAATTTCCTCGCCCAAATCATTCGTGCGATAGCTGCCACCCACCAGAAAGGAGAACTGGGTAAGATGACGCGTGTGGCAAACGATAACAGGATCATGTAGTATGTTCGAAGATGAGCTGGTGGTCACACCATCACTCAGCCAGGTTGCATAGTTCCAATAGCCACAGCCGCTGCCTGTAGTAAATGCCCTGGCATCGGGCTGACGATTGTTCTCATTGCGCAACAGCAGTGGCAACATCTCAGGCAGAGTTGAAGCTGAAAGTAGAGAGTTTAATGAGCAAACAGATCAAGTCGAGCTTCGATTCACCATATAATTGACAAAAATTTTTGTAAAATATTTTCGTAGTTGTTTTTCAGAACAAAATCTAATGGAATTCTAAAATTGGATTCATTGGATGCAAAATAAACTGACCCAGCAGATATTCTATAATATTTTGTATCACATTCGAGTGTTCTTCGCATCCAAACTTATACTTATGTCGGGAGGAAATGGTATCCTAACCACGACATTCCTTGAAGAATCGTTAGAAACCGTTTTTAACCCGAACCGGTTCGAATTCTTAATAACAAAAAATGTTCTTTAATTTGAGAAACTAAACCTCAAAACAAGAAAATTCATGTCGTTGAGTGTAGTTCTCTAAAAAAACTTACCCTCCAGCTCCGGTATGGATATGGACAGCACCTTACTGCGTGGTCTTCGTTCTAGCTGCTCTGCCATTTCCACAAAAAGTGCATCATGTGCATAGACCTTGAACACCAGATAGCTGACTCCCTGCCTGCTCAACTGCTGCCAAAGTGAAGCCGGCACATAGCTGGCTATTTCCAAATGCGTTTCCCTTTTAAGGCTCTCCAGGTTTTCATTCGAATGCAATAGGCGATACCAAAAACCATGACTTGAGTTTCTTCTCAGCTCTCCACTGGATGTTGGTGCTGAATAAATGGCTATGCCAGTGATGTCATCACATTGGGGATTCACAAAAAACACACTCAGATTGCCAGTCATTCGGGCCTGCACACCTATGTGTGCTAAGTTCACCACCTCCACTTCGGTGTCCACGTTTTCACTGTTGGCCTGGACCACTGCCTTGCCACAGCTGGCTTGTGGTACCATTTGTTGGGGCAAACCATTCATATATTCCTCAAATCTACTCAATAGCGAATTGGTGGAATTCAGTCGAGCGGATACACGCAGTGTCACTGCATCACTGGACATAATCTCCTTGCAGACACTAACCAAATCAGCACAAACTGCACCATCCTTCTCCTCCTCCATCAGGGCACTAAACACCTGACTGGTGATATGAACATCTGCAGGTAGGACAGTTCTTTGCGGTTCTCGGAACATTCTCCTCATCCTGCCGGTTGTCTGACGACGTTGTTGAGTGTCGTTAGTACGTTGCCGACCCTCCAGTATGTCGTCATGCAAACTATTCAACTCCACACTGATGGTACGCTCCCGAACCCGTCGAAGGCACACAGTGGGTTGAGGCCATTGCTCCAATGACTCCCATTGGGCACGCATGGCCTTCAGCTGGCACTTTCGGGTCACTGGTAATCCATTCCTCAGTAGACACACATCGTGTAGAGTGGCTGCTTCACCAATTCGGACTCGCTTCCATTTGTTGGTATGCGGACTCTGGTCATGATTACGTATGATGTATTCATGGTTGAACTGTTCCGGTTCGCAGTACAAGGAATCGCAGTAGACCAGTTGAGAGTTATTGGCTGTTTCCGGATAGGCACATTTATACGGTATGTAGGCGTCGTTCTCGAGACGACATAGTAAATGGTTTTCTGGGCAGTTAATATCTTGCCTCTTTTTTACTATTCGCCAAGAAGAATTGCCCTCGGTGGTCTCTTCCGAGTTTGAGTCCAAGTCGTCACTTGTACCTTTCCATATTTTTGGGTGTCTGACGGTCTGCGCTTGGCCAGTTATTGTAAGTGCTAAGAAAACCCCTAGAGCTGTTAACAATAAACGCATTGTCTATGACTCACGACGACACTCGAGCGGTTTTACTTATCACCTTTTTGGCTCTGATATGCGAAGTGTCCACGTCCGATTAACGCCGTGTGCGCCGCTCAACTGTTCCCCCAAGGCAAATCAATCGTCACCACGATCGGTTATCGAGCTTTGGCCCCGCACGTAGTCGTGTGAGCTTCGCTGGAACATTACTAATGCCCAATAAGGCCCACTATCTTTATCTCCGTTCCAAAATATTTTACGCTTTTTTTGTGTGTTTATTTGTTTGGTCATTAGCAAGTGAGGCAACAAGTTTGTCACTGATTGTACACCCAAAAAAAAAAAAATTAACTACCTTAAATCGAAGAAAATTAACTTACATATATGGAAAATTGGCCAAAAATATCTTCAACCTTACCTTAACTCAATAAATGTTAGAAATTTTGTTTCTAAATGATGGGTCAAAAATTGCGCAACAATTTTAAAATTAATCACTTTCAAAACTGCTAACCCTTTTTTTTTTGAGTGCAGAGGTAGAAACAGAACTACAAGAATTTGTATATGCTGGAAGCGACTGGCCTGGAATGATTCTTTGTTATGAGAATAAAAAGAGTTACACCTAACTACATAGTTTCGCCACTGTATTAATGCATTTGCATCAGTAAATAAGTTGGTACAAATGGTTGCACTTTAACATTCTGACAAGTAAACAAAAACACTCAAACTACAAAGAGTAGCCAAGCGCATTATCTTATCCGATCTCTAGACTCAGCCATAAGGATGGCTGCCTATGGCAATACAATTGTATGAATGAATATGTTGCACATATAGCAATTTTGTATTCAATGGAAATATGTGTATCGTGAGTAACTATTCTGATGTACCCAATGTGTGCATGTGGTATGCCGCAGCCGTTTGACGGTAACATATTTTTAGTGTTATAAATAAGTCTCACTTAAGCAATCTTGTTGACTTTCGACGTTTGTGCGACAATCGATGGCACTTTTCCGGGGAAATAACGAAATATTGCAAGCACAAATTATGAATAAGTAAAATAACCATAATTAGCTTATATCAGAGCTGCAAACCAAAAAAAAATATTCGGATCTCCGGTACTCCAGTTTGAACCCAAATTAACGAATGGTTGAGGTTCGGAAATTTAAGGTTCGAAGTTTTTGGGAGAAGGTTTTGGTTCGAACCTTGGTTCAGTCCATGCTTTATACAACATTACTAATTGTTGTCTTCTATGTGTTTTAAAAACAGCATTTGACCTAACAACTCCCCAAATTGTATGGGTACCTTGTGGTTTTTGGATTCGGAACAGGTTCGGGTTAAGCTTAAATTTGTAAAGAGGTTCGGTTCATATTAAAATAAAAGTCGGAATTCCGGGTTCGGTTCAAAACCGGTATGCAGACCTGGCTTATATATACTTTTTCAAAGAAGAAAGCTGAAAGCTGCTGTGCAGCAGCGAAAACTCTATTGCTCATAGCTCGACAACCGTTCAACCTATCGTTACCAATCCCTTGACGCATCGATCAATAATATCGATTACTAAAAATGTTTAGAAGACATAAATCTTCTATCTATAAAACTGTGGGAGAAATTATGTCTTTTCCCAGTTGTGAGGACGGGAGGAGGCGAGACTTGAAAATAATCATGACTTGCCTGTCAAACCCAAATCTTTTACCATTTCTGAGATGTGATATATCCAAGTTGTGAGGACGGGAGGAGGCGAGGCTTGAAAATTAACTTGTCTTGCCTGTCAAACCCAAATCTTATACCATTTCTGAGATGTGATAAATAGAGATATACTTTATAGGCCCTGAAATGATTCCTTGTGCCTGTTGCATACACAGAGGAAAAAATATATAAAAACTACACGAAAATTAAGTTTTTCTAAAATACGTTTCTACAGCTTTTCTACATGCCACGAGGTGGGCTCATCCCGAGCAAAAAATTGATTATTTTTACGACTACCAAGCACTCTCGCGGCATTGCCGCAAATAATGAGGAGTGACAAGCGACCACAACTCGTTTCGTGTAGATTTTCTATACGTAGCATTCAGCATTTGAAATCCTAAACTTTCATTTAGAAATCCTGAATGCAGCAACTTTCTAGATGAAACACATAGCCATGCTGTTCTGATTTTAAGCTACAATTTTTGTTTAGAATTTCCACACGCTCGTGTGGGTTTTCAATATCTGAACGTTAATGTAGCAAACCCAAATTTTCGTGTGGCAAATGTAGAAGCTGTTTGGAAATATGCAAATTTTCTCATATTGTGTATCCTGTGCACTTTTCCACACAGCATTTAACTTTTCAACATGCCTCGGGTATTTGGTTTTATTTCTACACGTGGCATGTAGTTTTTCTTTACATGTTACGTTAAGCTTACAGTTTTCTACATTTTTCGTGCGAAATTTTACAGGGTAAACTACGTTTCGTGCAGGTGGGGTGTAGCTTATTTTGCTCTTCCTGTGAACCGTTGCTCAATCCTTAAGCATTATGTGTAACTGTGGTACAGCGTTTTCAAATCAATTGTGCGTTTTCTCAAAGGACTTTATGTTCTAAGAATAGTTAAAGCATGCTTGTAAAATTTGGCTAGTCTAAATGTTACCATAATAATGGATGTTTACTACCATGCCCCAGATTTAAAAGAGGCTTTAAGATTTGCTTAATCATAATCAAGTCGCTTTACTTGACTCTTACTTGCTTTAACTACTTTCGCACTTTCCCTCGCACACTCAATCTTAATTCACATCATTTTGAGCGTCAAGCTGGCTGTGTGACATTTTAATTTGACATCGAAGTTTGTTCTCGAGTTCTTAAACGAAATTTAAAAAAATACAAACCATATTTGAATTCCTCCAACAACACATATTCAGTTCATATGATGGATTGGCGTGAGTATCGCCAGATTTGGCCGCATTATGCCGCATTTTGATACTTATTTGTGAGTAGGCGGAAGAGTGCAATACCTGAAAATGTATCCGATGCGTCCAACGGGTCAACTACGACTGACTTCTGCCCTTTTAAGATCTGGTGATAGGGCAAAAGTGAATTGTGAGGTGGATGATTACAAGTTTCCCTTAATAGAGATTGAGGCCAAGCAACCGCAACAAGTTCTAAGCACAACCATATCCAAGGCCTCGAAGATTGTGTTCTCCGTGGAAGGTGAGAGATGTGTTGCTTAGTTGAACCCCTGCCAAGCCCCAGTGTTTTGTTCATCAGGTAATGGAGTTGTGATGCTGTATGGTAGGATTCAAGTTCCCGAGGGTTGTAATATCAGTAATTCCAATGTGCGTTTCTGTTTGGATCGATTGGGGGTGTGGACTGACACAACCAGCGAGAATGACAGCGATGATGACTAAACGGAAAATGGTTTTAAATTCGGTCTGAGCACCAGCGCAAGCTGGTGACTTGTTGACACGTTTTCAATACATTTTGAGTGAGCTTGCACGCATTCAATCAAATGTGTCACAACTCGACGTTTCTTTTATTGCCGCATGCTAAGTGTGCAAAATTGGAATATGGCTGGTGGGAATTCAGTGGCTTAGTTTACACATTTTATTAAACAATCTGCATCGTTTTGTCACTGAAACTTTCTTTTTCAACTGTGCCATTTAAATTAGTGGCTGCCAAAGCACAAAGAGCAGAGCATTTATAGTATATTTCCCCCTAAGCCAGCACAGCGACGGGATGTTGGCCAATTCTGTGTTGTCAAAAGAAGTGGCAAACTACTCCAAGAGACTGCAACAGGAAGCAAAGCATTTACTGTTGCCATTGACGCCGGGCATCCTCATCAGATTAGTGCCCAGGACACTGGCGGCAGGTAGCCAGACAAACGATTTAAGTTCAATTTTTGAGCGCGTAGAAGGAGGAAAGTTGTAAGCGGACAAGTCAACTGCCAGTCACTGAGCCGTGCCGACATTTACGTACTTTCGCACGCACGCCTCGTTAATATTGAGCACACATTATATTTGTTCAATAAAAATTGGAAAAATGTTCCACGCGCTGACTTTTAAGCACTTAAATGCCTCGTTGACGCCCGATCATAAAGCGGAGAATGGAAATGCCTTATGCTTATTGGGAAAGTAAATGTCTGGCTGCAGGAGAATGTTGTATTAAATTTGAACACGGTTCCTTTAAAGCAGCTACTCAAAGCAGCTTACGCGATGTCAATCTTCATTTGTAAGTTGCTGTGGGGGGGGGAGGGGGGAAAACCACATTAACCACTCTTTACCACCTCCATTGCCGTCTTCAGCTTCTATCTTCCACGTGCTGTCAATTGCAGCTGAAAATAAATTTGTTTCAGCTCGCTGGGAAAGGTAAATTAATTTGGTTTTTTTTTCTTTCTTTTTTCAAGCAGAGCTCCTACAGTTACTTCGTTATTTTTTTATTGTGCCCGACAACAGGTTGCTGGGATTAAATGAATTTGGGTAGCTGCACCTTGATCCAGAAGTAATTCAAAAAGAGCGAACTGAAATTGCGACTCGTTGTTTTTTTCTTAATATACTGTTACTCCCGGAAGCTGCTTGTTATTAGAATCTTATAGAAATCTAGCTGACTACACTGAATAACTTGAATAACTCTAGTATGTACTTTGTTTCTTATAAAAACGATTCAGCTGGCCGTAAAGGAAGATTTGCACCTGAACCACTTTTGCAGTAATTTCAGCAAGAAAATATTTCCTTAACACCTGAAGAAATGTCCGTGGCATTAATGTTGCCTACTACACATCAAATTCATCTGCATGATAAGGCGAATCTCAAGCGCTCAACTAATTCTATCCGTGGACTCTTCAGATGCTATTATTTTGAGTATTTCGATAAGGAGTAAGACAAGACAAAACAAAATTTAGTGTTGCCTAAAAGGTCATTGCACATTTGGAAGTACCTTATTTTGAAATAGATAATAATTACAACCATTCACTTAAAGACGTCCAAGGCTACATCTATGTATAAAGACTCTTAAGGTGATCCAAACTGTATTTTTTTATTATTAATTTCAAAATTTTGCACTCAACGAAGTTCTTTTTAATTTAATTAATGGTTAACATCCCCATTTTGTTGATCCAAGAGCTTCCAATACTTGAACCAAGTACGAACTATTATCAAATTAAGCAGAACAATTCTTGAATCAAGTGCTTATCGAACTCAAACGAAATCGAACGAAGTAGTCGTCCTTGTATTAATAGCTCTTCAGGATCCAAACGGAAGATCGTTCACTCTTGAATCATAAGCTTAACAGGTTTAAAAGTAAGCGCGACCATACTCTAATCAAACAACAATTTAAACTGCAGATTTTTCCTTTAATGCTTAAATTTATTTTATAAAAAAATGATTGTCAAACTTTGTAGCATATTTTAGCCGGCTTGAGCAACATACAACACCACAAGGCAGCATAAGTTTTAGCCTGTCAACTGTTAGTCCAACAGCCCTCTTTCCAAGAATTCCAAGAACTAAAAACCTGGAACTCTGGTTGGTAGTTTTCCCATACACCCCTCTCCTGGGAGAGGGGTCAACACCCGGACCAAACCTTTCCCTATAATTTGAGAGCATTCCGCTTTGATATTTTTAATGCTTTGATCCCTAGATTTTTAGTTCCCCTAAAACTTAGTTCTTAAATTATTCTTAGGAAATTGCTATTTTTTTTTTGAAAATATGTATATTTATGTCCTTGCAGAGGGTATAATAAAATTGTCCAGATGTTGGTAACGCATAAAAAGAAGTATTTCCGACCCCATAAAGTATATATATTCTTGATCAGCATGACGAGCCGAGTTGATTTAGCATTGTTCGTCGGTCCGTCTGATTTTATGCCATCTTCGATCGGTCGAAAAACTAGTTCTGGTGAGAAAAACATTTTTGTTTTCAATGCAAACGTCTCCTTACTCCGTATTCAATTCTTCTCCATGATTCTGCCAAGTTTGGTCGAAATCGGACATCTTCAAAGTATAGCTGCCATAAAAAGTAAGGATAGAAAAATAGACTTAGTAAGAAAAACTTTTTTGTTTTCAATGTAAACCTCTCTAAAATTGGCCTATATTTATTTTATAAGCTTTCACACAATTCTTTAAAGTTTTGTCAAAATCGGATGACTATAGGTTATAGCTGCCATAGGAATGATGGGTCGGAAAAATAGTTTTAGCAAGAAAAACTTTTTTGTTTTCAAAGAAAACACCTCAAAACTTTGTATTTCCTTGTTTGCTAAGCTTTCCGATGATTCTTCTAAGTTTAGTCGAAATCGGACATCTATATAGTATAGCTGCCATACAAAAGTAGTTAGAAAAGTAGCTTAAGTGAGAGAATCTTGTTTGTTTTCGATTAAAATGTTCTTCTAATTAGAAAAACGTGCTGCAAGGGTATACAAAATTCGGCCAACCCGAAGTTAACTTTCCTTAATTTTTTTACCGAACTTTTTAGTTATATTTCTCCTTATTAAGCCAGGGCAACTGGGCTGCTAAGTGCCATAAAAGGTATATATGCAGAAGGTTGAAAATTACTTCCTCTTGAGTTGTGCACTTAGTTGACTTAAAAAGTTTTCCAAATTATAGAACTTAGAAATGTCGGCTAGTTTTTGGACATACAAGTAACTTAAAGTTAATTTAAACAGACACCTTCCACTCGTATTTTGCGATATTGTTCTTTTTGTACGAGTGTACAACCGACAATTATATTTGCGCGTATTGCTGAATCGTTTTTTGTGATATGCATAATTTAATACAATTACCCTGGCAACACATTCAAGCACATGTTGTATGTGTGTATGTAGGGACAAATGCGTGTGCACACGCAGCGTCAACTTTGACACGGTCCCACAACTGGAAGCACACATCTGGGTGTGTGTTTTCTACCTTTGTGCAAACTTTTAATTTAATTATATTGTCTAGCTCCAGCAGCATCTAATTTAATTTCAGAAAAGAGACCTAGCAACACAACCACTGACATATGATGCTGTTTTGGCATTAACTTGTTACAGGATTAGCCTGCAGGAGCCCCATCATCATTTGCATAAGTCTCATTCCGATCGGAATCAAAAGGCGCTCAACTAATACATTTTATTAAATTGTTCCTTCAGGATATTGGCAAGGAAATGAAAAGGGTTAAACAGCTACAGGCCAGCTACGCTTGACTGGCTTCCATTTAATTTAATTACAGATAAACGCACAGAACGCCACTCAGCCAGTCTCTCATTTATAGAAGAGAAAAAGAAAAGTTTTCAATTACAAATTCGTTTCGCATGTCCTTTGTTACATTCTGCAATGAGGGAAAACTTTTGCACATAGCACACACGCCCACACACACACATTGAAACGTGGTACTTTAAAAGACAAGAACTTCGACGAGAGGACTAACAACGCAGACTGAGAGAAACATTGAGAAGATTTCTAATGAAAAACCACTTAGGCTGAGACAAAGAAGTCCATTCAGAGCTGCTGCTGCAGTTGAGGGTCTAGATAAAAGGCGAGGGCAACTGGAAAGCGTATGACTTCAGCTTAAGGCATAACACTAAAGCCAGTTTAATAACTACATGGGCGGATACATGACTAAATCAGCGCTCACCTAGTCAGATTTACAACAATATGCGCTCATTTTTCATCTGCTTAAAGTTGTTTCCTGACGCCCAGCGCACGTGGCTTCACGATTAATTGGATTTTCATTTGGCCAATATGTGGGCTTTTCTGTTCTGTTCTTGTTGGCTTATTAAATAATTAATTGGTCATTTCAGTGAAGTATTCAGGGCGAATTGTTAATTGCATCAATATGTAATTCCACTTCGTGAAATGTACACGTTTGCAGACAGGATATTATGATGAATGTTTTCTTTATGCACAATTCGATTGGAGAAATTCTGAATTGAGTTGCGGCCTCAAGGTTAAGATGTCCAGCTAGCGGCAGCCGCAAAAAAAAAGACAAATTCATACATCGTTTATACACTCAAAATATATCTTGCTTAATGCCCTTTAAAGTCTGCTACGTTATATGAAAATTACTATTTTAGTAATGCATTTATTTTATATTGGTCTTAACTCCACAACCCCTAATTTACTCAACAATCTGTTTGAATATTAGAGCTGTAAACTACAATTACAACTTAAGTTCAAATTATTAAAAGTCTAACAATTATTTCGAAACTAAAAAAATGTTAATAATTACAATTATTACTTCAATTAATGAAATTATATGATAATTGATACAATTCTCTTCCAAATTGTTGTGTAATTAAAGCTGGCAAGCGAAACTACCAAAATAATGTCAACTACCAAATAATTGAGTTATTTGAAATGACCATTGAAATAATTGAAGTTGAATTGTAATTGTTATGGTAATTCAACTTGTAAATATCCCTTTAAGTGTAAAAGTAATTCTATTTTTAGATATGTCATTAATTCTAATGGTAATTGTAACAATTATTGTAATGGTAGTTCTTTATTCAAATATCCCATTAATTCTAATTGTAATTGTAACAGTAATTTTAATGGTAATTGTAATGGTAACTGAAGCGGTAAGAGTGCGGGTAATTGTATGGTAATTGTAATGATAATTGTAATGGTAATTGTAATGGTAATTGTAATGGTAATTGTAATGGTAATTGTAATGATAATTGTAATGGTAATTGTAGTGGTACCTGAAACGGTATGTGTGCGGGTAATTGTAATGGTAACTGAGACGGTATGTGTGCGGGTAATTGTATAGTAATTGTAATGATAATTGTAATGGTAATTGTTATGGCAATTGTAATGGTAAATGTAATGGTAACTGAAACGGTAAGTGTGCGGGTAATTGTATAGTAATTGTAATGATAATTGTAATGGTAATTGTAATGGTAACTGAAACGGTATGTGTGCGGGTAATTGTAATGGTTATGGTACTGGTAATCGTAGTTTACAGCTCTGGTGACTAGCAATGATTTCGTTATAATAGTTAAGATCCTATGGATATAAAGTTAGCATACTTTAAAGGGCATAAATCACAAAAAATGGTTTGTGTATGCACATATTTTTATTGTTCTGTGCACTCACAAGTTTGTTCTGGGAATAACACACCACTTACTGAAACTGCTTAGTTTCTGAAAAAATCTGCACAGCGATGAATAACTAAAGGAAATAGAAAGTTGTTTTATCTTTCGTTTCATATTCGCATCTTTGCTGCATCTTTAAAAAGTTTATTTTTCTTCTTCAATTGCTTGCCCGCCTGGCCACTCAATGCAATTTTAAATGTTACGCATTAAAACCAGTTCTTGGAAAAGCAGAATCTGGCCTGTGGCTGCTTGTTCTAGGAACAGGTCAATACAATAAGCGACCTTGAGAAATATTGAGGAACAGAATCAGGCCAAGCCAGTATGAATCGATATATGAACAATGCACATACTTTGTACTTGTTGAATCTAATGTGAGCAGACATTCTGAGAATCTTAGCAATACGAGACTTGTGTTCAAATTTCAGTACCTCAACAATACACGCCTTCCGAGCAAGCGCCAACTGGAGACAGGAGTGTAGACTGTGAGTGAAAACATGTGTGTGCGATAGCTCTTCCTAAAGTATTCATTTTTCCTGTAAAAGATGAATAAAGGGGATATATCATTATACAGATTCATCATATGCCCATGTACCAGAAGAAGCGAAATGCTGAAGTAAAATACAAATATAAATGTTGTAATCTTGTTTGGGACTCGAGCTGAAAACCTTTCACTGGCCACGAATGGCATATCATCTAATCGCACAGCACCATAGAAAATGCTATTTTACTTTTTCGGACTCGTTCCCTACTTCTGGATACTTGATCTCGAAAGGGATTGAATTGAGTAAAATATATTGGAAGTCGTGATGTAACTTTTAAGCTCGTGTCGAGAACACAAATAAAGGCAAGTTTCTAGGACACAGAGCATCGGGTTTGCGTTGGAGTTTGGTTGAAAGAGATTTCCGTGTCACCTCTGATAGTTTCTAGGAAACCGAGAATTGATTTTGGGTTGGAAGAGACTTACATGACACTTCTAATAGAAACTTAACCATTTCTTACAAGCAAAAATAGATTATTATTTTGATTTAAAAATTGACTTTTTTCTCTGTGTGAGAATTTTAAAACGCTGGTATAATCTGTGAGGAATATTAAACAACACAAAGTATTTTTTCCATGGACATAAGTAAAGCCAACGGAAACTGAGTGGGTCGTCTGAGCAGTTGGACATCGGAAAATGCTATCTTACTGGTCTGAGATATAATACTAGTTTTCCCATGAAGTTCCGATGATTAAAGTAATAGCATATTTAAGTTGTAAAGAGTTATTTGAAAAGAGCAGCGATTTCAGAAATTTATAGAAAAAAACGACTCTTCCAAAAATCTTGTCTATGCCACTGACTTGTATAGTTCTTTCTACTTAATACTGACTTGTATTCCGAATTAAACTTAAACAATACTTGTTTTTGCAAATTTTTGAATTAATGCAATTTTCAGCCCTGCTGCAAGTCGGCCAAATAGGTAATTGAATAATATTTAATATTGCATCAACTATTGACGACTGTACACAGAAAACTTGAAATTAATTGAAATCCACGCTGTGCATTTTTCATATATTTCGCATCACTTCAAACCAAGTTTAATATCAAATTCAATTTCAACTAATTGCGTGGCACTGAAAGAGCTTCTCTTGTCTCAATTTAAGTGGCATCCTGTAGCAGCAGCTGTTGATGCATTTTTTATGTTTTCACATGTACTTGGCTTGGCTTCCTATGAACTTTTAAGTACAACGAAACATGCGGAGATGAAATTACTAGCGAAAAACTGTTGCTGTGGTTAAGCGGATGGATGGATGTTGACTAATTAGAGACACGATCTGGGCCATGCTAATTGCAAATGGTGGACGGTAACTTTGTAGCAACAAAGCGCACATATTCCCCGTCCAGGTACTAATTAAATTTCACACAATGTGTGGATGCGACTGGTTGAGTGTGGAAAGTGTAATGCAATGAACGTTATTTGCACAGCTCTGGTATGAAACTCATTAAGTCAGAGTGGTCGCCATTATTGCTACCCGCATATTTTAAGAGCCAATGAACATGCCCCTACGAATGTTTATAGGAAAGGCCACCAGACGCCAGCCGCTGGCAAATATTACTTCCTATTATGAATTATGGCAAAGTTATAACTTTGACCCCACGCACATACACCCACTCACTTGAGGGCATAGGGGAAAGTTCACGTACACTGCATAGTTTCAATTTCAATTTGTGTGTGTGTGTGTTTTGTCTGACAAGACCTGAGGAAGCAAACCAAGCAAAAGCATTACACAAAATTGTCACAAAATGTTGTTTCTTCAAGATTGAATATTTATCGAAAGAAAATACCGAAATTAGAAGAATATTGGAAAATGGTTTAGTGAAAATGCAGGGAACGCAATAGGACTTCTGCAAAGTATGTTTACTTGTTTCTTTCTTTTGCTTTCACAGCTAAGACTGTAAAAAGAAATAAAGTGAATAAAAATACATATGCAAATGACACACACACTTTGGTATTCTCATTGAGACAAAAACTATGGTAATTTTGCTGAATTCGCTGGTGACAGGAGACAAGTCATCTTGGGGAAACTCGAACAGGTAGACAGCACACACGAAAATGACAACAGGTGTTTTGTTGCATTCCTTCGAAATTTCACAGCATTTGCTTCATTAATTTTTGGAAGCCCCTTTTCCGCCCAATTGACCGGTTCAAAGACGACACAGTGAATCCTTGCTCTTCACATTCGACTCAATCTGAACAGTTTCTGCTGATGCTAGGGCCAGCTTAATTTTGCCAAATTACGTATACGCCTTGCAAGCCCAACTTGTCTGGGTTTAAACAACAAAAGCAAAAGAAACAAAGCAACTTTGATTCAGCTGTTTGTTCTGGTTTGGGTTTTTTTTTCTTCTCCTTTTGTGTGTGTGATGCACTCAAATACATAGCTGAACTCTGCTTGCGGCTCAATTTTTTCCTTTTCATTTTTTTGTTTTTTTTTTGTTTTAGATTGCTTTTCGTATGCCAGGGAATTCCATTTTGGTTCAGTTGTTTATCCATTTAACTGCAGGCCAGAATAGCATGTAAATATTGATTTTTTTATGTGGACTGGCAGATGCCAGCTTGCAAAAACGCCAAACAGGGCGAAATGAAATGTTGTTTGAATTGTTTGAGGTTTGCCTGGCATTCCAAGTCGTAACTACAAATTAGTGGCCCATTTAGTTTTTCAGATTCAGTTCCGGGGGTTGAAGTTTGCATGTAAAACGGAATTGGTATTCGTTTTCATTTATCCCCAGCGTCACTTGCACTCCTCCTTCCACATTGAACACAATTGAACTGTGTGTCCTCTATTGTCAATGCTTTGTGCTGACAATGCAAGTGACATCGGCAGCCATATACCACAACAAAACAGTACGAGAGAATCTGTAGAGCGTGGCAGGTGGGAGAGCAGAGGGAGCTGTCATATTTTAAAAATTGAAAAGTTCTTTCCATCATTGAATTTCAAATAAAATTCATTCGATCGATCGATTGCACATTGGACAGAGTTTCTAAGTATTGAATGCTACATTCTTGCTGGCAAGTGGAACTAGTTTCAATGCATTTTTTTTTTGTAATTTATGTAACAAACGAGTTTGCATAGGAATTGTGTCAGCATTTGCTTACATTTAGAAATGTGTAAGGAAATTTTGTAAAGAAAAAGTAAATCACTATAAAGCCAAGAACTACCCGAGGACTTCTTGCTTTACTGGTTTGGATGTGGTAAAAAATAACACGTGGCAACAAAATTCGATTTTTTGAAGTATATTGATGATTTTCACAAATCTGGTGTTCTGAAATGATCCATCGCGGTTAGACTTAAAGTATCTTGACTTTAAAGTTGCATTAAAAGTCTATGTTCTTTTCAGACACATTTTATGGAGAACCTGTACCTTTGGTTAAACTATCCTTGATACTATAGTAAAGTTTTCCCTCTTAGCTTTAAAAGGAAGTATCCTAAAAAAAATGTGCGAATTTTTTAAAGAGAAGAGTGCATACTTGTGCTTAAATTGTCTACAGCCCAAAAGTATGCTATTCAAATTCACCATAGTTGTCTACAGATTTCTATTGAGTCCCTATGTAATCTTTCAACAACACTAGTTGCATATCTTTGGGCGGTAAAAATATGGTCATTTTGAACACATTGTTAAAAAAAACGCAGAAATATTTGGTATAGTAAATGTTAATGTCTTAACACACCTTAACACACTGCGGGGTAAATGAGAACTTAGAAAAGTAAGTACAGATTATGTTATAGTCGGGTTTTTTACTTGACATTTTGCTTTCCATGCATAACAACCTTTTCTTTGGTTAGCTACGAAAAGAGAGAACTTGACAGCGTTTGTTGTATCTCTGTAATTTAGATTAAAGAAAAAATAATGAATGCTGCAATTGAAGTCACGAAATGGGCTATTTGAGACGCAGGTTTAAATGGTTTTAAATTTAATGAGTTGATTTATCGGTCAACAAAGAACTCAACAGTGCATTTAATCTATCGGAACGAGTCAAAGAGTTACCATAGCAACTAAAGCTTTGCTTGCATGTACTGTCCTTTTTGCCCTTTTTGCCTACAAGCAAAAACTTTATGAAACTTCAGAAGCAAACACCATCATGTAAATGCATAATACGTATCCAACGGCTGTTCTGAGAATGCAAAAACATATTTTGCAATCGCCGTTTTTTCACAGATTCCACGAAATATTATAAATTCGAATTAAAAAACACATTGAGATATAACAGACCAAGTTCTTTAAGTCTTTAAGTTGTGGGTACTGCAGCTGGATTTTCATTTGTGTGATATTTTATAGAAGTTTCTCAACTGAGTTAACAAACAGCACAAAAACATATGAGAAGCTGCATGAGAAGTAGGCTATATGTGTTCGCTTTTGAGTCACAGTACACTGAGGTGTTTTTCAGCCATCTCATTTGAGATCTCGTCACGTGAACATACAGCTTTATCGATGTGTAAAAGTTGGATTTGTGTGGTTTTCATTAAGTTCTTTTTAGACCAGTTTATGTGGCGTTTAGGACTATGATGTCTCCATTCTCTCAGCAGTCTTAACAAACACAGCTATTACATGTCCAGAAAACAATGCATTTGCTTTCATTTTTCGGGTTTACTTTGGTGATTGAAGAATCTCGCTTGCAAAACTATAAACGGCCAACAAAAGATACAAAAAGAGAAAAAAATGTCCCACTCAAATATTTTAGAAAAAAATGTCATAAAATAACTAAAATTATATACTATAAGCCATCAAATATTGTCTTAGTTTTAGATATAATATAAATATAAAAAATGTTTTTTAAGTATTAGAGGTCAAATGAAGTGAGGGAAGTAAAGAGAGAGGTGGAAGGGACAACCCCAAGACGCGTGTTACTCCTCCTCTTTTGAATGAAATAGATTTTATATATTTTTGTATGTTTGCTTACCGTTGGTTCAACCAAAGTATTTTCTTTTTAGAAAAATAGCTGGATAAATTAC
This sequence comes from Lordiphosa andalusiaca, assembly GCA_035044965.1. Lineage (NCBI taxonomy): Eukaryota > Metazoa > Arthropoda > Insecta > Diptera > Drosophilidae > Lordiphosa > Lordiphosa andalusiaca. The sequence continues at coordinate 799,304 of JAWNNM010002217.1, read as the reverse complement.
ACTAAATTCATATAAAAACGTGAGCGTAAGCAAAGTCGGCCCTGCCCGACTTCGAAATACCCGTTACTCAAGGCAATTAGTGTTTAATAACCTCAAGCGGCTTAGATAAGTATGCAACGTTTTTTTAACTCTGCCATTTATTATCCGATCTTTATGAAAATTTGTGAGATTGTACATATTGGCCCCATACACTATACTGCCAAATCTGAGCTCGATAGCTTACATTGTAGCTTAATTGTAGCAGATATTCCACATTTTTTATTGCGGGGGCGGGAGCGGGTGTGGCCAAAATTTGAAACAAACTTGATCTGCCTATAGACAATACTAGCTTACATCTAAAATTTGGTTGCTCTATCTCTTCTAGTCTCTGAGATCTAGGTGACGGACGGACAGACGGACAGACGGACATGGCTATATCGACTCGGCTGTTGATGCTGATGAAGAATATATATACTTTATGATATCGGAGATGCTTCCGTCTGTCTGTTACATACATTTGCACGACTTTAGTATACCCTTTTTACTCTACGAGTAACGGGTATAAAAATTAAACGAAGTCAAGGTTGTATATAATAATTAACCAGTCATTTTCAATATAGTTTTTATTTATGGTATCAAAAAGACATAATTAAATATCAATTTGATCTTAAAAATTTATTTTATATGCTCGAATATATCAGTTTGATGTTATACACTTTCAGGTGTATAATATCAGCATTTTATTGATATGAAAAAAAAGTCATAGAATTGAGCCCCAGATCCTTTTTACCATATAAAGCAAAGACACCCCTGCAATAGGTGATATGAAGTTTATTCCAAGTTGCGGGGACACTTTCTGAGTCATGGCTATGCTTCAATGCTTCCTTTTAACTGTTACATTCTTTTGCACAAACTTTAATTAGTCTGTGTATATTTGCAACAGGGTATAATAATTCCAGAAAATTAACTTCACTACCAAGTTATCCACAGTAAGGTCCAAAGCTGCTCTGCTTGCTCCAAGGCAAGCGCAACAAAAACGTATCACTACGTCCACTGTGCATTGGTGCACAAAGTCTGAAGCGGAAACGTAAGGAAACGAAAGTTCGGTCAACAACTAACCAGAGTGCATTCGATTTGGATTTGTGGCTTTCATAGTTTGACTTGGCCATGGGCATTCAATTAAGCACCGGCTTTGTCCCTAGGCTCAACCTCATCTTAATTGCCATTTAACACTTTATGACGCAATCGATGACGTGCCCTGGTCCCCCGGCGGCTATAAAAGTTAGCTTAGACATGCTTATTTATATGCGGCTATTTTTATAATCGAATATTGAGAGAGAACTGCCGCAGGTCACGACACACGACACCTGGCATTGTCAGTGCTGCTCACCTGTTTGGTCAATACTCCATAATGACTGAACTTGCCGACAGCTGCCGCCGCCGCCGGTGCTGCTGCTGCTGCCAAAATCGAGTCGACGAAGTCAGCACGCCAAATCTGTCACCTGACTGTGACACACAAAGCAACAAATTGAAAACAGCGTTTAATGTTGCGTGAAAAGCGCGTAAAACGCAAATGAATCAAATGAAGGAAAATAAAATTCAACTTCCAAGCTGCCCGCCCCACCATTACCAAAAAAAACTGTCGATGACTTTGACAGCACCATTTGCACATCTCTCAGCGGCATAAATAATTCAGTGGATTCGAAGGGAACAAATTTTCTTTCGTTTCGTATTTATATTGGCATGAAAATGAAAAATTTTCTTTTAATTTGCCATGGCAACTTTGCCCAAGTTTGAAGATGACTTCTTCTCGGTTTTTTTTCTTTCTTATTTCTTGGTTTGCCTTTTCATTTTGTTGTTGTTGTCGTGGCATAAACAAAAATAGTTCAGCAAATAGCGTAAATTTCAATTAATATGCAAATGATTTGTGCGGTTAATTAGTTTTCCAAAATCCGTTACGCTGGAAAATTGTGCGGTTAAGGCATTTTCGCTACTCCCTTTGAAGATGTTGCTTCGAACATTCTAAGAGATTCGCTGCTTGATACTCATCTCATTTGGTCAGCAGAAATGTTTATTACTTAGCCGAAATGTTGTACCAAAAAATGCTTTATTTTATTTGGTATTTGTATTGTTATTTTGTGGCAAAACATTTTTGATAAATTTCCGCACATTTGGCAAATTTGTTATAAAAACGTTTGCAATTTCTGTCAAATTACACACAAATGCACGTATGTTATCTCCAGCTCCTCTCACCCCCAGTACCACTCTCCTGCTCCACCTCCACCCCCGCCACCACTTACCATTCTCATCACTCAAAACAAATGCTGGAGAAGCTACAATATCTTTTGCCAGTGCGTTATTTTGTCGACTTGACTTGGACAGAATTAATGAACTCGTATTGTAGACATGTCTCACTTTGATTACAAACCATCATTCTTGATTCAATGCGCTGCAAGAATTTGTTTGTTAAATAACTTCTTTGTGCTGCAATGCGACCGCGAGTGGAAATTTTGTGATAAACATTTGGCAAATACCACATTTATGCAGTTCACTGACTCCAGTGGGAAATTTTGTTGCCGCATTAAAAAAAACCAAAAAAAACAACTTTCATAATCATAACTCTGCCGATGGCTGGCATTGTTGCCATTTTCCATTTCTTTGGCAAAAAGAAAAGAAATGGCGAATGGTGAATGGAAAATCGATACATATTTATGAGTTCATGTTGTGGGCGCACGTACGAAATATCAGCCAAATAAACATTTATTGTATCCTACCTATGGACTATAGAGAAGCATTGCGAGCTATTCGCACGTTTGCAGTAATAAAATATTTTTAGCATACTCAAAGGAATGCCAGGATAAAATAATGTCTATAAAATGGGAGCATTTGTTTAGTACTTCTCGGCTTATGGGGCTTAAGAAAAATCTTTATTTATGACAAATGCTTAACGGATCTTGAAAATAAGGGCAGGCGTCCAAGAACTTAAAGTTAAAATCTATGCTCTGTACAGTGAAATAATGGGAAGAGTTTTATTTTGATTTTAGTCAAAGTCAAATCCAGGAATCAGTAGAATTTAATCTCAAAGCATATTCGAGAGTAATTTTAGCACGATATTACCTGCATTCCTGCATGAGTTCATTTGAAGTGCACTTTGAAACCCATTTCAAAAAACAGTTGGAGTAAATCAACTAGTAATCCAACGTAATTGGACTGTATAAATGCGGCTACGAAAAGGTAAAGTCTTTGTAAATCAACCGAAACATCCGAAACCCGTGATGTTATGTTTGGAATAAAAGACCGCTTGAAATACGGTCGTCCGCGCACAGTGCGAGCGCCACAAGCCATAAAAGCCGTGAACGATCGAATTCGTCGAAATCCACTGCGCACACAGAAAATCGTGTCTCGCAAGTTGAATATCCGTGAAAATATTTATTCGTTTTACTTCTATGACTAAAAAAACAGAGAAATACTAACTGAATAGACTTTGTGGCAAAAGAAATCTTTGACCATCTTTAAATGAAGATTTCCAGTTTACTGCTCAGAAATTTAGGATGTTGAACTCTACTCTACTCTATCCATTTGGTCATTTCGATAAGCTTGTTTAATCTGTTTGTTTTGCATACATGATCTGTTTGAAATGATTTGTTTTGAGCGATTCGAACGAATTATGCCTAGTGTCAAAAGCTATTGAGTCGTTGATTTGTTAAGTTAGATCAGAATCAAGCATGAACTGATTTTAGACTTAACTCGTGCATATCCCACTATGATGCCTTCCTTTTCATAGTTCATCCTTATTGATTTCATACCGCACACCAGTTTTGGCTTATGTAAAACTTTTGGAAAAACAAAGAGCGTGTATACAAATTTTCGTTCATAATTTTGCTTACCAGACAAGGTGGTTATCCGACCCGCGAGCTTACTCTGAACACGAATAGAATCGCATCTCGCCGTATGAGTTCAGTTTCGATAATAGATTGAAGTCCAGCTCAGAAAAATGTAGCATTAATTTTGCACTTTGATTGAGTCGACATGAACCAAAACCTTACTTTTGATAGGAAAAGGAATCGGTGCAAAAACCGAACTTTTAATTTTCCAAAGAGCTCTTCCTTTATTCAAAATTTGAGAGGTTTGAAACTTCGATATTTGGTAATGTTTCTAGATTTTGAACTCATTCAGTTATATTCTAAATCAGCGATTCCCATGCTTTATACGCTTCATGCGCCAATGTTGTTGTAATGCGCCCATGCGCATAGGGCCGACAAATAGGCATAGGCATTGTCTGGCTGCTCTTGCGGAACTAAAGGCAACAACAATAGGTGCAGACAGCGCGTATGTGTCTCTCTTCTCTTTCTCTCCTATGCTCTTGCGGAATTAAAGGCAAGACCAATACAGCGCTGTATTATACAAAAACAAGCACACACTCGCAACCGGCAGTAATCGGTTTTCTCTTTCGTTTTCATTTGGTAGTTGTTTTTTCTGATTTTAGTGTTTTGTTTGTGTCAGTAAATAAATCGATTTTTTTAATCTAAATATAGTTATAAAATTATCGATAATATTGATTGTTTTCACAACAGAATACTTATGTAGAGAGAAGTATTGCTATATACTCATTGTGAACGATATAATCATTTCAGGTACTTTATGCCCTAGCAATTGGATAAATCTCTCACAGTTTCGATTATTAAAGGGTACGATCCGCCAAAGGATTGATAAAGATTGGATGCCCGATAGTGAAGTTATGAGCAAAAGAAACTTCTCTGCAGCAGCGCTGCTGTCAGCTGCTACTGCAGCAGCCAAATACCTACTAAGTATTCACCTTCGTTGACTCACAGAATATTACAGTTGAACTACACCTACTTTCTGACTTGATTTTGCCTATTTCTGAAAGCCGTCAAAAAATTCCTCCTTTTCTTGTTTTTAGAAAGGCTTTTTTTAAAGCTGGTTATTTTTATAATCCTGTACAAATTTAAGAAAACAGATTATTAGACAGATTTTTTTCGTGTAACAGAGCAATTTTGTAATTTTCTTATTTCATGGAATATTTTCTCATGAATGTAGCTCCGTGTTGAATAGCACCTCTTCTCGTGTTGGATCAAACTTAATACAAACTAACAAATCCTTTCCCCTCCTTGGGACTGGTTGTTTTTTCGTTATTTTATTAATGGAAATATTGTACTTTCATGATGCACTCCCGGAAGTTTGCTTCAACTTTAAAGCTGGCTGCTGAGCAGCTTATCGGCTAAAGCGCATCTCCACTCACTTGTGAATGCAATTTAATGCAGTAAGAGATTTCCGAATTGCGTATCGCATTCCACTAAATCTGTTTTCAATAACATACCCGAAACGACTCTGAGCACAACTAATTCGAAATGTAATTGAAAGAAGGTCATCGAATTAGGGGAAAACTTATCGGCATCAAAGCAAATGCCAGGCAGCAGTGGCTAAATCTAAATGGAGCGTGGGCTCAATTTAATTCCATTCCATTTTGCAGAGGGCAAACTCGCAGGAGAAAGAGAAATACATATAAATTCGCATCTTAAAGTTTGATTAAATTTATATGGCTTTCACATTCTACCAGGTGCTCAGCGATGCTCGGCAGTGGAGAGCCCAGCACTCAGCACTTGGATTCAATGTCAATGGAATGAAATGCATTCAGAGGCGAAATCCAATCAAATTGCATTTTCCCTTTCAGTCAATGGCTACGGTTTGAGTTGCTTTGTCTCTGCCACATTTGAATGCAAATGAATTTTCACAGCTTTCCACATATTTTTTGATTGATTGCAATGCAAATAACTGTTAAGTTTATTAAGAGTATAAGTTATTTGTACCTGAATCAAGTAAGTTCAGTGTAGGAATCAAGCTGGCACACTTTAAGGCTAAGAATTGATTCCGTTCGACTTCTTCTTTACTTCCATTCGCTTGTCAAACCCAAATATTGGCTTTCTTTCGACATTTAATAGGGCCAACAAATGTTGAGAGAGAAAAACACAATACAACTGGAATCGGTTAAATATTGCTTATGTGTGTTTGTGGTATTGCCTGTGCTCATGTTGTTGTCTTGTAAAGAAATAAGCCCTTAAGCCGATTCGAGTCCCTTTTTGCATTTGCATAAGCCATTAAATATGCACGGCACACTGATTTTGCCCCAACCCCCTCCTCCGTTCACCAATCATTTGTTGAATGGACAACAATAAAATGACCTACGTGGAATGTATGTCCAAATGTGTATCTGGCTTGTCATCAAACAAAAGGAATCAAATTGAACAAAAGGTCCTTGGCAAATGGGGCGCGTCTGGGGCTGGGGCGGGGGATGGATTTTCTTATCTTCAGGTGAAGGCAGCCAAGTCAGCAGCGCCTTTGTTTTTGATAAACGACTTTATGTGCGGCCATGTAAATCTATTCCACAATAGACATTTGTCACGATTTCGATTTTGCCATAAGAACAGTCGCCTGAGCGGCACTTTGAATAATTGAAATTGTCGGGGCCATAAAAGGAAATTGTTTTTGGGACTTGTGACTGACTGGAGTCTGGGGGTAGAAACAGTTTGGCGGTTTAATCAACTTTGCTATTTGCCTAATTGAAGTGCATTGTTTGTAATTAGCTTGCAACTGGCAAACATTTCTGGATTTAATTAAACTTTGACTTGAAAACCAAATAATCCGGAATCAAGATTGAAAATATCAACGGAAGGAGCCACATGAAAATCAACAAAATGATTGCTCACTAACACTGTATGGGAAGGGGGGGGAGAGCCAAAGGAGAGCTCAGTATACTTGTGTTTTGTTTCACACAGATTCAATACAAAGTTTGGTATGCGTGAATCGGTGAATATGAGGAGCGTCTGCTATCGACTCTCATTCTTACCAATGCAAGCTATTTTTTCTGTCCTCTCCATTTGGCAGCACCAGGTACAAATACGTTCACAATCAGGGTTTATATGCACCTTGCACATGGTACTTATGCTTTTGGTATCGGTTTTTCACTTCTGACGGCTTAGAATTTCCTAACAGTTGTAGCATGAGTGGACATGGGTAGGCAGCGGCCCATATTCAGTCGATATGCAAAGTCTACTTAATAGACACTCTTTATACGACTAGGATTATTATGATTTTTAACATTAGAGCCCGCTTTTTGGTATGGAAAAGATATGGTCATATCGTTGCGACTTAAAATCAATCGTTTATGATGTGTTTGTAACGAGTAAATAGTTCAAAAGATAAGTTTTAATAAGTTTCGAAGTTATCCATATTACTCATACGCAGGGTTGCCTTTCAACTTTATATATTTTTGTAGTTGGCGTGGACTTCAAACAAAATGGACGCGTTCAGAACAAGAACTTGCTCCCTGATCAATTATACATATACACTGACCTCTCTGCTGTACTTTAGTCTTTGTCCAAAAATTTACCACTTCGTTCAGCAGAAACACTTTAATGTATCATATTTCACTGATACTTGCCCGGCGATCAATCCTTCAATCAATCCTGCCAAACGCAGCCAATGTTTCGGTAATTTCAAAATGTTACTCTGATTTAAACAAAAGGGGAAGACGCCAAAATCTAAGTATTTTCTGAAAAGTTGCAATATTGCGAAATATTTGCGTAATATTTGTTGAAATAACATAATTATGCTCTGTCCGGGTTTCATCCTCTTTTCTTCTAGATCCGCCACTGGGTCCAAGCCAGGGCGTCCAGGATGAGGCTTTGAGGCCTTGTCTCAAACTCCGCAACCTCCAAAGCGGTAGCTTGGTAACTGGCAAACCAGCTTTTAGGTTCACATTTCAGTCGATTGGCGGTATTTAAACTCTCTGCAGGTTGAGACCATATTTCTCATTTGCTTGACACACGGATGAAGTTGGACGTAGAATGCGAAGTCTCTTTACTTTGACAGCGGCCAATGATTGCGCTACTGCACTCACATATCCTTTAGTGATAACCTCCTGAGCCTTTTACCTGACGGCCTCTCTGACTTCATAACCGGGACTGAAACGTCCAACCTAGAATACGAGACATTCGTTTTCCTTTTTGTCGAAAAATTAGGAAACTTTTTATAAAAGTGAAATACATTGTCGGACTTTCAAAAATTGATAACTGGGATTTATTGTTGAAATTTCAATCAAGCTTACTGTGCGTATGCGTAATATTCAGAGCAATTTGTTTGGCCTCGTCGCGCCCATCAATACTGATATTTTTCTTTTCTTTTGTTTAAAATTCTATTTTCTGTAATGCAAAAGGAACTTGCTAAGGGGGCACCCTGTCTAAATGTAAACTTTGCACTAAGAAAGTGCAACCTATCGAACATAGAGAATTCATTCAAGTTATTCTGCGATTAGAAAGTTATTTTTTCCTCTGGTAGTCTTTCGGGGGCAATATTGCCCTTGGCCTTCTATTTCATTGTCAAAGCATTAAATAAATTATAAGTATGTTAGGCAAAACGCATTTATCATAAAAGTTAAGCCAGCTGCGCTCTGTTGTTTTATAATTACATAATATGTATTATTATTTCAGCTAATTAATTGTACCCAAAAACCGCATGCCAACGAACAGAATACACAGAGCGGCCATAAGCACTTGGTCAAGCAATAAAAAAACGGCCAAAAACTCATTCCACCGCAAAATCCGAACACTTTTATGGCCGCAACATACGCCAGCATTTCGAACAACCAATGTGCCACCGACAGAAATCAACAGACACCACAGAAGCATGGAAAAATCCTTCAACCGCATATCCCAGGGGCCAATTAAAAACCAACAACATCCATCGATTTGAAGATTTATTATCGAATGAATGCCGAGCCGCAGCTGCAATGGATTAAAAAGGATTTAGGACCGCTAAGCCTTATGTTTTCGCTGCTCTAATTGGAAAGGCATAATAAAGCTTACGTTGGCACAACAACAACAACAACAGAAATTATAATACTTTTTCCCTTTAAACTCAAATCAAAGAGGAAACCTAAGCCTTTGAAGATTAACACGTTTTCAAAGTAAACGAGTTGTTTTCTTAGTTCTGACGCATTTTACATTTACATTTAGGAAGAAAGGACTGACTTGTACAAGAAGATAACAAGGGCGGACTTTAATATGGGTCATTGGATAATTCCAGTCACATTTCGATTAGTCTCATTTCGTCTCATTTGGTCTTGATTGAAGCCCGATTAAGTTTTAAAACAAGTACAAAATATTCCTTCTTAAAGTGAAAGAAAGAAAATAAGAGTTCTTCAAACAAGTACAAAATGTTCTTGGTTTGAACCAATTATATTCTTAACCTGTTCCCAATATTTTGTAAAGCGAAGTCTTTATATTGAACCAAAGAAGCCTTGGAATATTCAAGGGCTGTGAGACTCTATAACTCTCTCTTCTGGAATTTGATGTGAGTACAAAAATACCTTCTGAATCATGAACGTCTTTTCTTAAATCTATATTATTGTCAGTAATTTTTTAGTTGAAGAATGTTTCGTAATTGTTTTAAGTGCATACAAGAACGAATTATACCTGAAATTTTAAATTCAAAACAGTATAAACTCTATCCCGATTGCTCTAAACCGCCTGTAGCCGTTTTTTCTGAGTTTATCCAAGGGTTGTAAATACATACGTGATCAATTTTCAGTTGGATGCCTCTCACAAAGTTTTAAGGAGTTTTACATGACACTCACTTGTAGGCTAAAGAAGTCCCTGATCTTTTCTGGAAAGTCGTTTCTGAATTTGTTTGTAATTAATAACGCAATTTGCTTAAGAATCTTTAATTAATGTTTTTTTTTTTTGACATTAATGGAAACCATTAAAGGCAAATTCCTCATCTTCTAATCGGCATTATCTGCCACATTAACCAACAAATAGCCAAAGTTTAATTCAAATTTCATCTAACACAAAACAGCTAACAGGGAGACGAGAATTCGGCCCTAAATGTGTCCTGCTTAAGGGTTCCATTAAATATTTAACCAATGAGCTGGCATTTGCCATTTCCAATTGCCACAAATTGAGATTTTAACTTTCCGCAGGGGGACAAACATTACAAATTCATGTGGTACGTGCCAAATGCTGAAGATAGTCGAACAAACTGCCGTTTGAACTTTCGATTGTATGTTGTGGCGGCAAACATTTACCATATAAATTATGCATTATTAAGTGCTCATGGTTTATGCATGTCCCGTTCTATGTAGAACAATACCAAATATAGGAATACAAAGCAAGACAACAATTAGATAAATTGGCAGATTTCGAATGCATGTAAATAGAATGCATTTTACATGGTTTTTAGCTCAGTTTCAAGTTGCAGCATTCATGGAAACATTTGGGCAGCTTTGAATGAAGAGTTCACAAAGGCTTAGAAACTTAAATTGCCCGGAACAATTCGGAACAAAAAGCTAATTATTAAAAAAATAAAGTTTAATTATTTTAATTGGTTTTCACATCAGACTAAGATAATCACACAATTATTTGGAGTATAATATTGCTAACTTGATTTTATTTTCGGATATTTCAATGTAACCGACTGCTTTGTGTTCAAGGTCGTGGTGATAAGTCGCTGGTAACCGTACAGCTCGACCGTCTCGAGCATAGCAAAAGCTGCACAAAATTGCAGCATTTTTTTTTGTCAATACTAAATCTTTATTTTTTTCCTTTCTAATTGAGATTGTCATGAGAAATATATAAGACAGAGAACCGACTGAAAACAACAAAAAGACTTGAGTCTTATTTTACATAAAGTCCATAATAGTGTCAGAAAAGCTATGAAAACTCCCAAAATATTTATCGAGCACCTGTACGATTGCTTAATTTGGCATGTAAATAGTTCATATTCCAATCAGTAGCGGCCTCAGCTCGTAGTATTTAAAATACGAAGAGCTTTAGACTACTTATGAGCTTAGAAATTATGATCTATCTTAGAAAATTAAGTTGGAATATTCAATTACATCTGATAAGTAGCCGATCTTGATGCTTAAATGATATGCGACAGAATGCTTTCTTATTGATTTTAACTCAACTCACTTAACTTGTTTTGAGAAATTAAACACAAATGTCAGCATCTTAGCCCATCCGACTATCAAGGACTCACGCCGCAAATCACAGTAAAGAAGGAGAAGAGACGACGAGCGAATGGGATTACCCACGTTGTATAGAAAAGCCTTATGTCACGTGTGAAGAACACTTCTCTCTAAAAAAAAACAATTCCTTACTAATTGTGTTCAAAAGAATTAGATTAGGATTCAAAGGATTCGAGTTTGTTAACGTTCACAAAGCAACCCAAGTTTCAACTAACAGATATTTCCCACATTGGTCTGAGCAGTAGATTTTTGATCAATAATTATACACATTAAACTGACTTACAATGCTATACGAAAGTAAGAATTCTATTAATTATCACATAAATGAATAAAAACTTACTTGAAAAAATATATTCGGTATTGAATTTTTAAGAATTCTTTTGTCATAATCGAGCTATCTTCGTTCCTATCCCACATTCTATTATACAGAGATTGAAAATAAAGTTTAGTTAAATAGATTTGAAAACAAATAACTTAAAAAAAGATGTTGACTAAAAGTTATTCCATATTCAAGAAATTTCTTCTAGGTTGTAAAATTCATTCTTACCTTACCTTCTTACCCCCTCCGAAGTCGAATCCTAGAACCGGGTCTGATTCCAACATTTAAAAACACAAAACTTTGGAATCCAACTATATTTGTTGTTTGTTGATTACAAAAAGAGGCAACAGTTTCTTTACCAAAAAGTTTGCATGGAATCGAAAACATGCCTGAATTGTAGGATTGGACTCGATTAGCAAAGAGCACAAAAGAACACGAACTATTAATTCTTTAGCGAATACATCTACTTATATGATTGATTATTATAACATCATGGGCAAAATTGAATTGATTTTTATTTATCTAATTTATCGTACATCTTATTTCAGCTTTTCGGCATAATATTCTTTGTGTTTCAGTTTAATGTGCAGCACACCACTAAAAAATATATATATAATATTTATCCATAAAGAACTTTTCATACAATTTCAATTCCTAAACACTTACCAAATAAACACAAAAGCCAGTACATACAAGGCGGCATTGAGCAGGTTAAACAAGCCCGGATTACTGGACAGAGTGCTCTGATAGATGGCCGTGTAAAGAGGAGCGGCGACTGGAAAATGTATGCAAATGTTAAACAAAACATTGGCCAAGAACACTAAAGTCAACTTACCAAATGGAGCAAAAGAGTGCACCACATTACTTATTGAGAAAATTTTACCTACGGTAAATGTGTAAGTATATTTGTTCAACTTTTAGATATTCGATTTGATATTACCCATATCGGAAGCGGGAACTATATTCGAGATAATTGTGCGGCACATGGGTCCTCTAATCGATCGAAAGGCACCCAAACCCACTGATAAATACAAATGCCAAGGCAGCACGGCAAAACCTTTGGACACATCACACATAATTTCTGACAAAAGCGATACCAATGCCAGGACTATCACAGAGAGACCAAAAACCTAATAGAGATTTGCAAGATGATTGTCAAATTTTAAGTATAATTTATAAAATAACTCACTTTGCGTAGTAGTAATACACCCACAACAGCGCCTATCATGGGCACGGATTGGCTAAATCCCTCGTAGAAGGTGTACTCAGGCACAGACCAATGAAACTTTTGACGCACAAATAAATATGTCACAGTACCGCCACCATCTGAGAATTTATAAGAATAAATTAAATATATATATTCATTATTATTCCATAACCTAGGAATGGATTGGATCAAGTCAATGACTCTTCAAATTATTTCCAAATATCAATTTTATATTTTCTCAATTCAATGAAAGCCCATTCAATGTAAGTTGCTCTTAAGTAAGAAAATAATATTGAAAATACTTAAAACAAACAAAAAATAGAGATAGTATCTGATACTATGAAAATGATCTGTCCTATAATATCAATTTGATATTTTTAAAAAAATAAATAAATTCTTGAAGAACAAATAGATATTTAATGATTAGAGTAGTTAAATTAGATACATAAGTGCATATTTAGGGCTGAAGTTTAATATATGGTAGGGGGGCTTAAGTTCAAATTTGTGTCATCGGAAACGACCGCCAAATTGAAAAACGAAAGTTATCGTAAAAATCTTGGAGTCGATTGACTTTGAATAAACAGGGAAGAAAGTTTGTCAAGCCCGACTGCAGCATACTCTGTACCAACGTAATTATACGCTCAGCATAAATTTTGAAGCTGCAGTAGCTGCTGAAAGCAGCGCTGCTACTGCGCTACAGCAGCGAATATTCTTTTGACCATAACTTAACAACCGCTCATCCGATCTTCACCATTCCTTTGGCTGATCGATAAGTAATTCTTATTACTAAATTTGTCCACAAGAAACAACCCACCTATCTTTAAAACTGTAGGAGATATGACCTTTTTTCTAAATTACGGTGGCGGTAGGGGGCATGGTCAAAATTGAAAATAAACTTGATCTGCCTGCAGACATAAGAAGCATATGTCCCATACATTTTAAACCTCTATCTCTTACCATCTCTGAGATCTGTGCATTCATATGGACTGACAGACGGCATGTCGGACATGACTCGGCTGTTGATGCTTGTCAAGAATGTATATACTCTATGGGACAATATAAAACGATTTTACCGTACTTCTTCATTAAAAATGAAATTATTCATATTTTTCAATGACAGATGGCGTTACGCCCGCGTTGAGCACTAGAAACGTCGCGTTATTTTCAACACTTTTTAATGGCTTATATCTAAAACAAATTCATAACTCACCCACAGCAAATATGGACAGGAAGCCAGCCAAAGTTACCAACCAAATTATAGAGCGTGCATTATGCTCACGTTCCTTCATACAAGTGCTAAACATATCCATAACATGTTTCAAATTAAACAGTCCCAGTTTTTCTGGTGCCTTTTCCGGTTCTGGCTCTTTTCGTGTTTCGGTTGGGAGTGGCGGCTTTTCAGTTACAGTTTCATCATATTTAAGAGGCTTCTCATCCTCATCTGTAGGCAACACCAGTTTAATTTTCGTTTGCCTCACACCCGAGGGACTCTCAACAGGTGCATAGTTCTCTTGTTCCTTGCTATCCAGTGCTTTTTTTTCATCCATGCAAATGCCTAGGGTTTCGGGCACGAAAAAAAATACAAACAGGGTAGCCAGACATACAATAAAACACGAAATGCCCTTGATAACGGCAGCACTTGCCACGGTATACAGATAACCCGAAATCAGAGATCCACTGGTGAGAGCCACAAACAGTACTAACTCCAGGAAGATCATGCTGTCAAGGGATTAAATTGTTTAGAAATAAACTTCAAGTTTTCACTTCTATTTCCTACCGGTAGGGCCTCGTTTCGGTATCTGTGATATCGGATATAAAGCAAAGTGAAGCCACCATAAATACGCACATGCCACCCAGTAGCGAGCGGGGCACTGCGGCCAAGGTGTACCACCAGGGGTTAATGGCATAGTAGCTGGACAGACCACAAATCACAGCGCTTATAAAAGAACCCGAAGAAAATCCTAAAAATAATATAACAAATTCCTCGGTTAAGCAAATTAATAAAAAATGCCACCACTCACCGATCATAGAAACTGCCAGCAATGGCTTGCGACCATAATGATCCGACCAGGACCCAATAAATAGACCACAGATGGCTGGTATAATGCTTTCAAATAGTGTTGTGGTAAGAAACATGTTCGCCACATACGATTGCAATTGTGTTTCAATGTCCTAAAAAGTAAGGATAATTTTCAATAAGTGAAGTACTTGTCGAAGCGCAAACCTTAATCTCAGCACTGGCGTTTTTGTCATCCAAACTTCTGCAATCCGTTTCGTTATATTGAAAGATCACAGTGCAGGTTTGATAAATTATCTGATTTCTGAATACAGTGCCTAAAATGGTATACAAATTTTAAATTTAAGGAACTCATTGAGAGTGTAACAAATCACCCGCATTACCTGACAACATATGGGTGAAGACCAGCATGAAAATAAGTGGCTCTATGTAAAACATATTAAAAAGTCGTTGCCAAGGCAACCCATTGCTCTGGGCCAACTCCACAGCCGGTTTGTCCTTGTCCACCATTTTGAAAATATTTCACAATTTCACAATTTTAAATGTAGATTTCAATTGAATGTGGTTTTGTTTTATTTGATAAACTTGATTTAATTGGTTTTCACATAGTTGTGGCTTCAATTTGTTTTTGCACTTCAATAATGATGATGATTTTTAATATTTTCTGTGTGCTCTCCAAATGATTAACAAAATCACTGAGGCGGCACGGTAGTTGAATATCAAATGAACAGCTTTCGCTTAATTCGCATGCTTATATACATTTTATACCTTGGGAAGCGCAAAGGCAACAACAACAACCAGTCTAAAACTAACAAAATAAACGGAGCATATAACACAGTGTAGACAATTTTTTATCGTTTTATTTCGGAGGGGAGTTTTATTTGTCAAAGCACGCCATGTTTAAGTCATTAACAATAGACAGATGCTTGATAAAATGATTTAAAAGTTGATAAAAAGCCAAAAGCTAAAACAGTTACATGTCAACCCAAACACACGAATAAGTAGATGAGACCTACAATTGAGCGCTGATCAATTTGCATTTTAATTTTTCTTATCAATGTAGAAGCTATAATTTGTAAACAGTTTAGGTGGTTTAGTTTA
Organism: Lordiphosa andalusiaca; assembly: GCA_035044965.1. Lineage (NCBI taxonomy): Eukaryota > Metazoa > Arthropoda > Insecta > Diptera > Drosophilidae > Lordiphosa > Lordiphosa andalusiaca. The sequence goes on along the minus strand of JAWNNM010002217.1, from coordinate 783,637 downwards.
CCGAGAGCTACTCAATTGATGAGCAACTCCACCCACTGTTATTATATGCATCCATTTGCCTTAAATGATTAATTTTCTGTTGACAAAAAGTTGGCTCAATAAATGTTGGAAATTGTATTTTAGTGCAGAGTTGAGAAAGTCTTGACTTTTAGGCTTAGGGATGCAAACCGCTCTATAAATAAGCACTGGTGCGGTTCAGCAATTAAACGGTGTGGTTCATTACAAGGGTTTTGGTTCGGTTCAGTGGTTCATTAGAAATTTTTGTTTTTATATATAATGTGCTACTATCTCATCTGATTCTATTTTGGATTTCCTTGTGGTTGGCGAAAAAAATAAACAACATTTGGCTTATTAAGCTTTATATCTTTTATTCATGGCATCATTTGAATCTTATCATACGACTATTGTCTTATCTTAAGTGTTTTAACGCTTCAAATTAAAATGTTCTAGTCAGCATTGACCAAGGGAATTGCTACTAAATTATATACAAAATAAATTCAAATTATATCTGCTATTGTCCAAATGACAAAACACTTTGCGCTTTTGTCTTTCTCTGTACTGGTTTTTTTTTTTTCTTGAAATAATTAGGGCTTGCTGAAATGTATTTCAACACGTGCTGCGTTTAAGAAATTACTTTTCCTTGCCATTTTCTTTTCACTTTGACCTTTTGTGTTTTGGCTAGCCTCTTTTTTTAATTTACGCCCAAGTTTGCACAGCTTGGCTTGTTGCTGGATTCTGTCAACAGCATAAAAGCCGCACACAGCGAAAACATTTTGACTCAATCCCATTCCTAAGACAATGTGTAGTTGTAGGGCCTAGCGAGAAGGAGAGAGAGAGAGAGTGGGACAGCGAGCCAACCTCTTCCATATGTAAGTGTATATAAGCAGTCACTGGCAACATTTCCACTTAAGCCAAATGCTTCAGCCTTTTGTTTCACGCTGGCAACAATGAAATGCAACAGCGGAAAAGTTTACAATTAGTCTGGCAAATGTGGCGTTTAGTAAAAAATAAATGAGATTTTGCAGTTTTTTTTCCCCCAAATAATTCATAAAAGTTTCATAATCGCCCATTCCTTTTAAACTGAAAGCCAAAAATAGTTCTTAAATAATATATTTACTTTTTTTAGTTAGTATCGCATTGTAGCAAAGTTGTGCGAGCTTACGCGTGACAGCTCGCTGCAGTAACACACATGAAAAATCCTAGGAATACATCTCAAATAATAATTTCACCTATACTCATGCAAGATTCTTTGGCTTAACATCTAAGACACTCGACAGCAGTTTTGTGACCATTGGAGCGGAATTTAAAAGACAAGCCTTCCTAAAATCTTTTATGGCTGGCAATAGAAATTTCTCACTTTAAGGACGAATTGACACCGTTTGTACTTAATTCATGTACAAAGTTCTTGATTTTTTTTCTTAGTGTAGTTTTTCACAAAATGACTTATGTGGAAAAATACCTTATGTAATGCAGAGTTACAGTTGAGAAAGTCAAGTAAAATTGTTATCAAATGATAAAGAATCTCTAATCCCACCAAAAATATGTTAATACTGTTTCAAGCTAACTTAAAATCCCTTAAAAACAATTATTATTTAGTTCCAAAAAATGCGACCTAAAACCTTTTTCTGAATTTAAGGAAAAATTTCTAGTATTCAGACAATTTTTTCTTAAACTTAGCTTTTAGCATTCGACTGCGTTCTTTACTGTGTCTGATGAGATTGCGCCAAGATACACAGAGATAAAAGAAGATATTACAAAATATCCATTGGACGATTTCCGGTATCGATTTGAAAGGGATATGTCTAAGATATCCAACGGAGCTAAAAATCATCCAAAGGAAATGAAAAATGATGATAATTTGGATGATTTTGTAGCTCCGCTGGATAATTAACATACGAATATTTTTGTTCTGTGTTTTACATGTTGAAGTATTTGAAGTATCAAATATTTTTTCCAATTCTATATCTTAGAAAGCCTTTTTCTCAAACTAAGGGAACGTTTTGTGGCTTATGGGAAATATTTTCTTTAATGTTAGAGCAATTTTATTTATTTTTTTTAAATTTGAGTGCATTGACGGTACTGTCCGGCCACCAAACAATGCATTTTAGAGGGCTTAACCGTAGTTCAAGAATCTCTTCTGGCTGCTCAATAGCCTTATGTGAAAATTTTGTTTGTTGTCGTCTTCTTGGAGTCAGTAAATGGGCCTCGTCACGGAACCAAATTAGGCGCTAAGACAGCGGATTTTCATCAAGCTGTTGCAGTGTTTATTGGAAATGTGTTTACGATCTTTCCATACTAATCTGTCATGCAAAACTGAATAAAAATAAGATAATATTGTGAAAGCTCTGTATAAACATATAATAACAATCTCTTAGGGGCCGATTTCTCATGTTCTACATAGCTGCTATGAGTCAAATAAACTAAGATTTTGCTCTAGTTTTTGTAGATTTTTGTGACAGATTGCTCTATGTAGTAGATTAGAAAACAGTCCTAAGTTGATAGTTCTTTGCCCTTTCCTGCTATATCCCTGTTTTTATGTCGAACTTTACATGAATAAAAAACACTTTTAACATGTTTAGAAATATGAATGCCTCCGACCTTAAGTCTTAATTGATCAAAGTATTGTGCGGTAATACATTTGTATGTCATCTGGCAGCAAGCCTTTAATCAAAAATGCCACCTAAAATATATCTTCGAGCTATTCGCAGCCTCCCTGTTGTAGTTTGACAAATTACACTAAAAAAAGTTAGTTCCAAACTTTCTATAAATTGCTCACAATTCCAAGTGCTTCTGCTAAAAGTTACTTTTAGCTTTCCGAAGTGAATTTCCCTACTCAAAGATTCATATAAAAAATCGTTGACACAACTTTTGATATTCTATACACAACTCAAATTGAACATAGTTACCCCATCGGTTCAGTGGAAAATGTAAATCAAGTCGGAGCAAATTTCACCGACCGCTGCTCTGTTTTGGAAACATGATGCTTTTAGTGCCCATCACTCATATTGACACTTGGCAAACCAAAATGTTTCGTAACACATTTTCGCAGCGCTATTTCAGCATGGACAAGGCGCTAAAATGGCCAAACTGAAATTGTACCCATCAAATCTGGCCTGTCATGTGGCTAAACCATTTGATGCCGCGACATTAAAGCGGGAAGTGCGTAACGCTTTAAGGACACAGCAACAATTTGCGGTACATGAACTTGCACTTGAACCTAATGGCGTGCGAGCAATGTTTAACCATCAAGGGAGAAAGTTTTGCGAGTAAACTGCATGTGCTGCAAAGCAGTTAAGTTAAATGAGTCTGCCGGTGTGTGTGTGTGTGTGTGTGTGTGGAAGGGGGCGTCATTTTTCACATTTCCCGCCAGGATAAGATGCATACACAGCTTTCCGTCTTGATTGACAGGCACCCTCAATTTGCTTACAACTCTCGTTTTTTAGCTTTGTTTAGAAAATTAGAACTCGCCAGGCCCCTTTTGTTGAAATATGCAACTGTTGACGAAGGTCAAGTATAACGTTTACCATACAAGTTAATCCTGGTCCAAGTGGCAGCGGCAGCAAAATGAGCCACCAACGTTACGTTAAGCCTTACGTTACGCGCTCACGCTCTCTCCGTGCCGACATTCTCTCTCTCGTCTTGCTTTGCACTATAAATGAAGAGTCCCGAGCGGAAGGACCGTCAGTTCGCTGCGGACAACGCCACGAAACAGTCGCCTGCATCGCTTGGAATATTCGCTGCTTCGTCGCCTTCGGTTCGTAGCATCGTCGCTTATCGTCGTGTGGGTGGGGCGGGTGCTGGCGCTTATCAGCGCTCTGGTCTCATAATCGGTGGAAATGCCGTCGGAATCGCGTTGATTGTGCCAACTCGTAGCATACTTTCGCGGTGGCCCCCACATATCAACAACAAAATACCCACTGAACTCGCACGTTCTAAATATGTTTTGGATTTTACGTCGCACCGGAGCTGCAAATTTCTTCAACTCATTTAACAACAATTGCAGCGGCAATGGAGGCAATCACCACAACACGCAAGGTAAATGCGGTAGGACACCAATGGCAATTAGATTGTGCGTTTAATTAATCATTGATAAGATTAATTAACTAATAAGTTAATTTACAAATTGAATGTGTGGCAAGCAATTTCTATTGAGTGTCTGGCCAATTTTCGCTCTACTTAAGGATACCTGACTAACTGACTATCTTATCAGGCCAGTATTCACTTGAAAGTTACTACTTAAGGCAGTAGTTTATTGATACCTCTACATAAAATGTCACGAATTGCTGTATGTTCAGTTCCGTCTTTTTCTAGTGTGCTTCTCTATGATCGACAATGACTTCACCAAAAGCAAGCTCTATCAAGTAGTTACATTGATCATGATGTATACTTGTACTCAATCTACTCTACCCTCTAGACTTCTCTTATGACCGCTTTCTTATCTTCTAATTTTTTATTTTACTCTGTTATGTGTTAGTTAATATGGCAGATAGTTCTGCGTAGAAGATGCGATATCGGCCCTAAGAAGTTATAAAATAAGTGTCAGTCAGCCAAAGGTTAGGTAAAGATCGGATAAACGATATTCAAGCTATGACCAATAGAAAGTTCGCCATTGCAGTGCTTCACATCTTGAGGATGCATGACATTTTCAAAGGTATTGGAGTCTGTTAAGGCCGAGTCATATTATTTATACGTCAAGTAATAAAAGAGCGCGATACAGAAAAAAATGCTGCGGGAATGGCTAGCACTCAATTTTTCGAAAAATTTTTAAGTCTATTTATTCGGTTGAATTTTTCTAAAACTTTTTATATTAAGGGCGAATTTTCCCTTGAATTGAGAAAAAATATACACAGTTTGGATTCTTAAAATCGGGAGACATCCATTTACTTTAGTAAAACGCCCTTGTTTTAGGAAAGAACATTTCTATAGTTTAGAAAATTTCTGTTGAAAATCGCACTTAAATATAAAGATACACCGCTTGTAATTCTTAAGTTTGAATTCTCTGCATTAGAAATTGACTTGAGAAAAATAAAAATAGAAAAATGACTGTAGAGAATCGCCATAAGACATAAGAAGACACCGCTTGTAGTTCCCCACTTCAGGAGTATAAGAAGGGCATCTGATATTCGGCTTGCTGAGAGGGTATACGAACTTCGGCGGGGCCGAAGCTAACTCTAATTCATTTTTGTAGATGTTTTCCTACATTAAGGGCGAATTTGCCCTTTGCTAACCCTTTACCCAGGGGAATAAGTGTTAAATAACCTCTTCTTAAGCTAATTAACAGAGCATTAACAGTAGTTTAAATACTTCAACATTATGTTAGCAAATAGCGCATGCGGCTTAACTACACTGAAAAAAGAAATCAATCCGAAACGGGATTGAAAACAGTTGAAGCCTGCTCCGGGACTACACAGTTTTCAATTCCGTTTCGGATTGATTTCAGATTTTTTTCTTCTGTGTAAGTATGCAACGTTTGGAAATGCACCATGCTGCAAAATTTGATCTGGATATCTAACAATTTATAGGGGCGTGACCAAAATATGAAACAAACTTGATCTGCGTGCAGAAAATACTAGTCTTTATTTAAAAGTTGGTGCTGTACCTCTTGTAGTATCTCAGATCTAGGTGCTCATATAGGCGGACAGACGATCAGTCGGATATGGCTATATCGACCTTGTTGCTGATGCTGATCAAGAACATAAGTATATAGTTTATGGAGTCGAAGATGCTTACTTCTGCCTGCTACATACATTTGCACGACTTTAGTATACCCTTCTACTCTACTCTCTGCTTTCGAAATATAAAAGAGGCACACAGAGAAAAAAAACACATGAAAAAATATCCATTTTATGATTTCCAGTATCCATTTTCGAAGGATATGCCTTAAATATCCTTTTAATCATACGGCGGAGTCAAAAATCCTAAAAGGATTTATAAAGGATCATCTTTTGAATGATCTTTCAGCCACGTTGGATGATTAAAGGGATATTTAAGACATATCCTTCTCAAATGGAAGGAGCTTATAGCTGCGTTCATAATTGTGACTCAGGCGCGTGCTTGATAGTCGAAGGCGTTTATATGCCATTCTGGTTAAAGTTTACCCGAGGTCTCAGGGTCTTCCTTCCTCTTCTCTCTCCACTCGCCCCACATTCTTTTCTATCTAACAGTTGGAAAATATTGATTTTTCTAAAATCTTGCAGTTTTTAGCCGGCTCGAGGTCATGTTATGCTTTCGCACAACTTTAAACAGAGACGCAATACCACAAAGGAGACTGGTAGATCGTACAGCTGTTTCCAGAGGAACCACCCTCTGAACACAGCGATCAAGGCCTACCAACTGAACGTTTCTTAGAAGTCTCTCTCAATACCAGTTGCCATTGAGTGTGTGTGTTGTCCCCATGGCCTTGCCGTTTTTAATGTGACAGATACTCTCCCCTCTAAATCTGAGCGCGATTTTGGCTGGTTTGCTTTTATCTGGGTCATTGAGGTTGTTCATTTTACTGAAATTGTTCACTAAGCCTTTTGTCTTTTCTTGCTCAAATGCATTGATCAAATTGATGATCAAACATTTTTCCGAGTAAGAAAGTCGATGCCTAAAAACAATAAATGACGCCAATTGTCTTAGTCGACTAACTTTAGGCTTAACCTACTTTAATATTGATTACGAAACCACCATTCATACTTTATGGCTATAATCTTTTGGCACTTCACTAGTAATCAAGACTATAAGATTATATGCTAATTTTGTGATTATAAGCTATCATGATTAACAAACGAGAAATATTCAACAGGTGTTCGTACTTGTTTAATAATATTGAAAAATTATTCCACCCTCTAAGTGTGCGCTTCAAAAACAATGTTCGCTTTAATGAAAACCATGTTGTATTTATGTTTATGCAACGCCTGGCTTAAATTCATTCATAAGCCCATACAAATTCTGGCGGTGTTATCAAAAACAAGTTAATTAAAATTCTCAAAATGACTTGTGGAGTATATTGGATGTGTGTATATGTATTCGCACTAAAGTATGTATGTGTGTCCTTGCCTGCAGAGTTCCTCTGCCATATGGAAAGAATTCAAGGCGGTTAATATAAAGCAAACAGCATTGAGCGCCACCAGCCTACGTAATAATCAGCCAGTGTGTGGGCTTAGGTGGGTGTGTGTGTGTGTGTGTGTGTGTGTGTGTTCGAGGCAAGGCTATGACTGGCGAGGAAAAAAAATAACACTTCAGGCCTTTGTCCCAGGACGGTTTTGTCTAAGCGTTAAGCGTCGCACCCGAAGACGTGCAACAAAACAGAAAGATTTCTAGTTCTTCTTCATTTTTGTTGATTTTTGTAGCCGGAAACAGGGAAAATTTCACGTACACAATGCGTTTGTTTATTAAGAGCTTGTGCCATGTGTTCCTTTCAAAAGAGAACCTTTAAATTGAATTGGGCTTAAACTTAAGGGCTCAAGCATATGAGATAAAAATTATGTTCGGCACGAAATGTTTCATCTAAATAAGTCTACTATCCGAAGGCTGCTTTCTGCTGCTCCAAAGCGGTTCACATTGTTTCTTTTTGTGTAAACTTGCTTAGCTATTAAATCATTGTTGCTAATTTCGAAAACGAACAATTAAATGTTAGCCATGTTTTTGTTTTGCTTTTGTTCGATTCTATTTCCATTCCATTTAGATATTAATTCGCATTTAACCTCATTGTTTTTTTTACCTCGCAACTGGTGCATTGTTTTAATTCACACAAAAGACACATTAATTGCTTTTTCTTTTCTTTCTTTTCCTTTCCTTTTAAAAGACTTTCACGCACATTGATTTTAATGGTCCTTCGACTTGGAAGTAAATTGGAGGGTTTGAGTTTATGGGTAATTGGTCTCGATGGTTTTACAATCAGAAAGAATAAGTGACAGAGTTTTTAGGAAAGTTCACGATTTTAAGAGATTCATTCTAACATTGAGTCGAACAAATTTAGATAACACGTTCTTAATATAAGCTTAAAATTGCATGGAAATAGATTATCAACGCCAAGCCAATTAACGTATGTGGAATATCCAAACTAAGTAATTTAACAGGATTTCAACACAAAAACTCCCAAGTAAATGTAACCCTTAGCTGCTGGAGAAACTTTTGTATACTCTTTCATAGGGCACATAAGGATTGACCCGATGTTTGTGTTGCATAAATGGAAGTATCTTCGAACACACAAAGTTTGTTGAGTTGACTTGGACATATCCATCTGATTTTTTGCTATCTCCAGTTAAAAAAAATTCATTGCTGTACATTAAGGTGTATCCCACACTTAAGGGATTCCGTTTGTATTCAAGATAATACAATTTTAAAGATATTAAATTTTTACAAAATGTTTTGCTAAAAACTATCCAGAAATCTGTCCCACATGTGTCGGATTATCGATTTTAAAGGTAGTATATTGTTGTAATATTAGGGGTAATCCTACAAGTGATTATGATTCTTATTATGCACTTGCAGAGGGTATATTGTTCACATGTTTGTAAGGCATTGAAGAAAGCATTTCCGACCACAAAAGTATATATATGTATTCTTGATCAGCATGACGAGCTGAGTTGATTTAGGCTTGTCCGTCTGTGTGTCCGTCCGTCCGTCCCTCCGTCTGTTTCTATGCTATTTCCTCCGTCAGTTTTAAAGCTATCGCGACCAAACTTTGCAAGAAGTTTTTTGGTTTTTTGGTCGGAACCGTCAGGATCGGATGACTACAACATTTAGCTGCCATAGTGCTTGTGAGAAAAGATTTTCTGTTTTTAATGCAAGCGACTCCAAACCCCTGTTTTACTGTTTTTTTGTTTTCAATGTAAGCCTCCCTAAAATTTTCATATATTTATTTTATAGGCTTTTACACAGTTCTTCAAAGTTTTGTAAAAATCAGGTTATAGCTGCCATAAGAATGATCGCCCAAGAAACTAGTTTAAGTGAGAAAACTTTCTTGATTTCAAAGAAAACGCCCTCAAACTTTGTATTTCTTAGTTTACCATGCTTTTCCCATGAGTCCACTAAGTTTGTTCAAAACCGGACATCTGTATAGTATAGCTGTCATACAAAAATAGACTCAGAGAAGTAGTCATAGTAAGAAAATCTTGTTTGTTTTCAGCGGAAATGTACTTCTAATTAGCTAGAAAAGCGTGCTGCAAGGGTTTTTTGCTAAAAAAAATTAGCTAGAAATCTGTCCCACATATGTCGGACTATCGATTTTTAAAGTCTGGCATATTGTATTTATTAAAGGGGTTTTTCTGCAAGTGATTTATATTCTTATTTTGATTATAATTTCGGTGTGACCAGATAAATTGCAAACATTCTTTCTCTGGAGATGATTTATTCTAAGTATGCGTTTGAAACTTCGGGGCAAATTAAAAAACACTTTTCGAGCATTAAAAAACAGTGAAATACAAAATATCCTTTAAACTACCTTATTTTGATTTTAAATGTTTAAAAAGAAATTAGTGTTTAAAATAGAAAATGGAAGGCACTTTTAGGAACAAGAAACAGAGTCTGGGTTTTTGATCTGCGTCAACATATTTATTGTGCAAGTCATAGACCACTAACATGGGCTGTGGAGGCTGCGGAGTTTGACACTTAAATAGTGGAAAAGCTGGGAGTAGCTACACAGAAAAAAAATTATACGATCTGGGGCTCAATGTTATATTTTTTCATATCATTAATAAGCCGAGATGATAAATATGAATATGACCTGTTCTTTCTGATCAATAGTCTATTAATGAAAAATAATAATGATATTAATTAATTGATAATGTGATATTTAATATCAGAATTATATTATTTAACTCCAATTTGACATTATTTAGCATCAAAATGAAATAAAAAAAAATAGTAAGTCGAATTATCAAATTAAACAGCCCAGATTGAACTGATATTGACATTTTTTTTGTCTGTGTAGAGGAGTCTGTTTGATTTGTGTTCGAATTTGACTAAGTGTTTACCAATGCATCAAACTTATTTGCCAATAAATTTGTTAAAGCTTTGAAAGTTTCCATTGAATTTGTTTTATTGTTCACAACCGTAAACTTGCTATGCAATAAATTAGTGTTCTCAACATATCAATATCAGCTGACATATTGTCGACTTTGCAATTGAAATAACAAATACTAGCATCAAAAATATGCCATAGTTTGCTCCAGGCTGTGTTGTTATGGAGTGAAAACTCTTTCATGAACCGAAACCACTGCTGAGATATCAATATTATGGCAAACATTTGCCAAAAAATTGTTTCCAAATGCTCTTAAAACATAAAATTTAAGTTTAACCAAATGATAAAATGACATATTGACACTGAACGTCACCTTCATTCATTTGACTGTATGCCATTTATTATGTACATTGTTGGTAGTCCATGTTAAACCAATGTCACGTGTGAAAGTTAATTTGTTCAATTTTTACAAACCATTCAACATTTTCTGAAATAAATTGAATTCTTTTTTTTTTTTTTGTTATATGTATAACACATTGCATTGTCACAAACCATAAATGGAAAATTTAATAGAGCACATTAAAAAAGTTGCCCACATGCTGCCGAAAGCGATTGTTGTCAAACACACACACACACACACCGACAGATTGTTATGCAAATACGCAACATATGGCTGAAATATTAACCGATAATTGTGACAGCCATTTGTCATTTCAATTTGTTGAAAACTGTTTGAGGGGAAAATTGTAAAGTAAGCAGAGGTAATTATACGAATGTGTGGAATGTGTGGAAATGTTAGCTTTTAAACACTTAAAGTTCCTCATCGATTGTGTCATAAATGTTGATCTATTTCCATTTCATCAATAAGTGCACGAATTGTGCATTTTAATCAGCCCTCCAATGTCCTCGTATGTTGCTCAGTTTTCTGGTACACAATCTTTCCTTGATATCTTTTCTTATTTTGTTTGAAAAGCATTCTCGCTCAGCATGAAAAGAATTATTAGGCATTTATCTGGCGCATTAATAAGGCTGCGCTGTCCGCCGGGAGTTCTGCCTTCTTCTTCGTCTCCTCCTCTCATATCTACCATGATTTATTTTAGTTTGCCGGCGGGGCATCATTTGTAATAATTTGTGCCGTAATTCTAAAGTACAGACCACTGGAACTTTATCTTTTTCAGATTGGATTTGGTTTTAGCTGTACTATGGAGATAAAGGAAACTTTTAATAAAGAGACTTTAATTTTGGGTCATAAATTTCAATCTGAGCATAGAAAAAGGCCACTGCCCCACACACACACACACACACACAAGCACACAGCCAGCCACACCCAGCACTCGGTAAATGCTTGAATGCAAAAGTGTTGCTGCATACTTTTTGGCGTGCCACACTGTGGCCCAAACAGCTTAGCAACTAAATTGAGTTTTCGTTTGCTTCGCGGACTAGCGTTTGCTCCTACTCGCCCATGCCCTCCCCCACTTACATTTGTGGATTTTTGCCAGTGCCCGAGGCTTTCGGCACTCGGATGTGTGTTTGCATACCGCGATTTTAATATTCATGCCCGGCTTTATTTGCATTGGTTGCAGTGGCCACACAAACACCAAGGAAAACACTAAAACGACATTTATCTATATTTGATTAACTTTGAAGTTGAACATTATTCACAGTAGCGTCGGTAGGTATGTTATGTCCAAATATACAAAATGAAGCACACCCATAAATGAGTAACTTGCATACATTATAGTTTCATGTTAAGCAATATAGACGCCTCATGCAATGAGGCCAATGTTTGGGATCAGATATATAATAGCTTGCATATTAAATAGGCTCTTTGCTGTTCCGTGGTGTTTTGGAAAGCATTAAGGGGTTGTTGCTAGAGCTGCTTCCAGGCCATTGTTGTGTTCGGTAGCCTTTATTGGAGGCATCATAGAGTTGGGGAAGGGGTATAATGTACACTCAAAATCAAAATAATCTTTTTTATTTATATTAACTAAATACTTAAGATAAAAAATTTCTTTCATTTGGATTTAGGGTTGATTTCACATCTTTTACATAGAGCTATATTTCACATAAATTAACAAATAACAGATTAAAATCCATGCTTATCTGACACATAGCAGCTATCTAGAAGATGGGAAAACGGGCCTTAGACCTTCTACAATTAAGAAAATTTGTACTGTTTGCAAGAAAACAGTTTATTAGTTTTAGAAACATGTTTTCTAGATTTTAGGAAAAAAGGATTTTCGAACTATTGGATAGGAATGCCGTGAGGGGAGTAGAGACAGAAACGGAATTTGACACTAAAGCGCTTGCAACCCAAAATATAAATATTTAGTTGTATAGTTCCCTTATATACTTATATACTTCCTTTCTGTTGGTCTGATTTCGGAAAATTACATGAAAATATGAAATCATTTTTTTTCATTTGCTAACTTTACCTTGTCTGTGAATTGAGCTCAGACCTCGGGGAAACTTCAAAACCAAAGGCAAAGTGAGCCACAGTATATAGCGCAGTCCAAGGCTAAGCACTTAATTGCCTCTTATATATTCCGATAGCAGAAAATTCGATGCACAAGACTCAAAGAGAGTGATCGTAGAGTACCCAAGACTGGAGACGTGTTGAGAAACCAACCCAACACACTAGCCAGAATTCTCTTGCGAAGACGAAGAAGGGCAGGAAGAAGAGTAAGACGGCGCCTCAAGAAACTTTTCTCCAGAAAACTTCCTAACAGACAAAAACGCTAGCACTAGACCGAACTAATACACTAAAAATGATTACAAATCAACACAAATTCACTCTACCATAATCAGACCCAAAATACTAGTCACACACTCAAAAAACATTCGCCCCGAAATCTAGAAATTCTCCTATGAAATCCGTTCTAATGCTATTCACCGTAAAATTAAGAAAAATATTTTCTCATTAATGAAAAATTTTCAAAGTTTCAGAAAATTTTTCTATTAATGAGAAAAAGTTTTCTTAATTTTAGGACGGATTTTATAGGAGTATTTCTAATTTCCAGGTCGAATTTTTTGTATGAGTGCACTTACAGAAAATAAGTTATTATGAATAAGCACACTCAATCTAAAATAAGTTGCCAAATAGATGGTGAGAAAAAGTCTAGAATAACTGAATTTCGAAAAGGTTTTTCCAAATTTTGCTCATTTTTACAACAAGGTCGTTTTTTGACGTTAATGATAATTTTAGATATCCGATCTATTTTATTTCTTAATTTAAATTCGCCCTTAATTTAAGAAAGTTTTTAGAAAAATATTCGGAAATATTTCCCTACATTTTATAAAATAGTTTTAAAATTAATAAATTGTTTACTAATCAATTCTATATTCTTTGTTAAAGAAAAACAAGAAAAAAATAAATAATAAAACCTAGAAAATCCATTTTTTTCAGTGTAGTGGCTTAGCTTCAAATTGCACTTTTTGCACCTAATGTGCACAGTGTGCTCCACTTTTGTTTTGTCTCTGCAACTTATTGGTTGCCATGCTACTCTCTTAAAGGAATGCTTACTTTAACTTCAACAAACTATTGTTTCTCCGTTTTAGATTGTTTGCTTCTACTCTCTTATTTCTGTAAGGTAAATGTTATATGAAGTGAATTAAAATAAGCAAGGCTGCAGCCTAAAACATTTTTTCGCAACTCTTGCGAAGGTTCGAAGCACTGATTACAGTTTGAACATGTAAGACTCAAGGTTTGTGGATGGTGGTTTTCGTTCGAACCTTGATTTGGCTTAAGTTTTATCATAATTATATTTGGCTTTACACAGCCCCAAGAGCCAAGGCCTAGCTCCTCTCAATTTCTTGTGTGTGGCTTGTGTGTTTCCAATTTATGCACAAGAGAAAGAAACATAAAGTTTAGCGCCGAATCCGAACGGCAAAGTTTGAGCAGCTTTTTCATGGCTAGTTACTTTAAAGCTGACTCTAACAGCCAGCAAAGGTAACTGGGTGTGTAAGTTTTTAATTTTTTTTCATTAAATGTCTAGGGGCGGAAATCCACAAACTTATGCACAGCAGGCACACGCACTACCGGCTGCACCACATCCGGCGAATGGCTTCAGTTTTTTTAATTTAAATATCAATTCATCAATTAGTTTGATTGATGTGAACAATATTCGATTTTTTACCTCAACTTGAACTTTGATGTTCTAGTGCGCGTTCATCAACATATCGAATATTACTCTGCACATCGTTATCTTCTAAAATTTATATTAAATCCTACTGAAGTTTTGAAAAAAAAAACTAATCTTTTTTTTTGGGAATCGTTCAATTAACTTTCTGGATCTATAAACTGAAGTTTTTATATGTGCCGATTTTCTACATTTTCGAGACTCTCTCGCACTTATTCAACCAAATATTAAGAAATATCTTGGTAGTAGTTTAGATTTTAAAAAGAACTATGTGGGTTTAGGTTAAACTTAATTTTCACAATCGTTGCGGCTTAAAGTTAGGGAAAATAAATACTTAATCTGACATCAAACACTTCAATATTGTTCAAATAAAAAATAATTTTATCGTGTTCAAAAGAGTACATTCATTTCGACAAAAAGGTCAACAGCTTCTAAAAAAATGTGTCGGACTTGTCTAACTCAGAAAATGAATAACTTCTTTTGGTAGTTTTTCGCTTGATTAATAATAAATGAAATTATATTAATCTGAAATATTTGAAACTATGTTAAGGAACTTTGCTATGCCGTTTGATATTTTAAAAACAAAGCAGCAAAATTGATCAGCTTAAAATAGCATAGGCTAAAAAGAGGAGCTTCAAGGAAGCTATTCAAAATTTTATACTAATGTATAACGACACCCCGCATAGCACCACAGGCAGTGCCCCGACAGAGCTGATGTTTAACCGAGTTGTAAGGGATAAAATCCCGGGCATCCAAGACTTGATGGGGGAGTACCCGGATTCGGTTGAAAGGGACCGCGACATGGCTTGCAAGCAGAGAGGTAAGATAACTGCTGACAAAAAGAGAGGGGCGAGGGACAGTGACAGCGGTCGGAGATAGCGTGTACCTTAAAAACGCGGTGTTACCCCATAAACTGACACCGAACTATGACACAACCGAATACAGGGTGGTGTCGAGGGATGAAAACATTGTCCAGCTGTCGGACGGTGAACGGCAGTTAACGAGGAATGTGAGTCACCTTAAGAAGGTGCCAAAAGAGCTGGTGACTACCCTGGATCTGGAACCCTCTGGATCAAATGCCGCGCTCGCGGATTAAGGACAAAAGGGAAAAAAATAGGGAAGAGATGTAGGAGCCAGGAACTCTACGTCAGATTTGGGATTTGGGATATCATGTTTAGGGGTCAACAATATTCAATTCATTTGTGGCTACCGAGCAATAAACATCAAATAAATCATCCAGAACACCCAATCTGGGCTTCTATATCAATATATCAATATCTAGCAAAAATGCGCCCTAATTATGGTTATAATTCGAGTATCATGAGTGGCTCATTTAAAACAACAAATGCCTTTCGAAACCGCATTTCAGATTCTTTTTTTTTTTATTTTTTTAAATTAAACATTTAAAATTCCCTTTAGCCAATTGCCCACATGTGTGCTGGCTGTTACATCAACCAATTGTTTAACTCCGCCTGCAATTAAAGGCCACCACAGAGACAGAATCAAGCCCACATAATGAGCTGCTAATGAGACCAAGAGAAATGAGAGCTGTGGGCCAAGGCAATGTCGACACCATAAATATGGGCCATAAATAAAGGTTTCATAGAATTTCACTGGCAACAACTATTTATTGCATTTCTCAAACAATGCCCACAATAAATCTCATTTTATCACTTGAAGCCAAAAAAGAAACAAACACAAAATGAACTTTTGGTCTACAAGGCGCAGGGTGAAACCTGAGCACGAATGCGATACAAAAGGCGCGCCGTAAATTGTCAGCCTGAACTCAAGAACTTTTTTGTTTTTTAATTTCAAACTGTTTTCGCAAGTCATTGTCGAAAACAACATATGGGCCAACAAAAGGGAGAAAGAACAAAAAGTATTTTGCTACATGTGTGAAGAATGATAATTGGTTGCTAGACATCCGGGAAGGACTACTTTTATGAATACCAGGTGAGGGTTGCTTGCCACCCCCTAGATGGGTATAAGCTTTTGGAAATCTTTGTGTGTGTCACATTTAAGTTATCGATATTGAAACTCAACATTTTCTCTGAATATGCAAAATAATAAAATTTTGAAAATACTTTGTCGGATATCTAGTCATTAATCTGTTGATTTTGTGACCCATTTTATACATTTATTTGAAAATATGCTTAATTTCGAATTCGGTTTGAGGAGACAAAAATCTAAGGCACCAAAAATCACGAACCAAACCGATTCTCTGCGGTTCTCTTCCGGTCCAGTTTGCAACCTGGGCTTATAGAGAGTTTACGGAACTAATAAATTGAACCTAGATGCTTAAGGTAGCAACACCCCATGCCCACTTTTCAAGATCAGCCCGAATTCGCAATGAATCGGTACATTCATAATATCCAACACACAGAAACCAAATCTGCTGCTGGTTAAAAAAAGATGAGAGCTAACATTTTGGAAATTTCAAATGAAAGGGTTGACTGCAATTGTCTGGACTAATTCCAAGCTCCAACGGACGATTTTCTGGAACACCTCCTAGGCAGGTCAAGCATAGGAACTTGATTGTAATGAATTGATTGGGATAATGATTAATATAATGTTTCCCTATAAGATGGATAACATGCTAGCGATATTTTAAAGCACATTTGACTGCACCCAATATCAGGCTCTTTTATTCCATAAAATATTGAGAACAAGTAAGAAAGTCGGTCGAGCCTGACTGTAATGTACTGTATACCAACGAAAGTGTATGCACAGTATATATTTTGATGCTGCAGTGGCAGTTGAAAGCAGCGCTGCAAATCTGCTGCTGCAACGAACGTTCTTTTGCACATAACTCGACTTCCGCTCAACCGATCTTTACCAATGCATTGTCATAATCCAGCTGACAGTCAGTTTTCTTAAATTTCTGATACAGACGAGACTCAAATCCTTATAAACCATGGGTTTGTCCGCAGGCGAGTGGAAGCTAGGTAAACGTGTTGCATTTTACTTCATTTCCTGCATTACTGGAGTTTCAGCCAGCAAAATTTATCTAGAAAATTCCACAAAAGAAACATGCTTATTAAATTTTCCCAATTTTTTCTATCTCTCTCTCTCTGTCTCTCTTGAAACTTTGCCAACGACAGACAAATATGTGAAACGTCCGCCGCGCAAGGCATACGGAAGGCTAAGTGCCGAGGCGGATGATGCCGTGTCACTTAACCATAAAATCGATGATCCATTCGATGAGCTAGACGATTTCGAAATGCTTCGAGCCAACTCCAACAACCGCCACAACAACAACAGCAACGGCAATTCCAATGTCGAGGCCGAAGCCAACGGCAACGTCAATGGCAACGGGATTGGGAGCGGCAGTGGGAGCGGGAGTGGGAATGGGAACGGGAATGCCAATAGAAATTTGTCACTTCTACCCTGCACCGAGGCCGATTGTCAGGGCAATTTTGCGGTAGAAAGCGCTCTGTGCGAATTGGGCTTGTGCCAGGCCAAAGCCAAAACATCAAAGGAGCTGTCAGCAGGTGGTGGCCGCTCAGGCACATCCACGTCAAAGGAGATTAACGAGAACACAATAAGTCGACTGCATGCGCTGGCCATGGCAGCCGACGATGATGACGATGACTACGGTGAGTGGCAGCATAATCTGAAATTGATGACAATTATGAAGGGTGTTTGGTGATTGCAGATGAATCGCTTACCTGCAATGTGTGTGACCGTGCGTTCCATTGTCACCGTCAGTTGGCCTCGCATCAGCAGAAGAAGCGGCACTTTGGGTAACGAAAAGACAAAAACCAAAAATGCATTTAGTTAATGGGCGGATTTTGACACGAGAATCTATGCGTCTTCTCCACATGCAGGTGCAGTGGCTGCGACAGCTTGTTCCCTTCTCTGATGCTGCTGGAACACCACAAGGAGGAGTTTGAACACTGGAGCGATGAGGAGATGATGGGACGACGCATTTGCTGTCGTCGGAATCGCTGTGATGATGACTATTTCACCGACACGGACTCCTTCATCAGTGACGCGGAAAGCGAGGACCTGGAGAGGCTGTTGTAAAGGGGAGCGGCCAGGGAAAGCAGCCGCAATGGAATTGCTGTCAGCCAAGAGGCGTGTTATGGGTAGGTTTTGGCGCTCAATCAGAACTAATTAAATATCACATTTCCAATCCCGTTCCAATTCCCAGTCAAAGGCAAACGAGCTTATGGTGAAATGTGTGGGGCGTCGAGCTGAGGCGTCAACTGAAGAATGGACAATCGGCCGGCACGTGCCGAGCGGGGGGACTGGAAGATTGACTCGATGGCGGCCTAATGACAACAAATGAACCCAGCCACAAATCTACCAAAAAAAAAAAACCAATACTTGTAGATGGAAAGAAGCTGCTTGTATGTATAGTATTTTCAACCAAGTTCAACCCTAGACCCCTAGCCAAGGTCTAAAAACAAACCAAAAACATTTGCCAATTTAAATGTGTGTAACGAGCTAATGGAACCCCAAAGAATTCCCCCAAATGTATATCATATCATTCAATGCATATGTAAAACTATTTGTGGTAACAACAAAATCGAAAAGTATTTTTCAATAAAGCAAACCTGTGTATTATAAATGGAAATCTGTAATTTTAAATGCGCATAAATTTGTAATTATTTGGCGGGCACAATTAAAACCAAATTAAATCACAGACAAACACCCCGAACTTTAGGCCCGGCGGACTTTTCCTCAAAGTGTTCAGCAAGTAAGTTGGTGTAATTTCTTTTATTTTCTTCTTCTTTTTTGTTCTTTTGTTGGAGGGGGCCTCATTAAAAACTTGATTGACGTGTTGCTGGGCCAAAAGGAAGAAAGAAAGGCCAAGGCATCGGCGAGGGAAATTATCGCACAGGCCAAAACGAGAAAGTTGGCCAGCAGGACTCGAGGGTGTTTATGTGCCGCAACGCAAATTGATGCTCTCCATGGAAAATTAAATGAGACGCCACAAATTTAAAGTGTTGAGAACTTGCTGATGATGCGAAAATTCAGCCATGTAAACAATTCTTAAGTCGGGTTGGGTATTAAAACTTCACAATTTTGTGGTAGATATGCAAAGACATGGCCAAAAGGGACATTTTTGGTGGTGCATAGAATATTCCATCAAACAATTTTGGGAACTAACGAAACAAGTATCAAGTTCGTAACTCAAATTAGGGGTGTCCGTAACCTATAAGCATTATTTATCGATCCGCCAAAGGAATGTTAAGGATCGGATCGTATGACAAAAACAAAAATTATGCTGGGCAGCATCCGCGGCAACGGCAATGGGCAGCACTTCACATACCTTAAAACTTTGGGAGGCACAGAGTATATTATAGTCGGGCTTTACTGGCTGTCATACCAGTTAATACAATAAAAAAAAATAAGAGAAATGGAGCAACAACTGCAGCAAATAATACACGAATACAATGAGCTCATCATACTGTGAATTATTAAACTTATATAATCATCTAATGGATCATCAAATTCTAGTTTTATTTTCTTTGTATACGTCAATATCGCATCGCAAGACGCCAACTTTGTAAAAATTCTTTGAAGAGTTTCGATTGTGATGTGAAGAGGGTGCAGATCGGACGGTCCGAAATATAGCAAAATGTAGCAATTACTTCACTTGGCTGAGTTCTCGTATATGTTGGCTTTAAGAAACTAGGGTTCGCCTCGAACTCATCATTGCTTTCGACCTAGCAATAACCAAAGAAAGAAACATTTTGTGATTTCTGTATAAAAAGCCCAAATCTAGGTGATATTCTTGAAGAAATGTGCACACCGAAAAAAAATAGATCCAAAAAGATCCATTTGGAATTGCTAGTTTTTAATATGCTTTTTTTTATATTAATGTATATATTTTTCATACATTTTGAATGGTTTTCAGCTCTGTTGCATGAAAGTTTAAGATCCATTTGACATTGAATGGATAATTTAATATCAAAAAACCGAAATCATACAACGATTATTTTTAATATCCTTGTGTATCTCTATGCAGCTGTGTGCAAGTCTTACTTAGGTCATCAGAATTCCTGTAAATTGCCTAACATCATATCAGGTTATTTCAAAAAGAAGCACTAAGCCTTCCATTATCCAAACCTTTTAACAATCGTTGCCTTTAGTTGGAATTGTTTGCTTTAATTTAAGCAATTAGATAAGAAAAAGCAAAAATTAATCCCTCTTAAAATCCAAAATGAAAACAGTTTTCTCTCAATTGAATTTGTGTTTGTCTTTGCCTTGATCCGGAAGAGGACACCAAGTATTTTGCTATCTTGATTTCATGCTCGACCAGCATGGCGAATAAATCTTTCTACACTTTACACAATTTATTTTCTCATATAATTTTCACACAACAGCCTGAAAGCGTCCACTTTCAATGTGATTGATATGCATAGTCTCCAGTTTAGCATGCAATTCCATATGGATAGAAGGGATAATTCATGGGCTAGGGCCACACATGACCATGTGGGCGGGCGGAGAGGATGGCTCATTTGACATTTTGATGGATGCCCTCATACTGACCGCCAAGCGACTCGGCTCTCTCGGCTGGGGGAAACATTAAAATTTGATTTTGATTTTATTACGGTACTCGTAAACATTTTATGTGTACATCATACGCACTGTTGGCCCAAGCACTTACATAAAAGCTGAAATGAGCCATAGACGAAACAGAAAACACAAAGCACCAAAATATATATTTTATGTGGCTGCATATTAAATGCCATTCAACTAAGAGAATTAACATAAAAACATTAAATATTTTAAGCAGCTGTTGTGTCAACTAAAGCGTGTGCAGGAGGTTGTGGCCCAGCTCCAGCTTAACCTTGAGCAGTTTCTACCAAATAGTTTTGGAATTATTACCCTAATATAAAAGTCTTCGCCACTGCGAAAAGTATTGCATTATTAAAATTCAACAAACTAAGAAACCAATTTGCATGCCAATCAGCCCAAATTTACGTAACTAAAATTAAGTTTGCCACAACAGCTCTAAGCCTTTTTTCCTGCCTGCCAAGGCTGCGCTTGAGTAACAACCATTAGCTAATTAAGTACCATTTCGCCCACGTATACAAGAATGTGCAAGAAGTACCCACAAAACACTGTCAAAATGCTTGCTACTAGAAGAATGTAAGCAATTTAACACATTACAAACATTTCCCAAATTTGGTTGAACACATGGACATAGCTTAGCAGGTTGACACAATTTAAGTTAGCTAGCAGCTTAAAGCCAACTTGAGCAGTATAAAATTTAAGAAGCTTATAAGTAGTTATTGAGAGAGCTACTTAAACTAGAGTCTACACTCAGAAAAAAGTCCAAGAACTTTGTACTTGAATTAACTACAAACTGTGTCAATAGTACGGTAAGTACGAAAATACTTGATTTAAGTACAAAATTCTTATATCAAGTACGATTTTTTCAATCCCGAAATACTTGATTTTAGACTGTTTTTGGATATATATTGAGTATGTTTTGAATTATTAAAATATTTTAAATCATACTTTTAGCTCATAATGGTCTTAAGTCAAGCCCGATTATGTCTCAAAATAAGTACAAAACATTC
Source organism: Lordiphosa andalusiaca (assembly GCA_035044965.1). NCBI lineage: Eukaryota > Metazoa > Arthropoda > Insecta > Diptera > Drosophilidae > Lordiphosa > Lordiphosa andalusiaca. The sequence continues at coordinate 762,011 of JAWNNM010002217.1, read as the reverse complement.
AATCTCCAAGTGAGTAATTTCTATTGCCAGCCCAAAAACATTCTAGGAAGAATATAAGAGTATTTCAACCAAGTACAAAAAGGTTCTTGGTTTGAGCCCTTGGTTTGTTCTTGAACAAGGTCTCTGTATTAAACCAAAGAAATGTCCAATGCCCCTACTCAAAGAGCATGTTAGAGCTACTGTAGCTGAGAAATTTGCCATCACTCCATTACAAATGTTCTAGAGCCAGTTGGGAATTTTAAGAACAGACTCGCTTAAAAATAATTTGTATCTTCTGTTTCGCACTTTGATAATAAGTCCACTTTGTACTCAAACTAACATATTTTGTACTCGCTTTTTTAGAATCTTTCATCTTACTGTGAGTACAAAATATTCTTGAGTCAAGAAGGTTTGTTCTCATTTCAATAATATTACTAGTCATATTTCAAGCTTAGAACGTTTCGTACTTAATTTATGTACACCCAAGAACGAATCATAATTGAAATTTCAAGTACAAAACGGGTTAAATTCTATCCCGTTTGGTCTAGAACGCCGGTAGCCTTTTTTCCTGAGTGTAGGATTTTTGATATGTTAAGCTGGTAAAAACCACCTTCGATTTAGTAATAGGACATATCTTAGAATTGACATAGGTAGTCTTCCATTTTGAAATGAGCTCCGTAGGAGGACTGACCGAAAAGGTGAGCAGTAACTGGACTCATAAAGTGTTGATTTCGATAAGCAACTGTCTTACAGAACTTTTTGACATACAACTTCTACCAAAAGTTCTTGTTTAATGATCGAATTTTCTTAAGTTTTTAACAACATTTTATCCCACATATAAACAAACATAAGGCATCATAAGGAAATTACTTAAGTAGTTTATCCACATATCGCCTGGGGACCCATGTAAGTAAGCTATTACTTCGTTATACAGAAACCTTAATGATAAATATCTCACATCTAAACACATCTTACGGCAAACAGTGACTATGTTTAGACATTAATTTCCGCTTCCATTCAAGCGAATATGGGGACGTGTACCGCATAACCGCAAGTTGGCGCTTGACGTTAATTAAAACTGCCAAACTGTCGACATTTTGTCATGGTTTCAATTGAAGTATAAATATTTTATTTGTAAATTTAGGTAAATATTATTAATCACAATTTAACGTAGGAGAAGTGGCACAGTAAATTAAGTAAAGAAGTTGTCAAGGTCACTTGCAGAATTCATTTAAACGGCATACAAATACAAGAATATTTCAACATCGCAGTAAAGCCACACAAGTTTGTTTCTCGGAAAAAAGAAACACGAGATGTTTGATAAGTACTCACAAACTCACACGTAACTGAATATGGCTGCAAATTTCACCAAGAGCCTAGGCAAAATGTAGTTTCTAACTATTTAGTTTGGCAGCTGGTTGATATCTGATGAAATGATTACTGTGTAACTATTTATCTGCAAGCTTTAATTTAATATGAAATACATATAAGACTGGGTGGTTTGAGTGCCAACCCAAGATGTGTGCTGGAATTTACAAAAGCTGCATAAACGGGAACCAATTTGAATTTGTTAAGGTTTTTTATTAATTTTAACCAGTAAGAAAGATAAAATTTCTGCCTATTATTCGATTTGATTTCCTTATATCTCGACCATCGTTCATTTGATCTTTAACAATACTCAGGCGGATTGATAAACTATCCTGATTATCAAGGAACGATCCACACTTAGACAGAAATGATTCCTTACATTTTTGGAATCTCGTTTTTATGACCTAAAACGAACTTTTTAAGCAATAATGACCTCCAAAAGGGTAATTACAGCGGGAAAAGAAATTTCCAAAAAAAACTTCATCTACCCGCAGTTATGCTGGGAACGGCTCAGCGCTGCCAGCGACGCAGGTGGTAACGGACATTCAAAGACCTCTGCAGGACATCATGACGGAATTGAAGTGGAGGGCTTGAAATAGGGGAGAACGACAATGGACCTCGCACCCGATTGTCACATCTCCCGATCACTCTGGCCAAGATACTCACCTAAAAGAACTTCCCAACTCCTACACTTTAGCAAGAACAGAATGAGAACTATGGTAGGAGTCATAACGGGGCACTGCACCATCGGTCAAATGGCCACCAGGATGCGCGTGCCCCACCTTGACTTCTGCCGTAGCTGTGGGAACGAGGAGGAAATAGAAAGCATCCATCACCTTCTATGCGACTGCCCTGCACTTCTAAGGAAACGCACCCAGCATCTGGGCAAACCATTCTTTGAAGACCTGGGCAGTCTGGCAAATGTGCCCCTAGAAGACCTGGTTTTTTTTGTGGATTCCTCAAAATGGATTAAATAGAGAGTTGGCGCAGAATCTGACCGTCACCACCCTCTACCCCCTCCCCTTCCAAACCCCCTAACCACTTACTAGGCATCACAATGGGCCAAAAGGCCTCCGCCGAGCAGCCTATTTGTCCTAACCTAGAAGAAGTATAAGAAGTATAAATACTTCTCAAACCTCCACATCTTGTCGTATCTGAGATCTGTGCGTTTATATGGAAGGCCTCGACTGTTGATACTGACAGAGAATATATAAACTTTATGGGGTCAGTGATGTTACCTTCTAGCTGCTGTATAAATTCGAATAGAATTGAATATACTCTGTATACTTTTGGTACAGAGTGTAATAATTAGACATCGGATATTCGGTAAATGGGTGTTTACACAAAATACCTGATTGGACACAAATTTATTTCAAGAAAAGAAGACTATTTAAAATCCTCATTCATGTTGCATATGTGACATATTTTCATATCTTTGACCTAATCACATATTTGAGAATATTCGGACCTATTTTGACCTGTTTCGACCTAGTTCGACCTTTTTTGGAATATGTCATATGCTTTTACATATTCTGAGAGTAAATATATGCTCCCAAGTAGGCGCCTCCAAATCTAACAATGCTGTTTTGGAATTCCCAAACGGATATGCCACTATTGACCATTGAGATACATTCAGTTGGTAGTCATTGATCACTGATAATAGAGAGTGGTTCCTCTTGAAACAGCTGTACGATCTACCAGACTCCTTTGTGGTGTTGGTCTCTGCAAAGGACTGTACATTTAAGCTAGTTTCGATTTAGCATATTTTTATTGAACTTTTTCAACAAACTGCACTTCCCAGCCTACTCTTATTAAAAACCACTCACAGGGGAAATTGCATTTCTCATCGCCGGAAATGGTTTAATCCACAAAGCAGACCCATTTTCCTAGCATTTTCTCTGCCTTTTCAATTATGTATGTACGCACGCATATCCATTACCAGCGTTCAGGGTCAACAGCTTTAATTGGCTGGTGGCCGCTGATTAAAATTCTGAAAACAATGAAAAACCAAATATTTGCCCGCTTTAATAGCATGGACTTTTCTCATTTTATTTTAATGAAATTTAATGAATTTGAGTATTTCGCCACGTTCTTCGGTTAACCGCATGACACAAGCTTGCAAAAACCCAATTAATTGACAAATTTAGTTTTAATTCGCTCTGTTGATATACTCTGAGGCAAAATGATGAAGAAGCAGCAGACGCCGCAGCACCATGGGAAATCTGCACATATTTCAATTTTCAATATTGCATACCAAATTGTTAAACAACTAACAAATGATTGTTGAAATTGAAGAGCATAATTTTCTGCTGCGAGTTAGAATAGACAAAAAATAATTGAGGAAATAACACTGAGGAAGAAGGCCTAGTATTTTGAAAAGATTGTCGCTATTCTAGATGATTTTTTTTTTTTGAACATGAATCTGAATCTGTTTACACTTTTGGTAATTTGAGATAAAAGCTTTTGAAATGGCTTTTAGGCTTGTTCTAGGGGAAACTTTTTCTTTTGTTTTTGATCACTGAGGTTTTATCGTAAGTACTACTTCTTTGCTTTAAGATTAACTATCCCAAATATTTTTACGATTTTTTCAGGCGATGATATGCTTTTGTTTTACTTTGTCTCAATTCGTATTTTTGCCTACTCTTTGCGATATTGTAAGTGTATTGATGCATTGTAATGATTTTATTTTAAGTTAAACGTTTTTCTGTGAAAATTTGTGACAAATTTATCTTTTAAATCCTTGTCTATCGCTGGCCTCCACTTTTTCATCTAGCAATTATCGGATTTCATCTTTAAAAAACGCAACGTCATTTGTTGCAATCCACAAATATGTACAATTTTGAAGATATTCAAAAGAGGAAACCGGCTGGTCCCCAAGGGCATCAGTCACCTACGAAAACAAACAGTAGTCGGAAGGAGCCGTGTCTGGGCTATATATCGGGTCCACCTAGTTCAGCTTTTCAAGGTTTTTTTTGATAGGTCGCCTATCATGTTTCCCAGAGGTGTCAAGGAAATAATTTCCTTGTACTGCCTTTGCTGATTTGCTTCAATGTTCAGTTCACACGCCTCAATTGAGTTTGCCTGTGATGGTTTCAACTGACCTAAACAATGGCACAATGTAGACTTCAATGCTATGTAGTGGGATATATTAGACACTTATGATTGTGACACTTAATTTTTAATTGCATATTTAATTCATTCCAATCAATGATTGCTCAGACAACAAAGTTATATGGGGTGGAAGTGGATACCAAACTGACATTGTGAAAATTTTTCTAAAACATTTCCCAATGACCTTAAAATGGTTTCTCAATAAACTAGACCCACTAACTTTCATTTGAAAAATATTTCAAATATGTCTGTATTTTGGGAACATTTCCCATGGTGCGCTGCCGAATGATGCTGATTGATGACAGCAACAGCTAATACAATTATTGTTGCATACTTATGAGCTGGCATGTTAAACATGGTGTGTGTATTCTCTAAGGTTGGTTTCCCGACTTAAGCTGCAAGGAAATTCAAATTTTACTCAAGCCAAATATTAAATATTAGGTATTTGAAAGGAATTAGGTATTAGGGAGTGAAAATATCTGAGGCTTTGCTAGGCTTGAGAAAATACTGATAAAGTCGTACTATCAAATTGTTAGAGAATGCAGTTGAAATAGCATGTAGTTACAGAAATTAGAAAACAGGTAGGACGGTCGCTTATGCCCGACTATAATTTGCTTTGTACCAATGAAAGTGTTTTCCAAATATACATTTTGTTGATGCTGATCAAGAAAGCAGCGCTGCTGTAACGAACACTCTTTCAACTCATAACTATCTTTGGTGATTGAAACATCGCCCATAAAGCGACCAAACAGTGACCAAAATATTAACCAAATGGTGGTCAAAATGTGACCAAAACAGTGACTAAAATAGTGTCCAAACAGTGACCAACACAGTGACCAAAATAATGAGCAGACAGTGAACATAAAGTGACCAGAACAGATATAAAGACAGTGACCATATAGTAACCAAAACAGTGGTGTTGGGTAAAGGTTGTTCATTTCAGTGAACATGTTCACTTGTTCTTTTTTTCAAAGTGAGTCAACTCAGTCAAATTGCTCAGTTGTTTAGTTGCTCATTTGTTCAGTTGTTCAGTTGTTCATTTGTTCAGTTGTTCATTTTTTCAGTTGTTCAGTTGTTCAGTTGCTACGTTGCTCAGTTGTTGAGTTGCTTAAGTGTAGAATAGCTCACGAGCCAATGTGTATTGAAATGAAAGACATACTTAACTGCTGAATTTAATCTGGCTTATAAGTTCGAACTGCTCGACGATTCCCGGAACTGCAGAGTTCTCGTTGTTGTTGTTGTTGTTCTGTCGGACAACTGGCTCCACTGCAGCCGGGTGTTTGCTTTTAAGGTGGCGGCTTAGATTGTTTAGTGAGTTACAACTTAAAGTAACACTGCAGTATTTACATTTTGCCGTTTTATTATACATTTTGGTGAAATGGTTTCAAACATCGCTGTGCTTTCCGGTCAAAGACATTCTGAATAAAGACAACAGACGAGACTGCCACATCAGAAGACTGCTTAACACAGAGTTGCCATACAGTCACCGAACTAAGTGAACAGTCACTGATCACCTCACTGAACAAGTTACTAAACAACTCTCTAAACAACTCACGGAGCAATAGAGACAGAACAAGAGCGGCTGAACAACTCTGAATGAACTACTCAAGGAACAATAGCAACAAGACTCACTGAGCGACTGAACAACTCTGGGTGAACAAAAATGAACAACTAATGAAGAACATGTTCACTTGCTCAGTTTAGTGACCTACTCAATTATGTTCACTCACTCATGAACAACCCAACACTACAAAACAGTGACTATATTGTGCCTGAGCTTAAAAGGGACTTATTCCGGTCAAACACAATAAAAAACGAGCAGGATCAGGAGTAATCCCCAGCAACTTCCAGCACTTTAAAAAGGTTCGGAAGAACTCGATGATTCTTTTTTGTTTTATCTGCGCATAAAAAACCGTAGAACTTTTTGGTTCTTTTGTTTTGTAGCTAAGAAATAGTTTGTTGACCATAATTGCTGCGATTTCCAAAACTTTCGAAGGTGCTCATTATGGATTTTATGCCAACACTTATTTGTTTAATGGGGAATGAATGAATTGCAATTTCTCTCATATGCTCTTAGTTTGACAACATTTAAGCCTCAAGTTGAAGATTTATACTCAACTTATGAACAGCATTTCAACAAAGTTATTGGAGCAAAATAGTCCCTGGCATCCCTGGAAATTGATGAATCGCAAGGTGTGCTAAATTCAGAATATACACCGTACTTTGTGCCAGCTTTCATGTCTTTATTAATTTTTGTGCAGACTTGTCATTGGCATTCTGTTTGACTTATATTTTGCATCCTTTTTGTCTGTTGGGACTGACAAAATAATTGAAATATTTTCCTACTCTGAATGATTCTGCAAATTATAGTTCATACGAATTGTAATTTAATTGAACAAACTCAATTATGTTGGCATAGTTGGTGGCGAATCAACGGCCATGGGTTGAATTAAAGCACAAAACTCAAATGTCATTCCTCGTTTAGTTTACAGGCTGAAACACACAAAAAGGACGAAATAAATGTTATGGCAGGATTAATTTTCGTTCAGGCTGGCATGAACAACACTCTGTGTGTGTGCTTGTGTGTGTGTGGCTTTTTGTGTAAATGTTATTAAAACTAATGACGTTTGCAACAAAACTTTCGCCTGCCTGGTTTCATTTTGTGCCCGGTCATCCAACGGGTCGTATGCTTAATGAAATTTTGTTTTGCCTTATGCCTTTTTGTAACTCAATTAATGGCCACAGCGGGACCAGATGCCGGCTCACTTTAAATTCACTTAGAACTTGCTCTCTGCTGATGCCTTGGCACCTGCAACTGCTTTCCGTTTCCCTTTTTCAGATGTTTTTTTTTTCTTGTTGTTGTTGTTGGTTTCAAATTTGGTTTAGAAGATCCCGGCTAATGGCCGTTGGAAAGTTTTTGCGCCTCATCGTTGACCCACAAATAGTCAAACATAAAAATCCCCATTTGGGCGTAGACTGAGAGGCATAAAAATGTTCTGGCAAGTCCTGGCCCAGCAATTTCTACAGTTTCTTTGCTTTTGCATTTCCTTTTTACATTTTTTTTCCCTTTTTTATACGGCTGCAACGTGAAAATGTCAGGCACTCTAGCGGCTCAAGGTATCTGTGGAAGGGAGAGTGGAAAACCATTTGAATAAAATATAAGACGAGAAAAGTTAAGTGTAATATAAAAGCCACAGCAGGCCATGCCTCTGGAAAGGAAAATTGAAATTGTGTTGCTTTCTTCTTGATACTGGAATCGTTAGGGGAGACATTTGCCATGATGAGTGCACAATCGGGTATGTAGTATAAGCAGGAATTATGTGATTTTCGGCTTTGTTAAATTTAATGCGATTCTTCCACTTTGCATTTAAATAACACGAGTTTGAAGCTGGACAGTGTTGGTCTGTCCCTTAATTGGTGTGCCATTTACAAGATGTGTATGTAGTTTGGGGTCTGGAATATCGGGTATATAAAGATATATCTCTTATTGTATAATAGTCTTACATAATTGTTTTGTGATTTTTTTTAAATATGACAGGAAAAAGAGAGTTAATGGATGGGTGTAAAGAGAAGTAAGGACAGTTTTTTGTAATTGGAGCTGTCGATACTTCAAAACAGGTGAGCAATCGACGGCAGCAACTTTCTGAACACATTGCATTCCATTGTTTCTGAGTGTCCGAAATAATCGAAAACGCAATGCGAAGAACAAGTTAAGTGGTGTCTGCAAAAATAGAGGAGCAGGCGAGTAATCGACGCCAACCATTTCATATGAACTTGGAATAAGAAAACGTAGTAGTCTTAAAATGAATGTGAAATAAAGTCAAGTTTCCTTTTCGTAATAAATAGTATGTACTTCTAAGGGTTGAAAATGTTATGCCCCCCTGCCTTATTAATGCAATATTCCTCGCCTTGCCAACCCACTGAAGTCCAATGCAAAACAGTTGACCACCAATCAAAGCTTTCAAATCCATTTACCTAATTAGTAGACAAATCGCTGAATGTGAAAAAAATAACCAGGTAAGTAAATATACATAAATTATGTGAATAACCAAACAAGCCGAGTGCGTAAATGTGTTAATTTGGCTAAGTAAACTTATTTTGCAATTTGTTTTTCGACTTTCTAAATTAATGCAACGGTTTGTTGTTTCTTTTTTTGGTTTCTTTCCGCCATTTTATTTCTTAACCAATTCGCCATTGCTGCGGTTTTCTAATGTTGGTGTGTTGTTGTTGCTTTTTGTTTTGTTGTTTGGTCAATTTTCTGTTTGCGCTTCAATTAACAACAACTTGTTACATGCGCCAATTTGAACTTACGCTTTAAACAGAAAATAAATACAAAAAACAAAATCCAAAGAATCGCCAAAAGCTGGGTAAGTCGTACATTTTCGTCGTCTCGCTTTATTTTGGTTTTGCTTTGCTTTGCTTGCAAAAAGAAAAAAAAAAGCCCTCGTTTTTTTTTTTTTGGAGGCGGGTGTTAATTCTCTTGGAATTTATTTTGGTTTTACAACATTTACAGGTGCCGCACACAGCCACAGTGAAAGACGAGAAACACCCCAGACGGCAGAGTGTGGGAAAATGTGAGAGGCACCTGCCAGGCGGTCTGGCCACGCCCAACTAAATATTTGCTGCATTTTCTGCTTATTCAGGACAAAGGGAAAAGGAATTCTTTGTAAGAAGATAAATGCCTTGAATTAAATCAAATAATGTGCCATTTATTTTTGTGTGCTCAGGTATTCAAATTTTAATTACAGCGAGTGGGTGGACTCCTAAGCTGTGAGATGGCCCAATAAGAATCCAATTTTGTGTTTTTTTTTTTTTGCCGAGGATGTACCTTATAACCGAAAAAATTGGTTCCATTCAGTCAAAGAGAGTTCAATCAGAGCACCAGTTAAAGTAATTGAAAATTAATCAACGATTAGCAAAATATATGAAATATTTTAAACCTTTTTTTAAGTATGTATAAGTATAGCATATTTTGCAGGGCATTTATCAAGATTATTTTGCTGTGTATAAACAGGGTATTAAAGTGATCAGAAAATGTAGATTCTTGACAAGCCAGTAAAGCACTGAAAAGGCCAGTAAAATATATCATATTTCCCTTCTAGACTCGTTGGGTAAAGTTCTAGTAAAACTCAGAGAAAGCTGAAATCAAAAATATTTTTTCCCAATTTCACTTTGGTTGTTGGTGATTCCAAATGATTCTTGAATCCTTTTCCGAAATGGTCAATCATTTATACATTTTTGGAAAGTTGACCGTCCAATTGCTTAAAATATATATTTTGTCCCTCGTCGGAAGGGAAACATATTTGTTTGTTTTGGCTCTGCTTGATATTATGATTAAGTCACATTCCATAGCTCTGAAATTAATATTACCCAATATTTATACTATTTTCTTAAGTAAAGATTTATTATCCTAAATACATGTGTTCAAAGTTACCATTTATAGAACCGCCCATACGAATGCAATGTATGTTGCTGAGAGTTTTCATAAGAATGCAATACAAATTTCTTACTTCGACTCCGAAAAATTCGTTTTACCCCAAACATGCTGACATTTTGTCGTCCTACTTATCTCTCTCGTCAAAGAGAGATTTCCACAAACAGTATACCAGAGCTGTAATATAAACATTACTTCCCGTATTTAATTACTTTTCATTACTTCTCTCTATCCAGACAATGAATAAACAATTCCTGATTCCATTTTTTTGTGTACTCTGTACCAAAGGTACACAAAAGTATGCAACAGCCAGAAGGAAGCATCTCCTCCGACCCCATAAAGTATATATATTCTTGATCAGTATAAACAGTCAAGTCGATAAAGCTATGTCAATGCGTATGAACGCTAAGATCTCAGAGACGATAAGATAAAGAGGTTTGTCTTGTATAAGACAAAAACTTCTTATACTTGCAGGCAGATTAATTTTAATTTTAATTTTTGCTACGCCCCCGAAATTTTTAGAAAAAAGTCCTTTCCTTAAAACGATTGCTGAACACATTTAAAGCATCAAAGCTGAGGCAAAATCAGGACCTCGTTCCTGTCGTAATTCGGGTGCTGAATTCAAATAGATTGTCCGTTTTTCCCCCGCACGTGTTTCTGTTTTTGGGTCCCGTAGCCACATTTATTAACCTCTTGAAAAGAATTTTTGGTTTTACATAAACTAAGTTGTAGTTGAGTTCAGTTGAGTTTGGTTTTGTATCCTAAAATAGCATTATTTTGATTTAAAAATGAAAAATAATGAACTTATAATTATAAATTCTTATAATGAATCTGGCACCAACTGCAATCTGAGCTGTAACCTTCTTGAAGTACTGAACAAGATTTGCCATTCAGGAAACTTTACAAAACCCAAACTATAGACTTCAGCTGGCACCACTTTCTTGTGTTTGTAAAGGATACCCATATGATAAGCACGGTCAAATGCCTGTTGCTCATCCAAAAACACTTCCAAGGCTCTTTTGTTGCTTTCATACAACTCGGCGATTAAATTGGTGGTTCGGTTTAGTTACTCAGAAGTCCCAAGCGACTTTCAACATCCAATTTGATAATAGGGAATCGCTTTTGTAAGAAAAATTATTTCAGTTAAGGATTCAGTTGATCAGTTGATTGTACTGGTGTAACAGTTCACCCAGCGTGGCCGAGCAGATGTTGTTTTGCGGTGGTATCCAGTCTCAGTTTAGACAGTAGAATGGGAGTGGTAAGAAACCGTATTGAAAAGCGGTCGAACCGGTTCGAACCCGGAATGCCGAATTTCATTTTACTGTGAGCCGAACCTTGAACCGAACCTCTTTGGAATTAAAAGCTGGACCCGAACCTGTTCCGAACCTAAAATATCGGTTCGGTTCAACAAAAATGGTGGACATGAGAAAAATTGGCATTTTGTATGGAGATTCCATCTGTTATCTAGTTGGTTTTTGGCAACAGAGTTTTAAAAAGGGCCGCAAAGTGAATTAAAAAACCTACAATAGCATAGAGAGCTACGTACAATATTCCCATCTATAGTAGCCTCTGTTTTTTAAGATCCTTTTTGAACCTTAACCATTGGTAAATTTTGGTTTGAGCTAGCGTTCCGGAGATCCAAAACAATGAAAGGGTTTGCAGCCCTGGAAATTATATATATTATCAAAAAGTGACTTTTATTTGGCTGTGTGAACTGCTACACTGGTTAAAAAATGAGGCTGCTTACATGTTGTCCAGCTCTTGATGCTCTGCTTCTAATGTAATCTCAATTAAACAAGCTGTGCTTTAAATATGTAATATACTTCATAGACTCAAAATATCACCAATGATACTTTCTCCCACATAACACTTCAGCTGCTTCCTACCCTCCCAAAATAAAAAACAAGCTCCATATTTCTTTCAGTTTTTACTTGCTTTTATCACTTATTCATAGCTGCAATATTACAAACAATTTGACATTGACACAAGCTTAATTCATAACTAATTACATTTCTATAGATAAATTTTAAGTTTCAAATATTCATGCTAAGAAGAAAAACAAAGAGAACTACACACGAAATCTTTTAGATTTAATATTTAAACTAAAACCCATTTCTTTGCTCAGCTGGAAATTCTCACCGTTTCGATGCCAATCCAGTTAACTAATTGTGAAGTGCAAATCGAATTTTGGCCAAAACAAATGCACAGATCCATGGACAAAATATGGTTTATGCATAATCAATGGATACATAAAACGGGACATAAACGAGAATCGTGGCGATTAGCTTAAATTGCACAAAATCCGCAGAAGGACCCTCGCCCACTCCTGCATTGCATTACACAGACAATAAACCAATAAATGAAAGCCATCGACTGGCACATAAAGGAAAGTGGGGAGACCCCAGACAACACACAAGCAAATTTAATGGCTTTAGGGATTGACATAAGTGTAAGTGCCCCAAAGATGATGCTGGGTAGGATTTGGCGTAGGTTCCTGCCCCTGCGGTGCCTGTGGATGCAATTGCAGCTCCTGCTGTAGCTGTTGCTGTGGCGAGACGGCAGACTCAGGCACGGGCAGGGTCAGGGGCGGTGCTGGTGGGGCCAACGCGGGGCCATAGTGAGAGCTGACAAAACTCTGCCCTGAGTAGCCCTGCAATTGCTGATGCTGCTGCAGCTCGTAGTAGGCGGAACACTCTGCTGGCACTGTGGAACTGGCACTGGAGCATCCCGACGACAGCGAGGCGGATGAGTTCAAAGGCGGCGAATGTTGATGATGATGATGATGATGATGCGTCATGGGCAGCATTTGATCCATAAGATACTGGTCAATTTCCTTGGGATCAATGTCATCGCTGTTGGCTGTTTTGTAATTTAAGGCTCCATTGGAGGGTGGAGCCGCGGCAGCTGTGGCCGCTGAATTTGGCTGCTCTGATGTATAACCATAGCCCGTATACACTGCCCTGGCTCCGCCATAGCTGTAGCTGTTGATGTTCTCGAGGAAGTCCATTTCCTGCTGTGATGTCTGATGATTGCTATAGCTGGCCTCGCCCAACGAGATGTACTCTCTGCCCTCATCCAGGAGTACGCCATAGTCCTGATTGGAGACTGTGCTGGGACCATTGACTGGCTCACTCAATTGTCGCAGAAGCAGGCTGGAACTGTTGAGATGTTTGACAGAACCACTACAGGGTGTATCTGGCGGGGTTAGGGAGGATAGGGAGCTGGCCGTTGAACAGGGTGAGTCGAGGAGAGCGCGTTCCGTGTCGCACAGACCCTGTTCCATGAGACTAGCCGCACAGGCATTGTTTAGGGATTTCATGAAGGCCTCATTGTTGAACACATCCGAGCTGGAGTTGCTGCTTGTCGAGGGGCAGAGATTAAGGCCGGAACCGGGGGCTAAGCCATTTAGATTTGCACTGGTGGCTTTGCTGCCGCGTCTAGAGGTAGAATTGGTGGATGAACGCGGCGGCCTGCTGGCGGCCTCCTCCACTCCAGCTGTTCCCGCCGCCGACTGCATCACCCTGGCCTTTTTTCGTCTGGGCTGGTATTTGTAGTCGGGATGCTCTTGCTTGTGCGTCATACGCAACTTCTCGGCGAATTCCATGAACGGCTTCTTATCGCTATCTTTCAGATTTCTGCAAAAATAAAAGCAGAAGATAATCGTTTCGTTAATTTATGGCCCGTTCGGGGAGGAGTCCGTCTCATTTATTGGTTTACAAATTGGTTGCCCAATAAATTGACAAGCAATCCAATTAACCGAAGCGGATGCTTCCCGCTTATCTGCCGTCCCAAGAATCAGTTCTTATCGCTGGTGTCAGCCGCAGCGCTGAACTGTGAAATTTTAATTTTAAAAAAGGAACGAGAATTAACCACCAGATTCAAGTGACGCCGCTTAGTCCGCTGCTGCTGCGTGGAAGGGGCACGCACAGATGAACTATCCCCCGTTTAATTGCTGAGCATTTCCTTGTGTATTTTCTGCTAAAACTCAATGCCATTAAAAAAACACTTTTCCATTATTTACTTTGTCCTTGGCTGCGACGCGTCGTCTTGCATTTCCTCTCATCGCATAAAAGCATAAAAAAGACACTTCTGAAAGTGCAGCTTCTTCCCCCCCACCCCCCATTCGACTCAAGCACCCCATTATGGACGAAAACTCACTTCCACAATTTGCCCAGCGATTTGCTCAGCTCGGAATTTTGCAGATGCGGATATTGCTTGGACATGACACGGCGAGCAGCTTGCGCCCAGACCATAAACGCGTTCATCGGACGCTTGATGTGCTCCTTTTTTCGATCGGTGGGCGCCCTGCGAAAATAATAAAAAAAAAAGTTGGAAAACAATGTTAAGTTTTTGGCCACTGACTTGTTGTTGTCCCTGATTAACATTAATTGCAAAAAGACGCTGGAAATTATTTTCGAAATAGCGAAATTCGCGAATAATGTCAAACTGAAAATTGCAATTAAAACTTTTATCCCCCCCCCCCCCCCCTCCTCGTGGCCAAGAAAATCAGAGAACAAGTGCAAGTCCAGAGGGCCAGAGCAAAGTTCAAGAGTGCAGAGCCAGAGCCATGGATGAGACATCTAAGCCCTTCAAGTGACTGAATGCGTCAGGGAAATGAAATTTAAATGTTGGGCAAAAGTTGTCGATTTGAGGAAAAGACAAAAGCAAATATAAACTTATGTTTAATTTTCATATTTCCTTATATAAATGTATATTAAAGATTGTTAAATAAAGAAAACCAATGTATACAAAGTCCGGTTTCGGACAACATAAGCCGAAGCACCGCTTACAACGAAACGATTGCATTATATATCTGTCTATCGATAACATTAAGAAATGGCAGAAATCAATTTTATACTCTAAACCTACACAGAGTATATTTAGTTTGTGCAATCGCCATAAAGCAAATATATTATTGATCAACACCAACAACAACGTCGATATACACTCAAAAAATGTAATTACAAATTTTTAAAAATTCTCTTAGGATAGAAAATATCTTAAATCTTAAGAAAAATTCCATAGAAATTCTCCCTAAAATATCAAAAACGAGAGAGATAAGCTAACTTCGTCTGTATGTAAGATTTTATACCCACAACAATTTTTTTTCCACCACGACCCATTTTCCGACCGATCGTTCGTATGGGAGCTATATGATATAGTCATCCGATTTGGACAAAACAATTTAAAACTGGGATAAAGCATGTGAAACAAACATATACACAATTGCAGGATGCTACTATTAAAAACAAAAAAGTTGTTCTAACTAAAACTAGTTTTCAGACCTATCTTTTGTATGGCAGCTATGCCATATAGTTGTCCGATTTTCATCAAACTTTGCAGAATTGTAAAAAAGCATTAAAAACTCATGAATACAAAGTTCTGAGACGTTTCCATTGAAAAGAAAAAGTTTTTCCCACTAAAACTAGTTTTCCGACCGATTATTCCTATGGGAGCTACGAAATATAGTCATCTGATCCGGTCGAATCCGACATGTTAGTAGCGTGCAGCAAAAATAAGACATTGTGCAAAATTTCAGCCCAATAGCTACAAAACTAAGAGTCTAGTTTGCGTAGAAACAGACGGACAGACAGACGGATCAAGAATATATATGGGTTACTTCTGGGCCAAATTATAATATCCTTTGAAGAAAATCTCCTTAAAATTTTGAGCGGTTCAAAAACTCTGTATCCCACTTAACCAGAAAAGTTCTTATTTCAGATCGGTTTGCACCCCTGTATTTTTTGCCATTTTTCTCTCTATGTACTATTTGTGTTTTGTGTTCAAGTCTCAAATACTTCAATTTTTTTTCGAGTGTTGTTTTGATTTACAGAGAATTAAGGACGAAGCCTAGAACTTTTCCCAGCCACCACGCACACTTTCCTTTTTGGGATTTGCCAATAATTGAATTGCCGCCCACATTCAAAAAAACAAAAAATAAAGCTGACGAGGCATCATGCCCATGCATAGACACCTCCACATTGTTTTTATCTAAGAATGTATCCATTTTTTGTTTGGCATGTTGTGCTCAAAGCACAAATAGAAAGGCTCAAATTCAATCAAATACTTTTTTGATAGCATGAGACCGATTTCAGCCATTATATACATCGTACGGGGCGCAGACTCTGCTTCTATTTTTCGTATGCTACTTTTACGTGTATATTGAATTATTCATCCTAAATCAACATAATCAGGGCAAGAGATTTGTTAGGTAAACCTTTCCATTGAGATGAGTGATAATGCGATTTGCGAGTCGATTCGATGTGCCTGGATGCGTTTTAAGCCAGACACAAAAATGGGAGTGTTTCCAATCAATGCGAATCAATAAACAACATACACCGAATGTACTCTAAATCTCAACAATTAAATTGAAAGCAAACACTCGGAATAGCAATTTTCACTATATTTATGAATATACCAAATTTTCTATTTATAGTGGGAGGGAGTAAATTTATTGAAATGTTTTCTAATTCAATTTGAGGCAGATTATTGTACATTCTATTATGTGTGCCTAAATCAATTTTGCATTGGCTTCAAGTAGCTAATCAATTTTAATGATTATTGTTGTATACTTCCATAAACATTTTTGGTTTTGATTCATATTAATATTTGTAATGGTTTTGATTGTGATGCAGCGGGTAATGTGTGCGCCTGCTACTCCGAATATTCAATGAACAAGTAAGAAAAGTCGTTCATTCAAAATTTAAACAGAATGAAGTTTTTTTTTAATATAAATTCATGAATTGTAAGTTATTTTATGCATGGCTGCCATACGGGTCTGAGATCTGTTTAGGTTTTTCGGTCCATCAAATCGTACCCAGATCTTTACCTTCTAAGCTGCTAACGGATCCCATCTGCTTGGAAATAAGTTCGGTTTGAAAAATCACTATATTCCTTTTATCAAATAAATGTCAAATTTTTTTACCAAGAACATCTCCATGATCTTAGGTTTGATAAGTAAAGCAAACGGTCTATGAACTGAGACTTACATATTCCAACAGTTTCGAATCCCTAGATTGAACCTTCTCTCGACCTTCAGAGGTTTGCCGCTATGATATTTTGTAGTGTTTTGGAACTATGGTCCTTTGATGATAGAAATCAGTTAGAACACTGACATTTCACCTATAAAATCTATATATCTTATAAGGCGCAGAAAGGACCAAACTCCACGAAAGTGAGGGTATGTAAGTAACTGTACTCTAAAAGATATGTTAAGTTCGACATCGATTTATCACTAATACATACATAAACGGGACACACACATATTTTTTTTATAAAATACATACCAACTATGGGGAAATCAAAGGAATATGTGTAACTAAATCTCAAAACTTTAACTTAAGCAGCGCAAAACACAATACATTTTAAAGGCGTGAAAATGTTTTTAGATGTGGATGGATAAGTATTGTTAGTTTTGCACGCTCACGAGACTATCGATTGTGACTATCGATTAGAAAAATATATAACAAAAATTTTAAGAAATTAAAAGCATCATCAAGATTTGACCCAAAAAATTTGTATTTTACTGCCTAATTGGCAGAATCAACCACTGTGCGTCCCAATTAAGGTAAGTAAAAAATAAAATTGATAAGTTGTATTTCAAAATCAATCACATACTTTATTATTTTTTTCGGTATGGATGTCCTTAATTCTAGTCCAAAAATCCTAAGCAGCTAGTTTAGGCAAAATGACCCACTATAATTGGTAATTTTGGGCCATTCTAGGCCATGTTTTTATTATTTACAATATTTACACAATATTATTTATTGTGCAAAAGTATGTAACAGCCAGAAGCATCTCCGAACCCATAAAGTAAATATATTTTATATCATCATCAACAGCCGAGTCACCATAGCCATGTCCGTCTGTTTGCATAAACACTCAGATCTCAGAAATGGTAAAGGTTAGACTTGCGTGGGATAAAAACTTCTTCAGATCAAGCTTACGAAAAACGTCAAGTCAAGATAACGAATCGTATCTTCCGGACATATTTAGTTATTAGTATTATTCATCGATCTGCCGAAGAAATGGTGAAGATCGGATGAACAATTGTCGAGTTATAGTGAAAACAAACATTTGGGCTGGGCAGCACCAGCTGAAGCGGCGATGGGCAGCACTTAGCACTTACACAGTTTTATAGGTACAGAGTATATTGGCTGACTTTCTTACTTGTTGTCTGAGTTAACCATTTAAATATCGGTTCATTCGATTCAATATGAATGTTTTAGATTTATGTTTTCATCGGTTCTTTTCGGTTTAGGTCTTCGGCTTGCTGCTTTTATAGCTTAAGCCGAGTGGTTTATGTTTCCAGGACTCCAGTTTTGCTCTCACAAGTCATTTGCAGTTGCTCAAAATGCTTATATCCAACCAAATTCTGCGAAACTACTTAACCGAGATTGCTCAACTGCATTTTCATACCGAATGTGTGAATTCAAGTTGCTTTTGTCTTCAACTCCTTTACCTCCCATTAGCAGCTGGCCAGAGCCATTGGTCTGGGCTTAATTACAATTCTGCTTGAGCTTATTAAGCGATTAAAAAAAGAAAAAAAAAAGGAAAACCAACGGGAGGCGAAATGTATGGGGGATGTTTGGTGGAGCTGGAGGTGGCTGCTGGGGTTATCTGTCTTTGGTATCGTCGGCGGTATATGTATATACCCTTACCCTTTGCTAAATATTGAAACAATAATGCTCGTACCCATGTGTGTGTGCGTGTGTGTGTGTGTGCGGGTGTGTGTGTGAGCAATCAACTCTCACGCTTGACAGCCCGCTAATCAGAATCAAGTGATGTTCGCTTTGCTGCATTCACTTTTCAGACTGAGAGATGAGGCACTTGGCAACTCAAGCACATCTTCATGTTGCAGTTGTTGCATTTGGAGATGCGTAAATCTCATTAAGTGATATCCTCAAGTGGCCGTTAGCTTGCACATATGAGAAATGAGCGAGAATGGCAAGGAATTTGGTTTCCCTTTTTTTTTTTTTTTTTGCATATTTTTGTTGTTTATCAGCAAACGGGCCATTAAGCGCACAACGAAAATTTGAAATGGACCACAGCGCTCCGGCAATCCCACATCGCTGGTTACACTGGGTGGGGAGGGGACTGGGGCGGCGGTATTGACAGCTCAAACACAAATTTCCATTTCCAATTTGTAAGCTCATGTAAAGTTGAGGACAAATGCGTCTAATTAGCATGGGCGGTGGCGTTGTCGGCAAACTTAACGATTTTCACAAGTTCACAAAATAATAAAAATGAAAAAAAAAAGAGAGAAACAAAATTTATAAACAAATTGCAGCCGCCGTTTGCTGCAGTTGCAAGTGTTTGCTTAGGCAGGTTGCCGTACACTTTCCCACGCACCCAGCCGCCGTTTTTATGATAGTTTTGTCATTCAAATTGTATCCAACGGATGCTGCCTGCTCCCTCTCTCTCTCTCTCTCTCTCTCGAAGTATTGCTCTCTCACTCTATGGTTGTGTTTGCTTGCTCTTTTGTTAGACCAAAAAGACCAAGAAAAGGTGGTCAAACATAGATAAGGCGATAAGGAAACAGTTGCCCAGCTTGGCCTCAAACTGTCTCAGTTTCAACCCCCCCTCTCCCCACACCACCCGGAACCCCTCCTGAGAATTGCACTCCAAGATGCTGCACTTTCAGTTTGCTCAGCTTTTGTTGTTGTTGTGGTTCGTGTTGGAAGAAAAGGCCACCGCCACAGATGTTGTTTGCCTGGCGTGGCATTGACTTTGAATGTGCATTTGGGTTCTCGGAATAAAATGTGTGTATCTTTAGTCTTGGGGCAGGTTGCGGAAGGAAATGGAAGGGATGGACTTGCCGATATCAAATTTAGGCCGTTGCCTTTTTAATTTAAGCCACTTCATTCAAAGGGCACACTTTGGCGTTGCTTTTTTGTCTTTTTTTTTTTCAATTTCCAAGTCAATTTATTTTTACAACGAGTGTCGTCGCCTCACTCCAGAGAGATGAAAGCCAAAAGGACACGCCAGTGTGTCCACCATAAACCGGATAGGCGTGAATGGGAGGCGGAGGTGGGAGTAGGAGGTGGGAGTAGGAGCTGGTGCTGGTGGTGAATAGAGCACGCAATGAAGAGCGACAGCTTAAGTGCCAGATCCGGCAAAAAGTTGTTTGCCATTGGTGTTGTTTTTTTTTATTAAGGGCAAGTTCAATCAATGCTGGAGGATGCAGGCTATTTGTGTCCCTGACATTTGATTTTTCGATGTCACGGAGTGCCCTGAATTCGAGGTCGATCACGAAATCAAATGAAACTAAGCAGCAAAATAATTGATTATCATGTTTTGCATACAATTTTTGGAGCTGCGCTCAGCCGAAATTGGACTAAAATTGGGAAATTTGCATTAAAAAAGATGTCAAAGGCGATTCACTTGGATTCTAAAAAAACAAAGAAAATATACGGATTTCCGGTACAGTGGTTCGAACCCAAATTAACGAATTGTTAAGGTTCGGAAATTTTTTAATTACCAAAATATTGTTAGACTCTTGCTTTTGAGAATTATTCAAGAAGCTTTAGGGTCGAGTCCACTCTCCTGGCCATTTAAGGAGTCAGTCGCACCAAATAACAGATGAAGTCTGTAGACAGAAGGTCAAATTTTTGTGTCAGTTTTT
This sequence comes from Lordiphosa andalusiaca, assembly GCA_035044965.1. Taxonomy (NCBI): domain Eukaryota; kingdom Metazoa; phylum Arthropoda; class Insecta; order Diptera; family Drosophilidae; genus Lordiphosa; species Lordiphosa andalusiaca. The sequence goes on along the minus strand of JAWNNM010002217.1, from coordinate 741,495 downwards.
GGGTTCGGAACAGTTTCGGGTTCAGCTTTAATTTCTAAAGAGCTTCGGTTCAAGGTTCGGTTCATAGTAAAATAAAAGTCGGAATTCCGGGTTCGAACCGGTTCGGTTCAAAACCGGTTTGCAGCCCTGCTATGAACCCAACCTTGAACTGAACCTCTTAAGGTATTACAGCTGATCCTGAACCTGTTTCGAACTTAAAATTCCGGTTTGGTTCTACAAAACTCATAGTCATACAAAATTTGACCTGGTTCCTAGCGACTTCTTCTAATATCCTGATGGATCTGGAAGACTGAGTCTTATAATCGGCAGGAAAGTTTAATGTAAACATCTATAAATATGTTCTGAATAATGATAAGAGTCCCCCACCCACATATTAGCCTCTGTTTCTTAATACCTCAAAAGCTTATTGAATGATTCATAAAATGAGAGCTTGGCATTACTATGGAAACATTCTTCATTTTTAGACTACGAAACTGAATTTTCTTAAGGGTCCAGCAGTTCGAAATTTATACTTCGTCACAATACTTTCAATAAATACAAAACACTTTGTCATTGCTTTGATGCTCATGAGCTATATGAAACTGGCTGAAACAACTATGGGCAGCATTTGACACACCTTAACACTTTGAGTTGTAAGTAAAGGTACAGAGTATGTAATAGTCGGGTTTGATTGTTCTTGTTCTTGTTTTGTTTTCGATTCCTGGCGTCTTTAATGTTGCCAGCTGTTAATATTATTTACTTCATCTCAATTTTATCATACTTCAACAGCTTCATACATTTGGCCAGCCAAATAATCATAGTAGAGGTGACATCTATTGGTTAGCTTGGGAAATCACTTAACTAGAATTCTTTGAAGCGAAAATTATCTAGTTTATTTGAAATCATAATTTATGTATAAACTATGGGAGGAGCCAAACCTAACATTCCTCTATGTTCTTTACATCTTTTGGATCTTAATGAATATTTGATCTTTTATTATAATATTTTCAAACATCCAATAGATGTGAATGTCCGTCATCTGTTATTAAAATCTGTTCTTAAACTGTTATTAAAATCCTTTTGATATCCATTTAATCTTACTGTCATGTCTACTATGTCAATAATATATTTTTAATATCCATTTGATCTGAATTACATATCTAATTGATCTTAAGATCATTTCAACCAGAAAGTGCGTTCTCTTTATTTGTTCTACGAATGAAGTGCTTGACGTATACCTCCCTACCTAATAATTTATTAATGATTGGAGTATTTTAAATGAAAAAGATTATTTCAAATATAAGAAATTTGATTGAGTAAATAACCTCCGAATATCCTAAAAAGTATATTTAAAAAATTGGATCTTGAAATTAATATTTTAAATTTGCTTACTCTTAACAATTTTCGTTGCAACAATCATGAATGCCAAGTGTACACATCACAATGGGCCATAACTGCATTCAGCTGCTAAAACCTTCATCACTTGACAAACAACGAACAAAATCAAAGAAAGTATATCACATTTTTTGGAATGCAGAATATGTGAAGCTCTCACAACTCTGTTGCTTGGTGTAACTCGACTGGCAGAAGGAAGCCGTGCAGTTTGCATTTGACAACGACTGAAATTCGCATATTTGCCATCAATGGCAGCCGACAGGGTCATGTTCATGTCAGAACCACAACCCACCCATTGCCCGCGGGAGGCCCGCACACACGCACACACACTCACACACTCACAAATCCCTTTCTCCCATTGGTACACCCTTTTTTCAATGGCATATCGAGCGGATGTTTAAGCTCTGGATGAGCTTAGGGAAAAGCTTCAAATTTTATGCGCAAAATGTTGTTTAATATTTTGCCAAATGCTCTCACTCAACTTGATATTCCACTTCATTTCCGCCAAACCGACAACTGGATATATTTGGGGATACGCAATAAATTCTCCTCCCCCCTCCGTGCCATCCGCCAGCTTGTGCCGGTGTACACGTGGCCGCAATTGTCCCTTACCTGGTCGTAAAACCCTTGATGAGGACACAGCGCGAAGAGGCGAGACGAAAACGTTTTGTAAATGCTCGTTCGCCTGGCTCTCAGCGGGCGGCAGGATGCGAACTGCGCCCCAAAGTATGCAAAAATCTACGCAGACATGAGTTCTAGGTTGAAAAGTTTCGGAGCCTGGCTGGTGGTTCGTGGTTATGGCCACCGCAGCGCAAGCGGCCATCCAACAACACCAACAAAATCAATATTTGTCTTGTAAGCCGCACGTGTATCACAGTTGTTGTTGCGGTTCTTGCTGGCGGTGGCTGTTGCTTCGGCTGCAGAAACTTTTGAGAAGCGAAAGGCAACCACCAGGAGCATGTTCATTGGTGTACACGGCATTGCACAGTGGTATTAGACGAATGGCGATCCTAAAATTAATTATGAAAATATGTTGATTTTGTGTAAGATTCCCGTGGGGCTGAAGGAATTCAGAACAACGCTAGCCAGTTGGGAGTTGTTAGATGGTAGTGTTTCGTGTCACAGACACGCACGACTAAACACGATGTGTTCGTGTTGCAGGATCAGAATTCGTGCATGCATTCGTGTGTCTATGTGAAGACACTACTTAACACTACAGAAAGCTCAGAAAGTTTTATGTTTTGAAGAATCGCGAACATCCATGTTTACTCAATAACTTGGAAGAAACTAAAAAAAACACTGCACACCGAAGTAGCTGGGCATTGTTTAACCGAGCTTAAATCAAGCACTGCGCCTGATCTTCATACTGTCTAAAACTGTCATACTAAAACGTTAAAGACATTTTGGTAGATTATTCTTACCAACACATGAAATAAGAAATAAAGTTGTGCGAGTCGTAAACTTGCCCTTCGTATTAAAGTCGTGTTGTGTTGAAAATATGTAACGTGTCCATCTCTAGTTTGGATCTCTGGGCTAGTGCCCAAGGCCTAATAAAGCGATGGTCACTCTAGAGACAAAAAGCGACAACTGTGACAGCTGTGACTTTCTATGGTATGCGTCTTTTAATGCAAAAGTCTTTCCACTAGGCGACAAGGCTATTTGCTAGATAACTGTCCAAATGTATGGCTATTTTCTGCACTATGATTTTGTCGCGCGTTTTCTCTTTCTCTCTCTCACTCGCACTTGATGGTCGTGTGCGCTAAGATGCAGACGATTGCATGTCTTGGAGGTCTCAAGCTTAAGAATATTTATAAAAATCAAGCCATACCTTGGAACTGAAAAGGAAAAAAGAAGGGGATCATCCCATGAGTTAGCCATTCAGTTTACATTTTTAGGGCTTGATTTTAGATCGCCCTTTTTTACAGTTCAAGACTTTGATTATCCTCATGGGAAAAAGTTGTCGAGCTACATTCTGCACACCTCTGAGTGTGTGCAAGCAGCACAATGAGCTGAATATATTAGGCTGAATGCATTCCTCTCTCTCTCTTTTTTCTTCTAAATTCTAAATTCGTTGCACCATTTCCACATAATTGCTCCACCGTTCAAGCAAACTGAGTTTCTACTTACAGGGATATTGAAGGGTTCTGTGTCGATAGAGGATCCTTCACTTACATGACAACTTGTTGGTTTAGGCCCGCCTTGAGATGACTTTGACTTTATTGGGCATGTCGGGTAGGTATGTGCACACATATCTACATAAATGTAAATTGGGAACTTGCCTTGGGCCACCCCTTAAAGAAATCCTAGTTTCAACCCATAACGACTCCCCACCTGGATGTTATGATAAGAACAGAAACCAGATAAGCAATAAATTATTTATAACGTGCATTAAAAGTCTTCCCCAAAGTTGTGGTCGGGAACGTCTTATCTAATCATTGAGCAAATAGCGAGAAGCGCATAAAAAAATGTGAAGCTATTAGCTTTGGAAAAGGGGTTCTAAATGTGCTTACTTAATATGAACATAAATGGGGTGATGTTATATTCCAAGAGCCAGTTTTGTAGCTACATGGAAAAAATATAAAAAAATAAAGGCAGAGACCACGACGGATGATTAACCACAAGCGCCAATCAAGCAAATGTTCAAGTGGTTGCCTAATAATTTTTGCTATTGAGAATTGGTTGTATTTTATTTTATTGTATTAGGTTCTCAGAGTTGATGATGAGTCATGTGAATTTCATTTGGTTTTTTTTTAGTTTCTAAACAGTTTTTGCAAAATTTGTACGGAAATAAGAGAAAGGAGCTGTTAATGAGGTTGAGAATATCCATGTACTAGCTAAAAGAAGGAATCTGCGACCCAAAAGCGAGAGATTATACCATAAATATTATGGTTCGGTTTTATTCGGCTAAGAAAAGAAATTTAGTACTTCTTTAAGAACGGGGTGATCCCGAATATTCTCGAGCTGATCCCGGAAAAAGATTGATTTTTCTTCCACTTTTTTTTTTTGATCCCGAACAAGCATGCCCCGGGATCACCCCGTTTTCAATCCCGAATTCGGATTTTTTTTTTCTGTGTAGGTCTAGCATTTTTGGTTTCAAAACTTTAATAATACGGGAGTTCTTGATTTAGGTACAACGTTTTTAATTAAAGTCTTTTTTAAACATTTCAAATGAGTTATTTCAATAACGGTTTCGGTGGCCCAAATAAGCATCATTTACTTTAAGTCCTTAGTCTAAGAACGAATCATGCTTGTAATAAGAACATTGGTACTGAATTATGTACCAAACTTACTTTATTTAAGACTTTCAAGTTCTAAAATTAATTCTTTCTACTCGAAAACTTCTTAAAATTGATAGTAATAATAACTCTTAATTCTCCAAGAACAAAATGATTTTAATTTAACATTTCCTACGTTCCGAAATTTGATATGCATATACGAAAATCGACTAGATCATGGATGGTAAAGGCTTAAATCATTTTGTTTTTGGTTTTCCAATATGACAAAGGCTTTATCTAAACTTCTGCTTACTGCTTTGGTGTTCTTGTGATCAGGTTTCAGTTATTTCGCGACAAAAGCTAAAAAAACCCTGAGTGAATTTGGAGGACACCCAATGGGAAGGTAAATGTCATTTGTTATCATAGGAATGAACGAATATATGAATACGAACATTTATATAAGAAATGTATTGCATACTTCGAAACTATGGTAGCCCTTTTTTTCTTGAATCCAGAATTGTTCTACAATTTTTAAAATTTTTAATGACATATTTCGAATTTTGCTCAATGTAACTTAAGTTTAGAAAATTGATAAAATCTCAAATTTCAGAGCTTTCAAGTTCGCTTCTTGTTCAAAATTCTAAACAAAAACAGCATAAATTACAAAGCGTCTTTTTAAGAGCGAATAGTTTTCCTTTTTTTTTCATTTTATTAAATTGTTTTTCAAGCAGATTGAGTATTATCTTATCAAAGCAACAAAAGAAGATATAAACGAAATATACATGACATTACCTTACGTGGTGACTTATGATTGTTTTATACACTACAGTTGGCACATCTGCCATTGACAAATTCTGCACAGATGTCACACACACACAAATTCTGCCTAAAAAAAAAGAGATTGGTATCACTGATTCACTGACTAGTTCACCGACTGATTGACAGCTTGATATATGCAGCGTAAATGGTTAAAGATAGAATGCCGAAATTTGTACAGTAGCTTTGATTTATGGTAAAAGCGGACACTAGGGAGGGGTTTTGGGAAACTGCACCCACCCAAAATATGGGGCAAAATAATTATAGAATTTTCGAAAATCCACCCAAAAGGAGTCTAAAGATTCTAAAGTCCTATAGTCTAAAGTTCTTAAAGATTCTTACTCAGAACGGTAAAAGAAACGGCCGATTTCTATGTGAACATAGGAAACTTTTTGTGATATGTCGATCCCAATCATATACACTCATAAAAAAATTCGGAAATTAGAAATTCTCCTATAAAATCCGTCCTAAAGCGACTCACCCTAAAATTAAGAAAACTTTTTCTCATTAATGGAAAAATTTTCTGAAACTTGGAAAATTTTCCATTAATAAGAAAAAATTTTTCTTTATTTTAGGTTGAATCGCCTTAGGACGGATTTCATAGGAGAATTTCTAGTTTTTGGGGCGAATGTTTTCTGAGTGTAGAAATATCGTCACAAAAAATATCATACGGGAATAATCCTTATCGTTAAGCAGAAATATCGATATATCAATCAAATATTGACAACCCTGGTGCGTGGTTGGGTTTAACGCCAAACGCTATGTTTGAACGGAACCGGTTTTACTTTGGTATAATGGCTCTCTATAAGCCAAATATATGTTAAAATAGTTTTAAAATTTTGGAAACCCACACACAAGTACGGAGAACGAATAAATTAAGTCTAATTATTATTTTGTAGCCGATCTGAAAATATTACTTTTTGTAAGCTCTGTGGCCCAATTACATATTCTCGTCTACAACTTTGACTAAATACATTTTGTTTTAAATTTTTTAAAAGTCTACATATATTTATAAGTACATAAACAGAATATTTCAAGACAATCCAGCAGTTATTTTCAGAGTTTCACGCAGATTTGTATGGAGGAATCAGGTAAATTTGCAAAACTGTTGAAGCCTTAAGCGCGATATACTCGATATTACTTTTTCCTGCACGTTTGACAAGAGACTCTAATATACATTTCTTTACAATCCAAAATAGAATTATGGAAAAATGTAGATTTTTGAAATTTTTTTCAAAAGTTAAAAAAAATATGTTTTTGTATCTTCGGGCTATAGAGATTTTCATACTTCTTATCTATTCATTATTTGTTTGTCTGATGGCTGTAAAGACAGAAATGGTGTCAAGTTAGAAGCATACTTTTTCTGAAACATTTTCAATTTTAAATTTGATTTCTTTTGTGGAAGAAAAACATTTAAAAATAAAAACCAAAAATTTGTTTTATAGGCTAGAATACCTTTTTAAGAATGGTTTCCAGAACGTGGAAAAATACATTTTTATGCCAACATTCACATGAGTGGAAACGCTCTTTACAAATTTTGAATTCTGAATGCTTATAAATTTTTTGAATCAAATATTGTGCCGAAATAAATGTTTATGTCATCTGGAATAACGCCTTAAAGTGGGGAATATTATTCTGTGAGGCCACTCGTCTGCAGCGTCCTTACTTTTGTTGTATTATATGGGTTTTCAAGGTTGATTTTAAAAGCCTTTCTCCTGCCTCAATAGCTAACAAAAACGGTGCCTCCTGCTAGCATTTCCCTTACCTCAAATTTCAAGGAGAATGGCGAGCATATGGGTGTATTTTTAAACTGCAGGAACAAGAAAAAAAACTTAATATGAAACTCGCATAAAGCGCAAGATAAGCAATTTCTAGTAAGTACTATGCCCCTTCCAGAAGGGGTGAACTGAGCCATGGCACACACATATTTGCTCTATGTACGAGTATGTACATTGATAAAGCTAAGGAAATGACTCTGATATCCTTGCGCAAACACACACGTGCTCTTGACAGCGCTATTTTATTTATATACACATTTTTTCCTCCGCCAGCCAACATTTCAATCCACCAGCTGAGCCATTGGCCCTGATAAGCCAGCCCCAAATGGAAAGGGGAGGGGAGGGGGATAGCGCAAAACTCGGATATGCTAAACTGGCTGGGCCCGGTGGAAGCAGTGCTAATTATTGTTTAAAGAGAAGATGACGCAGAAGCGCATATCAACTGGCTCCAGGATCACAGGGATCAGGCCGCGGCAGTCTTTCTCACGACTGTATCAACTCCCGGCCCCAACTCGTTGTCAAAATGTCAACATCAGGCAACATCAGCTGCGTCACTGCGCCCCCACCACCTTGTTAGCAGTTAGCGTCTGAACGCTAAAAACATATTTATTCGCTTTTCATGCCTGAATTGATTTGTCGTCTTCATTTCCAACATGTTTCTCTCTGCCACATTTATTGTAGTCGCTCGGTATTTTGTTATTTTGTTACTGCCTTCCATTTCGAACAGCAATTTGTTGGGCTCCCACAACTCAACCACAATATGTCTCCATACATCTATGTATATACAATATTTATGTATGCGCCGGTACATAAGTGGTACGCATGTGTGAATGTGTAAATTCACTTAGGCATTTGTATGTATAATATATTCATTTTTACATACGACATTGTATTTCCAATCGTTTCACTTATTAGTCTTTTGCGGTTCGCCAAGTTTGTTTGTACAACTTTGTGTTAATCAGCGAAACCGACTAGACGAGGGTACGGGAATGGTAAGAACTGGACTTCCAGGCTTAGTCATTCATAAGTTGGGCAATTATTTTCATTGAGAAGAAGACGCTTGGGGCTTCCCTTAACTGTTTCTGTCGCAGGGACACATCCGTAATCAGCTTAATTGAAATGGACGATAATTGAAATCAAGGCACACGCAGGGCGGTGCAGCAGATTATGGAAATCAGGTCATTGTTATGCGAACTGGTGGCCCAATTTATTTCCTAAGAAAATTCCTTTGTCATCCTAATTAGGTCGATACCTATGCATTCACCGATATTTCCTTAGAATTGCTGACCAGAAGCAGTGGCTACAGATATTGGCTACGGGCTATTGTGATTGCATTTTCATTTGAATTGAGGAGAATGGATGGGCGGACTCACATAATGGGAACGGTTATGTGACGCATCTTCTCTTATTAAAAAACAGAGATAAAACATACAAAAGATACAGGATAAACCGAACAGTAATTATCGCTATTTTATGCCAAAATTTCGAATCTTTTCACAAAATAGTTCTTGAAAGGCAACCGTTCAAAGTTGAATCTGTAGATAACATTAAATATATAATCGAATCTGGGAAAGCAAAAGCTGTCAGAATTTGATTTTCTATTTAGCCAATGAATAAGCCGGGGATGCATACCGGTTCTGAACCGAACCGAACCGCTTATTCCCGCTGGTGAACCGAACCGCAAAACAAACCGACTTCCTTTCAGAAATGCTGAACCAAACCATAAACCACTTAGAAAAACGGTTAAGTTCAGTTCTCTGGTGAGTTTTTAGACGTGAATCGCTTTCCTCTAGCCAATGTTAGCTATTAATTTGGGAATTTGAATCGTTTCACTAAGATAATTTTTAAATGACATTTGGTTCGAACCTCTACTTCCTTTGCCATGCCGGATCGATATAACCTTTAAACGTAATCCTGTAAGTTTTCTGCAGTTGCCGGCATATCATTTAATATACCCTTTCAATATAGCTGTCCTTAATCTGCATTCTTTTCTTGAAAGTTGAAAGCTGATTTGTCGACCTCTAGTGGACAATATTTGTAGTATTCTGTAGTACTTCTTCACCTTAATCCAATCAAACCAGTACAGTTTTTTCTCATATAATATGGTAAATACAGTGTGAAAGATGCATGGTACGCATGCTTTGCTAGCCGAAATTATTTGTTTTCAAAGAGAATTCCTCTAGGAACTTATAGACGAACTCTGCCAATCCGTCATAATAATCTAAGGATTTCAAATGGATGCATTCAAAGATATTCAAATGGTTCATGGAAATTAAATTTCCCAACTAAGCGAAAAGGCACATTACGACAGAAATCATAGTATTTCATAATGTGCCTTTGATATAATGAACCGAACCGGCGGTACAGAAACTGTGTGAACCACAGAGCCGAACCAGTACTTATTTTCGAGTGGTGGCCATCCCAGGATTTAACTTAACTGGGTTCTACAATAAATCTTTAAAACTAATAGTAAAATGAACAAAAAAAAATAGAGAAAAGTTAGCTTCGGCTCGGCCGAAGTTTGTATACCCTTGCAGCACGTTTTTTAACTAATTTGAAGGACATAACTTACACGTTTTTCTCAATATGACTACTTTTCTGACTATTTTCGTATAACAGCTATACAATATAGATGTCCGATTTCGACCAAACTTGATGAAATCATGGGAATGCATAGCAAACTAAGGACTACAAAGTTTGGAGGCGTTTTCTTTGAAAACAAAAAAGTTTTTCTCACTAAAACTAGTTTCTCGACCGATCATTAATATCGCAGCTATAGCCTATAGTCATCCGATTGTGACAAAACTTTAAAGAATTGTGTTTTAGCTTATAAAACAAATATATGCCAATTTTAAAGAGGTTTGCATTGAAAATAAAAAAGGTTTACTTACTAAGACTTTTTTTCTAAGCTTACTTTTCTATGGCAGCTATACTATTTAGATGTCCGATATTGACCAAATTTGGCAGAATTATGGAGAAACTTAAAAAACTAGTAAATACGGAGTTTGGAGACGTTTGCATTGAAAACAAAAAAGTTTTTCTCAATCGTTCCTATGGCAGTCATCCGATCCGGCCGGTTCCGACAAATGTGCAGCGTATTTGTAACAGAAGACTTCGTGCAAAGTTTGGTCGCAATAGCCATACAACTGACGAAGGAGATAGCATAGACGGACATACGGACATGGCTATATCGACTCAGAAGCGCTTATGGTTAGATAAGATGGTAAGATTACCATGCAGCCCCTAATAAATGGAAGATATAGATTGATTGACTTCAAATGTGTTTTTTCAATGGTGCAATAAGCTAACACGAGAATCCGTCTGCTGTTCTTTAAGTAAAAAATGTTCAGGGCTTCTTTGTTTTCTGAAGGACTTAAACGAAGGGAGGGTCGTTGCAGCTGTTGTACCTAACGGCTCCCAATCCAAAGATATACGGGTTTTTATTTAAGTCCCTCAAAGCAAGTTCCGCTTACATAAAACCTAATCCAACATTAAACCATTTTGAGATTGATTGCTTTCGTGATGAGAATTAGAGCAAAAGCTTCGCGTAGACTGAAAAGCTTTAAAACACATGGACAGTGTGACCAAATTCGTAAATGTATTTTGGACATGACTGATATGAACAGGTAACTTGCATTATGTTGATAATGTGTGGTAACTTGGGCCCCATCCTCTTCTTGATCATTCTTTAAATTTCTTTTTAAAAGATTCTGTTTATGATTTATTGATGCTACTTTACTTTCTCAAATCATATTTCTATTTCTTTCCTACAATTAATATAATTAATAGATTTTTATATTTTGTCAAGAAATCTTAAAAAATAAATGAAAATTTCAATACAAATTGGAAATGATATAAAAGTAAATTTGAATGAATCACTGATCAATGAAACAAGAATTAGAGACAAGAAATGGTATAAACCTGGAAAGCCAAATCGAAACCCAGGCAAGAATCTTAATTTTTGCACTCACTTGGCAGAAGCCTGCACCAGATTCCAATCATAGCCCTCGAGCACCTTCATAACCGCACTGGTAATGCGCTCATCCTCTTTGCGTCCACCTTGACCGGCCGCCCGTTTCTGTTCCGCCTTGAGGGCGTAATTGGCCAAGACCAATGTTTCCACCGGCTTGGCACGCTCCGTAGCACTGCTTGCACTTGGATTCCCGCTCATTTTATATGTTAAAATGTCTTTTGATCAGTTCAAACCACCGACGGTAGCTGGACACACATCAGTTTTAGACACACGGATCACTATCTCTGGGTTAACCACCCACGCAAGAACACAAGACGACGATGTGACGCGACGCGACTGACTTGCAAACTGCGACTGATCTTGGCGCCCGAGTCGGAATCGTAAGCAAGCCCCCAAATGCCGAGTCTAAGATGGTGCTCGGCAATCATCGGCCAGATAAGCCCCAAAGACGACACTGGTTGGTTGGCTGCCATATGACCGGGGAGGGTGGGGGAGCTGACACTGCGCGGCGGGGGCGCACATAAAAATCGCGGTACGCGTGTAAACATTAACATGTTCATGTGAAATTAGGTGGCTCCGCAGCAACGAAACTGGGGGGGGGGGAGAGAGCGCGGAGGAAAATAAATCGAAATGGAAACAGAAATTAGTAACACTTTACAACCACATGTGGATTTATGACACCTAGACCAGCTGAGTGGGACGGGGGAGAGGGACATGTCAGTTAATAAGCAAAGGATTGAAACTGAATTTATTTTAAGGGGCAATTACTAATGAGCAGTTGATAATATTGAATCATTTATGGTGCACAGAGTATATCCAGTTTGTGCAACTGTACGTTACAGCCATCAGGAATCATCTCCGACACTATAAAGTAACTATATATATATACATATATTCTTGATCAACATTAAGAGGAATGAAGATATTGAAATGTTCGACCGTCCAAATGTTCCAAGTGAGCGAAAACCACATCCTTTGGTTGAGCAAGCAGCGCTTTCAGAATCGAGTGTATAATGTTAGTTCGGTTCCCAAGGGTTACTTTCTTATGTTTTTCTGACTGCCTGTTAAATGGTGCCTCTTCCTGCGGGCTATGATCCTAAGTCAACCTCAATTTACTCTCAAATTAAGTACTAAATTTTTGTTTTAACGTCTAATATTTTCTTGACTCAACCACAAAGCATTCTTAAAATCAAATTAGGGCACATCCATCAAGTACAAAATGTTCTTGGCATTATCTCATAAAGATCTAAAAATATTTCCAATATGTTTTTGTAATCTTAAATCAAAAAATGTTTTTTCTACGTTTTTTTGTTGCTTAGTTTAACGAAAATTTATTGTTTTTACACTCAAAAAAAATCAACCCGAAGCGGAATTAAAAACACCGTAATCCCTGATATTCTAGAGCCGATCCCGGATAAGATTGATTTCACTACCACTTTTTTTTTAATCCCGAAAAACAGGATTGCTCCAGAATTACCTTGTTTTATTCCCGATTTCAGATTTTTTTTTCTGTGTAGCCATTTTTTCTTCAACTCAAAAATATACCTTTCTAGAAAATAATTTCTTAGTTTTAGAAACTTTAACCATTTTTTCTAAATTCTTAAATCTATCAAATTCAAAATTTTTTGGAGTTCAACCCGTGGTTTTTTCTCTAAGTGTAGTCTTGGAAAATCTTCTAGAACTTTGCTGTTTCGATTTGGGCTTTCTCTTGTACGAAAATTAGAAAATGCAATCTCTTTTAAGTTAGATTTATTCACCTTAACTAGTGCACACTCAGAGAAAAATTGAAGAATTGAATTAAGAAAAATTGAATGTTCCATAAAAATCCAAATTCATGATCCTAGCTTACATTTATTATACAGTTTGTCTTGATCCAAGTGCTTCAATACTTAAGCCAAGAACAAAACATTCTCATATCTTTTAGAAAAATTCATGAATCAATTGCTGAACGTAATCAAATCCCAGATGGCTTATATTTGAATCATTGTTCAAAGCCAAGTATGTTTGTTCTTGTATGAAGCGCTCATTAGGTTCAAGCATAAGATCGTTCACTTTTGAATATGGGATGGATATAGATTCAAAAGTAATGGCGACCATATTCCAATCAAAAATCAATTTATTTATTTATTTTAAAATCGATTTCATACAAAATTACCAAAGTTTAAGCCTGCTTGAGGCACACACAACACCATAAAGCAGCATCAGTTCTTGCCTGACAATTGTCATTCAAACAAACGTCTCTATGGAAGCAATGCCATAACTGCTTGGGAATTCCAAAGCAACATAAGAGTCACAACAATCGATGACGCCCTCGCCTCGATAGTTTGTCCATACAAGCCTCTCCTACATAAAACCGAATCTGTGAGAAAGGGTTTAACGCTTCTGTCTCTAAAACAGGATTCCACAAAAACCGAGGATCTCTTTACCTCTCTGACACTCACTGATGCATTACTTCGGTAATCATTCGGTGTGAATTGCGTGGTGTGTTTGACCCCCCGGAGCATGGCTGGGGAACAATGCTCTAATACGATTGCTCTCCGCTCTCAGTTGCTTTGCCTTACTCCCCTCGCCAGAGGGGATCTCTCAAACTGAGATCGAGTTAAGCACGATTTTAACTGCAAAATTCTTGAAATTTGAAGCATCAATAGATTTTTTTCAAAAACTTCAATTATTCGTTCTGTTTTTTTCTGTGAGTATAAACCTTCTCTTTCAAAGATTTTTGAGTTAAGTTTGAAATTCAAAATGTGACTTTTGACGCTGTTTTGTCTTGGATTCGCGATTAAAATCTGGTCTATAGACTTATTATTATTCTCAGTGTGGATGTGAGAGTTGTAATCATGCAAGATAATGTTCTTAGAGTCCTGCAAATTACGGAGAAGGGATACCATAGTTTCATGGCATTCGATCGCCCGAGGCCTGAAGCGGGTTAAATTAATCGAAACGGCACTCGATCTGCCTTTACCACAACTCAGTTCAGTTTTTCCCTGTTTAAACCACTCTGCACCAGTTATCTACCGTAAACCTCCACCACGTAAATAACAAAATAGGAATCGTAAAATAAAACCTAAACCAAAAACGTTTCCCTTCCCTCCCTCCCTGCCTCCCTCCATCCCACCGCAGGCTGGACGCTATTCATTTCAAGATCGTAAAAACTCCAAAGTGTATTTATGTTACGCTTTTGTTTTCCAGCAGGTTTCAACTGGAAGCAATGGTTACCAATGAAACTTTTACCCGGCATATTTTTCGGGTGTTTTTTTTTACAACTTTATAATTTTTACAACTCAATTAACTTTTTTTTTTTTGAAACGCCGACCAAAAATCGAAATACAAATTTAACAATAAAACACAAAAATGCATAAACGAAATCATAAATACCTACTAGAGCCGGAGAGCCGGAGAGCTACACCCTGGGCCGACCAGATGAGCGTTTTATGCGATAAAAGCAACAGCGGCCGAGCGTTTTGGTAAGTGTCATAAAAGGCATCAAATGGGAAATGATAAACTTACCCCCAGTTCGCTGAACTGCAGCAACTGGAAAATTGAATTGGGTCCAGCGATTTAATGGGCGGCATCTAACGAGCTTATTTTTCCCCATTTTTCCTCGCCGGCCGAGTTCAAAGCGACTTTTGTTGATAAACAAATTTCAATGTGCGGATCCAGAAATATTTTCAATTAATTAAAAATATTTGCCAACAAATGTAAAATTATTATACATATTTGTGTTCAAGTTAATCAAACTGGAGCTCTGCTCTGCTCCGCGAATATTGCAGCGGCAGCTGACGAGCGGCGGGGCGGCGGGGCGGCAGCGGAAGCGGACGACGTCGTCGCTTGACAATTTGCGACTTGCCATGAAATCGCATTATTTGATCTAAGCCGCCGCCGTCGCCGTCGTCGTCCCCAGTAAACGAAACCAAATGGCCGATGTTAGAAACTACTCGGAGTAAACCGGGTCCCAATTTCAATTCCAAGTTCCAGCCTGGGCGACATGTGTTGCGGAAATACATAGCAAAACAATAATTCGCAACAACACAAAAAAAAAAACAAAAAGTGATGCTCAGACGATACACTGAGCGCAAATGTGCCCTGGCAATGGGTCGGCACGGGGGCCGTTGTGCTGACATTTTGTTTTATGGCCTCTCTCTCTCACCTGTTTTCGCTTTGTGTTGGTTTCTGGTTGGTTCGTGGCTGACGACTCGCTGCTTGGACCATCGGCTCACGACGCTGTGCCATTCGCCGATCGCTAATGCAAGTGTGTGAGAGTGTGTAAGTGTGTGTGCGTGTGCGTGTGAGCAGTAAATTAATTTAGCTGCATCGATTGCAAGCATTACGCTTTTGTTATTGTTCAAGTGCCCCCCCATTTTGTCTCAGCCAATCAGCGATCGGCAGCGACGAGCGGCCTTATGAGTACAACTGCCGAAATTGGGGACTCTGAAGATACATTTTGTTTGGACGGGAAGTGCGGGCTTAATGTTGTAATAAACACGGGGAAACAAAATAAGAACTTTGTGCTTAGATCAAGTATTTTCGATGTTAAAATTATGCTGAGCTTACAAATTCTTGATCCAACAGAAAGTTTCTTGATGCAAAAACTAACTCTCAACCATATTTTATTTAATTTATATGCTTTCTCTATTCAAATTCTAGAAAATCCCAAATGAGAACGAATTAAGAATAAAATTCTTATACATCTAAAAACGAAAAAATTTACACAAATTCTGGCATTCTGAGTACTAAGCTGAGTTAACTATACACTCAGAAAAAAATTCGTTCAAAATCTACAGAAATCAAGACCATTCGATGACAAAAGTAGAGTAATCCAGTTTTTTCGTAAATCGTGAACAGTAAGTAGTTCTCAAATTATGAACATTTTTTCGAACGGCATGGGCATGTTCTAAGACCATTTTGTGCTCGCTATATAAAAGAAACAAGAAAGAAAATCGGTCAAGCCCGACTATAACATACTCTGTACCAAGAAAATTTGTCTTTTGATCATAACTCGAAAACCGTTTATCCGATCTTCTTCATTCCTTTGGCGGATCGATAAGTTGTCCTAATAACTAAATATGTCCAGAAGGAACAAGCCATCTATCTTCAAAACTGTGGGAGATATGACGTTTTTTCTAAATTGCGGGGGCGGCAGGGGGCGTGGCCAAAATTGAAAATAAACTTGATCTGCCTGCAGACATAAGAAGCATATGTCCCATACATGTTAAACATCTATCTCTTACCACATCTCTGAGATCTGTGCGTTCATACGGATAGACAAACGGACGGACGGACAGACGGACATGGCTATATCGACTCGGCTGTTGATGCTGATCAAGAATATATATACTTTATGGGGTCGGAGATGCTTTCTTCTGGATGTTACATACTTTTGCACAAACTTATTATACTCTATGTACCTACGGTACAGAGTATAAAAAGAAAAAACGTAATGTTCTTCGGCGCGGAGTTGAACTAGGGACCTCAACTCCACCGTCGAACTCACATGAGACTTTGCGATAAATCAGGGTGAAGAATGCAGACACAGGGCACAGAGCACTCAGCGAGGCTAACGAAATGGTTCAAAAAGGAATCCGCTTGTGCTGGGACTTGGACCGTCGTTTTTTTCTCATTGTATGTACTCTTATTTGTTGCCTGGTTTGATTCTTTACTGTTCTTTGTCGCAGTGTCACGCGTGAGATCGATGGTCGTCTGCGTTGAGATGTCGACTTTGTATGCTCAGCTCCCAGGGTCCTAATTGCGATTTCCAGTGAGGGAACAGAACATTAAAGACGAGAAGGTTAAGCTAACTTTGTATGAGCCCCGATGTTTTAATAGCCCTATATTTTGGAAAATACGTCATATCTCCCACAGTTTTATAGATTTAAAGTTCGTACTCTCAAAAAAAAAATCAATCCGAAACGGGATTGAAAACAGGAAAATCAGGGATATGCTTAAGCCGACCGCGGGAAATATTTATTTCACTCACTTGAAGCGTGCTCCGGGATTACCCTGTTTTCAATTCCGATTTCTGATTTTTTTTTTACCAAAACCAAAATTGTTTATGGATTTCCCAAAGGAATGGTAAACACCGGATTAACGGAAGTCGAGTAACTAGCAAAGAATGAAAAATCATATTGAGCATACACTTTCGCTGGTACAGAGTATGTTTCAGTTCGCCATGAACCACTTTTTGTCTTGTTCTTTTAAAAATCGGTTAAATAATGAATGCTTTGGTAATTAAAGCCTTGGTTTAATGCAAATTTTGTGGAAAATTTATATTTTCGATGTTCAGTCTACGTTTTCGAAACTGAGGGCGGAATGTTGAAGCTATTGGAGACGAAAAATAAATTTTTGACCCTTGTTATGTCATCTATTTATGTAAGATAGCTCTTCACGAGAAAAAAAATGGCATGTGACGGTAAATTGAATTCAGTGCGATTAGTGAATATTTTTATTTTTTTTTTATTGAATATTTTCAACACGACACGAATCACTGTAAAAAAAAATCCCAAAAACAACAATAAGCGACTCGCACGATGTTTTTTCTTTAGTCTGAATTTCGCCCCTTTATTCATGAAAATCTTTTTTTGTAAAATTTCACGTGCCAGGAACACATCATGTTAAGTCGTGCATGTCTGTGACACGAAGAAAAGCACGACACACGACCAAGTCTACGTTGCACTACACATCGAGAATTCTATGCTGTAAGGTTATACATAGTGGAGCTAAAATGAAAGTGCGTTTTTAGTGTTTACTTCAGACTTGGACCTGGAAAACGATTTCCTGCATATTGGACGAACCTTCTTGTTTCTTGTTTAGGAATATTTGACTAACATGACTTTACCTGTGTTCAGACAATTTGGTCACCAGATTGGCACTCATCTTTGACTGGCAAGTGCATTCTTATATGAGTGGCAAGAGTCTGGCCTCTTGATATCAATCTGTTATGCACACATGCATAAGTACATTTAGACATGTGCATGCGCGCGTGCTTTATTTTTCTTGGAATGTGCACAGTGGCTCTCAATGCATTTGGAAATTGTAATATGGGCACTTTAACAGAAAGGTCCAAATAAATCAACAAGGTAAAATTTCAAAGGGAAACGAATGTAGGCTAATCTGACATTTATTCATAACACATATCGAGATTTTAGAGTCTAAAGTCGCGAAAAAAAACACCGTGAAACAAAAATGAAAATAAATAAGCGACCTGGTTTGATTTTAGTCAATAAAAATAAATATCTTCGGACAATATGGCACAAATTGGAAGCAAAACCGAGTCTCAAACAAAAAGTACAGGAAGTAATACATAAACCTTACCTTACCTTACCTTACAATCGCATATTGAATACGAACAGCCATCAAATCAGTGTGACCCTACTATTCTGCAGCCATTTCAGATATATTTTAGGGTTTTTAAGGATTTCCACTATAAATAAATAGTTTGTATTTTCGAGACACACATTTGAATTGGTTTTGAATATCAGCCTTATACCTTTAACCTTTATCAATCGCCAATTGAATACGAACGGCCGTCTAATCAGTGTGACCCTACTATTCGGCAGCCATTTCAGTTATTTTTTTTTAAGGTTTTTTTTTAGGATTTCCACTAGAGTTTTCATTCCGCATGATAAATAATAATTTTTATTTTCGGGACATACATTTCAATTTGTTTTGGGAATCTTGGGAATTTTGGGAATAAGAAACCTCAAAATAAAAACCAAAGATCAACTCCTTTTAATTATGTAGTATTAAGTATAAATATTAATTTTATATTTCTTAAAGAATAATCTGCGTTAAAAGTATTTATTAATCCAAACTTCGCCCAAAAATAACTTATTTTCATTTCATATTTTATGCGTTTTGTACCACTGTACAACATTTTGTCAGCTTCAGGCATTTGCATTCTTTGTATACTGTGTACCAACGGAACACAGAGTATATTATGTTTGTGCAAATGTAGGTAACAGTTAGAAAAAATCATCTCCCCTTCTATATAATATATATTCTTGATCAGCTTCAACAACCTAGAAGCTGAAGCTGAAGACACAGATCTCAGAAATGGTAAGAGATAGAGGTTCGATAAGTATGGAACATACACTTCTTCACTTATACTCAAAGATAGTTCAAATATTATATCAATTTATGCCACGCCCCTGCCTCCCACGGAACTTGGCCTCATTTCTCTTACAGTTTTTAGGATAGAAGATTTGCACACATTTAGTATTCCGTATTATTTATGGATCGTGTGTAGGATTGCATTTATTCATTCACTACATACTGAGCATACACTTTTCCCAGCTACAGAGTACAATATAGTCGGGCTTGACCGACTTTCTTACTTGTTCGTTATGCTTACGCTGACAGTTGCAGCGCTTTTGCGGTAGTTCTCCAAGGAATTTGCCAACGAATTGCTTAGAAGTTAATTGTAACTGAATTGTTGAGTGGCAAGGACGTGCAAAAATAGATGCGACAAAGTGAAGTGAGATTTCTTTTTGGAAAATCTATTTTGGTAAACAGGTGCGGCAGGTTGTTGAAAGAAAATTAATAAGTCGAAGAACTATTTTTGTGGTTTTTTTTGTCGAAAATAAAAACCGTTGAGGGGCGAACTCAAAATTAACAAAGCTGCAGCATTCCGCGTCGCTCGCATTTTGTTTTTTGGTACGTCGGGACCGCTAAGTTTTTTTATTTTGCCAAATAACGGTCTATTGGTTGCCCGATGCTGTTGTGGACAGTTGCTGATTGAAAGCTGGTAAGTTTTCCTTTGTCCGAATGTGTGAATGCTCGATTGCATGTACAGAACAGAAAGTTGTTCTAAAATTCTTACATTTTACACAGAAAAAAATAATGATTTGATGCGTCTTATGTTTTCTTAAATCCAAAATAATATGCACTTGAAAGTGATATGAGAAAATATTGTAAGATCATATTGATATTTTTATTGTCATTTTGGCACAAAAGTACAAAATATATGTTAATCTTCCTATAGAAATTTACACATTAGCAAAACAAACAAATTAAAGACTCTCAAAAATGGTAGTAGTACTTTAATATAGCTTCTAAAAATTTAGTTTTTACTTCAACTGCATCTTTTAAACATTTTTGAAAAGAATAAAAAACAGCAAACAATTTCTAAATATGTTAAACAATGGTACAAAATAGTTTTTAGCCATTATTTCGACGACCCCATGTAAAAAATCGAATTTACTTGTGAGGTGATTTCGCACAATTAGTGAAAATGAAAACCGGAACAGGCCTGCTTTACAAATAACATAACGAATAGTGTGACCGTGCTCAAAGCATTTTGTTTTGAACTGGTTTTGTCATGATGTTTGGCCAAATTTGGTTATTTTTGAGATAAAATGACAAAAATGGCACGATCTTCCTTTATTTTTAAAGCCACGAAAATTTTTTGGATATGATACTGTTTTTTGAAAAATGGTCTTCTTTTTGCTGCACACTACTAATATGTCGGAACCGACCGGATCGGATGACTATATCTTATAGCTCCCATGGGAACCATCGGTCGAAAAACTAGTCTTATGAAAATATTTTTTTTTTCAATGAGAACATCTCCAAAATTTGTATTCATAGGTTTCCTACGCTTTTTAATAATTGTACCAAGTTTGATGAAAATCGGACAACTATATGGTATAGCTGTCATACCAAAGTAAGCTCTGAAAAACAGTCTTAGTTAGAAAAACTTTTGTTTTTAATGGTAGCATCCTAAAATTTGATTGTATTTCATTGGTTCACATGCTTTCACATAATTTTAAGAAACTGCCAAAACAAAAAACTCCATTCTGAAAGTACTCACAAACCTTTTGGCACCAAAAGTCCTTTGACGCTCCCTTAGTTTCCAATACACACTTCCACAATTTCCACAAGAATTTCTTTGAGTAAATAAATATTTCAGAATCCAGGTAACATCGCACAAAATGGAGCGAAAACTTATTAAATGAACCTTCATAATGCTATTAATAGAAATTCCTCTCATGAATTCGAATGGCTGCAATAATTGTCCATTTCATTTGTCTAACGACTTCAAATGCTAACGGCTTGTCTCAATATTCCTATATCGATTAGATAGTATTGATGTCGATGCACATCGTCTATCGATAAGCCAGTATATTGTCAGCTTGCAATACTGGGTTTAGTATTTTTTTTATTCTGTTGTATTTTCCGGCTTAGCAAATGCGGTCACACTGCAAGCTAAAAAAAAAAATTGTAAAAGATTTGTAAAATCGTCGAAATCTATGTGAAATTGCCAAGCAAAGTGTGAAATAAATGCGCCAAACTGCTGCAAAACGTAAGTGATCACTAAATGTGTAGTAATCTGTCAAGTGCGCGTCTCTAAAAACTGTTCAAAATGTGCCCCAAAAAACTAAAAGAGATTTCATGTTGGACCAGCCAGCCAGCCATTTTTTGTAGTTGTAGTGGTATGAAAACGCTGAAACAGTCTGGCTAGCAACGTGCTCCCAGCACAAACAACACCAGAGCAAGCGAGACAACTATAGATGCGTGTGTCTGTGCCAGGGCAAACGACTCGCATAAGTTTAGTCTTTTTTTTATATTTTGTGTCGTCGTCGTCGCTGTAGTTCCGTCTTAACCAAATTAATTACAAATTTGTGTGGACTCCGGCAAACGCTAAATCGAAATATGTAACTGTTCCACATGTTGTTTATTTAATGCAAAAATGAATGTTAATTGCGTAAATCTGTGAGTGAGGTGTAATGCAACCAACCAACCACAAAAAAAAAAAAAAAACAAAGAAAATTGTTTTTGTTGTTCAATCCAATTAAAAATTCTATGTTTTCAGTCGAATTAAGCCAAAAAGTAAAAACAACAATAGTGCAAATAACGGGAAACTGAGAGGCGCAGCGACGCGGCAGCAGCAGAGCAAGAGAAGTGGAAGCGGACGGACGGACAGCCCCCCCTCCCAAAAACTTGCCAAGGTAGGCGCCATCCCCCCTCGCTCACTTATCAGTGACGAATGCAGTTTTTTTTGCCGTTAGATATGCGCCGTTGTCCTCGAGGGCAAAGCGAGGCCATTGACTGTGTGTGTGTGTGTGTGTGTGTGGACAGCGAGCAAAATTAATTACAAAAATGGAATGTATTTTATTAGCCAGCCTTTTTCATTATGTACATGGGCAATGTTTTTTGGGTTGCCTGTTTAAACAACTGTTTTCTTATTGTAAATGGTTTTCTCCATTGTTTCTGCATACGAGCATGCATTCATTTGTATGTCTGTCTCCGATTTTGCCTTTGTTCTGCGTTTGTGCTTTTTGCGGAAGTCTTTTTTTTTTTTTTGTATTTTTGTTGCCCGCCAACGCAACTTGCAGCTGTTTTACAAGTGAAATTTAAGGGGCTTCGACTTGTGTTATTCCCTGTAATTGACAAAGTCAAAGTTTCCTCACGCTTACAACGGAAAAATCTCACTATTTGACTTAATTTACCAACAAAAATTGCATTCTCCAAATAGTTAAATTTTGGTTTAATTTTATTCTGATTCTGTATGGTTCATACAACCCGTATACTAAGGACAGTACCCGAATCTGTCTATGTTTAACATTTGAAAAATATATAACAATTGAAATCAAGAATGCAAACTTGAATCGAACCAACCGGCCGAACTGGCGATCACAAACTATAACGGTTCGGTTCGCCTCAGTTTACTGACGAGTTTTAAGAAGTAGAAATTTGCGATACCAAATTTATGTAGCTGGCTATCCAATTTAAAACATGGCATCCCAAGCATCTCTAGTGATCATTATTTTGAAAAGCAATTTGGTGTGAAAATGCTTAAATAGAGTTGAACTAATACTTACGATGTGTGTTCAAACCAAAGGATCAAACTGTATGTTTCATCAAATAGTATAGGACACCTAGATTAGGAAGGGCAAGGCATTCAAGCAAGCAATTCATTAGAAATGCTTTTTTTTTTACAACGAAATGAAATTCTACTTAAGGGTAGTTTTTACCCCTGGGCATCATCATTAATGCTTCGCTAAAAATAAAATTACATAAAAACTAAAAGAGATATTGACGAACGTTTTTTTATTGGATATATAATTGATGAAATTAGATATTAGATATTATAGATATTAGATAGACAGCATAGTAGTCAAAAATATAAGTTGGTTCAATGGTTCCGTATTTTTCTCCGAAACGATTTATCCAAAATGGATGGAATAAAACAGGATGTGCTCAGAATTGATGATGTTTTTGCACCTAACTTCACGCTTGAGGTGGTTTCAAAAACAGTGGAGCTGTAGGGCTATAAAGTCATAATATTTTGAACCCACCGGTTCTCCGAATCAGGTGCGAATTACGAGTAAAATGCTTGAAATCAGTAAATATTTTTTTTTTTTTTTAACCAGTACAAAACAAATAAGAAAGTCTGTCATGTCGGTATGACATACTCAGAACCTTCCAAAGTTTTCATTTACCACACAAAGTCTTAAGTGCTGCCCATCGCTGTTCCAGCCAGTGCTGGCCATCATACATGTTTGTTTTGCTTATACCTCGACTATCGCTCATCCGATCATCACCATTCATTTGGCGAATCGATAAATAATACCGATTGCTAAATATGTCCAGAAGATACGAACAATCATATTTATACTTCATGGGGTCGGAGATGCTAAAAAAAAACACTGACAAGTTTTCTGCCTACCCTCGTACACATTCCTAATTTATACCATTTACGTATGTCTATTTTCAACTTGATGACTATAACCATTTTTGTATCAAAAGATTAGAGGGTATCAAAGCCCCCAAATGGGAATTACATACAAAATCAATAAAAGTGACTGATCAGCTGTTGCTGCTGAGAGATAGACAGAGAAAAAAGATAGAGAGAGAGAGATGATAAGAGAGTGCAGTGCGTACGTCGTTTCTTTTGTTGGCTTACCTGTCTGATTGGTAACGGTAGATTTTGGTAAATGAAACCAACGACGCGACAAGCGCTGCCTGAAAAGCGTTAAATAAATCAACATAAAGCGCCAAAGAAAGCAACAACAAAAACAACATACATCAAAACCAAAGACAAGACCAGTTTTGAGGTTAGAATTGTGTGTGCCGCCGCCTCCGCCCAACTCAACAAGTGAGCAAATGTACGCCATATGGAGAGAGAGTGGGAGAGAGAGAGAGGGCGGGAGAGAAAAGAACTCGTCAAAAGAAAGCAAGAAAAATTCAAATATAATTTTGTCATTTATTTCGAGCAAAGTGAAAACTTTCGACTTGTTGTGTCTATCGTTCAGGTTTATCTGTTGTGTGCTCAGGCGCGACTTTTCACCACCTGAAAGTGTCATTTAAATGGCATTTTTACAGTCTCTAATTGTTTACCCCCAACACACACACACATACACATACACAGACAGACACACATTTCTTTTATCTGCGCCTCATCATCATCGCACTTGTTGTTGCTGCTGCTGCTGCTGCTGTTGTTGTTGTTGGGCTGGACTTGGCTATTGTAAAGATTTTTTGTGCTTTTGCAATTTTTAAGCTGATTCATTCACTTAATATTAATGTCGTCATTTGGTTGGCTTTTTGTTGGTTTTAGATATTTAGCCGTTGCTGTGCAACAAATTGAATAGAAAAACTCAACAAAACTTTGCCAGACCATCAGAGACCAACTTAACAACTGAGGCTTGGAAAGCTCTTATTATATTATCTTTCAGGACTTACCGCCGTTTCCATTAAAAGTTAATCAGTTTGGTGCAATTTCTGTTTACAATAAGCGACCACCGTGGACTCGAGAAGAAATTTCTTAGTTTTCAAAGGCAAACACCAAAAGCAGAAGACAAGAAATTATTATTAATGTATTATAATCAAGGCTGCAAATATCTTAAAAATTAATGTGCAAGGTGGTTAGGTCAGGAGATTGGAGATCGCATGGTGAAATCTAAGACTCAGTTGGCGAACCTAAGTTTTGGCTTTAACTGTGGTTTATTACATCTTAAGTCGTTAAAAAAAAAGAAGACCTATTTTCGGCGAATTTGAACCATTTGTTAAAAATGTATGTTTCCCAAGCTATTCAATCTTCTAATTTATGGACCTTAGAACAAGTCCTTTTCATGGCTTTCATGTCTTTAAAACCGTAAAGAAGGCATCCTCTGAAGTTCCAAACTATGACTGTTGCTTTATTTACTATTTCAAACTTTCAAATTGAAATTTGAAATTGATCCCGCATCTTGATTAAGTTCTTATATAACTGACTTAAGGTATTTTTTGAACCGAACCTATTTTTAAACAAATGAGTTCCGGTTCGGACTCAGGTTCGTAAAAAAATAAGCGTAAAAGGATGCTATGTGTCTTTTAAATCGTATTTGACCTAAAAATCGTAGGATAATCGGGACAATTTTGTGTTGAAAATGATTTATGGAATATTAAAATTTAATTTACTAATGTTAAGACTTTGCTTTAAATCATTGATAAAACTTTGGAGTCAAGAATCTTAAAAAACAAAAGCTATTATGGGTGGGGAATTTTAAGTAGTTTTTCATTCTATTCTAGGTCTTTTATAAAACAATCCTGCCCGTTTTATGATTCAGTCGCTTAAAACCAATTTAAAGTCGCTAGACATTTTTGCTGAACCAAAAGTGATCAAGTCACTCTGCTAAATTTGTAGAAATTTGAGGGCGGAAATTAATATCAAGATATTGGTTTTCATCGCTCGAAAAATGGGTCCGATTATTAATTTATTCGTTTGAAAACTCGTTCATTATTACAAAGAGAGCTATAGTCAAAGTTGGTCCTGACCAACATCGATGTACCCGTTACTCAGAGGAATTAATGTTTAATAGCCTTCCCTTTTGTTTATTACCAGAGCATTAACATTAATGGAAACAAATAAACATAATGTTAGCAAGCAGCGCACGTTGCTCTGAAAAGTATGCAACGTTTTTAATAGCATAAAAGTCATTCTATATCCGATCTGTATGATAATTTCACACATTATAGATACAGATTGATATTTTTGGGATACATTTTAATTGCGGTTGCGGGGAAAACTTTTAAAACAAACTTGATCTGCGTGCAGAAAATACTAGCCTACATACAAATTTGGTTACTCTGTCTTCTAGTCTCTAAGATCTAGTTGTTCATACAGACAGACAAAAGGACATGGCTTATCGACTCGGCTGTTGATGCTGAACTGAACAAGTATCTTAAGATATCGGAGATGCTTCCTTACTCATACATTTGCACCATTTAACTATACCTTTTTACTCCCCTAGCAACAGGTTTAATGGAGCTAACTTGCAAGAGTATAAAAACTTCGTCTCAAATAAAATTTTTTCTAAATAAAATGTATAATTTGATGTTATAATTAATTACTGTCCTTACATAGACAAGCAACAATTATATCCAAGCACTTTTCAAAATGAGGTACCAGAGTGTTTTGTATTTATTCCTCCGTACAGAAATCCTAAAGTTGCGTTTTCACTCATTTTAGTTAGCCGAAAATGTACTTTTAGACATTAGGGAAATGGTTTGTGATGTCAAGATTAATTAAGGAATTTGCCTTCTTGTGCTTGTAACTTTTCTCGAACATTCGCTAAACATTCACAATCGAGCCTTGGCAGGCCAATTAATTATGTTTAATTGAAGAATCGCTTAATATTTGCCCATGGGCTTAGAAATATGCGTTCAATAGTAACTTTGACGAAATTATTTCCTGTTAAATAATCGATTTGAATAATATTAAGGCCAAGGTTGGCATAAATTCTGTTGAAGGTTTGGTAAGGGGGTTCAAAAGCAAAGATGTACAATTGTGGAATCCCTTTAAATATTGCAAGTGGTACGCTCCGATGGCGTAAACATATCCGGATCATTAATCCGAAGAAATTGGTACAATTCTGGGTTCATAACATATTGACACATTTAAAAACATACACTCATACTTTCAGTGAATCTCACTTATATTGATTATTGTAGCTAAATTGCTATTTTCGACCAACATTCTTTGTAGCTTTTCTAATTTTCAATGCGCGTCTTCACTTATTCATTCAAAAATTGGTTATTTAAAGCAAAGCAACTCCTGTTTGTTTCTAATCGAAGCAAAACTTACCAATAGTTAGGACGCAGCATTTTTATGTTTAAGTTTATTGGGCGTAGATTTTGGTATGAACCTTGGTTTATCCCATGCTTTATACAGCTTTATATAGTTAATCGACCTGAAATCGACACAAACTGTATGGGAATTGTGTTGAGATCTGTCCCCAGATAGAAAAAAATCGTTGCATAGTTAAGTTTATACCCAAAGGCATCGATTAAGCTGATGTAGATACTAAGCTAAGAGGTGGATCTGATGGAGGATTCGGTTTACTACCACTTTTAACTTCCATTATAAAAATCAAACCGTTTCGTATTGAAAACTCTCTTCGAATTGTGCCGCCCCACATTGGTAGCATCATTCTCCCCCATTCCTGGGCACACATCATGAGATCTCTCACACCATTCGGATTTTACTGTCTCCAATCAAAATAATTTAGATAAATTGTTTGATTTTTCTTAAACAAGTTCATATTTTACGTACACCCAGTTTTAAATATTTCCTTTCTTCCACCGAGTATGAAATCGAAATCGGAATATGGAAATTCTCACATTAAAACTTTCTTCTTTTGTTTTGCAGCAGCAGCAGCAGCCTCCACGACTGGAAAGAGACGACGACGAACATTCCCAAACTTGGAAGCGACTGCCTTAAAAACGAATTATAAACTTTGAGACGAAAGGACAGCGCAACAAGGTATTACAATTCGATATATTTTTACATCGAACCCATTCAACAGTCTTGCTGATCGTTCCGATATTGGAGTTGGTTCGAGTTTGGTGGGTTTCCGGTGTAAAAATGCTGTGTGCATTTGCGTATAACTAAATTACCTTTCCTTCTCTCTCTCTCTCTCTCTCCACTAGCAGGAGCAACGCACGTCGTCGTGCAACAACTTGGAAAGGAAGATCTAACTTCTGCACCCACCCAAATACACACAGACCCCCCACACACACACTCACACATACAAAATGGAGCTGCGCGTTGGCAACAAATATCGACTGGGTCGCAAAATCGGCTCCGGTTCCTTTGGCGACATCTATCTGGGCACAACCATCAACACTGGCGAGGAGGTGGCCATCAAATTGGAATGCATACGCACCAAACATCCACAGTTGCACATCGAATCCAAGTTCTACAAGACCATGCAGGGCGGGATCGGCATACCGCGCATCATTTGGTGTGGCAGCGAGGGTGACTACAATGTGATGGTAATGGAGCTGCTCGGGCCCTCGCTTGAGGATTTGTTCAATTTCTGCTCGCGACGCTTCTCACTGAAGACGGTTCTCTTGCTGGCGGACCAGATGATCTCGCGCATTGACTACATACATTCACGGGACTTCATTCATCGTGACATCAAGCCGGACAACTTTCTTATGGGCCTCGGCAAGAAGGGCAATCTCGTCTATATCATTGACTTTGGCCTGGCCAAGAAATTCCGTGACGCCCGCTCCCTGAAGCACATCCCGTATCGGGAAAACAAGAATCTAACGGGCACCGCCCGCTATGCCTCGATTAATACACATTTGGGTATCGAGCAGTCGCGTCGCGACGATCTCGAGTCGCTGGGCTATGTGCTCATGTATTTCAACTTGGGTGCCCTGCCCTGGCAGGGCCTGAAGGCGGCCAACAAGCGTCAGAAGTATGAACGCATATCGGAGAAGAAGCTCTCCACCTCCATAGTGGTGCTCTGCAAGGGATTCCCCAGCGAGTTTGTCAATTATCTGAACTTCTGCCGGCAGATGCACTTCGACCAGCGCCCCGACTACTGCCACTTGCGCAAGCTCTTCCGGAATCTGTTCCATCGCCTGGGCTTCACCTATGACTATGTCTTCGACTGGAATCTGCTCAAGTTTGGCGGCCCACGGAATCCGCAAGCGATTCAACAGGCACAGGACGGTACAGATGGCCAGCCCCAGGGGCAGGATGCGGCGGCAGCAGCAGCCGCGGTGGCCGCGGCGGCCGTTTCTCACCAGCAGCAACAGCACAAGGTTAACGCGGGCATGGCGACGGCCGGCGGCAGCACACAACAGCTCATGGGTGCCAGCTCGGGGGCAGGACAAACGCTGGCCATGCTGGGCGGCAACGGTGGCCAGCTGATCAACATGGATGACTCGATGGCGGCCACCAATTCA
This sequence comes from Lordiphosa andalusiaca, assembly GCA_035044965.1. Classification (NCBI taxonomy): domain Eukaryota; kingdom Metazoa; phylum Arthropoda; class Insecta; order Diptera; family Drosophilidae; genus Lordiphosa; species Lordiphosa andalusiaca. The sequence goes on along the minus strand of JAWNNM010002217.1, from coordinate 712,162 downwards.
TCGCGACCGCCATACGATACGCCAGAGCGTCGTCCCTCGATACGCATGCGTCAGGGCGGTGGCAACGGACAGGGCGGCGTTGGCGGCGGAGGAGTTGTTGGTCTGCAAAGTGATGTACGAAATGCTAAATAATATTTTATTGTTTAGATGCAGAGCAGCTCTACTGGAACTTACACACTAAAACCACAGCAACAACAACTCAGCAAACTATACATATAGAATATATAGATTATATATATACATACATACATATGCTTTATGCCGTATACATGTTGGAATGTAAAACAAGGTGGACCTGGTCCCTCCCTCACACACACACACACCCACACCCACACGCGCATGCATATGTAGACCTTTTTGTACATTTTCATTTGTTTCCCTAATTTTCTACTGCAATTACGGCATTGATCGTGTGGCCAGGGCTTATTATTACGATTATGATTAATTTAACTTTAATTTTAGTTGAAAAACGTTTGCACCAGGGCTGCAAGAAAGAAAAATCTGTACACTGTACTCGATGCAAACGAAGGCAAATGCAAGCAGCCCAGAGTTGGTCTGTTTATGATCGACGCGGACGAAGAGCAAGTGGGCGAGGAGTAGCAGGCGTAATTGTATTGTAATAAACAAATTTGCTGTTGCATTTACAAGATTGAAAAACAAAAACAAAACAAAAACAAATTGAATTCTGTTTGAAGCATTTCGCGTTTCTTTCTCAATTTTTGTAAACAAGTCCAAAACTTCAGCTGAACAAAAAAAATTACGCAAATTTATATTAAATGAAGAATATAGATATTTATATATATATATATATATATATATATACATAAAATTGAATATAACACATATATTTGATGATAGTAAAAGTAAGCCTATCAGCATAAAAAGAAAAAAACCCAAGGGACAATTTGTCCTCTACTTTAGTCTACATAACTTAGCCTTAACACCACAACAAACATTAACAATTAGAGCAACAACAATAGGTGTTTGGTTCAGACAGGCAAACAAATTTGAGTTCACCTTATTTTTGTAATTTAACTAATCGTTCTTTAGGCTCTTAGTTCATTCGTTTAATAATTCTAAGTTAAATAGTTCTAAGATCGATCCAATTAGTCCATATATATATAAATAGCAGTCTGTCATTTTTCCACCCTTACGGTCATTGTTAGTTTGATGTACTTGCCTTTCTGGTAGTCAAATCGATGTAGGATGACGTCGCAGGGTTGAGAAAATTCAATTAATGACTAATCCTTTGGGAAGAAAGAAATTGAAATTGAGTCAGAACCTGTACTGTTTATCCCTTTGTCGAGAAATGTGCAGTAATACATTTTTCTATATATTTAATAACTTCCACTTGTAATTTTCTTTTGAATCGTATATTAAGTACCGATTCCTCATCTTCCAAATAGCTGCTTTATGTCACATAGACTTACAGTTTACACTGTTTTGTGTTTGTTTATGCGACACCTTCATTTAGAGTATGAGATATCGGAACAAAAAGTGTATAAAGTCAAAAAGGCTTTCACCGTAAAATGTTCAAAGTTTCTGTAGAATTTTGAAAATTTGTAGCTTTGCTAAGACAAGACAAGAACAGAACTGGAAATTTTCATTAGCTTGGTTCAAAGACTAGTTCCAATTCAAAAAAATTCCACTTAATTGTGTAGAGGTACAGAATTTTAGTGTATGTCCCAACCCAACTTTCAGATGTTCATAACATGATTCTAAAACAATTGTCGAACATTAACCAGTGACCAATTCTGATTCGAACACGAAAATTTGATGGTTTTGCAGCCCAGAGTAGCGAGTGTGACTTAAAATATTTCAGATATGTTTATCCCAGGCCCCAGAATCGATAGCCATTTCAAATATGTACATGATATTCTTTCTACAACCCTATACTTAAGTAGTCGTTTAGCCCATGATGTGGACATTAAAAATCTATAACCAAATGCCCACGACAACACTTTGTAATCCTTGAAACTTCAAAAATATTAAAAACAAACACTTGTATACTCTTTCCATAAGCCAAACAGATTCATATAGTATACTCAAGCCTCTTTTCAAGCTTGCAAGTTCACCGACTTGAGCACAATTCTAAAATTTCGATGTATAAATCCACTCAAAAATCTGTACAATTAAAGAAAATAGGTTAAAATTTACAATAAATTAAAGCTAGAAAAAGAATTATAAATTATTTATAACTTCTATAACCACACAGAAAAAGAAAAACAGATCCATTTGGACGGGATATTAACTAATTACCCTTTTTTCATATTTCTTTTTTGGACTATTTTCACTTCGGTTGAAGGAAAATTGAAGATCCATTTAACATTTAAGCTGTATTTTCACTTCTTGAGATCTCACACTTTTACGAGAGGCCATTCAAGTGAAAATTCAGCTTAAATGGATATTTTATTATCAAAAAAAAAAGGAAATTAATTAATACTCATTCCAAATGTGTACCAAAATCATCCAATGGTTCATCCTTTTATACTTCTCTGTGTAGGACGGGCAAAAATATATCGATTCTGAAGTATTTTGTTTCAAAAACTATCAGCAAAGACAAAGTGCTGTGCGAAACTGGGTTCGTGTCTAGGTTCGCGTATTAAAATCGCACGAAACTATTTTGTTTTTCAGTTACTTCGATTCAGCGGTGGAGCTATGTCCCCCTTTAAACGACACAAAATCGATCGAAATTAGGTTCTTATCTCTGAAAACAAATTAGGATTGCCGGAAAATATGTCGTTTTCAAAGCATCTATAACGATTTGAAAAGAAAATAGTGTCGCGTGAAGAAACTATATCGATTTCCATTAATTTCGATCCAAAATTATCTTCGGCGGAATTATGCCGCTTTAAGACAATAATAAAATCATGCGAAACTAGTTTAGTGTTACTGAAATAAACGGAGATAGCTCAAAATTGTCAGCGGCGGACCTAAGACCCTTTAAAACGATTTAGGATGAAGCGAAACTAGGTTCATGTCTGAAATAAAAGGCGATAGCTTAAAACTATTTCGTTTTTCAATTTTTAACGGCGGTCTTATGTCGCTTGGAAACCATATGGTATAGAGCGCAACCAACTGGCTTATTCTGAGGCGTATTGAATTAGTGTTAGAATAATTAGCAGCGATCTTAAGTCAAAAATAAGAAATTTTAAAACAATTGTGGCGAAATTATGTCGTTTTCAAGATAACTTCCGCTATTAGGTGGGAAATTTAAGCGTTTCTTATGCGATTCTTGGAGGTTGCAATCAAATACAGCTGGGCATATTCGATAAACATCGAAATTGAACTGAGTGCAGCCCATAAATATTGACCATACCAGAACTTCAGATGCATCGATCTTATAAGCAGCCAATAGCTTCAGTTAAAAATTTGCTCGCCTGTCTGAACGAATACCAACACGATTTCACACACACACACACCCACACTTACGTTGATTTAAGTTACAAATTAGAAAATAGGTAAACACTTAAATATATATATATATATACATACACACACACATTTGGACAGCGATTCGTTTTCAGTACGAAATGAGAAAATGCCTATTCTTTTTTTTTTTTTTGTAGTACTGTTTTCCCTCGGTGGGGCATCATAAAGTTTTGAATTGCATACAATAACACACCCTGTTTAGCTTTAAGCATCATTCTAATTTGTAATGCCCTTTACCCTTATCTATATGTTACCTGCTTGATTTACTTTCTTGCTGATGTGTTCATTTCGTTTCTGCGCATTTCTCAAATAGAAATTGTAACTAATTAACAAATCGCAAATACAAACAAAACAGTTTGCATTAACATTTCGATTTCGTCGTCAATAGGCCGTAAAATTATAACTCTAGCTAATAAATTGTAGCTATAATATGAACCTTGTTTATAAGTAATACCGAACTATAAAAATAAAACCAAAATGCAAAAAAAAAAACAACAACAACAAACGAGAGAATACAACTTAAATTCTAAAAGAGCCAACAAAATGGGTAAAAATAAACACGAAAAAATGAGCGTGCAAAATAAAATATCTTATGAAACCAACTCGTCAACATGTAAAACTCCCACACAAGGCAACTACATTTATTCAGACTTAACTATAGTATCTAACATAAACAATAAAAACAGACGAGAGATAATTAAATAAAAAGTGCAGTACGTGATATTTCTGACAAATTCATTTTTCTTTCTTTCCTTTTGTTTGCTCTCTCTGAGTGGCATTTTTTTGTTTTTGGTTTGTTTGTCTTAATTTTGATAAGTTGTGTATGATTAAAAGGATTGTTGATATGCTGCTGCGAACACAAATGACAATGCTGAACCGAGAGCATAAACAAAGTCAGTTTGAGAAACTTCCATGATTTGTGTAATGTTTGTTGCACATTTCCAAATATTTTTTTTGGAATTCTGCTTGTATAGTTTAAAATAACATTTTTTTAGATCAAAATGTAAATTTTTCTTGTCCTTTGGATGATTTCCAGCTCCTTTGGATGAAAATTTAAGATCCATTTAACAGTATTTGGAAATTTGAATATTCAAAGAAGAATATTTAAAAATATATATTCCAAACAGATTCCGAAATCATCCGATGTATATTTTTAAATATCCTTTTTTTCTCTGAGTGCAAAGTATTAAGCTTTAGGGCGTGGTTGACGGAACTACTGAACTTTTTGGGAACTACTGAACCCAAGGTTCAATGCTTAAAAAAAAAATTAAGTACTTGCTTATATCCCCTTCTGAGCGAAGTCTTTGTGTACGAGTATGTGGATATTCCAAAAACTTAAGTCACCTAATCTAACTTACAAAATTAATTTGAAAATAATCGGGTGAAATGTGAAAGTTGATTCGAACTAAATGGTGGGACTTTCAACAAAAGTAGACAATTTTTTTATGAAATCTCTATATAGCTTTAAAATTGATTTTTGATTGAGTTGTTGCAAAAGTATGTAACCGCCAGAACAAGGCATTTCTGACTCGATGAGGTGAATATATTCTTGATCAAATGTCAGAGATGATAAGAGATAGAGATTCGACATGAATTGGCCATATGCTAATCTTACTGTTTTATAAGTAGATTGGTTCGTATCTTCTGATCATCAGGATTATTTTTCGAAATTTCAATGTTTTACTTTGAAAATGAGATTGGAGCTAATTTTTTTTAGGTCTTATCTCTTGATTACACAACCTTGACCACCCATCATCTACCCAGGTGGGTGAATATACCGGAATATTGATATGCAGTCTTTGTTGAACTGTAACAGAGCTTTTTGAAAACGAATTTATATTCATTTCATGGGGTTTTATATCAAGTTTCCACATTTATGGACAGTACCTTTTGAAATCCGATCTTAATACTGACTAAGCTCCCAAGTATGAAATACAGACTGTTATGTTTGGCCCCGAATGCTGTGTGATCCATTAAGCATCTTATCAGCAACTAGATCTTCCTTTGAAAATCCGGTAAAAATCATCATATCAGTTACTAGATTTTCCTTCGAAAATTCGTTTAAAACACATTACATGGTTCCACTCTATGAGAGGTATTTCGATATATCGACTGTTCGGTCGCAAATCTAAATATCTTGAAATCTCTTAAGTATGAATTCGCTTAAATTGAGGTGAGGTTTGGCATTTTTCTTCCGGCTTAACGCCTGCCGAGCTTGGAATATCAACTTGCTTTAAGTGCACAGAGAAAAAACAACATCTAAAAATATCAATTAGTTTGAGTATACCAAAAGTCATTGAAAAATATTAGCTTTGTGGTATATAGATCAGTCTGCGACGCAGACTAGCGGTGCTTGTCTTTTGTTGTTGTCCCGCTCTGGCCTCGCCGGTAGAGTTCTTGATACTGTCAATCGTTCAATAAACTTCGAGAAGCTTCAATGAGTGCCGAAAGATTTTAAAATGAAGGCACAGAACTTGTTTGGGCGGATTTTGAGAATCTGTCTTACTATATATCGACTATAACAAGAAAGAAAGTCGGTCAAATCCGACTATAAATATACTCTATACCTTACAAAGTTTATATAGGTATTCATCATATAAAGTGTTAAGGTGTGTAAAGTGCTGACCATGGCTGTTCCAGCCAGGCTTGCCCATCATAAATGTTTGTCACGCAAATCCTCGGACCTTAAACTTCACGAGCATTAACCCCAATTGTTACTTTTTGGTTCGAACCTGCCAAACGGAAGGTTCTCAAAAATGCTTTTGATTTGCAGCCCTGGGTGAAGACTTAATAAATCACTTCGAGTTTCACTTCTGAATCGTTATTCTCAGGTTACGTTCTATAGCAAAGAATGTTAAGGCTTCAAACTACTTTAATAGGCATCATTTTGTACTTCGAAATACTAATCATAATGTAATGTTTGCCAGATTTATAGCAAATCACCTTGTTAAATAATGAATAGCATTCCCACATTAAATATTTCGGGATTTAGCAACTAAATAGCTATATAGCAACACTGGAACTCGACTATATAGACTTCACTCGGTATAATGGGGCCGGCGATAGTTCCTACAGGCTGTAAAAAAACTTTTGCACAAACTTAATCTGTATACATTTAGTTTAGAGTATAAAAATCGTATGCCAGTATTTCAGAATTTTTTAGAAATAATTGGGTTCGTAATGGGTATAGGTTGAAAATCGGAAATTAGAGTTCTGAGTTCGAACCGGTTCGGTTCATGGACGGTTTACAGCACTGATATTGATTAGATCTATGATCTATGATCTCACCTGACCTAGAAATGATTTTAATTATAATTGTTAAATAACTAATTTTTGATATTCAGTAACTTGAGTTCAACTGAATAACTCTCCAAAAATTCTGAAGCAGTTCAAAATGACAATTAATTTCAATGCCACCTCGATAGTTCCACATATAAACCGATTTAATGCACTGTACTTATATTCCAAAACCATCAACCAAACGTGTTTTTGCTCTTTTATTTAACTAAGGGTTCGCGCTGCCAGGATTTTGCACTAGAAATGTAAATAATTTACTTAGAAATGTGCCATAAGGAACAGAGTTATTGCAGCTTGGCTTTAAAAAGTCCACAATATTTGAAAACATCAATCAAAGAGAAAAGAAATAAGCCAAGGAATGCTTCAAATACTGCTGAAATCACAATGGTTAGTTAAATGAGTTTAATGAGGCAAGGCATTGTCAGATAGTTGCAGCAACAAGTTTTCCTGAAATCACATATCAACAATTCTGATTTATACTACGCAAATAGCATTTCATTTCTCCTTATAACTTGACCAACTAATTATTGTATACACACACTTAACGAGATATAATCAATAATCGTGTTTGAACCAAACTCCCTTAGATAGAATCGCAGTAAATACTCAAAATCACATCCTCATACATACATACATACATACATACATAGAGAGCGTGTACATAAAACCAAATTCAACTTTACCCTATATATAAAACTATATATATGTGTGTGATTTTCCTTCTAGCCATACGAATTACTAAAAATAAACCACAATAATAACAGCAACAACAACAAGAACAACAACAACAACTTATAACATTAATGTATGAAAAGTCCATAGAAATCCTAACAAATTGAGAAAATACAGATAAATGAAGATTCAAATATGAAACTAAAAACTGTAGCCGTACTTTTGAACATTTTTTGTATAATTAAATGTATATGTATATTGAATATAGAATTTTTGAACTAATTAACAGTCATGCATCGCATAAGATCGACTTGACAATTAACAAACCACCAACAGTGATATGAAATACAAAATAATATAATAACAAATTAACCGCCACAACAAACAGTTCATAATATTAAATTGATGTGTTTCCATAGATGAAATCAATAAATGCACGCGTCGTCGAGTAAGTTAAGCATTAACAATATTATATTAAATTTGCAAAATTATCAAAAGTACATAACACATACATACACATAAACGGCACGTACATAGGTGTAACGGACAGCACTGGATTGATTGAAGCCATAAATCCGTAGGTACACTTCACCCAACTTGATCACGTGATAAATTACACAAATTTTATGCAAAACTCATAGAATTGTACACACCGCAGCATTCGAGACTAGGCAACCAAATTGAACAAAGGGTAAACTGAATTAAACAATAAGCAGTCATGTGGGATAAACCAAATGAAACCAAATAAGAAAATGTCATTTAATTAATTGTATGTAATAAATTGTCGACAAAATGAAAAACACAAACAAGAAACGTACGCTAAAACCAAATAAAATCGCATGATTTTGACAAAAATCAAAACAAAAAAAACAAAAATCAAAAAAGTTGTAAGTTGTGGTACTTATTTCCAGACTTTAAGGACTCAAGGAATAAGGACACTCACCGGTGGTGGATCGAGAGGGGATTTAGCTCGCCCAGAGTTAAAATATCTGACAGCAACACATTCGCAGTTTCAGAAGTTTTCAGTTTTCAGAAAATCTAAATAGAAACCCTCTTAGATCCTCCACTGACATTTTCTTAAATTGAGAAACCATTTACTACACAAAGAAAAAAAATGCAAAAAAGATCCATTTGCACTGGATATGTCTTTAATATCCTTTTAATCAACCCACGGAGATGCAAAGTCATTCAAATGATCATAATTTTTATATATGATTTTTAGCTCTGATTAAAAGAATATTTGAGACATATCCCCTCTAAATGGATACCGAAAATCATCCAATGGATATTCTTTAATATCCTTTTATACCATGTTCCCATCATCATAGGATCTTGAAATTGTGCGAATGTATGTAACAGGGAGAAGGAAACATTCCCGACCCCATAAAGTATATATATATTATTGATCAGCATGAACAGCCGAGTCAATATAGCAATGAACGTCTGTCTGTCTTTATGAACGCGTCGATCTCAGAGACCATAGAAGATAGAAGAAGAGACTAGAATGAATTTACATGGTGAAGCAAACATCATGAAGTTTTTTTTAGTAGGCGAGAGAATCAGGTGAGATTGTAATCCTTTCTTTTATAAATCGTGTTCACTTTTTTTTGCTTCAACGTGTGAATCTAGTGTAACATAATGAATACTAATTTCAATGAGATTTTCAGAAAGAAGACTTTAGTGAACCTAGAGAATAAAAATATACTAATTTAAAAATGATTAAAAAACTGGTTATTTGCTTCTTAATGTAGTTATCTTCTTTTGTCTCTACTCCCCTCACTACCTTTCCTATCTAACAATTGTAAAAACGTGTTTTCTACAGAGCTCGCAAAACTTTTTTCAAATGCGATCAGCCTCAGAACAAAACAGAAACAAACGCAGCACAAACGCTCTCTCACTGAGCGAAACACTTATTGTCGCTCCTCTTCTGTTTTCTGTTACATGTTTGCGTTTGAGCAAAACAAACGAGTCGGTCTTCCGAAGACCAGTGACAGAAACACTTTAGAGCAGCGATGTTCAATAAGAGAGGCTCTCTGTAGCTCTCTGTCTCTCTCTGACACTCACTGAAGCATTACTTCGGCAAGCATTCGGCATGAATTGCCTAAAGTGTTCGGCCCCTGGGGGGCTGCTTTAGAGCGAGTGCTCATCAGAAAACTGTCTGCAAATGACCAGAACACAATAAGTGTCTGCGAAAAGTGTTTTTGTTTTGTGCATTTGGTAGGCTGTGTGTATGTACATATAAGTGTGTATGTACACGGGCGCAACACAAAATCACTGAAAAATACGCAAAAAAACACTTTGAAAGTTTGCTCTCGGCAAAACGGTCAGAGAAAGACACGAGAGAAACAGAAACGAAAAAAATGTGTCTTTGCTCTGAGCAAAACAGATTTGAGCAAAAACAGAACTGAAGGTGTCTTTTTCCGTCTCTCTTTTCGTTGTGTCCGTTCTTTGCCGACACTAGGAAAGTGTTGAGAGTTACTTTTCTATAATCTAGAAATGTTGTTCGAAAATCTAGAAATTTATTTTCTTGCTAATTTAATTTTAGAAAATGCTTGTCCTGTTGAAAGAAATAGTTTTTTGCAAAAATATTTGGTGAATCGCCTTTGATCCCTTATTTAAGGCGAATTTCGGCAACTCCTTGTATTCTGCATATGGCATAAATAATTTATATTTATATCTAAATCGACCAGTTCGCCCACTGTGTCACGCTCTGAAAACGAGTTTATCGAGCAATTCGGTTTAGTCCCAGCATTTCCATTACTGTTCAATCCCCCCGCGAGTAAGGACACTTGCTTAATTGAGTTTTGTCCAACAAATTTCGCTTGGACATCTAAAAGTTTTTATTAACTACAAAATCCGTACAACCTAAATAATTCTTCCCAATCCTGTTTACAGCTCGCGCCTTCCCGCCCACATGGCCGGTCCAGCGGCCATCAGTGGTATTAGGGCGGCTGCTAGGATGCCAGCACTGCTCTTGGCCTTCTCATGCTCTGCCTTAGCCAACGCTGGCCATTCTTCGCAGGTATCATCAAAGTCCTTGGCCGGACCCATGCAGGCTGCATAGCTCATCACATAGGCCAAATAGTTTTGCTCAAAGACGCCGCGTATCAAACTGGAACCAGGGCCAGAGGCAAAGACAGCCACATCTTCGCCGCCATGTGTCTCGTCCTTCATGGGAAGAGCTGCCTTGTGACGGTAAGTGGGTGACTGTCTCTGCTGCTCGGTGAAGAGGTTCAGGGCTCTCCACACGTTCGAGCTATTTGCAGGGCGGGTTTCATTGGCCAAATGCTCAAAGTAGCCCGGTCCGTTGGCATAGGTTATGGTCTCATAGACCATGGGATCCTTCGGCTTATGCAGATTGGCGGCACCCAGTATATCATTGCCCCTGAGTGGATAACCATTGAAGGTAACTGCATGCGAATGATCGGCTGTCACCAGAATCAGCGTCTCTTCCGAATCGGTCATGTTGAGAGCAGCCTGGATGGCCAAATCAAATTCGTAGACCTCATGCAGCGCTGCCCGCGCATAGTTCATATGATGACCCTGATCGATGCGTCCACCCTCGACTAGCAGTACATAGCCCTCAGAGTTGTCACCACGCTCCAGCACACCAATGGCCGCCTCGGTCATGTCCTGCAGCGAAGGCTCTCCCTCCTCTCGAGCAATTGAGTAGGTGATGTGATTGTTCCGAAACAGGCCCATCAAATGATCCACCTGTTTCACATCCACCTGCAGCAGCTGCTCACGTGTATGAACCAGGGAAGCTGGCACGCTATCGTTGGCATGCTGCTGCAGCCACTCCTGGGTGAGATTGCGCCGATCATTTCGGGTGCAGATGGTCTCCGTGGGACCCTCAAACTTCACCGTCCTCACTTCGCTCGTGTTCAGGGCACCCATAGGCGAGAGACCACCGCCTAGGATTACGTTTAACCTATTGCCCGGTGCATTCTCCACCAGCTGTCGCGCTATATCTGCATGTATGCCCACCGAGGCACTTGGAACCATAGAATCACATTCCCAATCCCTGTCGTATATATGAGCATAGGTGGCCGCAGGCGTGGCATGGGTAATCCTGGTGGTGGTCACCACACCCGTACGTTTGCCCTCAGCCTGTGCCCAGTCCATGATTGACTCCAGCCGTCCCTGTGCTGCATTCAACTTGGAGCGTGTTGTGTCCACGCCAATGGCTCCGTAATCGGTCTTCACACCCGTAAACATGGCGGTGGCGGTACCCGCCGAGTCCGGAACTTGCTTGTCCACATTGTAGGTCTGTCAAGAAACACAAATTTACTTCTGCTTTCTGTTAAACTGTTTGGCGCAACCCACCTTGGCCATTCCGGTATTGGGAAAGTCATCGAACACCAGCGTCTCCTCCTCGCCATGGCCATGCTTTAGATACTGACCCTTGTAGATTCGTCCAGCGCTTATGGTGGACACACCCATGCCATCGCCAATGAAAACAATTATATTCTTGGCCTTCTTCGCATAGGAGTGCTCCTTGGCCTGTTTTGCCTTGCCAATGGTCCTCTTCAGCTGCGATAAGCCAACTTTGGTCCAGAACTGCTTATCTGTTGTGAGAAATTGGATAACAACATCGATGGGATAAGTCACCATGTGGTCCGCATTTACAATTTAAATGATTTCTAGTGAGATCCACTTGGCACTCGCCAGTAATTTCAAGTATTTCTAGTATGAACGGCTAATTATTTCGAATCGTTGGGTCGCGCGCGCACGTAGCCTCGGCCAAGCACTTGGCTGAAAACGTTTATACTTACAATTCGAATTCGTAAAAAGTGAATCCCCTTCGCGAAAATCCCCTCCCAGCAACATTATTGTAATTTATGCAAGATATTCTATTTCTAGGGGATGAACTATTAGATTCGTTCGAGTGTTTGAAAAGTGCAATAACGGCGCTTATCTGTTGAGCTATGAATGCAAATTAGGCATACAATCTTAATTTTCCATTGGATAAACATTTGTTAGATTTAAGTCTTTATTCAAAATATAACACTAGGCCACAAGGTCCAGTTTTTTAAAAGGTTACTAAGCACAAATCTGATTCAGAAACGATCCATTACGTCTTGATGTTTGGGTATTTGACCTAAAAGCTACTTTAAGGCATTATTTTTACCCTTTTAAGCACGTTTTTTTGGTGAATTCTTTTCATTTGGGCCGTAGACAATTTAATAGTTTTGATCACAAATATTCAAAATTATGTATCTCCGTTAGAAATTGTCGTAATACCATACGATAATATTAAATTAAAGTTAAAGAAACAATTAGGTTCCCCATAAAACGTGCCCAACGTGTCCATTCACTAGTCAAAACAAGAAAGAAAGTCGGTCAAGCCCGACTATAACATACTCTGTACCAAGAAAATCTGTATTTTGATCATAACTCGAAAACCGTTCATCCGATCTTCTTCATTCCTTTGGCGGATCGATAAGTTATCCTAATAACTAAATATGTCTAGAAGGAACAAGCCATCTATCTTCAAAACTGTGGGAGATATGACGTTTTTTCTAAATTGCGGGGGCGGCAGGGGGCGTGGCCAAAATTGAAAATAAACTTGATCTGCCTGCAGACATAAGAAGCATATGTCCCATACATGTCAAGCCTCTATCTCTTACCATCTCTGAGATCTGTGCGTTCATACGGACAGACAGACGGACAGACGGACATGGCTCTATCGACTCGGCTGTTGATGCTGATCACGAATATATATACTTTATGGGGTCGGAGATGCTTCCTTCTGGATGTTACATACTTTTGCACAAACTTATAATACTCTATGTACCTACGGTACAGAGTATAAAAATAAGCAAGGATCACCCTTGGCGAAAATCAGACGTTCAAATAGCTGAAGATCAAGGCAGGGCAGGCAAGTTATCCCATTCTCCTTTAATTGCAAATAAAAACTGGCAGACTTACAACATTAAACTTAAAACATGTCAAGTAAGGAATTTATCTACACTCATAAAAAGTTAACCCTGAAAATAGAAATACTCCTATGAAATCTATCCAAAGTCCATTCAACCTAAAATTAAGAAAAATATTTTCTCATTTATGGCATATTTTTCTAAATCTTAGATCGTATAAAAAACGTAAAGAATTTGTCTTGCTGGAGCGGTAGTTGCTGCATCGTCAGTCCACCCAACATTTGAAAGATCAGTTCCACATATCATGTAACATTTGATCAAATTCGAGGCTTTTTCGAATCCTCGATCTGATTAAAGAGTCATAAATGCGATCGTTTTCTGATCGCTAATGATACTTTTATCGGGAGAAACTGGTAACTTAGCAGCGACAGTTCTTCAAGAGTCGTTTTTAATCTGTTTTTCTGATCAGTTTCGACTCATAGTCGAGTCATTTTTCTATAAATCACATTTCGAGCATTTGCATGAGCCATTTTACAGTCAAGAAGAGTAATAATTTTTGAATCATTAAAAGGGCCCGAAAAAGACTCAGTAAGCTGATTTTGTCAAAATGATCTTCCAAATGTTGGTTGGGTTTGAACAACAACAGCTTTTCTGAGTCTTTTTCAAGCCCTTTTAATGTTTAAAAAGAGATTACTTTCAAATGAGATTTTAAGATTTAAAGAAGACTCAAAAATGACGTATTTTGATGCTTAACAAGAGATTTGTTGAATTATGACTTAAAAAAGTCTCGCAAACGACTCGAAAATTAGTCTTAATTATTTAGAAGAACGAGCTAAAAACGACTCCTCAAGAAGAGTCGCAGCTAGAGTTCCATTATCTTCCGACAAAAGTAAAATTTACGATCAAAGATTGAGTGCTATTTTGACTATTTTAATCTCACCGAGGAATTGAATGTGATAATAAATGACTTGAAATGTTTGCTGGCTTATAACAAAACCCCCTTAAAAAGTCTCTTCGAACCATTTCAACGACTAAAATGTGATAACTATCATGTCCGATTAATAAACACTCGCAAATGACTCAGGCACATGCTCTAGGTGTGATTTTTAACTCATTGATATGCTTAAAATGTGCTTCATTGAAAGACGACTCGAACTATGCAATTCATAGAAATAGGCAAATAGCAAATACCCATTACAGAGATTCGATAATATGAATTTTTAACTTAAAACTAAATAATCTTTGTGCAGTACAGCTGAGATTTGTCTCTTGCAGGAACATGATAATGGACATGGATGGTCTATAAAAGATAACAATATGTCAGTTTTACGCAATAGAACACGAAGTAGGGAATATTTCAGCATTATTACTTAAAAATTGTGATTATTAAGTTATGACTATATTGAAGTAAGTGAGCGGTATGCAACAAGATGAAGAACGAGATTGAAGGAAACTTTAAATGTTAAAACATTTTGGACATGGAGTACTTTATGAGAAGTTTGACTCACGCAAGGCTAATATAATGTAGACAGCTTATGTTGTATTTAATCGGTCATATTTGACTGTTTCGACCTTTGTGATAGTTAGTAATTATCGAGGGAAGGTGCACAGAAAAAAAAAAATCAGAAATCAGTCCCGGAGCAGCCTTCAAGTGATCCTGTTTTTTAGGTCTAGAGAAAAGTCGGAGTGAAAGCAATCATTTTCGGGGTCTACTAGCTACTAAATGACATATTTTCTTCATTCTTAACACTTTTCAAGCGGTGTTTTTTTTTTTTTGCAAATATAGCCGCTTTTGGATGCCATGTTCTGGCAACACTGATTGGAACAGAAACGATGCCTGAATCTATTTGCATTGCTAAAATTATTCGCCATATAAACCGCAATTCAATTACTGATTAATATTCCACTCAGTCAAAATACAGCAGAATACAGTTAAGCAGTTAATTGTTTGACTGCTAATTTCAGGGTACTTTATATATAATAATCGTTGTTTTTATATTTTTTCATTCTGATGGAAAGCTGTTAACGTGTTAATCGAAGGCAATGTAACAAGTTGACATAGGAAATGATTGCTTAAAAATTCCACGACTCGTTAAGTTAAACACCAAATAAGAGCAGCAAAATATTGTTTTTTTTTTACGCACTTTAGACCTTCAAATGGTTTTGTTATGTACAAATAGTTCAATTAAAAATTTGTTACAATTTAAAAAATGATGATTTTGCGATCCCAAACAAAACGGGAGTCAAAATGTTAGGTTTATAAACTTTTAAAAAACACTGTTTAGAAATGAATAAAATGCAATATTTAGTTCTAGTAAAAACAACAATTAATGCTCTATGAAAGCTTGAACCGAACCAAGCGAGCAAGAATAGCTGAACCTGAAACTGTTCCGAACCTAAAGTTTCAACCAAAGTTAACAAAATATGTACATAAACTAAGATCTGACATACTGCCCACAGAGTTTGTCATTGCAATACAGAGACTCCAAATCTGCAGAACAGTAGAATTAGAGCTCCAGCTGACCTTAGATGGGGGTCACACATAGACCTGAAGGTTCTTACTGAGGAGTGAAACATTGTAAAGTTTTAAAAATGTTTTATTTCGGATCTAAAAAGTTGCTAAGACAATCAATTATTCGACTTGGGCCATTCAAGTTTATGTTTAGCCTTTACATTTAAATATATGTAGCTTAATAATCCATCCATAATTCGGTATAAAAGCTGTGATATTCAAGAACCCATGAGAGATTCCAGAATATCCATTAAATGGAAATTTTCTTATTTCTTGAAAACGGGCGAATATTCATGGAATTTGAAAGAACCAACACCCGTACCCTAAGTATTGCTCAATATTGCCGTGAATTTTGATTTACAACTATTTAGTTTGAAAACTACTGAAAAATTAATAATGACCAAAATTCCTCCACCGAGTCGGAGTCGTTATTAGTTTACTTTGTAGTTTTGTCAGACTTTCTTGTCTTCTTTCTCCTGAGTTGATAAGCCTTGCCATAACGTGTTTACTTCGTTGACAGCTTGTTTTTGTCTCCTATTAATAAATAAATAAACCATTTTGTTTCGTACCCTCCGCGATGCGCCCCTATTGAAAAATGATTGCCTAGTTTTGTTTCTTCATGTTCGACTTGTACAGTTTAGTGCAAGCTATTAAATTGTGAATTGCATTGCAAAATAAGTGAATCTCATTTAGTTTTCACAAATTAAATTCAATTCTAAGCTTTTCTACTTATATAAATAGATTTTTCAACACTTGAGCTAAATTCTTTTTTAAGCTCCACCGACTACACAATTGACAATATTAGTTCAAGTTTAACTGGCATAAATTATTTCACGTTTTTTATTGCGACGCTTGAAAGCGTCTTTGGCTTTGCCTTAGAATCGTGCATGTCAAATGTGAAATTAGTTAAGCGTATTAAATACATTTACGTACCTTCCAATATCGTCGCCTTGCCACCCGGTGGATCCAACTTAAACTCAGGGCCAATATCACCGCCCACACTCAGGGTTTGTATCAATGGCGGCGGCTGTATGGTGGCAGCCAGGGAGCCCCAGATGAGGCCCGAAATCAGCACAAATTGAATGGAATGCATTTCCAAATGCAATGGAAACAATTCCAACTCGGACAGGAACGAGAATGTTGTGGATATTATCACAGCTCAGCTTGAGGCGCAGCAGTTTGGTTTTGTGGGGGTCCACGCTCGCGCTTAGTGCGGATCTCAATTAGCGACTAACGCCGCTGAGTGACCTGGAGCGCCGTTATATGGCGCGGCGAGCGACAACCGAAGTTCTGGCACACTTCGTCGCTGACAGCATCGGCGGCAGGTAATTTATTTTCACTTGCAAAACGTTTATTCCAATTCAAATTTGCAGCTCGCTTCAAGATAAATCCATAAAAATGAGACACTAAAAACGTGCAATGTAACTAAGGGCCCCCCGCCCCATTGCACGTCAGCGTCCATTTATATGATTGTTTGCTCTTGTATAAGTATCTGAGAGATACATGTGTCGAAGCGCTGATTTACAGTCGACAAAGCACGTGAATCTGCTGCCGTTGACTGCTGGTCGTCGGCTGATTCGCGTTTTTATCTCGTGCGCGGTGCAGACATTTGCTCGAACCATGTCCGTAGTTTACTTTTAGCGTAGCGTCTGCGTCTGCAAACATTGCCAAAGAGTTTATCTCCGGCGTGTCGCGTTGCTCTTGATGTCTGATGGAAAAAATGTAGGGTCCGCACCAAATTGAAATCTACTTTTGCTTAGTCAATGTCAAGTGCCACATAAATCTTAATAGTCGCCCGTTTTACTGATTTTAAATATTACATGAGTTTGCTTCCACTTGTTGTTGTTGCTATGGGGCTATTGTTGACACGAATTACATATTTATTGGGTGAAATTATTAATTGATACGAGAGCACTGCTGCTCCCCCTTAGAAGTTGCAACTTTTATTTGGTGCTTAAGGTTATTTCTTCTCGTTAATTGAACCAAGAGAATGAAATGAAGTGAACTTCAAAATAATCTGCACTTTGAACTATCAGATCTCAGAGATAGAGGTTGGTCACTTATGGAACATAAGTTTATACTTTCAAACAGATCATCAAATCAATATATCCAATATCTAAAATATAGCATGCCCACTTTCGCCCTAGCAATTTCGAAACATGGAAATCAGCCACAGTTTTGTAGATATTTGGTTCTTAACTTTAAGACTTGTACACTCAAATGAATTTATTTTCCTGTTTCCTGTTTTCCTTTAGAAAACAGTTTCTTTGTGCGATTTTTTCTAAAATGCAGGATAATTTTTAAGGATATTTTTTAAAAATCTTTCTTAAGGTGGGTGTTTAGGAAAACATTTTCAAAATGTAGATTTTTTTGTGGCTTAAATCATGCGCCATAATGTTAATAACATCCCCTGAAATTTTCAAGAAAAAAAAATACATATATATGAGATATTTTGAGTTTTGTACAGGCAAGTCGGGCGCAAAATCACAAAAACACAAATGTTGTCGAAACTTTAAGTGCGATTATCTCGGAACCACTTTTTTCAACCTGGTGGCACGGATTGCAAGGCCATTTGTTGACCGATTTTCTTATACTTTTTTTGTAATTGCTCGTAATACCCGCCGCTATGGCCTCAACTAGGATATTTTTGATCGGTTCATAAATAGCGGAGTTAGTGCTATTTTAAGGGGTACAAATAGTTTCGAAATTTTGACTTTGAGAACCCATTACTCTCCTATATATAGACCGATCCCAGATATCCTAGTACAGGCCAATACCACATCAGTTCTCAACAAAACCTCATTTAAAATATTTGTTTTCAAAGACGCGTTCTCAGGAATCAATGCCACCATGCATCTATGTTTTTAAAAATGGGTCAACTTTGAAGCGGGCTACAACAACAACCGCTGCAACATTTATCGATTTATCTATCGAACAAAAAAAACCGCTTGCCGATATGTCTTAAACTATTCGAGTAATACATTTTTTCGTAAGCACTTACTTTTGGGCCGTTTTTCCTAAACACCTACCTTAAGCTTAGGGCAGATTTTCGCTTGAATCAAGAAAATAGGGCAACTTGCATTAATTTTCGAAAAACAATTCAGAAAAACGCCCTAAAATATGAAAAAATTAATCAAGAAAATTGACTTAGAATTAAGAAAAATATAAAAAACTCAGGCTGTAATCCTCTGCACTTGGAGTATATAAGGGGCAACTGATATACCAAGATTTTTATTGATTGTTTAATATGGAAACCGTTAAGTATTTTTTAACAAACGTTTCGGAGTGCCCATCGGTATATACATATATGCGTCTGTGGGTTTAAGCGACCTATTTTGATTTTAGACATGAATGAATGACAAGGGAATGATTATAATTCAATAATCAAAAGGATAATATTAATAATCAAAAAGAAAAAGGAAACACTAGCACTGCAGCACTCACCATCGCTAAAACACATTTCGTTGCATTCGGGCTTGACTGGCTTTCTTACTTGTTACATGTGTGAGCTCTGTGGTCAATTGCTCAGGTTATGACATTTCCAGCTGGCGCAACTATAAAAAAGCTAAAAATAGATGGTTGCTTTTCGAAATTTTGGAGCTTTAAATCTATCAGTTAAACCAAATAATAATCGGTTTTCAAACAAAGTCAAATTCAGTAATATAGGCACAATCTGCAAAGTTTAGTTGGGGATCACTATTGAGCGAATAAACCTCTCCAAGAGTTTGCAGCTCGTCCTTCAAGTCTTTTTTAATTGATAAGCGGTTAAATGTCTTTCTTCCTGAAGTTTTTTTGCGTTTTCAAAAGCCAATTTCTACAAATCTTACCACTACCACGTGCGAGGAATAACCATACATAACTATAAAAATCATAACCTAACAAATTTCTGGGAAATATTAATATAAAAGTCTCACAAATCTTGGCATATTCAATTACGGACTGTTGCATTTATAATAAGTGTTTAAGGGCAACCCAATTTCATATTTTAGTTATCTCTAGACTATATTGAGAGTAAAATTTGTATTGAAGATATAAATATTTTTAGCCTTTTTGAATATTGCACATAAAGCAATTTTCTATTAAATTTTTTTTTGGATAAAAAATAATAATATCACAAATGAAAAAGAATGAATAGGTATGTACATATATCTAATCAGGGATGCAAACCACTCGAAAATAAGGACTGGTTCGGTTCCGTGGTTCATACAGTTTCTGAACCGCCGGTTCGGTTCATTACATGGTTTTTGGAGCTAGCTGAACCGCGGTTTCGGTTCGGTTCAGTGGTTCACAAAGGCACATTATGATATATTATGATTGTTGTAGTAATGTGACTTGTCGAACACTTTTGAAATTTAATTCTTATAATCCATTTAAATATTTGTAAAATCCTTAGAAGAATGTCCAAAGCTTATTATGTCGGATTTCCAGGAGTCGTCTATAAGTTCCTTGATGAATACTCTTGAAAATTGAGAATGTTTGCTAGAAAAGAATACGTACTATGCAAATTAATCCCTTAAGATAGGCTCAGAACTGAATCATAGCTTAATCAGCTCAGAAATGAAAGGGCTGGTCCTGAATTCATGACATTATATTTATGAATTTTAGCCATGGATTTTACTCTGACTTGTCTTACTACTTCATGACCTTAGTTGATTTTAGGCATGATTTCATTCAGAGAACTGAATCGAACCGAACCGTTTATATTTGTGGTTTTCGGTTCGGTTCAGCAATTCTGAAAGGATGCCGGTTCGGTTTGCGGTTCGGTTCACCGGCTGGAATAAGCGGTTCGGTTCGGTTCAAAACCGGTTCGGTTCAGAATCAGTTTGCATCCCTGTACCTAATTAACTGCGGTATTATTTCACATACTTCGTTTTCACACTTTCCCTGTTTATACACAACAAAATTATCATGATATATGTTTTGTAAAGTATGCTATGTTTAATAATATTACTAATTCAGGAAGACAATTCTCTTATAGTTGGCTCACTACTAACTCATTTTGAGTACCTTTAATTAGTCCGTCAGTCTGAATGTCCGTCAGTTAGTGAATGCAAAGTGCGGATTATGTATGACGTGGACATAACTGACTCTCAGTTATTAATTAAAATTGAGAATTATTTAGTGAAATGAAGATGGCATACTTTTAGGGGCATTTATCATCATATAAACTGGGTAACTGACTTTCAAGTCAATCACATTAGAATCTAGAGTTCCCTTTTGAAATGGAATTTTCCAAAATCACATCTGAGGTCTGTTGTATTGTGTTCCGACTTTTCATAAGCTTAGCAAGTGCGGGTAATCCTGGAACAAGATAAAAGTGGTACTAAGGATTGCTAAGAACTGTAAGCTGCGCTTGAATGTGCTTAAATGGCTTAAGCTAATTTAAACCGTTTGCATTTTCAGTAATCTATCAAACATTCACTTAGTCAGCTGCATTTTGCATATATACATCGACTTGTAAGTGTTTATCACATTAATTGTTTTATCTTCTGCTGTTGCTGCTGCTGCTGCTGCTGTCTGAGTGCGCACGTTTTTAAATGACATTGTAAAAAGCCGAGCAACAAAAAAAACCAAAGAGCACAAACCAAAACGATCTGTACAGATATCTTGAGTTCTACAAAAATGACATTAACTAGTGATTAATTTGTATGCTTTGGGGCTTTGGTGAAATATCGCAAAGTTCTCATTTAATGACTTTTGTTTTTTTTTTTTTTTCTTTCTGTGTGTACTTGCAAATGTAACGCTTGATTGACAATCCCCTCCCCTCCACCCCACAGCCATCACTCACAAAATGGCAAACACAAAACGTTCGAAATAGCTGAACAAATATTTTTCTGAGCTATTTACTGGCATTTTTTATTGAAAAATTGTTCATGTCACGTAGAAATTTGCGCTAATCTTGCATTGAGTATACTTTCTTAAAAAGGGGGGGCGGGGAGATTCTAATGCTAAATGTAAAATTTTGTCCGATTTTGTGTATAAAATTGTAACTAGCAATTAAATAAGAATAACAGAAAGAAAGAAATTAAATGGTAGAACTATGAGAACTTCTTGGACATGTAACCGGCACGCACATTGCTGGTGGTGGCCGATTTGACAGTTGTCCTGCTGCTGGTCACTGACGCGTTGGACTCGCTGTTGACTTTAGTAGTATTGTTGTTGTTGGTGTTGTTGCTGTTGTTGGCGCTACTAATGGTGGTAATGCTGCTACTGCTGGCACTCATTACAAGTGGCCGACGGGGCGGCATACGTTCATTGACCGCATCCAGACCTTTGGCCTCGGCAAACGAGTGAATGTGTGTGGCTGCGGTTAGACCTTGTAGAGCTGCTAAGTTGAGTGGTAAAATTAAGTGTATCAAGTAATTAGTAAACCGAAACTTACCCTCCTTGAGCGAATCTCGACCACCAGACAAGGCACCCACCGGTAAGGCGCCCGTGGGCGTAAGACCCTTCAATTGCAGCACGCTCTCCGATTCTTCTCTGAAATTGTTGAAGGTCAG
Source organism: Lordiphosa andalusiaca (assembly GCA_035044965.1). Lineage (NCBI taxonomy): Eukaryota > Metazoa > Arthropoda > Insecta > Diptera > Drosophilidae > Lordiphosa > Lordiphosa andalusiaca. Next base: position 689,870 of record JAWNNM010002217.1, on the reverse strand, counting down.
TTAACTTGGATTTCCCTCTTTAACTATTCCATAGCTCACCTTAGTATAGAAAAGACACGCGACATTTTACCAATGGCGCGAATTTTATTCTTTATGATTTCCTTGCGAGCCGCCGACATGGAAGCTGTGGATATGTCATATGTCATTAGTTGGAATGTCTTTTAAGTAGCATCTTAATCTGTAGAAAGCTAAGGCTTAAGCGGTTCATTCACCGACTTCCGAATTCTTCGAATCCGGAGCAGTCCTCCCATTGTTGTTCCACAAAAAATGTATCCCAGCCAATATAAACAACAACTACATCGTTTTGCTATAGCTCGATGCAATTTTCTTGGCACCAACAGCAACAACATGCCGCTGTTAAACTAACATTTGTGCTGTCGTCAGCGCTACTTTCGAATGCTGTAACGGATCCATCCCCCACTCCCACACCCCTGGCATTTTCGCGCAGCTTTTTTTTTCTTCAAAAAAGCTTCGCTTGCAATTTCAACCAATGCCATGCAAAAGCTCTCATTTGCTTAGCAGCGATTAGCTTTTACATTGAGCTTACCTGGCTTACTGGGCGTATTATTGTTATTGTTATTGTTCACGTTCACCGGCATAAGTACAATATTCTTGCGGAGTTCTGTTGTGTGTGTGTGTGTGTGTGTGTTTCATTTTTTTGTTGGTTTTAGTTTCGTGTGTTTCGTATGTTTTGAAAATAGTTTTAACAGAAAATTAGTTTGTAATTGAAGTGTTTTATGTTGTTGTTGTTGCCCAGATTAACCAAAAGCAATTGAGTACGACGACATTGAAGACGAAACGACAACTTGCAAATGTTTGGCACAGACCCCAAGACTTACCTTCTTCCAGCTCATCATCGGGTCCGGCCACCAGTTCATCATCCGAGCAGATATTTAGTATATTAACCAACATTTCGGTGACCTTTTGGGGGAGAGAAAATTGAGTTATGAACATATACTAGTATTTTGTACATCCATGTACACCATATTCTTCTGATGCAGCTCATGACAAAAGGGCCTTAAGTGATTTCTATATATATCAGTTGATTTTCACCTTAAATCAGCGGTATGCAAGTCTTTGCATAACCCTGCTCTAAGAGTTATTTTACATTATTACATTATTATTTCTAAGATATGGCTATGAAACACTTTGATACTTATGAAACACAATCAACTCTCTATTTTCAATCTTGAATCCTAATTTTTAACGTTTTGAAGCTTAATTCATGTTTGAAAATGGCTCCGAACAACTTTAAAGCTAGTGCAATCTGATTCGGAACCGGTCTGAAGCATAATACAAAAATAAACTAACCCAAAATGTCAAATGTTCATTTAGTAGACATTGGTATTAACTTAGATGTATTGGATAACTAGGAGCTATTTTGTAGTCACAAAATTTTACATACACAATGTCGAACGTTACCAAAGCACCTTTTACAGTCGAACGTGACATGAGAAAAAGGGCCCAGAATTGCTTGGTTGAAGTGCAAAGGATTGACAGGAATGCGTAGTTGGTGTGTAGTTGTCCATAAGAGGGTCATTTTGTTAATATTCAATATATGTTACTCCGTTTTTAGTAGGGATGCTGGTTTGGTGCAGTGGTCAACAGAGGAAAAATGGTCAATTTTGTATTCAAACAAAAAGAATTTATAAAGGTTTAGTTGTCAAGACAATTTTAATGTTAAAAAACAATAGAAAGTCGGAAATGCAGGCGCCTTTTGCTAGTTGTATGACTATTTTTCAAACAGATTTATTCATAGCCATATTTCAGTATGGAAAGTTTGAATTTGATCCTAGCATTAAATTAATCCGAATCGAAGTGTCTTAATTACAGATTGTATATTTGACCAATCCTCATGAGCGTTTGATAGCCTTGTGCGCTAAGGTGCAGATGTCCATGAGTTCGGTCTTTGAAGTGCGGAGTTCAAATCCCAGTAAAGTTAATAAGAAATGTTGAATGGTATCTCCAAATCAATCACAGCTTAAGAAAAAGAGTGTTAAGATGGAGATTATTTTATTTATCAGTCATGTCTCCCCTTCCCTTTCTAACATTTGATTGAAGTCTCTTAAAGTTGAGATCGATTATGGGCAAGGCTAACACAGGTATCAATATGTGGTATCATGTCGAGGACAATGTGGTTTACCTGGACGGTGACTGTGATTTTAATGAAAAAAATAGAGGAAAGATAACTTCGGTTCTAACTAACTAACTATTTTGAAGGACATTTCCACTGAAAACCAACAAGTTTTTCTCACTCAGTCTACTTTTCGGACTCGTCTTTTCTATGACGGCTGTAATATATAGATGGCAGATTTTGACCAAACAAAGTGAAATCATGGGAAAGCATAGCAAACTAAGAAATACCAAGTTTGTAGTCGTTTTCTTTGAAAACAAAAAAGTTTTTCTCACTAAGACTAGTTTCTCGACCGATCATTCCTATGGCAGCTATAACCTATAGTCATACGATTTTGACAAAAAATTAAAAGAATTGTGTGAAAGCTGATGAAATAATTATATGCCAATTTTAAAGAGGTTTACTTTGAAAACAAAAAAGTTTTTCTTACTAAACCTACTTTTCTAACCTTACTTTTGTATGGCAGATATACTATATAGATGTCCGATTTCGACCAACCTTGGCAGAATCATGGAGAAGCATAGAAAAGTAGTAAATACGGAGTTTGGAGACGTTTGCATTCAAAACAAAACTAGAGCTAGTTTTTCGACCGATCGTTACTATGGCAGCTATATGCTATAGTTATCCGATCCGGCCGATTCCGACAAATGTGCTTTTAATCTATCGAACTTGTATACAGATTTTACCAAAAATCTTATTAATGAGTCTATTTAGAGACCTTTGATGATTAAAAAGAGATTACTGTCATGTGCGATTCAAAGAAGACTCGAGAATGACCCATGCATGTGCTCAAAATGTGCTTTCTTGAAATAGGACACGGAAAATACTCTCGACTGACTTGAAAATGAGTCTAAACTAATCAGAAGAACGGGTTAAATACGACTCTTTAAGAAGAGTCGCGGTGAGGGTACCATTTTCTCCCGACAAACGTATCATTCATGATCAGAGACCGAGTGCATTTATGACTGTTTTAATCAGATTGAGGACTCGAAAAAGACTCGGAATGTGTACAAAAATGTTTGCTGGAATGTTTCAGCAATTTTACAAAGATTATGAACAAGAATAATTGGTTTTCTTATCTAAAAAATACTATTTCAAAGATCTCACTGCATCAGAAGTGTATAACATCAACATCGTTATTTAATCCAAGCCATTACCTTTTCGCTCACAAAGGGCAGCGACCATGTGAAGACATCCATGAAGTTGGGCAGCCAATAGGGATGTGGTGAACAGTTGAATTGTCGTATATTCATCACGTTGTTCTCATACTTGAGTACAGCTGCCTTTTGTCAAATGTGTTGGGGGTGTTTGACAGAATGCATGGGGCGAACAAAAAATGTACAAAAACAAAAATCGTAATAATATTACAAACAAAACCTTAGGAGAACTCCCACCACTCGTAGTGCCGTCATTGGTTTAATTAATTAATTAAAAATAGCAACAACAATGGTGAAATGTGTGTAAACAAATGCGAAGAGAGATATCATACCTTGTTGTTGTAAACATCCAAATAGTTTGGCGCCGAAAAAATGGTGATAAGTGAGGGAAATCCTGTTACCTGATTCTTCCGATACATGCGATAACTGTACGAAAAATTTGTATAATTTCCTCCATTTGAGTATTCGTGGAGTTCACACTTACCCTGCATCCTGAGCCTCGTGAGCACGCACTATGGACAGCAGATTGTTCTTCTGCAGAAACTCACAGCAGGCCGAGTAACTGAAGAAGTACGAACAGCCTCTGACCGAGTTGTGTGAGAAAAACTCATTGGTTTTCTCATTGCCAAAATCCTCCAACGGATCGGACCACAATAGATCGCACATGGGTCCATAGGCGGGTGGCTCCCTAAAACGATTTAACTGCACACACACACATTAGCCGGGGCTGTAAACATTTCAACGGGCCAAATTTATTACCGTCTTGATGTCTTCGAGTGTGAATATCTCTGGCGACAGTCCGCCATGTATGCACAAAAACTGTTGGTTCAGCAGAGCGGCCAATGGCAGGCAGTCAAACGCTTCCATGCAGGCCTCGTAAATACTTTCCGAATATTTAATGATGCCTATCCGTCCGTCCCCCAGACCCAGAGACAATTATACACACAAAATGTGGATTCATGTGGCATACTTACACTCCTGCTTGAAGGTGAAGTACTCTGTTAGGTGACGGCACTCGTGATTGCCACGCAACAGAAACAGTGTGCCGGGATAGGAAATCTTCAGCGACCACAGATACAGCACGCACTAAGGAACCGAACTAGGTAGTTAGTTTCCACGTGAACAGCTGGTACACACTCACCTCTATGCTAAAGTAACCTCTGTCCACATAGTCACCCAGAAATAGATAACGCGTTGTGGCCGGCGGACCGCCGACCTCAAATAGTTTGACCAGATCAAAGAACTGACCATGGATATCACCGCACACGGTGATGGGAGCCTCCACATCGATCATGTTCTTTTCCTCGCGCAACAGGTCCGCACCCTCCTGGATGATGCGCATCGCGACGCTCTCCTCAATCCTGCCCTCGAGCAGAAAATGCTGGCGCAGTACATCAAAGTTGGGTCGACCCGTTTTGGCATCGTCATACACCTCGGACATGGTCAGTTTGTGGGCGGGAGGCAGCGGTACATCTGAAAGAGAGCCAAATGCCACTTATCACTCATTTTGTGATTTGTGGGATCCGGAACTGCCAAGGCATCGATAAATTCCGCCAGCCAGCAAATTACAGAATTTGAGTGAGCGGCCATAAAAGTCCAAAACTGATTGGCCGCACACAAAACCGGAGCAGCTCTTGCAACAACAAAAAAATACGAGAGGTAAATTATTTACCTCGATTGATTTATATTTCAACAGTGTAGAACCCATATATCCCCCCCTCCTCGTCTGGCACAGGGTGTGCGCCAAAGCGGCCACACAAAACATCAGATGCGCCATTTTTAATTGTCATAATTTGAGAAAATGTTCAAAAATTCGACAAGATGCGCACTGAAATTGCCAATGTGTTGCACTTGCGGTTTATGATGGGTACTCAATTGTAATTAAAATTCATTTTATTTCTCAATAACAATTAATATGTTGAACAAATTGGGAACTTCAGACATGTTTTCGGCTTGTTGGATGTAAGAGAAATGTATGAACAAATGCCTTTTCACTTTAAAAACAAGAAAAAAAGTCGGTCAAGCCCGACTATAACATACTCTGTACCAAGAAAATTTTTCTTTTGATCATAACTCGAAAACCGTTCATCCGATCTTCTTCATTCCTTTGGCGGATCGATAAGTTATCCTAATAACTAAATATGTTTAGAAGGAACAAGCCATCTATCTTCAAAACTGTGGGAGATATGACGTTTTTTCTAAATTGCGGGGGCGGGAGGGGGCGTGGCCAAAATTTAAAATAAACTTGATCTGCCTGCAGACATAAGAAGCATATGTCCCATACATGTCAAACCTCTATCTCTTACCATCTCTGAGATCTGTGCGTTCATACGGACAGACAGACGGACATGGCTATATCGACTCGGCTGTTGATGCTGATCAAGAATATATATACTTTATGAGGTCGGAGATGCTTCCTTCTGGATGTTACATACTTTTGCACAAACTTATAATACTCTATGTACCTACGGTACAGAGTATAATTAATTCCTAAAATAAAACAATAAAGTATGTAAGAAAATTTGTTTTTTGATCATAACTCGACAGCCGTTCATCCGATCTTCTTCATTCCTTTGGCGGATCGATAAGATATCCTAATAACTAAATATGTCCAGCAGGAACAAGCCATCTATCTTCAAAACTATGGGAGATATGACGTTTTTTCTAAATTGCGGGGGCGGGAGGGGGCGTGGCTAACATTGAAAATAAACTTGATCTGCCTGCAGACATAAGAAGCATATGTCCCATACATGTCAAACCTCTATCTCTTACCATCTCTGAGATCTGTGCGTTCATACGGACAGCCAGACGGACAGACGGACATGGCTATATCGACTCGGCTGTTCATGCTGATCAAGAATATATATACTTAATGGGGTCGGAGATGCTTCCTTCTGGATGTTACATACTTTTGCACAAACTTATAATACTCTATGTACCTTAGGTACAGAGTATAAAAAAAGGGGAAAAAAGAGCCTCATTAGGATGTGCAAGTCTTCAAACAATATTCTGTCTATAAGTGTCTATATCAGGAACTTTTAGTACCGTTTTCTTAACTATTGCATCTGTCACATAAACCTACAAACAACAGAGCAAATTCAATATCAAGTTGGTTTTTTTAGGTACTCTGTCATTAGTCATTAGGATAGCAAGCACTAAATTTTATTGGATTTTTGGTACTTTCTAGCCACAACTTTATTATTAATATAAAGGTAGAAGATTGAAATCTTTATCTGTTAAAGAGAGAGAGAGAGTAAAAATTGAACCTTTTAAGCAGCTGAACTTGTTAAAAACTGGTACACAGAAAAGATTCAATTGGAATGAGTAGTTTTTAATAGCCTTTTTTTAATATTAAAATATCTATTTTTTATTTTCTTTGGATGATTTTCAGCTCCGTTGGATGAAATTTTAAGATCCATTTATCATTAAATGGATATGTTAATCGGGGCGGAAAAAATGTGTACCACTTTCCGTTGCGCTGGCTTGAACTAAAATTTAACAGTGGTTAAGGTTTACAAATTTCAGGTTAAAGGATTTTGTGCAAAGGTATTGGTTTGATCCTTGGATCGATTCTTGCCATAGTAGCAGAAAAAAAGGGATGCACTTAGTTACTTTAGTTACTAAGGCTGCCTACGCAGTTCGACACATGAGACATGACAATCTAGTATTCCTAGATGTTAGTTGTTTTAATTGAAAAAATCTCTTCAAATTCATAGGCGAAATATGATGAAATGAAGCTGTAAAGGCATCCTTAGTATTTAAAAATTGTAGTAGTTAACCTAATCCTATATATTCTCAAGATCATTTTTGACCTAATGAACCACTCAACTCGTACAGGAATCGGATCGTTTTTGGGTCAGAAGTTGTTTGTGGAACACATGGTAATATTCAAAACATTATTTACTGTTAAGTAACGACCTTGCCCGTCTTTGAAATAACGTTGACTGAGGGTAATTAGTGTTAAAGAGCCTCATGCGGCTCAAATAAGTATGCAACGTTTTTTTAACTCTGTCATTTATTATCCAATCTTTATGAAAACCTGTGAGATTGTAGATATTGGCCACATACACTACTCTGCAAAATCTGAGCGCGATATCTTCAAAAATGTATGAGATATTCAACGAGATATCCAAAATTTGAAAACAACTTGATCTGCGTGCAGACAATACTAGTCTACATTTAAATTTGATGGCTCTAGTTCTTCTGAGATCTAGCTGTTTATACAGACAGACTGACAATGCTAAATCGACGCGACTATTGAAGCTGATCAAGAATATATATACTTTATGGGGTCAGAGATGCTTCCGTCTGCCTGCTACATACATTTGCACAACTTTAGTATACCCTTTTTACGCTTCACGGGTATAACAAAATGTAATGTTGAGCTCTTGCTTAAGCTTTGGAGTCGAGACTCTTAAAAAAAACGAATACTATGAGCAGAGATTTGATAAGTCATTCCTGACTATTTAATGACTCAGTCACTTAAAAATAACCAGATAACTGATGTAGTTGCTAGAGATAAGGGCAAGTTACCTGATTTCTACCATTTTCGCTGGTACGGAATAGGTTAGGGCTCAGCTTTTACATCTTAAGAGGTTCGGTTCACAGAAAATAAAAGTCGTTGTTCTGGTTTCGTTCTAAAACGGTTTGCAGCCCTAAGGCTAGTTCTATATGTCTGCACAATAAGCTCCCAATTTTAAGAAAAGCATCGAACTCTCTTGACCCCGCTCACTTCAACACGATTGTTGAGTTAATAAGGCAGAACTATTCTCAAAATTGTGTCAAATTTTCATTTCACGTGCTTTCATAGTCCCCAAGCGAGATGCAAATATCATTTTATAGGTTTTTTTATGTTGTAGCGATCCAATGTCACTTGTTGCCTAGTGTAATCAATTATAAGCGACAACACATGTGGCACATTCAAAGACGACACATCTCTGGCCTATTAGTTAGTACGTAGAGTATAATAAGTTTCTGCAAAAGTATGTAACAACAAGTAGGAAGCATCTCCGACCCCATAAAGTATATATAATATATTCTTGATCAGCCACACTCCATCTCCCACACTTTTAAGAAAGATAGTTCGTACCCTCTATACATATTTATTAATCAAGATTACTTATCGATGCGCCAAAGGAATGGTGAAGATCGTATAAACAGTTGTCGAGTTACGATCAAAAGACTGTTTATGCTGATCGTATAATTTCGTTGATACAGAGCAGCGATGCCCATGCTTTATACGCTTCATGCGCTAATGTTGTTGTAGTGCGTGAACGCCTCAGCCATGCGCATAGGGCTGATGCAAAACAAAATTGCAACAAAAATTTCGTATGTGTCTGTCTTCTCTTTCTCTCCTATTCTCTTGTGGAATTAAAGGCAACAACAATACATGCAGACAGCGGTGTAGGCACAAGCACGCACACACAACCGGCAGTAGTCGGGTTTCACTTTCGTTTTCATGTGGTAGTTGTTGATTCTGATTTTAGTTTTTTGTTTGTGTGAGTAAAAACGCACTCATAAGAAGCTGTTGGGCACCCCTGGCTCAGAGTATGTTATTGACCGACTTTTCGTTTTTTTATCCTTCTTTTTCCGGTATTTTTAAATCCACTCCCCTTCACTAACGATTGGAGCCAGCTTTGAAGTAACTAGATATGAAAACTGTGGATATTTAACTATAGAACCCTTTATCATGTGCGAAAATTAGAGGCACACAAAGGGCTGGGCCCTTCTTGCTGTGAAGTAAGTAAGTATATGGACCGAAACGGATATTTACAGATCCTTGTACACCTGATTATTTAAGTTGTTTACCCATAACTATAACATACAGTGTATATAATGTATGACGCTTTATTTAAATAGAAAACCTATCAAATTTTCATATTTTGAAGGGCATTAATCATGATAAGCATAGTATCTATAGCAGTTCAGGTTAATTTTAAGTTTGCAAAAAGTGTCTACCAGGGAACTATGTGTCTAAAATCAATTCCGATTTCCTGATAAGAAACAGCGTTTAAGCTTTTTGAGGTTTAAGAACTTTCTCTTCAATTTAGATAGAAACGTATTCCTTTCTCCACAAAGAAAGGGCTTCTTATGCCTTTAGAAAAGATAGTTTTGCCAACTGCCAGTAGAAACGCTTTCTTACCGCCCAGAAATGTAGCAGAGTCGCACACTACTTCCCCAAGGGTGTTGAGATATGAGATATATCGCTTGAGTAAATGGATACCCACACAGAGAAAAAAAAGGATGATTTTCGGTATCCATTTGGGAAGAATATGTCTGAAATATCCTTTTAATCATCCAACGGAGCTAAAAATCATCCAAAGGATATGAAAAATGATGATACTTTGGATGATTTTACAGCTCCGTTGGATGATTAAAAGAATATTTAAGACATATCCCTCCCAAATGGATACTTTTTCGGATCTTGTTTTTTCTGTGCACTAGAAGAATCGCTTTCTTATCTTTCTCAACTAAAAATGTTATACATCAAGTTCCCTGCAAGTCGGCTAAACAGTTTAGAACCTTTGACTAAACACTCCGATCTAGAACTTAGAACAACAGAGCAGCGCTGCTTGCTCTAAAATGAGTATGAAGACTTTATGGTTTCAAACCAAAGAAAGTTTATCCCAATGACCTGTCTTCGCTTCACCACTTCACAAGCAGATTAGTAATCTAATTTGCATCCGACTTGTGTGTTGCCTTACATTTATTTTAGCATCGTAACTCAAATCATCTCATACTCCACATATGACAGTGCAAAAAGAACACTTTTGTGGATTCTTTTGAAAACTGGTAATACGTATATATTTTATATAGAACTAACCATCAACCATGCGCTCCTTCGTTTTCGAATATTGCATTTTCTGTCTACTTCCAGTCCCCTTTGTGGTCGCTGCTGTGGCTGCTGCTGTTGCGGATGTTGCTGAGGATTTGGTTGATTTAATTGGCTTGTCTGAGCTGCTCGTCTTGGCCAGCGACGACGATTTTCTCGTCACCGAACTTCGCGTCGATGTGGACATGTTGATGGCTTATTTTGTATTTGTTTGCTATTCTTTCCGTCGCTTGGCTAGCTGAAAAATCACAATTTAATTTGTTTTCACTTTAGTTATATTTCCCGTTGTCTCATTTTCATATAAATTTTACGAGTTGAGTTTGGGGGAAAATGTTACTAGCTCAAGAATTTAGTGAGAATTATTTGCCTGGCGAAAGCGAAGGCGAAGGCGACGAACCAGACGCATATATATGTATATGTATATGTGTATCTCTATATAGGCCATAAATAAAATTTGTTGTTAAAATTTCGTATATATTTTTAGCCAGGCCATGCCAATATAGAGAGACAAACACACAGACTTAATGCTTCACAATTAATAATTTTTTGAAATTGGTTTGCGCCCTCGCTGCGGATGGTACGTGAACTTCTCATTGTTTTGGCAAAGGGACAAGATTCTGATTTGGGGCATGCAATTGCTTGACACTTTTGGCTAATTGACCGAGTGAGTAGTGGTAGTGGTAGTAGTAGTAGTACATTGTGTGTTTGTTTGTGCGGGACACGCAGCGCATTTCCCCCCCAAGTTGACGCGACGCGATTTTCCTCGAAACTGAGCGAAAAGTGTTTTCGCGAAAACATCAAAGACACATAATCAACGATCAGCGATCAGCGATCCAACCAAAACACCGCCGTAGTCGCACTCGGGGGCATTCGGCCGTTCGGCCGTTCGGCCCACTTCGCCCTTGACTGCGTCCGTTAAAAATAAACGTCGGGCGAGAGGCGCTCACAGCGCGTAGGCGCGGGCGTGGGCGTAGGGTTGTTGTCTCTAGTCTGTCCAAAACTATGGCTCTCTTTTTTTCCAATTCTACTTTTTTATTGGGTTAATGTGACACAGGCGTTTGCCCTTCAGGGATTCGTTGTTGTTGCTTCTTCGTGGCCAGCCACATCCGCTGCCAGTGTGTTTCAACTTGACCGTGAGGCTGGCTGGTAGTCGATATTGTCCATGATATTGAGCGCGGAACGTATGCTCGCGTTCTCTTCATGGGATTCGGTTTTGGATTCGAGGATTAAGCGATTAGGCGAACTATTTGTGCATCTGGTCACGAGGAGAGTGTGGGCACGGGCCCATGCATTTTCATTTTGGGTCTCTTTTCTTGGCAAACCATGCCGTTGTCCGCCACCTTTTGTCTATACTTATTATGATTCGTTTTCGGCAAGTCTTTGGCAAGTCTTTGCTCTGCCATTATACATTTTATTTATTTTTATATACGAACCAATTCGTTGGCAGCCTATTTTAAATGCAATTAACAGGCGCTCCCCGAAAGAAAGAAAGGGGGAAATAATGCCCCACGTGAGGCAACCTAAGCTGTTAATTCCGAAGACAATCGCACGAATTTATTCATCTTGTGGCAAATTTCACCACTCAATTTGACTCGGGTTGACAGTTGTACGTTTCGTTTGAAAATACAATTTATATATTTCTAAAACTGAACCAACTACCAGCACGTGAAAAAGTATTTTTAAGACAATTGTTTTCTATTTTTTGGTTCGCCTCCTTTTTGGCCACAAGCATATAAACAAATCGGCCGCCGCAGAGACAGAAAATAGAAAATAGAAAAAAGTTAAAAGAAAACATAATATTGACACGTAACACAAACATTTCATTCATTGTATGAACTTTTCTCTGCAGCCTACAGGCTGGTGTGTAGGTACGTTTGTATGTATGTATGTATGTACTTACCGCTGTGTGTGTGTGTGTGTGTGTGTGCGTACATGCAAGTATGTGCCTAACAGAATTGTTTGTTTATTTTGGTGCGTCTTATTGTTGAACAAACAAAGTGAGCGGATCAAAACGAGGGAATTAACACAAGTTCGGTAGTCTGGAGAATATCTCAGGGATCAATATCGAGAATTGGAGATGGAGAGCCACATAAGTGGGAGTGAGCTAGCTTCTGGTAGCCGCCTCTTCTGAACCGCCTTTGGAAACACAATAGAAAGTAAGTGAGTAAGTGTTGTTTTAAAGTTTTATCACAGATAATGAATCGGAAATGCTTCCTTCTGGCCGTTACGGACATCAGACTTGAAGTGCACCGGTGTCGCAGTTTTCAAAGTGTCACATTGTGTGAACACAGAGTATGGAGTGATCCGTAAGTGACGGGAAGGATTTGGGTTCCAGGCCGAGCAGTAGTATCTGTTTAAAATGCAGTTTTTAAAATGAAGACAAATGTTGAAATGTGTTGGCGGTCTGGGGTTAAAGGCCAATAGTTATTCTGAGCAAAGACACAAAACAACAACACGCGGAACTGGCTATTTAAGCGAATGTCAGTGTAACATCAAGCAAAAATTACAATGTGGACCTTCAAATTTCAATTTGTGTGCTGTTTGTGCGCCAAGTGTGTTCGGCCAAGTATCATGAATATACCTAATGCATTATTCACGATTTTTTTTTAAATTTTGCACCTTGTTTGATGCTATTTATCTGACAAAATGGTACGGGCACACTCAAAAGAAATGAAAACTACTTTTACTGTTAACTGTTAAAAAAAAAACCTAGAAAATTTTCCGTTTGTCAATCGCTGCAAATCGACTTCAAATTTAAGTTATGTGCGACAGAAAGACGCACAAAATAAAAAGAAATCTTTTGAAAGCAAATGAAAGTTATGAATTTTTGAAATCATAAAACAATAAGAAATTCATGTCAAGTTACATGCAAAGAAGTGTTGTCGAATTCCTCTCAGCGTGGCACAGTTTGTTGGATGTGACTCCGATGCATTCAACAAGGGCGAAGGGAAATCGTACTTACAAATTGCTAACTTCGACTGTGCCGAAGTTTTAGAACACCTGGGTCCAGAAAATATAAATAATGATTATTTGATTCATCAAGTTGGAGTACCAAAATGAAACAATCTATAATAATAAAATACGATTCTATTTCGCATAGAATGCCAAGAAATGGTATTAATTTTTGGTTTTGTCTAATTGCTGAAAGGCTATTGATTATTTTCTGAGTGGAATGCATAAAAATCAAAAATAATCATCGGAACTTAAGTTATGTTTACATTAAAACATAACATTGGACATTAGAAGTGGGTTTCGATTTCAGTCACCTACTAAGAAAATGCATCAACTTTCCCACAATTGCTTATGCACCAGTCGGAATCAGCTTTTTAGCAAAAATTATTTTTGGAGCACCAAAATAAAAACAATAAAAATAGAGCAAAGTTAACTTCGGCTGTTACCAAGTTTGTATACCCTTGCAGAACGATTTTCATACGAATTTGACGGACATTTCCGCTGACTCTACTTTTCGATGACAGCTATACTAAATAGACGTCCGATTTCGACCAAACTTAGTGGAATCATGGGAAAGCTTAGCAAACTGAGAAATACAAAATATGAAGACATTTGCTTTAAAAACAAAAACTTTTTTACACTAAAGATAGTTTCGACCGATCATTCCTATGGCAGCTATAAGCTATAATCATCCGATCCGGCTGATTTTAATACTTGTACAGTGTATTTGTACTACAAGACTTTGTGCAAAGTTTGGTCGCGATAGCTTTCAAACTGACGGAGAAAATCGCATACAAATAGACGGACATGGCTATGTCGACTATGTGGTCGAAAATGCTTCCTTCCATGCATTACAAACATCTGGACAATTTTATAGTACCCTCTGTCAAGGCACACTGGGCTGAATGGCCATATTTTTGGCATAAAGTCGAATTTTTAATGACAATATTTCTTGATGTTAGCTATTTATTCTAGAAGCGGATACTTCAAATATGACAATTCTAAAAATATAATCAGTCGGAGGGCAATTGTGGACTTTTAACAGACCTGCATATTCTAATGTTTGCTTGGCTGTTTAATTACAGAAACATGCGGTATAAATTTATGTCATCTTTAGTACAAGAGACAATGGTTGCTAGTGAACAAACAAAGAAAATGTGTGAAATGTGCAAAATACAGTAAAATTTATGTATTAGGTAAGTAATGCTTAGCACGTTAATGTTATGCACGTTAAATAATTAATATTAATCTGTTTTGTGATACTTACTTAGTCTGAGACACACTTAAACAAAACACCTTTGGACTTTTATCCCCAAAAATCATTAACTAGAATACCCGAATCTAATCTATTTATTTCCGCAATGATTTTTATTTTGTGAATTTTATTTGATTGCTCAATCGACAATGATGATTTCTTGAGTAAAATGAATAAAAGTCAGAAATAATCATTAATTTTTTAAAATCCTAAATTTAATTTATATATTTACAAACTCGGCAATGGGTTTTATTGGTTAGACTTAATACACTTACTAGGGATATGCATCAAACCAGTCACAATATCTTATAATTCAGTAGTTATCGTTGTTTGAGTAATTTTTATAATTATTATAACAGTTTTATTTTAAAAATCAAAATGAATCATTATATTTTGAAAATAAGCATTAAAGTTTGATTTTTATAACAGAAGTCATAATGATTAAGGTCCCTGGAAAAAACGAATTAAAAAAAACTATATTACGTATCCGCCACGTGGGACCATATGGGCGGTGAGAAAGCCGTGATCGGATCGATTTAAAACTTTTTCCAAATGTTAAACAAATTCACCATGATTCAACTCTATGAATGAATTCATCGACCTTATGCCAAAAATTTGGCCTTCCAGCCCAGTGTGCAAGTGTACAAAAAAGTACACAGAAAGAAAGAAATCCGAATTCGGGATTAAAAAAGGGGTGATCCCGGGTCATGCTTGAAAGGATCCTGATTTTCGGGATCAAAAAAAAAGTATGTAAAATCAATCTTATTCCGGGATCAGCTCAAGAATATTTCGGATCACCCCCTTTATAATCCCGTTTCGGATAGATTTTTTTTTTTGAGTGTAGGATTTTCAAGTCAAATAAAATACATTTGAAATAACTATTCACTCATTAGATATTAAAGTTATTTGGGCTTAAATACTGTCTCAGGATTCTAAAAGTTCTAAGCTTTGTCTTGATATAGATGCGCCCTAAAACCACTTCAGTTTTGTTTTCTAATTTGGTGAATATTTTGGACTCAGAACTTCACTTCTAATTCACTTTATGAATAACTAGCTGAATACCCGGCGTCGCCCGGGTCCTTTGCATTGTGAGAAAATTATAGTTTTAACTGTAACTTTGTAATTTAGCGGCTTTTTTGACAGTCTTAACCAGTTTTCAATTGCCGTCTATGAAATCTTCATAATAATATAAGCTCAAATTGAAAAATATCAAAATTCAGCTGTTTAATCTGCATCGTCCATTTACCCACGGCTGGACTTTAATCTAAGCTTTAAGCGCTTTCATAGATGTACATATGATTATTTTAGAAATTTCGCGGATTTTTGGACCTTCGAAATTTACACTTGCAAGCGTCCAACCATTCTGTAAAATTTCATCGCAATCGGATGATCGGTATAATTTTTTGCAAAATTCGCGGTTTTTGGTACATTTCCCCCCGATTACGTCAACTTAGAAACCTTAACCGGCAAGCGTTTAACCAATGCCCAATATTTCAATCGGATGAGCGGTTGAATTTTGCAAATTTTCGCGGATTTTGGACCATTTTCCGCCCACTTCTTCAACTTAGAGGCCTTCCCGGGCAAGCACTTAACCATTCTCCAAAGTTTCTTCGCAATCGGATGAATGGTTTAATTTTGCAATTTTCGCGGTTTTTGGACCAAGTCACAGACATGAGATGATAGCCTATGACAACTTCCTGACATGAACATAATCGACATGAACATAACATAACATAATGAACATAACATAATATGAAAAATTTGTGAAGATCGGTTCAACGGTTTAGACGCCCATAAGGAACAAATATACAAACATACTTTCAATTTTATATATACATATGTATAGATTAATAACGAGTTGAGGCCCAATTGAAACCGCTCACTTGGTTACATTTTGTTAACAAAATCCACTGCATACTCCACAGTGCACTGCTCGGCAAGCGCTTAACAGCACGCTGTTAGCAATGCAACTAACAGTGGTCTGCTTATATAGCTTTCACAAAGCCATATCTAATGGCGCACACTGAACGTTTCTGTATATTCAGTTCAAACTTGAAACTTGAAAAGAAATCTTTGATTCATATCCATATACTTACCAGCAAGCTGTTTAGTTTGTGCCGCTTTTTGAAAATCAAACACCCATTTCGACTTATTGTTTTTGCTTTTTTTATTTATATGTATATACTTTCATTAAATAATGTAACATCGTTTTATTCTCACGCAAAGAACTATTTGGTTTTTTTTTTTAGTTTTTGTTTTGTGTAAGTTAATTATTATTGTTATCATTTGTATTTTGTCGGAATAAATAATAACTTTAGGTTTACTTATGCACTGCTGATACGGCTGAACTATGCAAGCAAACACGAATGCATGCACGATGCATGTGGGGGGTTTTTTCTTTTTTCTGTTGGTAACACTTGTCGATTTCGATATATATATATATATATATATATATATATTTATTGTATATATATGTAGTTATATATGTACGCTATATGCAAAGTATGATGTTTATATGTATGTATGAATGTATCGCTATCAGCTTTCCATATTAGGTCTATACTAATTGTATTAGCGCAACGTGACGCGACGTGGCGTGACGCGACGCGACGTGACGTTACATTACTTTGTGGCAGTGGTAAATCAGAGTATTACCCTTTCTGTGGCTGATCTCTTTTGCGTTGTCGGTTAGGTTTGGATTAGCTGCACCCCGCGAATGGCGATGAGGGCGAATGGATCGAAAGTAATTTAGCGAACGCAAAAGCCTGAAATGGATTTCCTTTGTTAACGTCTCTCCGGCTAGTTTTGTATTGGTTTTCTTTCTCTTTTGTTTGAATGGTGGGCTTAGAAAATGATTTTCAAATACAATTGATATTTATATTTATGGTTGACTTTTCGAATGGAAAAGTGGCCACTGTTTCAACTATTTGTAGACTATTATTTCGTATTTTTTTTGTCAACTGGCGTATTAAGTAGTTAGCAAAATGCTGGTGGTAATATTTGTATGGGTTTTTCTCCTTTTTTTTTTTTTTGGTTTTTTTTTTTTGAGTTTTCGCTAATATTTCACTATTACTTTAAGATTTGTAAGAGTTCAATGACGCACTAGTACATGTGGAAACGAAATACACTGAGTTTTGAACTGGTTGCAACTAAGTGAGACTTCTCCGATGCCTGGGGGGATACTCGAAATAATTTCTATGTCGTTTTGCTATATGAAATCTCTCTGTCTGCAGAGGGAGTTTAGTGGTTGGTTGGTTGGTTGTTCAGTCTTTTTCAACAAATTGATTGCTTGGTTTTGTAAATTTGTTTGCTGGATTGTTCTGTGGTTGTTGTTGTTGTTGCTGTTGTTGCTGATGACAAGAGCTAAATGTTTCAACTAAAATGCTGGGTGATGGAGCATGCTCATGATGTGCTACACTTAGATCTTAAGTTTATGTATGTTTTATGCCTATTATAACTCGCTAAAGCCCTGAGCATTTGGTCTCCATTTACATGTTAAGTTCGACAGAAGAATTCATCAATCAATCAATCAATCAATCAATCAATCGTCACGAATGTCCGCTTGAAAAAACAAACAAATCCCCAAAAAGCGTCCTGGTTGTGTGGGTTAACGAAACAATTCTCAACTCATCCAAACCGTAATGCAACTGAGTAGCAAAGTGTCCAAGGACTGTGGACGTGGGGCCGGGGCCGGGGCGGGGGAGAACATACATAAGTGGAATCTGTGTGTCTGCTAGCGCTTTCGTTTACTATCAATTTGCATTCTATTCGCATGCGTATTGTATTTTATTTAGTTTCCCTTCCTCGCTAATATTTATATGTGTACGATATTGTGCAATACATTTCGGTAAATTAGTTCGATTTTCTGTTAACTAACATTAGATCTTTGTGTATTTGTTTATCAATTCATATTTGCCAGCTACTAACACGTTTGCTTTTCGTTTGTTATTATTAGTTGTTGTTGTTGTTTAATTTTATTTACGCTAAATTAAATGCATATACAATTTGTGGTAGTATTTACTCGGTTGCCCGCCAATTGGTTTAGTTGGTTTTACTTTTACTATATAGTTGCTGCCCGGCCGCTATTAATTTAGTTAAGTTTACATACATCTAAAGGTGAATACTTCTTGCTGTTGTTTAACAAATTAACTGTTCCATTTTGGTTTAAATGTACGATATGACACAGTGATATATTCCATATATTTGTAATATGCATATGTGTGTGTGTGTGTGTGTAAGAAGCCCAGAGCACTCACAGCGGCGGCACAAGCAAATAACCAAGCCAGAGAGCCCGCCCAACCACCTCCACCGATGCCCAGTCACACGCTTTACCACCCCACCCAATCATGATAATCTTAAGGCTAAAGCTAACTACAACTAAAAAGACACAACAATTGTTAAATTAATTGAAATGTTGCCCTATGAAATTTTCCATCTACTGGGTCGTTCAACGATTAAAGCTTTTGGTGAAAAAATTGAGAGAAATAGGGGGAGAGAGGGAGGATCTAAAGCAAGGAGTCGTCATAGATGGAGAACTGCAAGTTTTTATAATACAATATATTAACTACCTACTGCACTGCAACATTGCAAACACCGTCAGATCGGACCACAGATAAATGTCTTAGGGGATAAATGTCTTAGGGTTTTTGTAAGTCTGGAAACTACTTAACTATCTTCATCTTTTTCTGGTGTTTCACTTTTTTGTATTTCAACCTGGTCTAATCATTGTGAGGTCATCCCTCTCTTAGTTCTTATTAATGAAGGAAAATATAGTTGAGAAATAAATTGTTTTAAATCGCGTAACGTAATCAAAATCGATATACAATTTTGTTTGAGAAGCGAAAACAGTTTTTGATTCTTATTGGAACCGCAAGAACCGGAACCAAATCGAATCATTGGTACCTGTACAGTCTCGGCTTTTTTAAGCTATGCAAAGTTTATTAGTTTTGTGCATCAAATAAGCAAGTGCGAAAGAGACAAATGTATATGCCTCTAAGAATCACTTTCAAGTACCCAGTTGCAACGAAAACTGCAAGTGGCTCGAACTTCTGATCAGTTGATTTAAAAAGCTTGGTTTCTAGTTTTTCAGTGAGCATTTCTTGACACCTCAAGCGTGTTTCATAACATGTGGCAACGCCAAAAGTGCTCAGTAAGGTGTGCCATTTCACCATGATTAGAACAAACGAACAACGCATTGTTTTATAACTGAATTCGAGTTGATCGAATTAGTGTATAATTATTAGATGACAACGCCTTATAAGGTGAGGTCGTACTTGGTTTGCATTTCTGCTTTCTAAGTGGCTTCTGCTTACGCAGTTTTGTAGTTTATACGTTGCTTTCGCATTGTTTTAACTGGTTTTGCTTCAATTGGTTGGGTATGAGACGAACCCTTAATGCTGTTAAGACGTTCAACCGCTGCAAATCATTGAATTATGTTATTAATTTGAAAAATCTGAAAAACTCTCTTCAGCGACTAAGCTCATTTTGATTCAATGGGTTCGACAACAAACAGCATTGCCTGAATTTTGTCTGAAGAGCTACCAAGGGCAGTTCAAGACCCTGAAAAATGCACTGCAAATGCAGATGTTGTGGTGTTTATTCCATCGTAAGCTGGGTCTGTACAGCTGTGATTCATTTTAAAGAATTCCTCGTTCGAAAACCAATCTAGTCTTCAGTCTTCACACTTGCCATCACTGTCAAGGTGTGGAATAGTTAGTATAATCTTAATTTAACATTAAAATATCAATCTCTCATATTTTTTAAGAAGAGTTTCGATTCGTTTTATGGCACACAGAGAAAGTGATCTGAATAGACATTCAATAAAAATGGTATACGGAATCAAAAATCTGAGGAACGAAATCCGAAATACATACATTGTAAACCGAAATAGAAACTTTCAACAAAACATTCATTTCGAACAAACCAGAACCGATATTGTAAACGATATTACTTTCCCAGAACCGGTCAGGCTCAAAAGTTATATTATGAGGTCGAAAAAATTTGACTATTTACTCTCAGTTTCCAATTTGATTAGACAAAAAAGCATTTAAATTGCTTAAAGTCTACCTAAAGTTTCACCTAAGCCGCCCTTACACTTGTCATATATCTCTCAAAAGTTGGTTGACAAATTTCTCTAAAGAGAAACTCTTATCAAATATTTAGAACCTTTAGATTAGAGACAGTCGAACTTTTCTGCACAATGAAGATTTCTTCAGAGCGTATTAATTTCCGGAACACTACAATTTCGTTTACAATTAAAACAATTCTATATTATGAATTTTATACACAGAAAGAAAAAAATCCGAATTCGGGATTAAAAAGGGGGTGATCCCGGGGCATGCTTGAAGTGATTCTGTTTTTCGGGTATGTAAAATCAATCTTCTTCCGAGATCAGCTCAAGAATATCCGGGATCACCCCGTTTTTAATTCCGGTTTCGGATTGATTTTTTTTTTGAGTGTATATAATGACGCTTATTGTTCTCTTCTTGAGATTCGCTTTATGGAATTTTGACAGTAGTCGCTTTGTCAGAGAATCTTTTTGGAGGTGTATGACAAGTGTGAAAGCAGCTTTAGTATTAAGATCAAGATGTCGTATAAACCTTCTAAAGCTGTACTTTCACTTGTTGAAATCTCATCTGAGATGGGTGAAACCTACCTCAGTTTACAGTGAGTTGGCTGTCTAAAAACTCATAAGAGAACTCAGCTAGCCTACTTCTCATACACCTTTTCATATATCTTTGTGCTTCTCATACCCCGTTCATACACAAAAACAATATCATGATAAATGCCCCTAAAAGTATGCCATTTTAATGTCCTTGAATAATACTCAATTTAAATAAGTAACTGAAAATCATTTTTGCTTGCGTCATACATAGTCCACACATTTTTCATTCACTAAGATTGACGGACTTATTAAGAGGTATTCAAAATGAGTTAGTTAGCCTAAATTGGTAATATTAGTTAGCATAGCATACTTCAAGGAGCATTTATCATAGTAATTTTGTTGTTTTTGGGGCAAATGATTGACTATTACACTTGATTGATATCTCATTTGAGAAACTTTTACGATCTCCATATAGGTTATCCACGAAACTTAATTACAGTGCAACATTTTTGGCACTAACACTTACAAAAAGTTATCCTTAGTTATCCTCATAGTTACTCTTAATCCAAAAACACTTTTCAAAGTGGTGGAAGTACATCTTGAGTCCCCATAAAAGTAGTTTTGTGGTAGGCGGTGTTAATAGCAATGATAGACAATGTTGAAATGGTAAATATATACTGGATTTCCATTCTTTTGTCAGACTTTTCGTCCACCGATCTCTTGCAGTTCCCTTAGCTATGTACGCTATAAATATTTGGTATATAATCAACAAATCAAACATAATACACCGACAGCTGTAGTAACAATGACCTTTCTTTGGTTTTGCACGCTAAAATCTTAAAATAAATTTCCCGGTTGGACATTTAACTTGATTTTAAAACCTCTACACGCTATATGTAATAATCAACAATTCACTATATAAAAAAATTATGCTTTGCTGTTTGGTTTTTAACTCTTTGGTTTTGAGAATCCTGTTCAACACTGTTTTTTATCCATGTTTAAAATAAATCTGACAACAATTAACCGAATAATTTGCTATTTAAAATCTCTCAGCGTAGTTTCGTATTATTTAAAATCAAATAATGCACAATCTTGGCCATAAATGTATATATAATATATAGGTATATACCGTTAGTATAATTGATGTGAGAATCTAAAGTTGAGTCTGAACATATTTGCTGTTGCTTGCTACAGGAAGTTGTACTTTTTGCATGGAGACGAATGATTATGCTTGATGTTTAAGGTAACTAACACAAATCTGCATACTAACTAGTTGGTGTTGTTGATTCTTTGTGTAGCTAATTTGTTAATAAACGCTTTGTATGTATTGCTTACTTTGCTCCCTGGCTGCCTAAATTGAATCATAATAAACGCTACGCTATATGTAGGTATGTCTGTATGTATGTATGTATGTATGTATGTATATAACTGTATGCAATCGCAAGCCTATCATCTAGGACTAGAAACTAGCTTGAACTGGCAAACATTGACTAACTGGCTGTCTGACACACTAGGTAAAGCACAAACATTGTGGGTATTTACAGTTTCGTAAGATTTGATATTTTTGGTATAGAATAATGCTGCAGAGTTGGGATTAAGCACAGTACGGGAAGGGGGAGATGGGTCGTACATACATGTAAGTAGGTAGGTATGGAGTACATATGTGTATGTATCAAAAGCTGTCGAATTTGTCTTAGTTGCAAAGCGTGTTTAGTTTTAATTATGGCATAGTATATAGGTATGTATATTTATGTTAGTATTAGTATGTAAGACTTTTTTTTGTGTTTTTCTTTTCTTTTCTTGTTTGTTTTTTTTGTTGTATATATTTATGTTTAAATGTTTATAAATATTATACTGATTTGTTGTATATTAAGTGTGTATATCAGACTTTGTTTCATACAAAAAAGAAAAGAACCGAAAAAAACTAAGCACATCGATTCGTCCATAAATTCATGTATTGTTTTGTATGTCTGCCGTGTGTGTGTCGTCGTGTTGGTTTTCAGTATCCTGCAAGCATTTTGGCAATGGTTAATTAGGTATCCTGTGTAAAGCACAAGTGGGTTGAAAAGCATTTTACTAATTAGGGTACCATGTGTATGGTTCAACAAAAGAACACAAACACACACAGCACACAAATGTCAGATCGCGGATCCACACTCAAAATGTAATCTGATATTCAATTGAACATTTGAGATCTTCTAGTGTGCTGTATGTATTGTCCAACAAGCACACAAATGTCAGATCGCGGATCCACACTCAAAATGTAACCTGACATTCCATTGTAGTGTCTACACTCAAAATAATTCTATTCTACATATTGGAAATTCGTCTTCAAGTAATTTCTTTTCTCTTAATTTAATGAACATTTCTGGTCTTTAGACAGTTTCTTGTAAAACTTAGAAAGCATAACCCAAAAATTTTATTTTTTTTTTGAAAATAATTTCTTTTATTTAGAAATTAGTTTACATTCTCCACTTTACAAATTCGCCCTAAGATATTGAAAAATTGATGTAGAAAATCGCTCTAAAATTTGGAAAAATAAAAAAGAGACAGCTTCACTGCCTTTTCTATCTAATAATTAAAAAATATTTAATTTTTTTGTTAAAATCTGTAAAACATTTTTCTACAAATAAGAAAATTCTTTCTAGGTATACAGGACCAAATTTTTATCAAAAAACATCCATACGGAAAGGGTTTGTTTTGAAGTCATAAAATTAATATTTTTTAACATAATTCTGTTTCTCTTTGTAATCTGATATTAAATTATTTCTCTGAAGTGTGTGGTGAATCGGCCTTGACACCTTCTTTTTAGGCGAATTTCGAAATATTATGACGATTGTTTTGTTTTTTTTTTTTTTTTTTGAGTGTAGAGTCATTGTTGGAAGCCAATTCATGAAGATCATTGCATGATAATATTTTATTCGAAGAAAGATTGGTTAGCTATGGAATCGGAAAAGTAATTTTGATCCGCCTGACCCGAACGGAAATATTTGGTTCAATTTCATTTAAGCCCGATCTTGACGATCCAAGCCACATGGAAAGTTTAAGTCGAGGTTTTTGGGTTCCATGGGACTACCGACCAAAGCCTTAACATATAGAATTGATATTTTGATATT
This sequence comes from Lordiphosa andalusiaca, assembly GCA_035044965.1. NCBI lineage: Eukaryota > Metazoa > Arthropoda > Insecta > Diptera > Drosophilidae > Lordiphosa > Lordiphosa andalusiaca. The sequence goes on along the minus strand of JAWNNM010002217.1, from coordinate 665,820 downwards.
TATTGAGTTTCTGCTTTCTAATGCTACAAGTACAGAGACTTATTAATTATTGCATTAGTCAGGAATTGAGGACCGATTTGGTTTGAATTGTATAAAAAATGGGGACCACACCGATTCCGACACCAAATCTTATACAGAATCTAATCACGATCCCATTCCTATGAGATTTGTTGGTAGCATGAAAGAATACAAAGGCTCGAATTTATCGTACCTTCATCAATGTATCAACTATGGCCAATTTCATACCTTCTAAATAACTAATTCCACAACTTACACTGTTAGTTGAAAGTTTACATGACAGTTGGGGCTACCAGGGAAATGTGAAATCAACCATGGTTCCATTTTTGGTCTTAAATGTTTGGTAAATTGACGCTAATTTCGACTAGGGTTGTTCATGAACAGAAATGACTTGGTCAGTAAACTGAATGAGTGAACATGTTCTTCTCAAATTGCATTTTTTGTATTCACTGACATTGAAAATTGTAAAACAAAAGATAGACTGAGGTGTCAATTGTTATAGCAAATCGGAAGTGAACGAACGATAAGATACAATTGATATTTGTAATATAATAGTAATCAGAAAGAACATAAGCTGAGGTGTCAATTGGAATGACCGCCTACTGCGCTACTTGGAGAAATGTACTTAAATTCAATTGAAAAACGAAATGTGCCAATGTAGAGCATTTTTCGACTTTTGCTTTTTACTAATCCTTCGCTTAGCAATAACGAGCAACACGCAGCAGGAAGTTTCCAATTTGACGAACCCTTTAAGGGTTTTATAAATTATAAAGTCGAGCTTATCTATAAAGAACTTCTGTAAAACGAAAAGAATTTCGTTCAATATTAAAAGAATGCTAAATAACGAAGTTTATAGATTGATAGTCGCCATATAGAAGTACCACTGTATCTAGATAGGATTTTCGTATTCTCACTTGACTCCGTTCAATATTAAAATAATTGAAATAATATTAAAAGAATGCTAAATAACGAAGTTTCTAGATTGAGAGTCGCCATATAGAAGTACGACTGTATCTGGATAGGATTTTCGTATTCTCACTTGACTTTCAGTTTGTCTACAAAACGTTACTTCCCATTTTTTTTTTTCCAGATATGTAAAGAACACAAGAAACTGTATGCCAAAATGCTTGCAGGGTAGAGTTTGTTGTTGTTATTGTTCGAGTGGGACAACTTGACTTTGTGTAGCATACTTTTCAGCGCTTCGCCTTTCTTAATTGATATTTTGTTTGTCGACAATATATATATTTATATATTCTTGTACATAAATATATGTGGTAATATAGAGTATATAAATAAGAGGCTTAGATAAATATTTTAGGCAAATATATATATTGCTCGAAAAGATGTCCAGTAATCTAAGTTGTAGTTCCGTTTAGATACGAGAGTGATAGAGAGAGATAGAGAGAGAGAGTAGTTGGTCACATTGAAACACACATACATTATGTGGGGGGGACTAGTTTGTTGGTAGGTAGGGGGAGGGAGGGTGCTGCAGTTAATGTACATGTTTGCCCAACTCATTGGCGGCCTATGCAAAAATATGTTCTCAGCATATGTATTGTAGTTTATTTCGTAATTGTTTCTGGAGTTAGTTTTTGTATAAATTAAATGCGCTTTCAACCTTCTGTTCAACGATTTCCCCCATTTTGTTATTCAAAAATACTGTTAAGGAGTTCTGTTTCGGCTGCACTAGCAAAATGGCTGCCACCCAAAACGGAAATGTCAAAGGCAGAAGCTAAGGCGGCACAAGCTTTCAAAGCAGGGCCATCTATGGGGCACACACGAAGCTTGGCAGCCATTTTGGTTTGCTCCAACGGATCCATTTGGATTGCCATTTCGTTTTCGTTTTGTTTTGTTTTGTATTGCGTTTCGTATTTTGCGTATTTTTGTAAATTTGTAAACTGTAAATACTCGAAAAGAAGACGTTCAGCATGGTTTCTTCACTTGAGATCGTCGTACTCGTCGCTGCCATTCTTTGAGTCGCCCGACGACTGAAAAGCAGCCATCACCGACGCCCGCTGATGGCCCTTGTCCGACCCACCCCCCAGTTTGTCTTTGTCCTCGGCATGGCCATTGTTGCTGCTGCCGCTGCCGCTGCCGTGGCTGGGCTGCTTTTCGTCGAAGGCATCGAGGAAGGGATTGGTCGCCGCATACTGGGCGCGATATGTGCCCAGTGTGTGATAGTTGTTGCCCCCATTGGTGAAGGGACGCGTGCTGCCGCTACTGGCCGAGCTGCTGCTCGTATAGAAATCGTAACTATTGGTGGAGCCTGTCATGGAACTAACCCCACTGCTGCTGGCGGTGCCAGCGCCACTGCTCGAATGGTAGGAGGAACTGGCGGTGCTGCCAAAGAGTGCGGCCCCCGCGGTGGCCCCCCCGTTCTTTGGCAGCGTTCCATACAAGTGCATGGCATTGTGGCTGCCGTTGCCATTGGTGCTGGTAAAGGGGCTGTTGCCTGAGGGGGCGTGGTGGTTGGTTGGCCCATTGCCAAGGCCACTGCTGCCAAAGAGTGTGCTACCAAAGCTCTTATGCTCTGAGCCCGTACCCAACCCCGATCCCGACTTGTGGTGTCCACCGGCGCTGTCGTTGGTGTAGGTGGTGGTGGTGGCCGCCGTTGTGCCGCCTATGTAGGTCTTCGTCTCGGTCTCCGAGGAGGAGGACGAGGCCAGGCTGTCGAACAATCGCCGTCCGGTCGACACAAGGGACGAGGAGCTACTTACCGCTGCACCGGACTTGCCCTCTCTGACAACACGCGCGGGCGAGGTGGCGGCCAACGAGGTGGCCTCCGACGACGTTGAGGTGGTGTACTTGCTGATGGCTCCGGTAGTAGCCGAGGAGCTGGTGGTGGTGACCAGCTGATAGGTGCCCTTGGGCAAGCCATCGCTACCGCCTGGCGGTGAGGGCGACTCCGGCGACTTGATGGGCGTGAATTGAACACGTGGCTCCCGTTTCAAATACTTCGACATCAGCTGGCTGGTGGTCATGGCCTGCGATTGGGCTAGCAACGCATTGGTGGACGCCGACGACTTGTAGGACACCAGATCATCCGAGTCATCCGACGAGGTGGTGGGCGCCGAAGTGGCCGTCGAGCCGGCGGCACTTAGCACTGTGGCCTGCGATGAGCTCGAGCTGGAAGTGGCACTGGATTTGTTGCGAATGGCCTTGTAGTCCTCGGTGCTGGGAATGGACTTGCTGGGCGTGTAGCTGCTGCTGCCATAGCTGTTCTTCTTGGTGTCCAGGCTGCTGTACCGGGAACCGTAGCTGGTGGTGTCGCTCTTCGACTGGGTCTTGTGCGGTTCATAGAAGTCGACGACGACGCCCTTGCGCGTGGCCAAGCTGCTGCCTGTCTCCGTTTGGGTGGTGGGCGTGGTCAAGTCGATCGGTGCATCCTTCTGCAGAGGCGGCTTCTTTTGCACAATCGAGTATGGGCTCGATGGCTGATCGATTATCTTGACCTGCTTCACGGAAGCGGGCGAAGCACCGCGCTTGATGGTATCAGTGCCTGGTGGGGATTACACAATAGATTAGTGGCCTAATCTCTAAAGTAGAGCAGTTGGCTAAGACGGCTTACTTTTGCCCGAACCCGATCCCGAGCCGGAACCCGTCGAGGCCGAGCTACTGCCGGGGGAGGGTGTGCCGGGAAGTGGCAGTGGCGATTGGTCGGGAATTGCTGAGACCGCTGAGCCCGCCAATTGATAGGGCTGCAAAACAGTGATGGCAAAGAGAAAGAGAGGGGGGAAAAGAAGCAAACCAAGGCGTTGGTCAAGTATTAATCTACTATGGGCATTTGTGGGTCGGGGACGCAATGCGTGCAGTGGTTCAAATGGAATTTCAAAATTTTGTCTCATACCAACTGGGGTGGAGGGGGTTAACAAGTGTGTTAGTAGGCGTGTGCTTGTGTAAGTGTGTGTGGGTGTGTGTGTGCGTGTGCGTGCCAAACATACAAAGGGACACACTTAGATGTGAACAACCATATTTGTTTTGGTGCTGGGTGCAATTCTCTTACAGGGTGCGGCCAATTCGTAAACCAATCGTTAAGTGTTTTTGTGCTGTGGACTTTTTCCGATTTTGGTGATTAATGCAAAAGCGTGTGGGGGTGATGCATGCAAACTGGGGGTGGGGGGTGGCATGAACAAAGTGCGATACAGACAGGAAACTGAAAAAGTAACAAATTTTGTTTCTGCAAAGTTTTTCCCCTTCGAAATTCCTATAATTTCCAAGCAAATGTTGGCTCAAAAGTGAAGAAATAGTCGGATTCGGGTGACGATATGTACAATTTTGTAGATCCTTCAGCAGAATCCTATGATATTTAGAAAGAAGGTGAATAAGACTAAATCATATGTTGGAATTGATTATAGTATATTGAAAAAGAAGCTGCCAGAATCGGAAATTCTTTTATTTTAATCTTAAGAATAGGCAGGTAAGAGTGGGCGGGGTCCGATCGATCTAACAACTTGTCCGGAGTTAGCATTTAGTCTAAGCAGTTTCTATGCCAAATTTCAATCCGAAGTCTACATATTTTAAATCTTACTTATGTCACATATTTTAGGGCTTTCTAACCATAGTCCGAAGGACAAGTATAACCCAAGGAGGTAACCTTATATCGGGGTCGTATTGTTATATAAATCTTCTTCATGAAAAACTTGTATTTTAAAATTTACTTTGTCCTACTGGGATTTGGGATCGGGTGCTCTGAAAATTAAACACTAAACAGTTTATTTTTTAAGGAAAATAGTCACCTTAAATATAAGGTTACTTTTCCTTAACGTGCGTAATGTCAGTTTAAGCTTTGAGCTGTCAACAATCCGCGGAACTCAGGTATTAGAACATCGTGTTAGAACGTATGAGTTCGAGTTCCACTCTATTTTTTTTGTGTTTTTGATGTTGTTTTCTTTCTTTCGTTTTGGATTTTTGAACAATAGTGGTATTCCTGAAAGTGATTTGCTTTCGATTTTGATTTGCTTTCGATTTTGTGTATCAGCTGATCACGACAGCTCCATACAAAATATGCAGTGTGCCCAGAATAGGTATGGAAAGTAGGGTAATACTAATTGCTTTCACGAAATCAGCTTCGAGGCTGATTTCGTTTTGATTTCGTTTTAGCGTGACCGTTCTCATCAACGAATGCGGTCGCACTTGGTGCTTGTTTACCTTTAAATTTGATCTCAATATGGAAAACTTTGTAAGTTTGTGTTTGTGTTTTTCTGCTATTAAACTTAAATGCATGTGCTAATTTACTCAAGGATTTCTGCGAAGCAACATCAAAGCCTAAGCGTGCTACCGCATTTAAATGGACGGATGCAAGCTCTTTTTCGGCATTTTGGTTATCTTTGCTTTTGTATTTTCATGAACAGCTGTACAGTCAGTTCGCAATTTCATTCGGCACTATTTGCTTTCGCGCCTTTGTTTAATTTCGCGCCAAACGAAAGCAAATTAAAATAAAATCAGGGTCGTTCCGTCAACTGATTTTGATTTGCTTTCACGAAATCAAAATCGAAAGCAAATCACTTTCAGGAATACCACTAATATTTCACCTCACATCTTAACTGTGCCACACTACTATACAAAGAAGAAAAAATCGTATACAGAAAATAAGATTTCTTCATCTCAAAACAACATCAGAATGTGCCCAAATATTTTTAAGAACAAATGTTCCAAATACAGCACCGAAAAATTTAGGTAGCTGATCAGTTGTGCTGCTTCAGAACTCTCGCGATTCAGAGATTCTGACTCAAACTTGAGAATTTGATATATAATATTATATATGCTCTAAGCCAAGCAGCTGATAGTGCACACTTTTTTTTTTAAACCTAATTTTTAAACCGCTGTCCAATTGTTTATTTGAAAGATATAAAGCTTAAGCTGACACTAACTCAACGGTCTATTCAAACTTTTAGGAAAAGTGACCCTATATTTGGGTATCCATATCCTAAAATAAACTGACAGAAGAATTTGTCTTAAAACAGGGGGTGGGCAGCAGAATTTGACGCGAGGGCTCTAATGCTACAACAACAACATATATAATATGTTTCGTCTTCTGCTTTGAATATCGATGCGCTGTTGTTATAAACTACGGTCGAGCCGAGACGAGCAACGGTAACCGAATTGCGTTGTGTGTTGAGTGAAATAACGGTGCGGGCTGCAAGGGACAATGGGCGGTGCCCTTGCCTGTCTTAAAAGTTCGAATCTGGCGGTTTAGGTAAGAAGATTCCTTGAATGTTGAGTTAAAGGCAGTTTTTTTTTTTGGAACTGCTTCAGTTTATATCTAGACTTCTTTTTTAATCTACCTTGAATATAATTATCAGTTTTGTACACCAGCGAAGTATTTTAGATGTTTAGATGTACGTAACTCATTGGGATAATGTTTAGATAGATTGATAGATTTTGATAGTTTGATGCGGTTTACTATTGAGATAAACTGTATTACTATTTGATACACCCATTCAAAATCCATATGACTGCCTACTTACCCAACTTTCAAAACATAGTTCAATTCCTAATGTTAAAAGGACTTTTTTTCAGCGAACCATTACCTAAAACACTAACTTTTTTGTACCTACTGTACCGTTTTCCTTTCAAAATGAAAACCAATATTGTGCTATTCAAGCTATAAGATGTGCACTTTGTGCGTCTGGTTAGTTGCAATTCTCAAGTTGTTAAAGGAAAACTTATTGCATTGACAACATTTGAATAACTGAAGCCATACATTTAGGGATTTACGAGGGGCAATGATGGATGAAGTTTGTACAATGGCATCGATTTTGATAAGTATGAAGCATTTACATGGTGTGGTTTTTGGCATGTGTTGGACATACATACAATTGTATGGGTATACATATGATACAAATATTCGATGTTTCATTTTTACCAGTAGTGGGCCAATCATGCTTAACACGCCGTTTACATTAATCACATCGCTCAAATCATCATCATTACCATCGTTAGATCATTGATTACTTTAACCGAGATTATTACATAGTAGATACTTATATAAATGTCACAATTACAACGTCAATTGGAAAGATCACCGCAAATTATGATTTACATTGTTAAAATTTCTTTCGTAAAAAGCACAAAACAAATTAGATAGTTCAAATGTTTGATTAGGTATAGTAAATTATGCTTTGACAAACGGTCAACAGGAAGATTTAGAAGAGTGGAAGAATGTTGATGAATTATGTATAGGTAGGTGTGGGTGGTTGTGAAAGTGAGAGGAGTCGTAAAGTAATTAAAAAACGAGAGAAATAAATCATAAGAAAAGAAGGAAATTATCATTTCAATTACATTTTCTTTTGACTAACTTCGGGATTAGTTGAATACATTTTCTAAAGTTTAAACGAACGTCTGGACTCAGTTCAGAGTTGGGTCTCTCATTATTTGGTTCGTATACTAGATCCAATGGTGAAGTTTTGACATTCAGGTAAACAGAGTCAAAAACGGATTTTAAAAAATATCCATTGGATGATCTGGTATCGGTATCATTCAACAGCCAATCATCAGCAATCGCAAAATAGTAATCAAAAAACGGATTCATTTGCTAAATGCGCCCAATGATTTGGTGATTTGATCGAATTGACTGACTGACCTATCACTGACTTTTTGATTGTGTTTTTTTTTCAGATTTTAGAGCATTTTCTACTAAAATGGTTAACTAGTAAAAAGAAGATTCTAAAATGATCCATGTGGACTGAATATGTCATAACTATATTTTTAATCATCCAACGGAGCTAGAAATAATATAAAGGATTTACAAAATGATTATCATTTGGATGATTTTCGGCTCCGTTGGATGATTAAAAGAATATTTAACACATAACCAGTCCAAATGAATTCGGGAAATCATCCAATGGATACTTAGCTTTCTCTGTGTGGAATTCTCTAAAAGAATTACTTGGTTTTGATTGCAATTATGCAGCGATGAGTAAATCTCTCACATTAATACGTCAAGGCCAATTGGGACACACACACACACAAGGGCTTCTGTCTGCTCTGACAATGTGTTTCTGTTTTTGCGCTCATGCTGCTTTGAAATTCTCAAGCAGTTATGGCGTCGCTGGCATGGAGAGACGGCTGCTGTTCTAACAGTTAACAGGCAAGACTGAGGGCCGATTTCTCATCTCCTAGATAGCTACTACGTGTCAGATAAACTCCAAGTTTCTTCTGTTATTTGTTAGCTTATGTGACAGATGGTGCTATGAATAAGATGTGAAATCGGCCCTGAGTATGAGCAACCTTGATGGGTCTTTAAACAGACGTAAAGTCAATCAGCCTCCTTTGAGGTGTTTTGTGTGCCTGTTTCAAGTTCTGCGAAAGCATATTAACATAACGTCCAGCCGGCTTAAACTGATAGATGAAAATCATTCATTTGAAAAAATTCAAAAATTACGAATTCATACAGATAGAATACCTATTTGGTGAGTGAATGGGCAGCATTTTGTGCAGATTCAATCCTTATTTGTTTCGTAAGTTTCTCTCCGATCACCCAACTCTAATCATATGACTTCTGTACAGGACTATTTACTTAGGAAAACTAATTTTCTTGTCACCAACAGTTCAGTTGATGGTAAAAATACAAATAAATTAAAAAAAAAAATATGCTAAAATTAAAATCGAATACTTGAATGGGAATCCCCGCCCCTGGGAAGGCTTTACGTGTGTGTGTGTGTGTGTGAGGGAGTGTTAGTGTTTTGTCTGATATTGTTCATGTTTGGTTAATACTCTCTCTTCTCCATTTATTGTTGCTTTGTTTGCTGTTTGTTTGTTGGTTTGTTTTACCTGTTGCACCGCTTGTTGCAAGGCTCGATGCGATTGAGCTAACTGACCCACTACTGATTGATACAGATGACTGTTGGCTGTGGCTGAGAGCTGATGATGGCCTTGGGAGAGTATGTTGGTTACCGAAGTGGACGAGCGTAGAAGATTGCCCGCCGCCATGAGCTGCTGCTGCTGCTGCAGTAGAATTTGCTGTCTGTCCGCTGGCAACGCACTGACTTTGCTTCCACGCTGCCCTGTTGACTCGCCGCGCCGACCTGTCTACATAGGACTCTGTATTAATCAATATTAATGTGAACTCAATTGTGTGCGGTGGTTGGTTCGGGGAGGGGTGGAGTAAAGTGGAGTGGAGTGGAGTGGAGCAGAGTGAAGTGTTAGTTAGATTGCCGCAAAATGCTGCACTTCATTCAAAAGCCGACAGAAAAAAAATCAAAAAGAAACTCTTGCAAGTGTCACTAGTTCTGTGTGGGTGGCTCTCGGGTCTGTTCTGTTTTGGTGGTGGGTGGTGAGTACGTTACCTGAAGCAACGCCAGCCATATTGCTCATGCTGCCCGCCGTCGCCAACCCGGACATCATCGAGCCCGTCGCGCCGCCCATGTGCTGCGCCAGCTGCTGATGCTGCGCCTGCGGCTGTGGCCATATCTGTAGCAGATACTTTAGCACCGCTATCGGCTGCGCATGATCGATGTCTGCTCCGGGCTGTGCACTGGCCGAGTGCAGCATCAGCGGGGGACCCATCACCGTGGCCAGCGCCTGGGCGGACATCTTGTTGCGCTCCGAATTGGACACAACCAGTGACAGGTGGTCGAGCAGGAATACCAGCGTGGCCTGTGGAACAGACGACATGAGTCATCTACAATAAGATGGCAAACAATGCGCTGCACTCACCCTATTCGCTCTGGGCAGGCAATCGAGTATGCTAAGCATCAGTTTCGCATTACCTTCCGGATCATCGGGCAGGCAGACAGCTAAAGGACAACCAAGTGGATGAGTCGAATGGAGGAACAGACTGGGATTGTGCATCAAAACTCACCCAAGGCATCGACCGTCATCTGGAAGAGACAGCGCGTGAACAGCGGCTCCGGCAGCTCCCTAAGGTAGTCCTTGAGCACGCCGGTTATAACATTAATATCAGGAACATGTTCCGGGCTCAATTCCACGGCACGGCTATTGCGCTCGAAGGCCTCGCGCAGCAGGCGCTTCTTGGTGGCCGAGCCACACAGCCGATACAACCCGATTATATCGAGGCCGCGTCGCTCCACCTCCTCCACGCAGCGTCGCAGCACAATTGGCACTGGGGCACAACCGGGCGCCCCCTTCGACTCGCGGTTCACCACTGTCTCCAGATCGGCGCCAAACAACGTGGGATAGCCGGCCCTCAGGCTCGGCAGGCCGCGTCTCTTGTACAGAGCCAGCGGATCTGTGTGCCGCATGCGTATGTAGATGGTGCCGCGTGGTTCCACCTTCAGGGCCAGCTGGTGCAGTGGCGACTGCCGCAGCACGGCCGACAGTGAGATGGCTCCCCGATAGCACAGCTTGTGTCGATGCTGCGGATCCCAGGAGTAGACCAGCACGTCCAGTTGTTTGTTGCCCACCAAGTCCAGCTCGAAGGACTCGTCCCAGTCGAACTGCAGGTCGCCGGAGCGCACCACCGTTCGCGCCTTGTGTACACGATCGCACTCGATCACGCAATACAGATCCCTTGTCTGACCTGGAGGCACGCCGCCCGCTCCCATGTCAGGCGCCGTTCTCAAGCCACGTCCGGCCAGCAGATGTATCCACAGCATGCCGGATACCCCGCCTATGTCAACTATCGGTTTGTCCAGCTTATACTTGGCAAACTCCGCCGGATTGATGTCAATCTGTCGATGTTGACGTGGCAAGGTGGCACTGGGCGTGGGAGCCGGACTCTGATGGCCGCCGGTGCTCATGATGCTGCCGCTGGGACTGGCCGGCCCAGCGGAAAGTTCCAAGAGCTGTCGCATGCGGCGTATGCTGGGCGAGCGTATGGAGCCAGCTCCGCCAATATGCTGCGAGGACATGGAGCGAACGGGCAGTGCGGAGATGGGTCGGGTAAGGCCTAAATTGCGATCCAGCGTGCCCGTTCCCAGTATTCCGGTGCGACTAGAGTAGATGCTTTCCGTCTGAAAGGTAAGGAAGAGTTTTAACGCTTCGATTCCACCCTGGCGGTGTGCACCACTTACATTTCTCAACGCATCGTGAATGTTCTCAGCGCTGCAGGAGAATCGATGTGAACGCGGTTGAGCAAACATGTCCCGTGTCATACGCATCTGCTCCGCGATGGCCGAGCTGCTGGGCGCCCGGCGCAACCAGGCGCGATATTCATCGGCCGTGAAGATTGAGGGACTGGCCGTGATGCGTTGACGCAGATCGCGACTGCGTCGTGCATCGAATTCGGGAGCCGACGTGTTTCCATCATTCTCATCCATAATGCGATCGCCGAGACGTGGGCGTATACCCTGTAATCTTACACCGGGCCTCTCCCTGGGCAGTGAGTTGAACTTGTTGAGATCTGTGACGCCGGCCAGCATGGCTGCTGCAGCGGCGGCTCCTCCACCCCCGCCAGCACCCAAGTGGCCGGCACCCCTCGGCATGCTGCCAATGGCGGGTCTGTTGTAATAGTAATAACTGGGACGTGGTCCAATTGTAGCCTCTGTATCACTGGAATAGTCCAGATTGGGTCGCGAGCGACGTGTTAGGGATTGAGCACCCGCCGCTGGTGGTCCATACTTTGAAACGCCGCCACGCTGCTGTTCATAGCGGCCATAGCGACCCAAAGTGCCGCCCACACCCACAGGCAGGGGGGCTCCTCCACCCGGCTTTAGGCTAGACCGCAGCAGCGAGTGCCTGCCCAGGGAGTTGGAGTAGTCCGCGTACTCCACCCGTGGCAAATGCTGATCCGAGCCAGAGCGCGGGAAGCGGGCATGTTGCTGTGCCAGACCCACATTCCCGGTGCCCGTGGACATACGACGAGAGGGACCCACAGCCGGCCCAGGCTGACCCGGGTAGAAGGCGTGCACCTTCTCCGCCAGGCTCTCCAGCGTACCAGCGTTCTGATAGTAGGCATGCGAGGGCGCAAACGCATGTCCCTTGGTGGGCTGCTCTGTGATCACCGATGAAGGCGGCGGCGGCGCCTTATAGCCCCAGTTGGGTGGCTCTCCTCCTGCACCGCCTCGCGTATTGTAGTACATGTCCAGCTGCTCCGATTGCGGGCTGTAGTTGTTGAGGCCGAGGCCCAGTCTGGAACGTGACTCGGTCATCTCACGGCCATCCCCTGTTCATGGAGAAAGAAGAGAGAAAGAAGAAAACCCTTTAGCATTTCAAACACGGCTTCCATTTCAAACTACCTGTACGTCTTTCACGTGATGACCGCGGCCGCGGCATTCGATCCGTTTCGTCCAGATCCTCGTCCCTCAGGTCCCGCTTGATGACAACCACCGGCGGGGGTTTTTGCTCCGGTCGGGACATGGCAGCAGGTCCTGGCGAGCCGGTACCACGGTTGCCACGTCGCTGGCGTATGGCCAAAACCAGCCGCCGTGGAATTGACATGATAATGACAACATCGTCCAGCGACATGTGAGTTACGTCCACCAAGTTGACGGCCAGAATTTCATCGCCCACCTGCTTAGAACAGAGTTACACCATCGGAGTTACACCGCCTCAGACTTCGACTCACCCGCAGGCAGCCGCTGTTATAGACAGCCGATTCCAGGGCAATGCGAGAGATAAAAACTCCATCCGTACGATCGGCTCCATTGCCCTCGCGTATGTACAGTCCCAGTGTCTGACCCGGCCGCTTGACTATCTCCACCAGTTGCACTGTGTGCCGGCCATCGGCCTTGTTCATCAGCTTGTGAGCCGCATCCACCGCCTGTTTGCTACCCATGCAACGTGGCTCCAGTATACGCACAATCATCTCACCGCGCCGCTCCACCGCCTCCAGTGCGGCGGCCGTATTCGGGTCATGGTCATTCTCCACGGCCTCTATCTGGCGGAAAATCTCGGAGCTAATGCCGCTGACCTTCCGAAAGTCACCCTGCAGCAGCACCGGATCCTTGACGCCGGCGGCATTCGACATACCGCCACTTTGGCCGCGATTCTGGTGCTGATTGCCATGGTGTTGCTGCTGCTGGTTGCCATGGTGCTGCTGCTGCTGCTGCTGTTGCTGATTGCCCAGCGAGGACAACTGATTGGCGGGCAGCGGTCCGGGTGGTGCGCGTCCCGGACTGGCGGTAACATCAGGAACTGATCTTCCATTCTCCTGCAAGAGATGAGACGAAAGCTGGTGAAAATGGCTGTTGACCTGCGTTTTAGTTTGAAAACTAAATGCAAATGTGAAGTGCATCAACGCGTCGTGGCATAAATTAAACTAAACCAGCAGCTGCCGCCAGGACTCGCTCACTTAAGCCGTGCTAAAAGATTTAGCTTTGCATTAATTAAGCTAATTTCACAGCTTTGCAGCAACTCAATTTTCTGGCGCAGTTACTGCCGCCAATCAAAGCGCAGCCTTATCTGGAGGATTAAGTGGCACCCTGGCAAGTATGCAATCATTATTTGATTTCGTTTTAGGCTGACCATTACTCAGGGCACGCCAACTGCAATTTCTGTCACTGTCACGTCGCCCAAAACCGGACATGGTCCGGCAAAAGGGGAACCCAAAAAGTCGTATTAAGCACGTGATGTTAACTGAGTTGGGGAGTTGGTCACATACATAGAAGCCAGGTGCATTTGTACTTCAACTTTAAGTGGTAACTCAATTCGGGTTTGAAAGTACGAACCCCGAACCCAACGAAATTGAACCATTAAAGATGAAACTAATGCGTAGTATAATTTAATATGAATATATTCCATTCGGAAAGGCTAGTTTTTTTTAATAGAATTGAATATAAATTACTTTGATTTGACTGAAAACATATTAGCATATACTACGCTTATACACATCAAATTATTCGTGATTAATGCCCTTAAAAGTATGCAATCTTGATATCCATAAGTAATTATCTATTAGAACGAAACTATTGCAAGTCAGCTATGGCCGCGTCATAGATAACAGACTTTATTACCCAGAATGTTGGGTAAGCTATGGGTATATAACAAAATGTTAATTTAAGACAAATATAAAATTAATTCCTAAAATAAATCAATAAAGTATGTAAGAAAATTTGTTTTTTAATCATAACTCGAAAGCCGTTCATCCGATCTTCTTCATTCCATTCATAACTAAATATGTCTAGAAGAAACAAGCCATATATCTTCAAAACTGTGGGAGATATGACTTTTTTTCTAAATTGCGGGGGCGGGAGGGGCCGTGGCCAAAATTGAAAATAAACTTGATCTGCCTGCAGACATAAGAAGCATATGTCCCATACATGTCAAACCTCTATCTCTTACCATCTCTGAGATCTGTGCGTTCATACGGACAGACAGACGGACATGGCTATATCGACTCGGCTGTTGATGCTGATCAAGAATATACATACTTTATGGGGTCGGAGATGCTTCCTTCTGGATGTTACGTACTATTGCACAAACGTATAATACTCTATGTACCTTCGGTACAGAGTATAATTATAATTTTCATAAAACGTAGCATACTTAAAAGGGCACAAAGCATGATTTCCATGTAAATTTGTGTACCCAGCAAACATTCTTTATCGCGGAAGATAAGAATGCGATTAGCCTAGTAGGTATCGCTCTAGCAATATCGCATTATTATTGCATTCTCATCTCCCTACGGAAAGAAATGTGACACTATCCGATAACTTTCGGGCGATAAGAAAGAGACACTTTAGGGAGATAAGAAAGCGATGCTTCTGGGAGATAAGAAAAAGTCTCTTCTGAGCGATAGGAAAGCGATTCTTCCTGGAGATAAGAAAGTGATTCTTCCTCGAGGTTGGGGGAAACCCGAAGATAAGCCAATCGCATAAAAGTTATTTCGAATTCTGTTATTAAACAGTACGATTTTGCACCTAAGGTAAATAAGCTATGCCAAAGAATTTTGCTTTAGTAATATTGTAAAAAGTCGTTCAACTCACTTTAAGAAGAATAGCATTCGGGTCTTCTTGGGGAGTGTTAAGCGATGTATCGCCAATTCTCAGATGGGATAATGAAAAGCGAGACCAATAATGAAGAATCGCGTTCTTGCACTCAAGGCGACTTTTGAAGGATATATCGCCACTTTACCGAATGTACTGAAAAAATGCTATAACACATCGCTAATCTAGACCTTTTATAATAAAAAATCGATATCTATGGTATTTTGTTTGTGTAAATCTCCCAACTATCACCAAACTCTCGCATTGTCGTGGGAAATAAGTAACACGACAAAATGTTTGCAGGGAAATTATTATTTTCAAAAAACGTAGCATACTTAAAAGAGCATTAAGCATGATTTACTTTGGGCTGCCCTTATACTGTTCGACACATGAGACATGATAATCTAGTAGGCCTGCGATGCATCATGTTACGCCTATAAATTTGAACAGAAATCCTACTAGACTGTCTTGTCTCATGTGTCGAACTGTGTTAAGGCAGCCTTGTGTGTATAAACGTTGTAATAGTCTAATTAATATGTAAATTGTTCTTATCAAAGTGTAGTTTAATCAATTTAAAGTCATGTTCAACTGTAAAGGGTGATTTTTTGGCAACTAGCAATGCTGTTGGCAGCTCAGCTGTTTTCGTGTGACATGTTACTGTCAATCATGTTCAGTTTGGTCTACAATTTTGCCATGAATCGAATAACAAACGCACAACGCTTGCATGTTATGTTACTATCAAAATTTCTCCTTTTTTTATCCACTTTTTTATCGGAAAATAGTGTTCAGCGACAAGTCTCCTTTCTTATTGAATGTATACCTGAACAAACCAATTTGCCGTATTTGGTGTGAAGAGCAACCAGCATTGCAAGAACTGTCAATGCAACTGTCAATGCATCTTTGATGTGCATTATGGACCGGTGGCATCATTGGACCGTCCTTTTTTTAAAGATGAAGGCAAGAACATTGCTGCAAATGGAGAGCGCTGCCGTGCGATGGTTACAAACTTGTTTTTTTTTTTGCCCAAAAAGGAAGAGCTGGGTTTGGCTGACATGTGGTTTCAACAAGACCGTGCAACTTGCCACAAAGAACGCGAAACAGTGATCCGATTGAGAGGCGAATTCGGTGCACAGTTTATTTTACGTTTGGGGCCGTTCCATTGGCCGCCTAGATCGTGCGGCATAACGCCTTTAGACTATTTTTGTGGGACTATGTTAAGGGGCTATGTCTATATCAATAAGCCCCCAGCAGTTGACGCACTGGAAGCCGATAATTAAGAATTTAATCGTAACATACCGGCTGATATGTTGGAGAGCGTATGCAAAAATTTACATGAAATCATCTTTAAACAAAGTCATACAAAGTCTTATCAATTGTATCCTAGGTTTGCATTTTTTGGGTACTTTTGTACAAGTAGAAATTCAGTTTGATTTAAACTTCAAATCAACTATAAGCTTTAAACTTCCAATCAAGTTGAAAAATTCCCCATTTAGATGACTACTTCTTTTTGGGGTGTAGAGTCAACATTGTTTTGAATCAAAAACTAACAAATAGAAAGTGTCCTGCCTAAAAAAATGTGGAAAAACATCTCCTTAAACTGTTTCAAGTTGAATAATGTAATGGATTAATACCCTTAGGCAATTTGTGGTCAGTAGTTGAGGTGGCCAGAAATTGTGAACTCCCTGCGGTAGCCAAAAATCATGTTGCAAGTACAAAAAAAAAATAACACAAAATCTTTGAAATTGCAAAACTTTGACATGTGCTGGTCGCTGTCGAAGCGGAGACTTTTGTTCCTTCAGTTGTATTTTGTTGTTACGTAACTTTGTTCAACTTTCGCAGCTGTCGTTGAAGTTTGGCCCGCTCACTCCGCTCTCTCCACACCACTCGGATGCTGCTCTTAGGCAAATACAGCATTATTATATACATGGACTCGGGAATGTTTGTCTTTTTGTTTGCGTCTGGCTCAACTTTTTGGTACACTGGCATTAAACTATTAAAGTATGTTTACTATAATGGCATTTTGCTGCTTTGTTTGCCGTTTACAAACTGCAAATGCAAAACTAAATAAATAATTCTAGTGAAATTTTAGGGCATCATTAACAACATACACGAAGCCAGAAAAATTGGTCAGTTACTTTGTTGTTGTGATTTTTTTTTTCTTCTTTCTTTTTTTTTTTTTGCGTGCTGCTGCCCGCCTTTTGGCGTGTGTGTTTATGGGGCGAGGCGTGTCTTAACTGTCCAACTGTATTCAATAAAAGTTAGTCAGGAGCACGGAAAAGTAACGAGGGCTGTTGCACAATAAGTCAGTATGAAGTATCAAGTTAAGTTACCCTGAAGAGCGTAGAAGAAAATTGTAGAAGAAGCTTGGAGTGTCACCTTAGAGCGTGGAGGTCGTGTGAGTTCCAGCTTCACTGTGAGCTCAATAAAAACGGCTCCATTGTGGCGCTCCACTTTTCATTTCAATACTGCTTCACTGTCCACTTTCTTCTCCTCCCCCTTCCAGAGCATAATCCCCCAATCCTATCAACGGCTCCAAAATACTCTTGTGGAGCACTCCCAAGAGCTCTTTTCACTGTTTCATAGCGAAGCGCTTTCTAGAGCTCTTTTCATGGAGTGAGCGGAACGCTTTAAAGCTCTTTTAACAATGAACGCGTACCGCTAACAGTGACATGAGAACGTTAAAAATTGTACTACTTATAAAGAGAGTTGAACGCTTGATTGCTGCAAGTCCAAACCGAGCTTCTCTTAATCTCAGTACTTGTGTGCTTCTGATTTTCGCACAAGAAAAAAGAGCCTACAGTTTTCAATGCTGAGTCCAAAGGGCAATCTTTGAGAAGCATTTTCATGGCTAGTTACTTCAAGGCTAGCGGCCAATAGCTGGTGAAACTGCACTGGTGTGTAAGTTTGCAAAGAAAAAACATTTTCATTAGAAATTTCCCGTGGAGGTGAGGGGTGGAACCCACGGCCTCTAGCCCAGCAGGAACACACACTACCCGCTGCACCACACTTGGATAAAGATGTATATTCTAAAGTTGGTATATTTATACCCTTTCAAAGGGTATTTTAATTTTGCCCAGAAGTTTGCAACGCATAGAAATATTAATTTCCTACCCCATAAACTATATATATTCTTGATCAGGGTGATTGAGCTTTGTTCGTCCGTTTGTCTGTTTCCACGCGAACTAGCCTCTAAGTTTTGCCTCTAAGTTTCTAAATTTTGCACAGAGTGTTCTTTTTGCTGCACGCTACTAATATGTCGGAACCGACCGGATCGGATGACTATATCTCAAAGCTCCCAAAGGAACTGTCGCTCGGAAAACTAGTTTTAGTATGAAAAACTTTTTTCTTTTCAATGAAAACGTCTCCAAACTTTGTATTCAGAAGTTTTGCTTTTTATAATTTTGCCAAGTTTGATCAAAATCGGACTACTATATGGTATAGCTGCCATACAAAAGATAGGCCTGAAAAACAGTCGCAGTTAGAAAAGCTGTTTTGTTTTTAATGGTAGCATCCTGCAATTTTGTAATTGTTTGTTTGACATGCCTTCACTCAATACTAAAAATTTTTGTACAAATCGGATGACTATATCATATATATATAAGAACGAACGGTCGGAAAATGGGTCGGTGGGGGAAAAAAAAATTTTTTGAGCTTTCTCGTTTAAAAAATGATTTTCCAGTCTCTAAATACTTGATTCCAGATTGTTTTGGGATATATTAGTAAACATCGTATTTTAGTCAATTGTTTAATTGAAGATTGAAGAGAAAATCGGGATCTATAATAAGTAAGTAAAAACCCTTCCATGTAAACCCCTTTAAAAACTGCAAATATGCTAGAAAATATACAAAATTTGTAAAATGTGTTTAGTTTTAAAGTGTTTTTTCTTTGAATTACTTACTTTTTTATCCAAAGAACTGGAAATGCCTAAGGGCCACGATGGATTCTGAATTCAAGAAAGTTGCCTAGTATTTCAATACAATAGTATGTCTTCGACTTGGGCATGCTTCGTACTTCAGTTAAGTACTTACAAGAACCAAATCTTATTGAAATTTTTAGTACGAAACTGTATAAACTTTATCCCGCTCGTTATTTTCAATGTGTATGCAAGCAACTGAACAAAAAAGAGCAATTAAAACATAACATTTTTACCCTTTCCTTCAGAGAAATGTATTCCACATACTAAACCCTCCAAAAAGGATGGGACAGCCCTCGTTTGTTTCTAACGAGAACGAAACATACTACGTGCACATAAATTCCTGTCCCACATTCTAAGCAGCTGGAGAATTGCATCGCGTGCTGGTGGGCGCTCTGGTCAGCCTTTCATTCACTCTCGTTCCAAACTGTCAGCTTGACAGACTCAAAATCAGCTCAATTGAAGTACATGGTAAACATTTTCAACAAACTCATTTGATGTTTCCATTATGCCGCTGCATAACTCCAGGCGCTGGGAAGGCTGACAAGTCGCGCACTTAATTAGAAAGTGCATAGTTTATTAACCGGCAAATCCAATAAGTTAAAGTAGGCGGCGGGAAATTATAGGGTCGGGGTCGGAGAGAGAGAGAGCGAAATGCAAATTACCACCCACACCTACACACATGTGAGTCAGAGCTGTTAACTACCCTCGACTGGCTTAAGCCCACTTAAACTTCATTATGTTGTCTTGGCTGCTGCTGCTGCTGCTGACTAAGCAGCTGCCAGCGCCAACCCCCTGCGCCCTGCCCTGTGGTGAAAACTAATTGAAAATAGTCAACAAAGTTTCTTGTTTTTAATTATAGATAATTTTTCAGACTTGCCACCTACGGCAAAGTTAGAGAGAGATAGAGAGAGAGAGAGAGCAAGGAAGGACAGCAGCCGCCTAACAGAGAGGAAGTTGCGTGACAACACAAATCAATAAAATCATTTTTAGTGCCTAAACAAAAAACAAACGGAAATTGAGTGAAGTTGTAATTATGTCAGCGCAGACGCCATTAGCCGCGACTATTTCGGTTAAAGTTGATTTGCTTCCAGTTTACTGGAATGCGACCCGACCCGGGCGGCCGGCACATTAGATTCCAAGACCGGAGGCCAAAGTGTTGTGCGTCAGTTTTTTAATAATTGACTAGCCATAATTGTCGCAGGTAACCCAATCCATAGACAGGACAAGGCCTCGTCAAGCTTTTACTTAAATATGGACACTGTTGTCATCTTTGATTTGCCACTCATGCCCTCCCACTCCACACACACACACCCGACACACACACACACACTGCTTCTGACTGTCTGCTGGTCTGATTGATGGTCAGAGGCAGTGATTGATTGTTGGGAGCGTAGCCATTGTTTTTGTATTTATATATTTGGATACAAAACTGAATAGAATAATTGCTTTGGCCTAGATTGATTTCTGTTTTTGGGGGGTGCATAATTAATACATAAAGATGCAAGTCATGTTATTTGTCTAATGGTGCTTAAACTGATAGCATTAGAGGAACAGAGAGAGAGAGAGAGAGAGAGAGAGAGAGATAAGGAAGGGGTTGAAAAGTCAGAACAATGACCAGAAGTGGTTTAACTTTTTATGACCTCCACGTGCTAAAAACTTAGACACTTAAGCGGTTATTTTAGTCTAGAAATGGAAAAATTTGGGCTCTGTTTCTTAATCAATAAAAATAATAGAGGAAAGTTAACTCTTCGGCTCTGCCGAAGTTTGTATACCCTTGCACCACGTTTTTCCACTAAGACTACTTTTTTGACTCTATTTTTCTATTACAGCTATACTATATAGATGTCCGATTTCGACCAATTTTAGTTTAATTATGGAAAAGCATAGCAAAACTAAGAAATTAAAAGTTTGGAGGCGTTTTCTTTTAAAACAAAAAAGTTTTTCTCACTAAAACTAGTTTGTCGACCGACCATTCATATGGCAGCTATAACCTATAGTCATCCGATTTTGACAAAACTTTGAAGAATTGTGTGAAAGCTCATAAAACAAATATATATACATTTTAAGGATGCTTACATTGAAAACAAAAACGCTTTTCTTACTAAGACTATTTTTCTAACCATACTTTTCTATGGCAGCTATACTATATAGATGTCCGATTTCGACCAAATTTGGCAGAATTATGGAGAAGCATTCAAAACTAGTAAATACAGAGTTTTACGAAGTTTACATTAAAAACAATAAAGTTTTTCTCACTAGAACTAGTTTTTCGACCGATCGTTCCTATGACAGCTATAACCTATAGTCATCCGATTTAGACAAAACTTTGAAGAATTGCGTGAAAGCTCATAAAACAAATATATATACATTTTAAGGATGTTTTCATCGAAAACAAAAAAGTTTTTCTCACTAAGACTATTTTTCTAACCATACTTTTCTATGGCAGCTATACTATATAGATGTCCGATTCCGACCAAATTTGGCAGAATTATGGAGAAGCATTCAAAACTAGTAAATACAGAGTTTTCGGAAGTTTACATTAAAAACAATAAAGTTGTTCTCACTAGAACTAGTTTTTCGACCGATCGTTCCTACGGCAGCTATATGTTACAGTCATCCGATCCGGCCGGTTGCGACAAATGTGCAGCGTATTTTTACCAGAAGACTTCAAAATTGGTACAACATAAATATTATGTTGCACTTTTTTCAAAATTTCTTTTCTAATGTTTTCTAAATTCTAGTCTAAAATAACCATTTAAATGGGAATAAAATTTAGTTAGGTTGGCTGCTCAGCTTCAATTACCTGCTGCCATTCCATTGATCAGTTGAGCCTCTCATTTGGCATTCATGAAATGCATCCTGGGTCTAAACTAAAAGGCCAAAATATATACCATTCAACAACACAACAAAAGCCAACCAGCCAACCAGTGGCCATATAATTATAAATTTAAATGCCTTTGGACCTTGGGGCATGTGGATGTCCCAAGAATTCCCCATACTGCACTCCATGCCAATTACATGTCACTGGGCTGGAATTTCAGGAATTCACTGACAACAATTAAATGCCAAATGCACAGCAAAAGGAAGAAGCAACGGCCAGACAACAACAACAACAACAACAACAACTACGGCAGTAATGTTAATAATAGTTGTCAGTTGCAGCTGCGCTAATGTCAAAATATGTGGCACAAAACCAGAGGCATGCCGGCCCAACAACAATTGAGACACCCAGCAAAGGGCTAAGCGTTGTTGTGGTTTCCACTGGCATTGGAATGGGCCAAGTTAAGATAACCGCAAATTAAGGCAAACAACAATGGCAGCAACCACATCAAGTGACAGTTACTGCATACATACATACATATGTGCAGCTGCAGACACATTACCCGCACTTATGGCAGAGGCCAGCATACAAGGCGTATACGTGATGTATTGATTAAATGCAAATTTGCTGGCTAAAGAGAAACAGGATCAATGTCTAACCCATCATCAAAGACGCTGGGCCCAACGTCAAAGGTTCATCTAATCAAAAGCGTCGAGTTGCAAATTGAAGTGTGAAGATATGCCACAAGAAGCAGACGCAAAAAGGAAAATGTAAGAAGAGACAGCAACAAAAAAAAAAAATTGTGCAGGACCCCTGCCTTAAAGGCATTCGCATCAGTCAAACTGAAATGTAAAGAAGTAGATTTAATCGACTCCTTTGACTACACTCAACAAAAAAAAAATGTATTTTCTAGTTTTAAGAAACTCAGAATTAAAAGAAAATGTCTTGTTTTTGGACAGTTTATTCTTAGACTTAGAAAAGACAACCCAAAAATATAATTTATTTGGAAATATTTTTCTGAATTTAAGAGATTTTAAGAAAGGCAACAATTTGTATGTTCTATGCTCAAGGTACCTGCAATTTGGAAAAATCAACACAATTTTGAAACATTGAAGGTTCCTACCTCTTGTACATATTTAGTTTTTAGTATTATTTATCATTCCGCCAAAAGAATGGTGAAGCTTCGATGCACGATTGTCGAATTATAGGGAAAACAAACATTTATGATGGGCAGCACCGTTTTGAACAGCGATGGGCAGCACTTAACAGCACACCTTTACACTTCGAGTGGTAAATAAAAGCTTATGTACGGCTCCTACCTGTCATACCTATCTCTAAACAGCAAGACGGAGGAAATAGCACAGAAAGAAGTAGTGGTAAGGTGGCAAAACACATCCGGAAGCAGAATCTCTAAAATTATGTGCAAGACAAGAGACAAAAAACTTACGCACTATAGCAGCTATAGCAGACTCCAAAAAAGAGGCTGTAGACTGCTCATAGTCATACTAACGGGAGACTGCCTAGCATACGCTTATTGTATATAGCTAGGCAATACGACAGAGGACACCAGCAGGAAATGCATGGAACCTGAAGTCGCAGTAACTCTGGAACACCTCATTTGCAGCTGCCCAGCAATTGCTACGATTAGATTTTAAAACTTTTGCACACCCCACGGTTCGCTTCTTTAAAAGAAGCGGCCAAGATTATTGACATTCGCCAAAACGTCAAAGATCCTTGTGGATTTCTATGTCAAATGTACCCAAACAATCGATCGATCTTAAATCTTGGCATCCCCGCTGGATATGCAATGGTGTCCTATTTGTGCACAAGATTCTTCACGGATTGGCTGATTATCAAGAGCTTCTTTCTTCGATAAATTTAGTTCTTCCCTTGAGGTTTACTCGTACGCTTGACAGTCTGCAGGTCCAACTGCGCCCTAAATGAACCAGTTCGGGTCTTATGTTCCAATTATAATTCCCTTTACTTAATTATATCTTTTGAAAAGCCATTTATGGTTATCTTAAATCAAATTTATAAGCACTTTCAATCTTCCAACCTGTAAACTATTTTTATACCCTTGCAAAGGGTATTATAATTTTGCCCAGCGGTTTGCAACGCATAGAAATATTCATTTCCGACCCCATAAACAATATATATTCTTGAGCAGGGTGACGATCTGAGTCGATTGAGCTTTGTCCGTCCGAGCTGAAATTTTGCACAGTCTACTTTTTGCTGCACACTACTAATATGTCGGAGCCGACCGGATCGGATGACTATATCCCATAGCTCGCATAGGAATAATCGGTCGGAAAACTAGTTTTAGTGAGAAAAACTTTTTTCTTTTGAACGGAAACGTCTCCAAACTTTGTAATCGTAGGTTTACTATGTCTTTTTATAATTCTACCAAGTTTTATTGAAATCGGACAAATATATGGTATAGCTGACATACAAAAGAAAGGTCTGAAAAACCGTCTTAGTTAGAAAAACTTTTTTGTTTTTAGTGGTAGCATCCTGCAATTTTGTATTTGTTTGTTTCACATGCTTTCACATAATTTTAAAATTTTTTGGCCAAATCGGATGACTAAATTATATAGCTCCAATACTAACGATCGGTCGGAAAAAGAGTATTTTTGAAAATATTTAAACGAGCACTTGCAAGGGTATAAAAACTTCGGGACAGACGAAGTTAGCTTGGCTTTCTCGTTTTTTCCATTTTCATTATATAAATTTAGTCTAAGTTAGCAGATTATTGTTTTTCACTTTCTTCTCCTTCTACTACTCAATTCATTTCCTCTCCAATACCTAGAAAATATGTGATATGTTTTCTAAAATGTAGAAAATATATTTTCTGGCTTATAGCAAATGCTTAGTAGTTTTAGAAAATTCGCTTGTTCTTCTCTGAGTGTAGTGCATCATGGACACATTTCCAGTGAAATTTAATTATGTAGATGAATGTGACAAATGTTTTCCCTTCGAACAGAAACTGTTCTTCATTCTTTTTAAAAAAAGACTACAAAGTGTTTAGTAAAAGTGGAAGTTTTGAAAAGTCAAAGAGGAATGATAACTTCAACAAAGGGTCAAAAGAGTTTGTAATCCATTAAATGCAGAGTTTATCGGCTAGAAGAGTTTTAATATCAGTCCGTTTAATTAAAAGTGGACTTCACACAGTTCATGTTGCTCGACATTTGAACGTTTATTGGGTTATATGCAAAGTTTGTAAAGTAAAAAAATCAGATTTCTAATTTTATAGATAGCTGTTATGTGTCAGCTGAACTCGCCGTTTTCTAACCTTGTAAATAGAGCTATCTGTCGTATAAACCTACAAATAACAGAGCAAAATCTAAGTTTATCTGACACATGGCAGACATTTCAAAGATATGAACTCAGCCCTTACTCTGTTCTTAGTTCATTTATGTGACAGATAGTTTAAATTTTTAGTTTATTGCGGAAAGGACCAACTACTTTCAATTATTCCCTTTCAGATTTGATATCAAGTATACCTATTTTGCAGCTTAAGCTTTTAACACCTCTTTTAAGAGTATCCGGCATAGTTTGCCTGTTACCTGTGATCAAAAATTACCGAAAGCTATAGAAGATCTGTCGCTACTGATATTATCCTAGTAACAGCTATTTTTTCAACAAATCCTTTCGAGTCTGTTCCCCTAAACTCGTGCTTTACAAGGGCAACTCAACAGAGTACATGTAATATAATTTCAGGGCTTTTTATTTGCCGACCAGCAAATACTTCAGTTTATTCCAACTTTTTTTGTATTTGAGTTTGTTCGTGGGAGAATTGGTTCATTGCCCTGTTCCGTAAGCATTTATAAAATATGCAATTTTATTTATTTTCGCATATTTATTTATGCATTCATCCGCATAAATGCGCACACATAAATGAATTTGGTTGTTTTTATAGCAAAAAAAAAAGTAGAAAAAAAAAATACCATGACAGCATTGCACTATGGGCACAAAAAGGTTTTCCAGCATTTCATTTGATTTTAATCCATGATAAATATTTATCAACAAATTATGCGACCTCTTCCATCGTACAGGTAGAAATTTTAATGGTAAATAATCACAGTTCAAAGAAGTATTTCCTCATGTACATGCAAATACATATATATATAGCACATATATATATATATTTGATGCAAAAAAAATGGCATGGAAATTCGTTTGGAGTAGCTAAAGCTGCTCCGTCATCTGTTGGTGGGTTAGTATAGTTGATTTGCGAAACGTGCGTATGGCATTTTCCGTGGATTATGACGGACGGGTGTGTGTGTGTGTGTGTGGGCTGTGAGTTTGCACTTTGACATTCTCCTTGGGCCGCATTACATTTCACAAATGTGTACTTGCTTTTGGCATGATGATGCTGACTCAATTTCCTTGAGTTGAAATCTCATATCAAATCTAAACAGCAGCCATAAAGTAGATTGAAATTTTGTAGGACTATTTGTGTGGCAACGCTCCAAAATAGTGGGCGAACAAAAATGTACTTAATTTCATGAATGGATTCTAGGACTTTATCTGATTATTGATTTAAAAAAAACTTTCAAGTTTTTGCTATTTAATTATTTGAGATTAGGTTTACCAAATTAATACTACTAGATGCCTGAATGCATATCTCAGATTAACTGGTGCAAGGATTATGTAGAAATAAACCTTGTTATATGTTTATAATCCCTTTTGTAAGAGACTTCTGCGAAAATTTTGGCATGACTTAAGGGAAGGTTGTCCCCGATTAAAAAAAAATTACAGCTGTTTTTTCTATTTTCTTCGAATTTTGTATATAAGCTCAGATTTTGCGCCTCCTATTCTCCGACCTCTACAATTAGAGCGCTGCCAAGTCAAATTTCATGCGAATTGGACTCCTCCCATATGTTCTCCGACTATGGGTGTGTTATTTTCAAGATTGAAGAATTTTTATCCCATTTATTTAGTTCAGACCTTGCTTCTTAGCACTCAAAAATTGATACTAATTACTCGATGCTTGATACTAAGTACTCAATACTGAGTACTCGACACTCAATACTTTTAAATCTATACTAAAGATTCGATGTGACTCTATACTCAGTACTAAAAAATTTATACTAAGTACTTGATACTTATTACTCGATACTCAGTACTCGATACTCAGTACTAAGTCCTCTATACCTATTACTCTAAACTAAGAATTCGGTAGGAGTCTATAATAAGTAGTCAATAGTTGATACTAAGCTCTCGATAATCGAAACTAAGTAACCGATACTTAGTACTCGATACTCAAGACCCAACACCAAGTACGCAATTCTCATTACTCTATACTTTAAACTTGAAAGGTACTCTTGATATAAGGTACTTTATATACTATACTCAGTATTTGTTGCAAATGAGGGCGTAGGAGGCTGAAAAAGGGAGTTATGGACTAGTTTTAATTAATGTTATACACAGAGAAAAAAAACTGTCAATATCAATTTGAACAGGTCTGGTTAATTTGACATTTTAATATATATTTTTTATCATATCATTTTAAATAATATCATTCTGATATTGAATATTACATTTTCTATTAATTAATATCATTATTATATTTCATTAACATACTATTGATCAGAAAATTCATTAAATTGATATAAAGAACAGATCATATTCATCTTTATCATATCGGCTTTTTAATGATGTGAAAAAATATAACATTGAGTACCAGATTATATAATTTTTTTCTCTGTATTTTTCTAACACGACTTTTTCAAAACTTTGCCAACATTTGGTACCATTTCGAAATTTGCAAATTGAAATTTTTACAAAATTAACTAAATTTGCCCTTGCCATTGACAAATGAGAAGGTAGCTGTATAAACATGGGCGTTCTGGGTTAGTTGTTACTCGTATTATACCACTCTAGCCTGACTTTTTCCTAACTAGTTAATATAGGTACCATTGTGTAGCCAAATTGAGTACTCAACCCCAAGTACTCAATGGTAAATGCTTCATTTACCTTCATTTAAAGCAAACAAGGCTAGAATCATAAAAGAGGAAAATAGTATATTGAAAAAGGTATTTTTTCTGTGTAGATCAACACAGGCATTGAATCTGGCTTAGAAAACCATGTGACTGTAAAATCGGTGCTGGAATTCCCCGTAAATATACATATCGGATGAGGTGCTACAATGCTTTCATTAGTCAATCAAAACCGCTCATTTACGACTCACCTTGCGGTTGCTGCTTCGGGTCAGGAAACATCCGGTGGTGGCTCTATCGCACATTAATTTTGTTGCCGCCAACTTGCCTAATTCGTGCAAATGTCAGACAATGTAGTCGAGATGATTTTGGCAGCCCAACGGGACATATATGTGTGGCCAGGCCACGTTGCGTGTGCAGTCAGTGTGTGGCTATAATTCTAATTTAAATGATGGTGTTTTTTTTTTGTTATTTTTTTTTGGTCGATTTAGTATTCGATTTTCGTTTCCCAGCTTATTTATTTTATAAGTTTGTTTCGTTCTTTATCGTTGTGCGTTTTTTGTTTCGTTGATTCGGTGGTTTCGTAACTTTTTCGTTTGTGTTGTTCCCACACACGTTCTATGGCTTAATTCCAATTGTTTCGTTTATAAGATTTCTATTTTGTAAGCACACAAAGCTATGATAACTGTACATTCAACACATCTTTGTTGTTGTGGTGTCTGTGTAATCTGTGTGTGTGTGTGTGTGTGTGTTCAATTTCTCATTGGTTGCCTTTTGTTGCCAAGCGAAATATTTATGTTTGCCTTTCACGCTTCACTGGCAAAACGGCGGCGGCGGCGGATTCTCGTGTCCGCCTCTCAGATAGCCAAACGTTTTGAGAATTTCTACACAATTGATTTAAATGGCGCTTTAAATGCGGCCCCTGCCACCCCCATTCAATCCTTGAGATTGGCGTACATTATGGGCTGGAGGCGCGCAAAAATTTCATTAGTACAAAAGATATTAAACCAAAATGCGGCACAAACAGCCACGAAAATGGCCAGCATTTGCTACTAGAAGCATTTGGTAAGAAGTGATTGAAATTCCGGTTCAAAAGGTTAAGCAATTTCACACTTTCAGAATGAGCCCACATAAATTATTTAAATAAAATCATGAAAATAAAACTGAATAAGAAAAGATGTGGATATTATACTTTCGCATTCTGCAAACGATATTTTCTATTCTGAAACCTTCACCTGGTTGCTTTACTCTATAAAAAAAAAACTAAAAAGAGGCGAATCATTGTGAAACAAATATATATCAAATTTGCATACAAATTGGTCAAGTTCCTGCTATTAAAATGGGCAAACAGAGAAATAAATGTGTAAATATGTGTTAATTCATATTTTGTTTTGCCACCAAATTGTTATAGTCATAGTTTCTGTAGCATTTATGGGAATATATGACTGACATATGAATATGAATTGCTAAATGTGTTTCGGTACGGAATATTTCTTTGTTAAGGAAGCTAAATTTGAAATGATTTAAGTTACAGATTCTGTGATAGGTCAGTTACAGTACTTATTGCCGTGACTGACGAATCCTTAAGTCGCAAAAGCGTAAATCTCAGCTGAGGATTGTGCCCAGCTGGTCAAGCTGCTCAAGCCTATGCATACTTTATGCCTTCCATCAGTTGCTAAATTCTGGATAAAATTACAACTCTTTTCAAGTGTTTAAACGGGGATACTATTAATATTTTGAAAAACAAGTCATATTTTTTTAAAAAAAAAGAAGGTCTATGGCGGTAGTTGAGCTATCATTTGATGTTTATTATGAGCTTGATTTATTTAAGAACAACAGACATTTTAAGATTCAACTTCTCATCTTTTAGGGCCATCGATATCTGAAATATTGCCGCGGTAAAATATCCCGGTAATGATGTATAATTTTCCATATTGATATTTGACATAATGAGCATAATAACAAGAACCATTGGTATTATTTTAATCTACCTGTAGCAAAGGATATGCTGAAATAAGATAGCTCATGGCTTTCAAGTTTTAGAAAGCTCTAATATCTCAAGATGTTGGATAATCGATACATAGGTATTATTTCAGGCGAGCAATGTACAATGCTTTTAAGTTCGTCAAGAGTAACGATACAAATGAACTGAAAGACCAGGTGTTCTTCTTCTATATCTATATTGCCATAAGAAACATCAAATTAGAATATTAAATATCGATTAACAAAAACATTCATATAGTGTATTATCTATAAGATATTGAGAGCCCTAATGCCTAGTTCTTCTACCCCAATGTACATACTACCCACTTCCTCAGCTTCTCTTCTCGACTTCTCTTTCAAAGAAGATACCTTCTTTAATACTCTGATGTCCAAAAGGAGCGTAAAGAAGGTTTTTTTTTATAAATTTCAGTTTCTGACGAATCATTAAAAGGGACAAAAAACTCCAAGTGTAAAAAAAGTCTAAGAAACTAGCATTAGAACGACCATTTTCGCTTGCAACTAAGTATAATTAAGCAATAAATCAAGAACTGTGTACTTGCGCTAAGAACAAACGGTGTGAATTGTACGGGAACTACCAAAATACTTGATTTAAATTAAAAATTAACATCTTCAGCCCCATTTGTTCAACTCCTAAATACTTGATATATACAGTTCTTGTATCTAGAAGAACACTCAAAAAAATGTATTTTCTAGTTTTTTGAAATTCGTCCAAAGACAAATTTTTTTCCGAACTTGATTTTTAGATAGTTTATAAAACTTTGAAAGGACAACCCAAAAAAGGCTAGTTTAAAAAATAATCTCCCAAGTTTATAAACTCTGCGTTTTCTTAAATTTTGGGTAATTTTTTTTACTTTTTTTTCTAAAATGATTCTCATATATAGGGCAGATTTTCCGTTAAATTTGAATATGGAATAGATGTTTTGTAATATCCTCTTTTTGAGATTAAATCGACCGTTTGTCATATCCTTTGGATGATTTTCAGCTTCGTTGGATGAAAATATAATGAAACATTCAATATTCTTAATTGCTCCTATGTGTCAGATAAACTCAGATTTTGCTCTGTTATTTGTAGATTTATGTGACAGATAGCTCTATGTAGAAGATTAGAAAACGGCCCTAAATGTATATTTTATTATACAAAAATGGATACTAAAAAATATCCTTTCCAAACTCCTTTTTTTTTGTGGATACTTATTAATATACTTTTTCTTCATCAATGTGTACCTATACACAATTCGGTCATAGTTTAACCGTAGTGAGACCAGCACTCTAACTGCAATTAAATCTTTTTCTTTTCTGTCTTTCTGGCTACATCCTTCCTTCAAACGTCCTTAAATCGTTAAAGCCAAAGGCGTGAAAAAAAAATGACGAACAAAAAGAGCGTTGGCAACAAATTCATAAACACAGCCGTTAACTCTTGTTACGTATCCCGCGCGACTATTTTGGCCAACAAAATATCCCACCCACCAATTGTTGGCTACAGACGGGGAATGAACCAACGAGCGACTGTGGCAATTGCGACGGCAGCAGCAGAAAATGCCAAAAATTACATTTTGCCACTTTTGCAGACAAAAGATGAAAACCCCAAACCCAGAGCTGGGAGCAAGCACAACGCGGCGTATACGCAATATTACTTCTGCTGCTGCTGCCGCTGCTGGGCCCAAGCTACGTGGGGTTACGTTGTCGAAGATAATGGCTGCTTTGGGGTCTGCCTAACTGACTGACTGCCTGCCTCTGCCTCCCCCTCCCCATCCCCCGCCACCGCTCTCCGGCAGCGGGTTTGTCTTGCTTGGCAATCGTCGGGCTGTTGAACCTTAAGTGTGTGCGTCTGCTCCATCATGTTGCCTTTGTCTGTGCGTGCGTGTTTGTGTGAGCGAGTAAGTGAGTGAGTGGGGGCGTGAGAGCGCGCATTTAGCAACAAAAATTTTTTCTGTATATGGGACAAAGTGACCAAAAAAAAAAATGAAGAAAAAGAAGAAATATTAAATAAAAAACCCGATGCCAGTTGCCAGTTGCCTCCGGCATAAATGCAGAAATGATGATGAGTTTCGCCTTGGTTTCGGTTTTACCTAGTTGCAAGATATGTTTGTATGTATTCCCTAAAATTTAATTGACTACCGATTTCTGATATTGATCGAGGGCGCCCTGAGGCAATTTTACGCGGCATTAAAATTTTATCGGCCAAGCGTTCGGCTGCTGCCTTGAGCCTGGAGGACTTCTGTTGAGCGCGCGCGCTTTTTTGCTATGGCCGTGCGTGAATTACGATTGAATAAGTTTTTAATGACTTTTACTACACGCCAACCACGAGTTCGGCAGGTATATATGTAGCTATGTATACAGATGTAGGTATATGCCGACGGCGTTGCAAATACTACTACGCACACACACACACAAGCACAGCGAGGAGCGCGCCACGCACGACGTTAACGATGATAAGGACGAAGACGGGGACGTTGGACTACGACAACGTCCGACGCGCTCAACTGAACTTTGCGTATTGAAATTGTTAACACGGCAAATGGACAACTAAAGCCAACCCGAGCCGAGCAAAATGAGCCGAAGTTGCTCGAAATTGGAGCACACTGACATACACACACACACACAGAGAGACGGCTCTCCCGTTAACAGAAAACTTTCGGTTAAAATGGCACGGGAGCGAAAAGCTTTTTTTTGAGAATTCTTCGACAGGCTTTTTGGCATATGTGTGCGTGCGTGTGTGTGTTTGCATGTATGTACATTTGTATTTGAATTATTTAACACAAAAAAATTGGCAGTCGGGATTTAGGGACTTGTGCTTGATGCGCCGACAACGAACGCAGTTACTGCGATGTCTGCTGGGAGCGGTGTCAGAGCATTGCCAGATGAGATTTTCAGTTGTGTGCGTGTTCTTTTTTTTTTTCGTTTTTCTTCTGCCTTTTCCATTTTATTTGTATTTTCTTATTGCTGGAAACGGACTTGAACTTGTCGAAATGCCCAAGACACAAGTTGGCTGAAATTTTAATGAATGGAGAAGCAGAATTGTCAGTTTATGGTCTGATAACTAATTGCAAGATTATGCAATCGATGAAAAGGATGGAGTTATGGCCGAGTTGTGAATCGGATATGAATAGAGTGTGTTTATGGTGCAAGCATAAATTATTATGACAAATGGGCCCCCACTAAGTATGCTATGGTTGTGAGTGGAAGTTAACACTTGTCTGCACTGCGATTCAGAATAATTTTCCAAAAATTCTTTTTAATTCTGTTCCTCTACCTTTGACCACCAACTTTCATTCTCTTACCCTCAAGCTTCCATTTTTCAATCGCACGTTTAGTGTTTTTGATTAAAAAAAACATGTAAACATTTCGCATTTTAAACAGAACTAAATTAATTTTTTTTTGCATAATGACAAATGGCGCTACGACCGCCACCACGAACTTTCATTCACACATGCGCAAATCATTCATCTGTTGACACATTCTTTAAGCAATTTCCTGTCCTTGAATAGGAGTGCATAGAATTGGCTGCACAATCGTTGATACGCAATGTGCACTCTCCCCCACCGTACGCACACAATACACAAATCAAGCGTCGCTAGCAGAAAGAGTCATTTTGGCAGCCAAAAATATGGGGGTATTCTAGTCTAGAATTTTGAAAATACATATATAATGCGGGGGTATAGCGCTTTCATTTCGAGCTACAACTGATTGCCTTTATATGTGAAATGTCTCCAAAATGCTGGGCTACTAGATTAGATGACAAAAGTTGAGAGATTTGAAACCGACTGTTCAAGGCCAAGTAGATTTGATGCGTACGGTTTCCATACTCTATTATCTAGTAGCCTGCAACGTTGCTGTCACTTTACATCTAAAGTTCTCCCAGTTTAGTTCAAAGTTCAATCGTTTATACGAAAATCTCTAGAGATTTCTGTGGCACCCCCGATATTTTTTGTATTTTAGCAGTCTATACACTCAGAAAGCATTCGCCCTGGAAATTAAAAATTCTTCTATAAAATCCGTCCTAAGGCTACACTCCAAAAATGCTTGCAATGAATCTCACATACGTGCCAATTGAATTCAAACTGGTTCAATTTACTATTAGATTGGCATTCGCAATGACAATCAATTAGAAGCAAGGTCATATGTTGTATTTTTGCGACTTAGATCTGGGCATAGTATTTCACGCGGACAATTATACGTGGCATGGTGGAATTGTGTCGCAGGCTGAAAAGATTCTGGTGGTATCTTTTTTTGTGGTCTAGTGTGAAAGAAATACTACAAAATTGTGTATCTAAAAGTTGAAGGTTTGGGCCAGAATGCCGGCTTCTTTTGACAAAGTTTCCAAAGTTTCCAAAAATATTACGACATAATAAACAAGAAAGAAAGTCGGTCAAGCCCGACTATCAGAGTATGTTATAACCAAGATGTTTTTTGATCATAACTCGAAAACCGTTCATCCGATCTTCTTCATTCCTTTGGCGGATTAATAAGTTATCCTAATAACTAAATATGTCCAAAAGGAACAAGCCATCTATCTTCAAAACTGTGGGAGATATGACGTTTTTTCTAAATTGCGGGGGCGGGAGGGGGCGTGGCCAAAATTGAAAATAAACTTGATCGGCCTGCAGACATAAGAAGCATATGTCCCATACATGTCAAACCTCTATCTCTTACCATCTCTGAGATCTGTGCGTTCATACGGACGGACAGACAGACGGACGGACGGACAGACGGACATTGCTATATCGACTCGGCTGTTGATGCTGATCAAGAATTGATATACTTTATGGTGTTGGAGATGCTTTCTTCTGGATGTTACATACTTTTGCACAAACTTATTATACTCTATGTACCTTTGGTACAGAGTATGAAAACCAGAAAGCTAAGCTAACTTCGTCTGTGCCGAAGTTTTTATACCCTTGCAAGTGCTCGCTTAAATATTTTCATAAAATTCACTTTTTCCCATTTTCCGACCGATCGTTCGTATGGGAGCTATATGATATAATTATCCGATTTGGCCAAAAACTTGTAAAATTATGTGAAAGCACGTGAAACAACCCAATACAAAATTGCAGAATGCTACCATTACTAACAAAAAAGTTTTTCACACTAAGACTGTTTTCAGACCTATCTTTTGTATGGCAGCTATACCATATAATTGTCCAATTTTATTAAAACTTGGTAGAATTATAAAAAAACATAGTAAACCTACGATTTCAAAGTTTGGAGACGTTTCCGTTGAAAAGAAAAAAGTTTTTCTCACTAAAACTAGTTTTCCGACCGATAATTCCAATGGGAGCTATGGGATATAGTCATTCGATCCGGTCGGCTCCGACATATTAGTAGTGTGCAGCAAAAAGAAGACTCTGTGCAAGATTTCAGCTCGAAAGTTTCAAAACTGAGAGACTAGTTCGCGTATAAACAGACAGACAGACGGACGGACAAAGCTCAATCGACTCAGCTCGTCACCCTGATCAAGAATATATATAGTTTGTGGGGTCGGAAATGAATATTTCTATATTTCTATTTCCTTTGCTAGGGTATAAAAATTAAACAAAAATAGAGTTATTTCTCACCCCTAATTGCTCCCGTTTTTTCATCATTTTACTGGTTTTATTAAAATTAATTTGATTGAAGTTTAACGATCAATTAATAAAGGGTGCCAGGAGCAGTGAAGCCAAATGATAAGATTTGCCAAATTTGTATTATAAATCACTCATATTGAATCGTCTAAAGGTAAAGAATACCACCCCTCATCCGTACTTATACCACATTCCCGCTTAAATAACTGGCTTTAACTAAAGCTTTCATATTTCCCAGCACTTTTCACCACTCAATTTGATATCGATTAAAGCACCTTTATTTTATAATTCCCCTCACCCCACCCGCACAATCAATAGAATGTCACCCAAATCATTTTGTATTGAACCACTTAAACCATTATCTTTAAACGCTCTTGGGTCCCTGTCATACAGATAACAATTACCTAGTCATACCAGATGATACTCCCCAACATAAGCATCGACTATTTGGGCCATGCCACATGCCAATTTCAATAAATGAAAAAATGCCAATCATGTGCGGCAGTTTAAACGCATGAAGGGAAACCCAGCTCAAAACAAAAACCAAAATATCCGCCACAGCCGACGCCAACTGGCATGACAGACACACATTACGAATGATAAAGGTACAACAACAATGGGAATGGCAACAGCAGCAACAGCAGCACCACCAGCAGCAGCACTCAACAGTTCTCCGGCTGTGGTTCGAGACAAAAGCGCACGATTTGTGCAAAAATGTTTGTTTATCAAGCCATTCATATCATGGGAAAGGAGTAGATGGGCATTATGAATAATTTTAATAACCTGACCCCGATGACATAAACAGATAAAGCGTTGCCATTAAAAACGCATTACAATTGATAAAAAGTGGTCAAAGGCGAAGAGGAGAGGTGGAGTACACAAGAGAGAGAGAGAGAGAGAGAGAGAGTGCCATGAATGGCATACGGACTCTGGCTGTGCGAGTGTGTTGGTTGCCCACCATCATTCACAAAAGCTACACATACTCAACGCACCGCCCACTCTTACGACTCCATTTATTGACACACGGCACTTACGGGTATGTGGGTCAGTTTGATGTTGTACGTACGCCATTACAACCCGCTGACAGGCAATCAACTGTCAGGCCAGGCAATGCAAAATGGAATGCATTTCTAAACTGCTTTTCAAGGCGTTGCATTTGAAGGAACGCCGCTGCCGCTATGGCCACGTTACGTATACGCAATGTCGACGCCTGCGCGGATAATTTGCGCTGTGATAAGGCCACCAGTGACTGTGACTCTACTGTGCGGACTGACTGAACCCCAGACGAGGCACAGCACTGGGCCGTTTTTATCCGTCGCACGCAGCCGGATGCGAGCGGCTAATAACAAACTTCCGGAGAGGAAAAATTCGTTGTCACTGAAATTTGTCAAGCGCAGCAAATTGAGTTCACAGCTCGACGCTGACTGAATCGGAATTGAATTCGAAATGCGAATGAAAATCCCCAAAAGGTCCCAAAAACAAAAAAACTAAGATGACAAACTTTCCGCTTTGCTTTGGTCAGCTTACACTCGGAAAAACGGACAACTTAGCATGGCAAGTGGCTAGCAGTTTTTGATGCTGTTTTAAATGAATTATGCATCAGCTGGCTTGCGTGCACCATAAGCTGCTTAAAGTTCAAAGGTAAGCCCCTCAGGGTCGCCAATCGCTAAATTGCGTTTTAAGTGCTTTCATTGACAATTAATGCCCAACTAGCCAAGTACCTTGGCACCGGCTAATTGCGATTGGCGTGAACAACTAATCCACCTCCCCAGCAAACCCACCACCACCACCACCACCACCACTATCAATCACAATTCTAATTCAACTGGCAATAAACCCTGACACAGATATTCTCTTGTATTGCGCTTTATCTGGCTTTGGTTTGGTTCGGCTTCAACTTGACTAATTGATGGCTATAGATATAGATCGGAGCCAATTAAAATCAAGAGAGAGAGAGAGAGTACAATACCCAACTGGATCTGGTCGACATCTGGCATGTGGGGGCTATTAATAATCTTTCAATATATTTTACTAGCCTCAATCTTCTCTATGTGCTTACAAAAGAGCGTGTCCTGGGGCAATCTAAGCAAAGCCTTTTAACCGACAGAAATTTGTGGAAAGTTGTGGTTAGAGCATAGCTGTCAAAGAATGATTACCAATCGTAATTATTTGATTTTCGATTATCTTATTTAAATAGCCAAGTTATGAATACATTACGATTATTTTAGTTAGAATTACTAATTGATAATCCAAAAGAAACGGGATTTTGTAGAATTACCAAAATACAATCAAAAGTAATCCAAAAATAGTTCAACTACTTTTATTGATTTCTTTTAATTATTTTTGATTATTATCCAAAAATGTAATGTGATAAACTTGTAGAAAATGTAGAAAAACCCAAAACAGAACTGATTTACGGGCGCATCTATATAAAAACAATACTTAAACACAAATTGTTTAATTGTCCAATAATTGCATAGATCTTTCAAATGTATTTCGCTTGATTTGGAATTTTTGTTAAATATTGATCTCTGTCGAGACCGTGACAAGTCGAACGCGACCTTTATTCCCTCAAAGTATTTGTGTCAAAGTAAAATCTTGCAGTTATTTATCACATAGTTTGTTATGGTTTCTTATCCATCCTTTATTAACCCCTTTCATCCTTACAACAATTTTAGGTAACAAAAGTCCATGCAATCCAATAAAGACCATTTTCAAAAACCAAGTGCATAAATCAATCAAAATAGGATAATTATTGATGCGCGACTTTGCGTGCAAAAATCAAATTTTGTATAATTTACTTAATATTCTGCGAAATTGTGACAAAATGTAGTTTACTTAACTACTCAGAAAAAGATCCAAAAAGATTCAGTTGAAATGGATAAGAGAAATCAACTAATAGATACTTTTTAATATCATTTTTTTTGTCTGAGTACTTTAAATTTTGCTGTCGGTGGTCTTTTTGTTGGAAATGATATGTACCACTTGTTGTTGTGCGTCGAATGCTTGCGTTTGCAGCTGACAGCCACAAGCGCAGAC
This sequence comes from Lordiphosa andalusiaca, assembly GCA_035044965.1. NCBI lineage: Eukaryota > Metazoa > Arthropoda > Insecta > Diptera > Drosophilidae > Lordiphosa > Lordiphosa andalusiaca. The sequence goes on along the minus strand of JAWNNM010002217.1, from coordinate 627,697 downwards.
ACACAAGAAAAAGTTAGAGCCCGTTTTCTATTTCGCATTCTAGTTCGATTTTTTGTATAGGTGAATACGCGAGTAGTAGGCGCTCGTATCAAGAAAACTTAGATATTTCTTAGATTCTTCAGAAAAACAAACCTACACACTCAAAAAAAATAAAACGAACAAAATTCGTGGTAGGAAAGGGGTCCAATGTGACTAAACATAAATTTAAGAAAAGTAATTACCTATAATAAGATAAAGTCTTTCTAAAATTAAGAAAATATAAGAAATTATTAGGAAATATAATATACAAATTTCTAAAAATGTGATAAAAATTTTTGAAAATAATGTAAATATTTACTATTGCCTGGGAAATATTTTCTTAAATTATCTATTACACATAACATTTACCTAGGAAACATTTTCTTAGTTGTAGGAAACAATTTTCTAGATTTTAGAAAAAAAATATATTTTCTAACTATTAGATTAGAAAGAAAGAAGCTCGTATAGCCCCTTATATATTATTTTTATGCAAAACTTTTCTTTCTGTGAGTTCTCTTTCTGTAATCTTATCTTAACTTATCCTTTTCTGGGACTTGAACTCGGGACCTCGGGAAAACAGCTGCCTCTTTTATATTCGGATAGCACGGAATTCGAACTTGAGAATTACAAGCGGAGAAGAAGAACCTTTGAACCGGAGAACCTTTGCAAATGAAATTGACTTATTTCAGACTAAGGCTGCAACTGTTCCCAAACCGATTCGGTTTATTGGATCGTAATAAACATTCAAGATTTTGGATTTATGTATAAAAAAAATTACGTAAGTCATCCCATATTAATCCCACCAATTTTTAGCTGTAAAAAACCGGTCATTGACCAGTCACTTTTAGAAGCCGTAGAACGGGACGATTGACTGACATATAAAAACGTTTGGTACACATATTAAAATCAATATTTTTACTGACATGCTCAAATTGACCCACGGTACATCTGTTCCAAACCATCTGCAGGATGCTAAATTTTCAAAATTTGTACCTAGTCTTGCAGACTTGCTTGCGAGTGTTTCCTGTACAATTTATCTAGTTTTTCACCAATTCAAGTGTTGCCACTTTGCTCTACGCAAATAACTTTGATTAAACTTGAATACTTAATGCAAAAGGCCGCAAACATGCAAAACTTCTAACCCCAAGCGACGCAACAATTTCTAGCACCATTTTCCGGAAAACAAAAAAAATCAGAAAGTACTACAACAAACTTTTCTCAAGCCTGGCCACTCTAAACAAGCAGTGAAAGCCGCAAAAGCCAAGGCAAGAAGTTTAGAGAAAAAAAAAACACAACACAAAAAACAGGAGAGAACTCTCCGTTTTTCTCTACTACAAAAGCTTTTGGGGGCCCAGAGAGCGAGAGCGAAGCTTAAAGACACCCCCAAACCGCTCTTATATGTGCCAGGCAAAATGCAAAATAAGTTTTAAAGGTATGAAACAAATGGTGGGAGCATTCTTTTGCAGAGTCGTTGGGGCCGGGGCGGGGGCCGGGGGTTCCCACTGCCAAAATGTAACGCAAATCCACAGCAAAGCAAACAGCAAATTTAACCAAGTCAAGGCGCCGAGGTGGGGTTGGCAGAGAAACACGCAAAGCCACGACCTATCCACACAACAATCGTGTGTGGGTGCTTGCAGCAGTGAAACACTTGTGTGGCACGGGCACGGGGGTGTCGCTGGGTTTACATGTGAGTGGCATAAACCGCTTTTAGTATAAGCGGAGAAACACTCACAGGGCCATAGATGGATGCTGCCTGCTGCAGTAGGTTGTGGGGTTAATTTCGTTTTGGCATTGCATTTGGTTGCGCCGCTGCACTGCTCATGCCATCTCTTGGTAACTGTGTCTGTTTGCCTTTGCACTCGAGTGCCCTCAATACAAGCCCACCCCTCGGGCTGATATTTTTTGGGTCCAAAAATAAAATATGTCACACGCAGGCGGCAGCGCTCATGGCACAGCTCAGGCTCCGTTCGGCTCAGCTGGCGGACAGAATCATTATCATTACCACAAGGCTGGGCCAATTGCTGCTCATCATTTTAATGGCCTGCCCTCGGCTCGGTGTCTGTGGCTGCCTCAAAGCTTTTACCGGAAATAATTAAAACTAAGTTAAGAGAGCTTCGCCACCCCCAGCCAACATGTCCTTCACCTCATGTAGGTGCTGATGCTGCAGGCTTGAGGTGTTGGCTTCTGCCCCCAGTCAATAAGTCAACTGTCAGTTAGCTGATTCTACTCGGTGAAGAAAATTATAAACACGTTTTGACCGCATCCCTGAGGTACGAAATGCGTTCACCCAATGACAGGCAAATATTTTACGTGCACAAAACTCGCAACAAACAGGAAGATACGTAAATTCGGGAGTAAACAAACCAACCGACAGACAGCCACAGCCGCAGCCACAGCCACAGCCACATCCAACTGCAATGACTTTTACGGAAAATTGAAAATTTTCAATATTGCAAATATGTCGCCCGTCGTCGGTGGGGGAACAAGTAGTTGCGATTGCCGTGTAATTAGTTTGGCAAATGAGAGGCACGTACTTAGTTTAATGGCAGGCACGTAACACGTAACAATGGTTTCATCACTAACGAGGCAACAGGCAACGCACGCGGCAAGTTGCAAATGTACTTACTGCAGTTGTCTTACGAAAACCAAAAAAAAAAAACAAAAAAACACCTAGATAATCGCACTTAAAAGTAGAGAGAAAAGATTCAAAGAAAGATTTTTAAATATTCTTCAATAACTTAACTTGAGTGCAAACTTGCATATGGATTCCAGACAAAGGCTTATTAATCGGTTTGAAGTAGATGAGTTGAGACCAACTTTTGTGCACTTTTTTAAATTCGAAAATCCACCTTTGATATCACATAAATCAGCTCAAAAACAGCGCACTACTTTGAAGTTAAGCCCTCTCTAATATTCCATATTCTCACATATTCCATTTTACGATAAAATTCCATTTTCCGATAGAATTCCATTCCACTCAAAGTTTAAGATTCGGTTCTCCGTTCGTTTCCTTTACTTATTCAGCCTAAAGCTTTGGTTCAAAGCTTCATTAATGGAGATTTGTTTTTGGTAAATTCAGCATTTTTAAATTTAAAGCATTCATTTTCAGCTTTTTGAAAAATTGTACAGCTATCGATATAGATATTAGTTCCACCATCCCTAGTTTCAAGTCTATCCTATTGAATAGTTAAGAGTAGTATTTTCCATACATAATTAATCTGCAGTTTTACTGTAATTATATTCGGAATTTTCCCATCTTGATTAGTGAAAAATCATATATTTCACCTACAATTACTTGAATAATTATACATTTCAAGCAATATTACTCAATAATCCCCCTTTACAGGTACAATTATTAAGGTAATTGTGAAAGGAATTTAAATTTGAAATAATCATTGAATAATCTGAACTCCAAATTTTAATTATGATTACTAAAAAAATCGTAATAAGCAATTGATTTTGAATTTTTTGAATAGTCGAGATTATTGTAATGAGAAGAAGTGAAATACGGGAAGTATTGATTGCATTACAGCTCTGATAATAAAAATATAAAAATACGTTATTGCTTTCATGTTCACCAGCTCTATAAAAGTGTCTCTATTCACATACAGTATTGTGACAAAGTACAACTTTCGAAGCGCTGGATACAGACCTTTAACATTAATGTTAAGCTCCTCTTTTGTAAGTAGTTCAATTTGTTTTGGAGTCAAGGATCTTAAAAAACAGAGGCTTATATGTTTTGCGACTCTAACGGTAATTTGGAACATATTTTTATATGTTTACATGAATCTTTCCTGCCGATTTTAAGACTCAGTATTCCAGAATTATCAGGATAACCGAAGAAATCGACAGATAATTGGTAAAAAATTTTCATGTCCCTAATTTTTCTTGAACCAAACCGAAATTTAAGGTTCGGAACAGGTGCAGGTTCGGCTTTAATAGCTTAAGAGGTTCGGTTCCCAGTTACCCAAATTCGGAATTCCGGGCTCGAACCGGTTCGGTTCAAAACCGGTTTGCAGCCCTCATATTTTTGACATTTTGCATAAATACGACCGCTTGTAATTCTCAAGTGGGAATTAACTGCACAGGAAATGTAAAATAGGTAACTGATATTCGGCGTTTAAATATGTTTTTAATCAATTCAAAGTGCAGTTTTCTTAATTTTGATACAAAAGGGGCATTAGGTTAGGTTAGGTTGTAATGGTTGAAATGGGAGAGATCCCATTCTTCACTTAGGCCAATGTAGGCCCGTTGTGTTACCATATAACCCTTTCTACGATGTGGTCGTAGAGGGAGGGTCGACCCCGTTAAACCATTTAGATAATAGCACGAACTTGAGTAATGAGTTAACATCCGTTTCAGAGATGTCTCATAGATCGTTTAGGAAAGGACGACCCAGAAGCGCGAGTCGCCTTCTGCTGAGAGCTGGGCAGTGACAGAAGAGGTGTTGTACACTCAAAAATGGCATAGTAATATACAATTTGAATGACTGAGGTTTAAAATATAAAATTTTATTATATTTCTATGGATGATCAAAAACCACTGCTAACTTATAGATCATTCTAAACACCAACTAATGCCAGGTTAACAAAACGTATTTATTTATAATTTATGTATAGCAATTTGATGGCCATTCCCCTTCCAATTTCCGACCCCAATCATATGTATATTCATCATTCATTTCCAACTGAGGAAAGGCACTTTATCTTACCTACGCTACGTTAGCTAATTACAAAGGATTTGATTAAGCAAGACCTGACTTTGCATTACCTTCAAATGACTTTAATACCGTCTCAGCCGCGGTAAATATCCACCATTTTTTTTGTTCTTTTCTTTTTAATTTTCAAACCTGTCAAAAGCATCTTCTGTATCTGTCTGCCATCATAAGTCTTAACTTCAAGCTGCGATGAACCACCAAGCGTTCCCTGGAGCCGCTTTCTTCATATCGCTGCGTTTCCAAGTCAATGCACCTAAATTACGCTTATTAAGCTTAAAAGGGAGAACGAAGAAGGAGCAAAGTTTTGCGCTGCGCTGGTTGCAATTAAAAATCCAGGTACAGAGCAGCACCTGCGTTGCCAATTAATAGTTTTTCAAAATGATTTGGCGGCAGCAACAAAGGCAAAGTAAGCCAATGAGTACAACGACGGCATGGTTGTTTTTGTTCAAGCTGCTGCACCAACAAATTAAAAAGAAAAAATATTGGGAACAGCTAGCAAAAGAGTAGAAAATGCTTGCCTGTGTTTGTCTTGGGCAAAACTTTCAGCCTGGGAGTGTATGAGTTGGTGTGTGTGTGTGTGTGTGTGTGTGTGTGTGCAGCAGCCCCCAACTGAGGCAACATTCTTATCTGCATTGAGGCAAAATGTTTGTATGTATGCCGCTCGACTTCCTCACGCTGCTGCCAATTGTTGTTGGCCAAGCTCAAGAAACTCTACCGTAGAAAGAAACTCCGGCCATTTGGCGTTGCTGTCGCTGAGGCTGCTTTCAAATGCCCCGCCATTTATTTGTGAATGGCACTCAAACAGAATGGCACTGACCGAGATACACCGCAAAACACTGGGCCCCATTTTGGTACATAAACGTGCCGGGCTACCGCCCGGCAACCCACTGGCAAAACTATAGCAAACATCAGCCACGACAGGCATCACAACTTTTCGTCAACTTTTCCACTAATGAGGCACAGACCTGTTTGAAAATTTTAGTACAAATTTAAATCAACAGGGTGGCAGGCAACAAATCAAAGCAAGCCCGGACAAAGTTTGTAGATTTTAACTGAAAATGTCGGTTATCTAAACTTTGACACTAAACATAATCATTATCGATGTGTTTATGAGGGGTTTCCGGCAATTGAGGAAAAATATCGTGCAATTTATCCAAAAATCTGGAAATTTATAAAAACAAAGAGAGTTTTTCACTCCGGACTTCTTGTGCCTTCAATCAGAAGGTTCGATATTAACCCTAGATCCACAACACAAATGCATTTACCAACAATCATATCAAAAAATTGTACAACATTTTCGATTTGAAGAAGATATTATTCAAATGACCGCCCCAAACATCTCCCCGAGTTACAAAAATCTGAACTGAAATTTTAATGTCCAAAGGCAAAAAATATACGAAATTCCAAGAATTTATAAAAGCTCAAGGAGATTTCTACGCCCAACTTCATGCGTTCCCTTGTGTTCATAATAGAGTTGGGCGCGTGTCGTGTTTTTCTTCGTGTCACAGACACGCACGATTCAACACGAAGTGTTCGTGTTGCAAGATCAGATTCCGTGCGTGCATGTGCTGGTCAGTTTTTTGAAAGAAGACACGACAAAAGCCGTCACTATTTCACTCCATAGAATGCTTAGAAGGTTTTATGTTTCGAAGAAACTTAAAAAACATTGCATACCTAAATTGCTGGACTTCAATAATACATTCATGGCTTTACTCAAGATCTCTGAAATCACTGCAAAAGCGATATTCATTATGAACTGATCTTCATTATGTAGGTTTTAGTCCAAAAAAAAACAAAATGTAGTCCTTAAATAGTTAAAGACATATTATTTCAACTAACAGCTCCTTTCCCATCATTTCCTTTCTATCATTTTCATTTCTGGAAAATTATGTCGTTTCAAAACATCATTTTGTTGACATTCACAACGATACGTGCACAAAAACTGCCAATGCTTTGAACTTTATCGAAAAAAAATACCATGAATTTAATGAAAATAGGGTAGAAAATCAGTCGTTTACCTTGCTTTGGTATGTGTGCTTTAAATATCCAATTCGTGTTAGAGTTGTGTCGTGTTCAAATTATTCGACATGTGCCCATCTCTAGTTCATATGACCTAAATTATATTACTACTTTAATAGAACACTATAATATCTTTCTAAAAAAAAAAGCTACTTGAGTGACCGTAAAAATAGATGCTTTGAATATAAAAACAAAAGTCCTATGAAAACTTTATGCACCATAAAAACAACCCAATAGACAGAATACTTAATCGATAAGCATAGACTTTATACCCTTTTTTTCCTTATATCTTAAGTATGTTTTGTTCTTGGAAATACCCAAGTTAAGTGCAAAAACGGCCGCTAATTGAAAAATACAAACCAAATTTCAAGAATCAAGAACTTAGAACAAGTTATTAATGTAAGCAGCAAATTGGGAGAAAATATCGGACAAGTACAAAACAGTTGAGATTGGTAACTGATAACTTCAATGGAAGCACCAAAAAGTAGGCAACGATGTATCTAAGATCTTTTCAATTGAATTAAATCTGAAATTCCCAACTATTTCTAACACTTTTACTATGGAGTGATGATACAAATCGAATCACAGTAGATCACCTTTAGGTTTTTTGGTTTTGGTCATGACCCCTTAAATCTTTCCAAATTCATTTTGTACTTGTCTGGTACACTCTTATTGGAAGGTGTCCCAGACATCTCTTTCAACCAAATCCCAAACCAAAATTATAATATCGATAACTTATCGGATACATGACTTAATTTAGAATTTAAAAGTGAATTTAAAAATATTTGTTTTAATTAATAAACTTCAATTAACTCCTTACCACAATATGGAATATGGAATCTATTTGAGCAGGATGGAACTCTGTTTGATGAGATTTTGAACACCAACCTTTTCCAATAAGAAAATGAAATCTCCCGAAGTTCTGTGACATCGACGAATTTTTCGAGCGATGTGCAAGCCAACCGACGACAAGATCTCTAGAGATTACAGGATACCCCAGATAATGTTTTTAAAATGAATTGGGGTCGTCCTTAGAATCCATTAGACTTTAAATAAAAAGTTCTTGAGAATTTTTGTTTTGAGTGTAAAGGGAGAAAAGGTGCATATCATCAAAGAACTTCAACTGCTCAGAAATCAAGATTGCAAAACAGTTCCGAACCGAACCGACCTTCAACGAACCTTTAACTGCCATATAGACGAATAAGGTGCATTATTAGAAAGCGCCGTCAAAACGGAAGTCCTCATTGGTTTGGGGATGATACAGTGTTTGGTGGACCTAATACGTTCGGGCTTAATACCAAGGGACGTTTTGGTTTCACTAGAACCGTTTATACCTAGAATATATGCACACATTTTCAGAAAACATTACGAGGCGCTTGGCATGTCACATTTTAAACAACTAAAGGTATATTCTTTCAACCTTTCTGCTTTAATATACATCCATACATAAAATGTGTAACCGCGTTATTTGTCACCCTGTATTTTGCCACACCACAAGTGCACGTCCTTACGTTTTCGTCACCGTTTGTTATTTTAAACGTTCTCTGTTTGTCATTCAAACGAGCGCTGAAATTTGAATACTCAAAAGCGCATTTATCACTTCACATAACTCATCCGACCCTGCATATAAATCAAAATAATTTACTACCCCAGAATGCAAAATTTTAATAAAATGCAACTAAAAACGGTTTGTTGTTGTTGTTGCTGTTGTTGTGGCTTTGGGAAGCTGCAATCCAACAATCCATTGATTGGTGTCAATTTCAGGCCCGCCACGCCCCCTGCCACCGCCGTTGATTTGTAATTCAATATGTTGATTTTCCCATCAGCATGGGTTGTCGTTTTGCCTGTTGGCTGCCATTCAACAGTCGTCCCGTCTGCCCGCCTGCCCGCCTCCCCCGCCCACAACACGTATGCCAAATAGAAATGCCAGCGCGTCGCACTTGACCAACTTTAACTTATTTCAAGTGGCTGGCTGGCAGGCATTGGCAAAAGTTAGACATTTCGCCGGAGGCGTTATATTTCAATTAAAAATTGTTTAACAAATCAATTTACTGGGCCCGACGTAAACTTGATTAAACCAGAGGCAACAGCATAAACAACAACAGCAACACCAACTGAAGCAGTGCTAGCAAACCAATGCAATTTATAACAAGAAACTGAATCAATTAAGTAAATTTGTAGAAAAGTGTTAATACACTGAGAGATGTTAGCAAATGAACATGAAATTAATTTGATTTTCTTATAATACCCAGGGGGTAGATTGAGATGGTCATGGAAGAAAGCACCTCAGGATTGCAATTTCAAGCAAGCAAGGCTTGACAACAGAACTAAATTTCGTGTATCTTAAAGAAGAGGCCTGGATACTTACTTGAAACTAAAACATTTCTGACTTGAGTTTCAAGTAAGTACCAAATATCAATGTTGATAGAACTTGAAAATTTCTGTTTTACATTTACAGTTAGGCGTAATGGGTACACACACATACGCATAGAGTTTCATTTCAAGTACCGAATTTCGCAATAATGCTGCCTTGAAATTCCCAAACAGTCTTAGCAATGCTGGCATGAGAAGAAAGCTGCTGTTTTGGTGTCCATGGGCAAAAACTATCAAAGATAGAACCTAGAGCCGAATAGAACTTGCTGGCTTAAAATTAAAAAAAGGTATTTGTGCCAGGATTTTTTCGATTACCTTTTCGTTTGATGTATAAAGCCGGGTATCCAGCACAGCGGAAACTAAAAATTCCTGCCAAATTTCATATAAAAAAAACTGTGCCAGGAATTTTTAGTTTGCTTTTTCGTTTGTTGTGTATCCAGCAACACGAACGAAATCCACACTTGTATAGATAGCGGCGTATCAATAGCGGCGTTTCGAAAGCGTTTGTGGATCGAGAAACAGCTGATACACAGGCCAGGAATTAATTGTTTACAATTATATCGGAAGTGATTTGTCATAAGATGGAGGCAAAAACTGTGAGAAGAAGATTGCTTTAACACAAGCAGTTGAGGCAAGACCATGTCATTGACGAACCACAGAGAAAATGCATTTTGACAACATTTCTGTGAAAAGTGATTGAGAAAGTGTTGCAGCACAAATAAATGAAGAAGGTAGGACACATGTCATTGTGTTCAAAGTTTTTAAATTCATTAATGTTATATTTGCTTGCTAGCGAATGACTGTCAGAACGCTTGGAGAGAGAGAAACAGATACTAGAGAAAGAGAGAGAGAAAGAGAAAGCTCTGAGCGACAGTTTGTTTTAGTTGAAAACACACTGAAAATAAATAGCAAATTCCTGGAAGGAATTTTCCGCAGTGCTGAAGCGATTAAAACTTTTAATTAATTTTAAAGCGATTATTAATATTCGTTTTTGGGACCTTTTTATAATCTGTACCGTAGGTACACAGAGTATTATAAGTTTGTGCAAAAGTATGTAACAGCCAGAAGGAAGCATCTGCGACACCATAAAGTATATATATTCTTGATCAGCATCAACAGACGAGTCGATATAGCCATGTCCGTCTGTCTGTCCGTTTGATCCCACAGATCTCAGAGATGGTAAGAGATAGGGGTTTGACAAGTATGGGACATATGCTTCTTATGTCTGCAGGCAGATCAAGTTTATTTTCAATTTTGGCCACGCCCCCTTCGGCCCCCGCAATTCAGAAAAAACGTCATATCTCCTACAGTTTTAAAGATAGGTGGTTCCTTCTAGATATATTTAGTAATAAATATAGATAGATAGATAGAAAGATAGATGGGTCGTTCCTTCTGGACATATTTAGTAAGCAAGATAACTATCGATCCTCCAAAGGAATGGTGAAGATTGGACGAACGGTTTTCGAGTTATGATCAAAAGACTGTTCGCTGCTGCAGCGCAGAAGCAGCGCTGCTTTCAGCTGCTGCTGCAGCATCAAAATATATGCTGAGCGTATAATTTCGTTGGTACAGCTATAGTCGGGCTTGACCGACTTTCTTTCTTGTTTTGTCTTAAGTTTCAAAATCCAAAAGGGCGTTAAAAAAGTCATCTGGTGTTCATGTGGGAAGCTTATAATGGGGCAACATCAAGTTTGAATATCGAGCTGAAGTCAATATCGCAATCCTTTTTGGATTAAAAATAGTTATAATGTCAAGCTTAATTTAATGTTACGCATTCTAGTGTCAGGTCGATTTCAAGCTCAAATAAAGTAGACCCAGAGGAATGTAGCCCGAATCGGCAAGCAGGGAATCTGCTTCAATTTAGAAAAGTTGGAAACAAGACGATTATTATGGGTTTGAATAATTTGTACTCAAGTCAATCCTCTTGTTCTAGCTCGAGTAGGGAATTCCTACTTGAGAATTACAAGAGAAGTTTCAATAAGATTTTTAAATTTTTTTGGGAGATTTTCTAGATTGATTTTCCACTATATTTTTGGGCAAATTTCTAAATGTTTATATGTTTAAATGTTAATCGCCCTACTTGCAGACACAGTGCAATGAATTTCTTTTCTTAATTCAAGGCCAAGGTCTGTCCTTATTTTAAGAAAGATTTAAAAGAAAACATCTAGAAACTTCAGAAAAAAGCACCGAGTTTCTAAATTCAAGAAATTATTTTCTAAATATGTCCATTTATGGGGTACTCCTTTCTAAGTTCAAGAAAAAACTGTCTTAAGTCAGGAAATTGTCTTTATATTAAGAAATAAAAACTTAATTTTAAGGCGATTTTCTAAGGACTCGAAAATACTTATTATTTGGGGTGCACGTATTCAGAATGAATACTCTCACTTCGATTCAGTTTCTCTCAGTCATTTGGTTTCTTCATCATATGGCTGTACTGTTCCCATCATCAGCCCACACCGCCAACCAGGTTAAGTGAGTACACCGCAAGCGTAAATTGAATTCTTTAGCCGCTGCTGTTAGACTCCCACCGGATGACGATCATGATGTCGGTGCCAAGCCAAAGCAATTTCATTGGTGGCAGCGGGCGTTGCAGCGGCTAAATTAATTTATTTGTTAAAGTTTTTGATGCCAGCGCCAAAGTCAAAGTTTTATGTATAGATGGAGGAGTACATGTCTAAAACAAACATCAAGTGTGCCTGTGCGTGTGTGTTGGGAAGTTGGCGGATGAGGGATGGGGGAGTGCTTCTTCATCTTATGGGAATTTGCCTCAAAAAAACTCAAGCAGCTCTTTTCATTTTGTCATAAAGTTTTTGTAGCCTGTCTCAGGGCTTAGTTGGAGGGATGTGGGGAATGGGTGCCATAAAGTGAAAGACACTGCATTGCTTGCCCCGTTAGCTGCCTAATGAACAGGCAAGCAGCCAATGTCCATTCCACTGAGCTTGAAATTATTAACGAAATCAATCAAATTAAGTGCTGTAAGTGAACCATTGTTCAGTTCAATTTATTTGCACCCAAAATATAAAAATTGCATTACAAATTGCGGTGGCCATTGATTGAAGCTCAATAGCGTTCCCCCTTCCCGCCCGCACTTAACCCACCTATATAATTGAATTCCATGTGTGTGAGTGTGTGTGTGTGCGTATCGCAGGCATCACATGTTGTAAAATGAATGTTAACTCCGCCCAGCTACAAGGTGTACACATGCCCCGCCCACCGGCCATACATCAACAAAAGCAGCAACAGCAGGCAGCAGCAGCAAGAACAACAACCGTATCAACATATTAATCAGATTTCGCAATTAAGCCCTCATTGAAGTTCGGGCGTAAAATTTAAATTCATGAGGCGTAAGCTGAAACAGACACGCTGCTGATTGACTGATCCGTGCTGCCTAAGCGTGACCAGTTGGGTGGTCCCAAAAAGCATTTTTGATTTTTTGCATCTGCATTTTCGAAAATCGTATTTTCTTATTAGTATTATTGAATTTTATACCCGTTACTCGTATAGTAAAAAAGAGTAAAAAGAAGGAAGCATCTCCGATATCATAAAGTATATAGATTCTTCATCAGCATCAACAGCCGAGTCGATATAGCCATGTCCGTCTGTCCGTCCGTCCGTCCGTGCGTCTGTATGAACACCTAGATCTCAGAGACTAAAAGAGCTAGAGTAACCAAGTTTTAGATGTAAGCTAGTATTGTCTGTAGGCAGATCAAGTTTGTTTTAAATTTTGGCCACGCCCCCGCAATAAAAAAATGTTGATTATCTCCTACAATTTGTAAGCTATCGAGCTCAGATTTTGCAGTATGGTGCATGTGGCCAATATGTACAATCTTACAAATTTTCATAAAGATCGGATAATAAATGGCAAAATTAAAAAAACGTTGCATACTTATCTGAGCCGCATGAGGTTGTTATTAAACACTTATTGCCTTGAGTAACGGGTATTTCGAAGTCGGGCAGGGTCGACTTTAACTTACGCTCTCGGTTTTGTATAGTTATAGGGGTCGAATTATCCCCAAAAATCAAATTTTTCGTCATCTTTTTCGAATTTTACTTACAACTTGGATTTGAACCAAATTATTTTTAGAAAATGTATGCAAAATTTAAGATAAACGTGAAAGCTAAGCTAACTTCGTCTGTGCCGAAGTTTTTATACCCTTGCAAGTGCTCGCTTAAATTATTTCAAAAAATTCTCTTTTTCCCATTTTCCGACCGATCGTTCGTATGGGAGCTACAAGATATAGTCATCCGATTTGGCCAAAAATTTGTTCTATTATGTGAAAGCATGTGAATCAAACAAATAAACAATGGCAGGATGCTACCATTAAAACCAAAAAAGTTTTTTCAACTAAGACTGTTTTCAGACCTATCTTTTGTATGGCAGCTATACCATATTGTTGTCCAATTTTAATAAAACTTGGTAGAATTATAAAAAAACATAGAAAATCTACGATTACAAAGTTTGAAGACGATTCCATTCAAAAAGAAAAAAGTTTTTCATACTAAAACTAGATAAATGACCGATTGTTCCTATGGGAGCTATAAGATATAGTCATCCGATCCAGTCGGTTCTGACATAATAGTAGCGTGCAGCAAAAATGAGACTCTGTACCAAATTTCAGCCCGATAGCTTCAAAACTGAGAGACTAGTTCGCGCAGAAACAGACAGACAAACGGACGGACGGACGGGCAAAGCTCTATCGACTCAGCTCGTCACTCTGATAAAGAATATATATTGTTTATGGGGTCGGAAATGAATATTTCTAAGCGTTGCAAACTTCTGGGCAAAATTATAATACCCTTTGCAAGGGTATAAATTTAATAAATTTTAACTAAATGAGCAAAAGCATAGCCAAAACTAATGCCTTATGCTCATAAAAGTAAAATTTTGACCTTTATCCTTAAACATTTTGATTAGAACACTAAGAATATCGGTTTTGACCAAACGGAAAACACGATATTTGGGGAAAAGCTCTAAGCGTCGTCCAAAAAATCTAATCAAAAAAATACACAAAAATACTTTGCTCTATAAGCTTCCAGAAAAGGCTGATGCACCCGTGATATAGAAAAAAAAAAAAACATTTTTTCGGTCACCTCAGTGACCAGGTCCTAAGTGTGGGTTTAATATAATTGTTTGGTTATTTTTAGCACTGATTTACACTGAATTTATTTTGAATTTTTAGATTACCTTAACTTGGCCCTAGATGCCAACGCCTTAGATGAATAAGAGAGAGAGAGAGAAGAAAGTGTATTGGAAATAACTTATTTCAAATAAGGGACACGAGTGGTGCCAGTTTTGCTAAACGAAGCACAAATATGCCACGAGTAGAGTAAAGACTGCTTACAGATCTCTGCTACAAAGTTATATCAGCATTTAAGTTAAAATAAATTGAAAGAACTATAAAACTTGTATAGTTTTTTGCCAATACATACAAAAATTTTTGTATACTTAATACCCATAGCTAAGTTTTTAATCTTTTATCTGTAAAATGGGCCTAAAAAATCACACAATGCAAAAATTTGCTGCAAAAAGCTAAAACAAAATCACAAATTTACAGATATTCCAAAACGTAAACAAGTAATAATGTTTACCATACAAAGTGTTAAGGTGTGCAAAGTGCTGCCCATCGCTGTTTCAGTCAAAGCTGCTCATCATAAATTTTACTTAGTTTTCCCTATAACTCGACTATTGCTCATCCGTTCTTCACCATTTGTTCGTCGAATCGATAAATAATACTGATTACTAAATATATCCAGCAGGTACGAACCTTCCATTTCTAAAATTGTGGGAGATATGACGTTCATCTTAAATTGTTGGGGCGTGGCGAAAATTGAAAATCGACTTGATCTGCTTGCAAGTATAAGAAGTTTTCGTCCTACAAGTCAAACCTCTATATCTCACCATCTCTGGGATCTGTGCGTTCATACAGACGGACATGGCCATATCTATGTACATACTTTATGGGGTCGGAGATGCTTCCTCCTGGCTGTAACATATTTTTGCACAAACTTATTATGCTCTATCCAAATAATCACCCTGCCACATTAAGGACCTTAAGGTCTATGTGTGACCCCATCTGGAGTCAGATGGAACTACCTAACATATTATACGGTACAGAGTATTAAAATGCCCACTCTGCTTGATATTGTATGCTCACCGGCTCACTCAGCCCGGCACTGATATTAACAATTCAGCGGCTGGTTCGGTTTCTATTTGGTCAATAGAGGAGAGAAACTCTTTTGTCTATCTTTTTTAATGAACCGCACACCCTAAAGGAAACCTTAAGGTTTCTTCATAAATGCTTTCTGTCTTTGGAGTGTGCAGAGCTAAGTGAAAAAGTGTAGTGGTCGTTGTATATATTTAATCACAATCTCTTTATAATGTTCTAACACTACACCAAAGAATTTGATAATGCATAATTGAGCAGAATTAAATGAGAAAAGAGTTGATCATTAAATTACAAACGCCCTACAGTTTCGGTTATCAAAGAAAGAAGAAGGACATCAAAAATATCAAACTTTTTATCCGATTTATAAAAAAAATCCACACTAAGAAATAACGTTGAATTCGTTTGCACTTACCTTTCTACGTCCACAACAAAGCATTCTTCGCACACGCGAATTTCCAGTAGCTGCTTTCAATCGAGTAAACTTCTTCTTCCACTGCATTTATTAGTGGCAATCCAAATGGGGAATTATTTTGGTTGGGTCGGCTGCTACAGCAAATCCATCGATTGCCGTTGACATGTAATGTTCATTCTTTTTTATTTTTTAATTCAAAAAATTGATATAAAAATGCAAGTTCGGTTTATTCGTTGCTCGTGTAGGTTTGCCTGCAAAGGGACAGAGAGAAAGAATTCGTTCAGGAGTGAGTGGAGTGAATGAATGAGTGCATTTATACTGTTAACACAATTGCGGCCTGTCAAGCGCGCCAAACTCATCAGCAAGTATTTACTGTCACTTGATTGTCAACAAGCTAACGCACACACACACACACACACACACACACACATATACGGACGCACTTTGTGTCAGCCAGCCAGCCAGCCAGTGTGCGTTATAAACTTAATGAAGCTCCACTCAAGGCCCAGCCTCAAGCTCCTTTGACATGTGTCATATGCATTTGCCTGACAAGACTTTGGAGTACTTGGAGCTTGTCTTTACATTTATTCACTTTCGCATTATGCATATGCATCGAGTAACTGTCCGATTGTATAACGCTGATAATGCATTTTTCCATTCTGTCAATCTCATGCCAAACTGTATCAGCTTGGTCCCTTAAAACTAGGCTATAGACTTTAATAGTTGTCATTGCCCGCCCGCAGAGTGATACGAACTCGCTCTCCTTGCGCAAGTATGCAAGTGCGAGCCAGTGCTAAATGCAGCCTTGGCAACTTGTCAAGTTTGCACTTACACATACGAGGATTTATGCTGATGAAGGGGCTTGCAATCTGCCGACTGTTTGCTGCTGCTGCTGCTACTGCTGCTGGCCTTTATGGCTAATTGTGAGTGAGCTAGTAGAATGCGTTGGCCTACTTTTCCAAAACTAAACCAAAATGCGCTTACCAAATGCCAAAATGACCATGGCTTAAATTAAAATGCTCATATATAACATAATCATATGGCGTACTAAGTTTTACAGAATGTCTTGTTTATGTAAAGTCCTTTTCTTTTTTTTTTTGAAGTGGGGGAAAATACCCGGAAATGTTTGCATGGGCGGATGTATTTTTATACATTCCCATTTTATGAAAATGGGAAAAGGGGGATCATGAAGTTGTGCAAATGTATGTAACAGGGATAAGGAAACATTTCCGACCACATAAAGTATATATATATTCTTGATCAGCATGAACAGCCGAGTCGATATAGCCATGTCCGTCTGTCTGTCTGTATGAACGCGTCGATCTCAGAGACTACAAGAGATAGAGCCACAAATGTTTGCATGATGGTAGATTTATGCTGTTCGCAGATCAAGTTTGTTTCAGATTTGGAAAATTCCACCCCGTCCCCCTTTTATCACCAAAAAAACCAAGACCTCCTCTAGGCAGATCCACAATTTTCAAGTTAGAGCCTCGTGGTTTAGTATACATCAAGCTCGGCCCAATATCTATCTATTCTGAAAAGTACAATCAGATCGGACAAAAAACACCGGAGTTATAAGCGAAACAGTTGAGCTGATAAGAGCCCCCCCCCCCCCAGTTTATGGTCAGGACTAGAAAAAAGTGTTGCCTACATTTAGGTTGAAAATTTTGTTACAAAAACAAATAAATGAAAACAAATGAACAGGGTATTTTGTGGTCGGGAAACTCGACTGCAGCGCCCTTACTTGTTTTTTTTTTAAGTGGGTGAAAATACCCGGAAAAGTTTGCATGGGCGGATGTATTTTTATATTTAATTCGATTTACTTGAAAGCAAAGTACGCACGGATTTTTCCAAGAATCTACATTTCATCCAATTGCTAGAAAATCCGTTTTTTAGTATTTTTTATGCGATTTAATTTTCTAATGTGGGAAAATTCCGGAAAATTCAGCACGCAAAATACTATTTGTGCATCCGATTGAATTGAAGGTCGATGGTAATTTTATTTCAAAATAATTTCTGATGCGATTTTTCGTTGTTGGTATAGCCAACCTGAAGAAAAACTCGCTTAACTTCATACTCGGTTTGTAAGGAAAGTATGCAAAATAATTTGATATGAGATTTTGCGATGTTAAAACGTAATTAGACAAGTTAAGCTGCATTGCTGCTATTTCTGTGTCAAATCAAATCAAATTAACATTACACTATTTCTTTTACTTTCCAGCTATTCCTCGAAACCCCTGATTTCGATCTCTTACTTGATTACTGAGGAACGTTTATCCATTTAAATGTCCTGAGATAAGTGTATTTGTTTTTCTAATTTGTATAGGACCATGTAAAATCGATTCTAAAGTCCAGTCAAATGAGTACGTTACATATGAGCATAAACTTTCGCAGGAGCATATGTATTATATATATAGTCTTTCGACTTTCTCACTTGCTTAGCTAAGTTAAAGGTTCCAACGAACGCTCTAACTCGAACCATACCAACTTTTAATTCCTTTTTGCTTGCTCTTGAACATTTGAAATAATATTGTTCATGGAGTAATTTAAACCATTACCGCAACATTAGTCATCCAGTAATAACAATAAGCTACCCAGCAGTTTCTACCACAAAATTCCTGATTTTAAGTTGCTTTTGCAGCGCGAGTAACATCAAAGTACACAAAAGTATCATAAAAATGAACTAACCACAAAGTAACGAGAAAAAAAAAGCAAAACTCAAACCGCGACATTAACAATCAGAAACGGGGTTTTGCGTTTTCCTATTCCATTCAGAGTACCCTCTAAGCCACCCCACATTTTGATTGTCCACAGGGCAGAGTTAAGAGCTTTGCTCCAATTTTTGGAAGCAAAAGAAAAAACAACAAAAATATTTGATGAATTGCAATTTTGGCTGGTCGAAGTTTTCACACTCTAGCAGTTCTATATAAATTACATAATGGTGGCTGATGCATGTTGTCCGCGGTATTAAGAAGAAGTCGACTGGGTCTGATAACTTAAGCGTAGTATTTAACATTGATGATTACCGGCAAACCGGTTTTGCACCGAATCGGTTCGAAGCAAAATACGATACTTTATAATATCGGAGATGCTTTCATCTGTTACACCATTTTAACTCTAAAAAGACTAAAATTATTATAGAAAAAAAAAACAATTGGCTTTCTAGAACGATCGGTATTGAATTTAAATTCAATAATATAGAAAAGTTTTTGAATCAAGAATTGTTGTACCGAAAGTTAATCGAAAAATGTATAAAAAGCGAGCACCAAATTCAAAACATCTTGGATTGGGTGCAAAATACACTTACTTTACCAAAAAGGACTATAGTTAAGACTTTGTACTAAAAATTCTAAGTATGATTCGATTTTGGCTGTACTTCAATAGAGTACGATACATTCTCCAAACAAACAAAAAACACAGTGCTAATATTATTGAAATGAGAACAAACGTTCTAGAATTATTAACATTTTGTACTGATGGTAAGTTCAAAATTTAAGAAAAGTTCAAGTTCTTAGTTCAAGTGCAAAATATGTTAGATGCTAGCATCAATAAGAGTAGAATGGCAAATACAATATATTTTTACAATCACTCTGTTCTTGAAATTCCCAACTGGTACTAACACTTTTGTTATGGAGTCATGCTAAATTTCAGAACTAAAGTAAATCTAGCTTGTACTATGACCGTGGATTTGTCCAGCCTTATTTGGTTCAATACATAGACATCGTTTTAGATCAAATTAGAATGTTATGTGCTCAAACCAAGAACATTTTGTGCTGGTTGTAAGGTACATAATGTTTTTGGGTTGACATTAGAAAGTACTGGACTTAAAGAAAGAATGTAATGAAAATATTTTCCCCAAACTTTCTAAAATTAAGCATAATATTTCGGGGTTAAAAATATCGCAACGTGTCTCCTAGAGATATTATGTCGTTTTAAAACGACCAGCTGAAATTTTCCGTCTGTAAAAAGGCGGAAAAGTGTCGTCTGTGAAACGGCTGTCGTCTTAAATCAACATAGCATCGCTGCTTAATAAAATAATTGTCTTTACAGCCCCAAAGGGCCAAGCTAAACTTATCTCAATCTCTTGAAACGGACTTACAGTTTAACGCCGAGTAAAAACTGCAAAATTTGAGAAGCAATTTCATGGTTAGGAACTTCACCGCTTGTAAAGGTGACCGGGTGTGAAAGTCTTTTAAAAAAAAACTTTTTGTAGCTTTTGTACCACATCCAACCTCCGCCTCCGCAATTATCTATTTAATCATCTCTGTTTGTAATCACACCACAATTTAAATATTAGAGTGACTGTTTCATTTTCAACATATATATGGCTGGTCACACTACACTCTCACAGGCTGCTCAGAAAATTATGAAACAATTTGCGATCCAAGAATGTTTACAACAACTCAGTAACAGGTTTAAGCTCTAAATAGCACGTCCACCTTTTAAATGTGGATGATGCAAAGTCCCCACTATATACCAAGACTTACCTTGGATTCGTTCATGTTTTTCTTACATTTGCATCTTTCAATTTATGTTAAAATTCACGAGAATGTCTGTTTTAAATGCTTCAAGCAGTATATGTAATTCATCTTTCCGACGCTTTCCAAACATTATCACAAAATTAATATTCCCCTTGCACTGGTAACAAAAACTCTTCAAAGCAAAAAAAGAGAACACAAAAAAATGTAAAAAACCTCATTGGTAGGCAATAGTTGGACATTAAAGCAAACACCAAAACTAGAAAAATATTTTCATTGTAATGAAAAAGTTGCATTTTTTGGAGGGGTTCGCTCAGTCATGCAAAACACAAGCTGCATATTTGCCAAATGTCTAAAATGGTTTTTATATAAGCAAATGAATTAGATTTAAGTTAAAAACTAAATGTTTGTGCAGCTTTCATGTTTGTTATGTCTAATTGAATTGGCTTTATGCGCTTGAATGCTTGGTCCTTTATGCCCTTATAATGAATATCATTTCTCTTACAGTTTCCTTTCATTAGTGTAATCTCATATAACCGCCACTGCAGTTCGTAATTAGTTGAATCTTTGACCATTTCTCCAGTTGCTATGGTTTCATATTTTTGTAATTTAACGCAACTCGAGTCCAGTCGCTGGTTGGCATTGCAACGCGTCGCCTGCTGACAAAACAGCGCGCCAACTCCGAATTTGAAGGTGGCAACAAATCCCCCATGGGGAGTGGTCGACCCTTGTGAGTCGCTAGTGTTGGTGGTGGATTTTGTTCTTCTTTTCTTTTTGCCGTTTGGGGCTACATGCGAGTTAATGTCTGTGTCATATGATGGTCGACAAGGGGATGGAAGCCGAAACAGGCACACGAAATGCTGATAAACTTGAACGCAGCAATAACAATACCCAAATAATGCGACGGGGTTAGAACTCAGCAAAACAATCAATAAATCCAGCATGTTTTAGCATTGATTGTTGACAAAGTTGCAGGGCCAACGATTGCAATTTCCACTGAGAGAAATATAGAAATACGGTCGAACTTCTGTATGGCAAATCTCAAGGGAACAACCAAATTAGTTTAATTTAAATTAGTTATTTGCTAAACATTAAATCATGTTCAAATTTGTTTAAGTTGCAGCTCAACTATTTATTCAAGTCAATTGAATTTTAATTGAATTCTTACATTTAATTTGAGAACTTGTTAAAAACTCAAGCTTTAAGTCAATTTGGTTTTATTATTGATTTCCCATTCATTTAAATTTAGCTTGGGGAAAATTTCCTTCCATTAAATTTTTAATTGATTTCTTTTACAGCCATTGAAGATTTAATTCGGATATTTCAATTAAATTACATTTTCAATTTGAATTTTTTCACATCAGTCAATATTTAATCAATAAATTTTTATTCAAAACAAAAGCAACTGCATACAAACTATTTTCAATATGATGAGTCTTGTATTCATTTCGGGATTCAATGGAGAATAGGTAAATTTGTATTGAAATATCGAAGAGCGATACGAACGTAATTTGATTTACAGTTTGTATTGGTTAACTTGAAAGGGGTTTTTATTAAATGAAAAATAAAAATGGATTTCGATGGTGACAAAACCCTGGAAAACCTGGGCATACGAATATTTACAGATTTCTTCTGCAGAGATAAGACATATGCCCATGATATTTAATAGGAACTAAATCTTTGTCTTTAACATTGTCGTCACTATCGATATCAATTTTTTGGTTTCATTTAATAAAACCTATTTTCAGGCAATGCGATTTTCGACACCATAATCAGCTGTTTGAGATTTCACCTTAATAAAAGAATTTTGCATCCAAATGAGTTTGTTTTTGTCACAAGGCAACATTTATTACTGGTGAAAAGTCACAATTGCAAAGTCAGTTGAAGTTAAATATCCCAATAAAATATTTAATCGATCGTAATGAAGGGAATTTTCCCAATTTGTATTTGGCTGGTGTGAAAAATCCAATTGAATATTTAATTGAAGTAAAAAATGTCAATTAAATGTTGATTTGTTGTGAAAGGACTCAATTGAATATTTAATGGTAGGGATATTTCCGAAATAAAAATTTTCTGGTGTGAAAGAAATACCAATTAAACATTTAATGGAAGGCAAATATCCTTAACAGAATTTTAATGGAAAGGAAATAAATATCAGCAGGCACTTGACTGGGTTCAAATGCCATTAATAATTGACTTAAAGCTGGAATTCTGAACTTTTTCTAAATTTATCTATAAAAATTTAATTAAAATTCAATTGACAAAAAAAAAATTTAGCTAAAATGTAAAAAAATTATAACAGGATTTAATGTAATGGAAAAGTTCAACTATTTAAATCAAATAAATGTTTCTAGCTTTAAAAACTCCATAATTTAACAAAAATTGTTTTCCATTTAAGCGACGACTGATTAAAAAAAACTAATCAGCATTTCCAGCATTGCATTAGAGTATTTCCTACATCATGAAGTATATGTGTTCTTAATTCGATATAGTCTACCGAGTCCACCGAAACAGCAAATAGCACTGACTCCTTCCGCTCACACTACACTACAACAATATGACAAATACCACAAATTGATGAACTTTGTTGCAGAAAAAGCAACCAACTGCAATTTGTTTGAAATATGTTGATAAATATTTCTCGCAGTGTAAACTTTCCCCTTAAAGTTTTTGGTGCGCTTGCCAATTTTTTGCCACCCCAAATTCAGTTTTTTTATTATATGATAAATGATTTGCAATTTTTGTTACTACACAAGAGGCGGAGGCGGTACGAAGCTTTGTCACTCATTTATGCACACATACACACACACAGACTCTCTCTCTTTTGCTCTTACAACCACACACACACACACACGAGTAAAATCATCGCTGGCGGAATTTATGATGTCATTATAATAAATTTTATGCGTGCCTAGACAACATTTTCAGAGACCGGCGGCAAAGTTGTTGGTGGTGCTGTTGGTGGTGGTTGTTGTTGTTGCCGCTGCTGCTGTTTCATCAACACCCGGCGACATTTTTCTTGGCTGATTGCAACACTTTGTCGTTGGCTGTTGCTGTTTGCTGTGACACAAAGTATCTTGTAGTTGCATGTTGCTGCCGCTGCTGGCAATAACTCTCAACTACAGACTCAGTTGCACACTGCCAAACACACACACACACACACCCGTACATCTGTATATGTATATGTATGCATGCATTTGCATTCAGTGAGCGACAGCATGGCAAAGGAAATTATGAATAAAGAATTTTTCTGTTGCATACCAACGGGCGCTGTGTCACAAGTTCATTGAAGGGCAATGTAGAGATGGCATTGAGCACTGCTGCTGCTGCTGCAGCAACGGAAATCAGTTGTCAGTTGGCGCAGCTGGATCCCTCACATACTCATGGCTGTTGCCTGTTCCTACATTTAAATGTCCTGCTCACGATTGTAACATTTTTCATTGCAATTACTGGGGAAGGGGGAAAGCGGACCAGACCACAGCCAACACAGACAAAGTGTTTTATGGCAACGAAATCTCAGTTGGAGTTGTGGGCAAAGTGCCAACTAGAGCTTACCAGGCACAGTTCATGGGTACGTGTCCGCCAGGAACGTGTGTGGCCTGCTCTTTAGTGTCGAGTCCATATGCCTGGTGGCCACTCAATTAAAAATTCCTTGGCATTTAGTTTCCATTGCGGAGGATCAGTTGAGTTGAAATCTCTAGCGTCTTGGTAAATTTCTTGTTCATAACGCTATTAGTTTAGCTGCTCGGCTGCCACTTGGGGACTTGCAGCGCTAATAACATCCACACACTCGTCTACTCCCCTTTTATATGTGTAGTCGTCGGAGTTTATCTAAACAGTTGCACCAGTTCTCAGCAGCTGCGCTCCTCTTGTGAATTCTGTATGTGTGTGTGTCTAGCCAAGCAACAAAAAATGCTTTTTAATTAAAAATTATATCAACATTCATTAGAAGTGCAGCCAGTGGCAACTGTTGTGCGGGCGGCGAGAGGGCCATGACTCGTGTTAGCCTTTTGTATGGAAGATGGGACCTTAACAGTACGATGAGATATAAAAGTGGCCTGCCATTGTTTGTTATACTTCATGCCAATGTTTTCAGTATAAATATTGTGTATACAATGAAAATGTGTGTTTCAACTCTACCACCACTTTCTATTTGCTTGAATTGAAGTGCATTCACGCTTTTAGGGCTAAGATTCATAATCCTTTCTTTCTAATATAGAGACCCTGGCAACAACTTGTTGTTTCGACTTAAAAATACTTTTGTATTTTAAACGGTTGTAGCAATCGGCAATTGCTTTGAACCAGCAAATATTATATTTTATGAAATTTCGGTTCTGACTAGTCATTTCGGAGTCCTCGGCCTGATTATAATAGAACTAAGTGCGCTCGCTTTGTGAAAAGGGCCTCTACTCTTCTTTAAAATACCTTCTATCCATATGGTACCGCTAGTATAG
Source organism: Lordiphosa andalusiaca (assembly GCA_035044965.1). NCBI lineage: Eukaryota > Metazoa > Arthropoda > Insecta > Diptera > Drosophilidae > Lordiphosa > Lordiphosa andalusiaca. The sequence continues at coordinate 603,059 of JAWNNM010002217.1, read as the reverse complement.
TAAAAATAATATTTTGTAAGTTTTTGGTATTATGACCTATTCAAAATTTTAAAACATTTGTCGATGGATGTAATCTTGTACAATTTTCAAAGAAATCTATAACATCATTCACAGATTTTATATTTTATATTTGTTTATTGCTTTCATAAACTTCTCGTCTTTGCAATCAGATGTTGATTCATTTATTGTTGAATTTTGAAAACTCTCATTAAGCAAATTAAATTGGTGAACCGAACCTCATTTTTCGAAAAAGTAGTCCGGTTCGGGTTCAGGTTCGAGGAGTCAAAAATGTAAGGCGCCTGGTTCATGGTCCGGTTCCAGAACCCTAGAAAAGCCGAGCCCAGCCGGCTCTCATAGGTTCGGTTCCGGACCGGTTTGTATCCTTGATTTTAATGGGAAAAATTTAGTTTTCGGGCTTCGCTTTCTAAGTTTAAGATAATACTGTCTAAAATCAAAAAACATTTTATTAAATTAAGTAAATGAATTAATTTTAAAGCGAATTTCTAGAAAATACATTTTTTTGGAGTGCAAGATCAAATTCTCGTTTTAATTGTCAATGGGCCTAGAAAAGACTCATTTTGATTTTTGTTAAATCGATGTTGCAAATGTTGGAGGTACATACTCAAAGATTGATGTCTTAGTACACTTTGCATAATTTATTAAGTGTTCTTATTGAAATATTGATTGATATTGATTTTGATTGATTGATTTTTCTAACGGAAACTTCCAAAACTTTCTACTTTTCAGGTTCATCTTTTGTTGTACCGTAAAACAAAAATAGGAGTTAAAGGTTCTAGTCGGTACGTTCAAAGTTGTTGAGGAATTTTCATTTTTTTCGTTCTCAGTAACGTGATTTTATGGCAAGATAAAGAAACTGAGAGAGCAAGCACATTTGAGTGAACACTCGCTCTCTCAGTTTAGTTTTTAATGGGAGAGAAGTGCGTGGGGAAGTTATCGAGCGAAGAGCGCAAGCGAACGGAAATGGAATTCCCAACCAGTTATGGCATTGCTGGCATGGAGAGACGGCTGTTCGACTGGCAGTTGACAGGCAAAGACTGATGCTGCTTTGAGGTGTTGGGTATTCCTTGTTATTCTATGAAATTAGTTTTCTGATGAGCTCTTGATAATAGAAAGAACATTCTCGGTTTTTGACAAAGCTGCCATGCTCATGATTCAAGATTTGAGTATGTTTAGCACTTGATTCAATAACTTTTCTGATTGATTTGAGAATGATTCGTACTTGGATCAAGTATTAAAGATCTTGGATCATGAAAAACGGGATCAAAAAATCGTACTAGAATCAAGAATTTGTTATTCTTATCAAACTTCTTTTATTTGTAATTCTGTTTTTTTTCTCTGAGTGTAGATCTTTAGAGAATGTATCCTGATCGATAAAGAACAAAAGAGTTTCATACTGCAATTTCAGTGAACTTATCACATTTTTTGAAAGAATTTTGATCTGAAGATCTGAGGCAGTCAACGGTCAGTCAGTGAGTCAGTCAGTCAGGCTCAACTCTTTTTTATGGTATATAGATAGATTAAAATTTCCTGTTCCAAGAACTGCTTCATAAATCAAGCTAACTATATATGGGATATATCCCAAATAACTTAATGCAATAAATTCGAATTCTATACTTTCCAGCTTTAGCTCGCACTTTTCCCCACCCTTCTCTCCTGCTTATGCAGAAATTAAGAATGATTTCTGCTCTATTTCAACGTAAACTGTTTTGTTGAATTCTCGATCGAGTTGTTTGTTGTTTTAATAATGTGAATCGCAAAACCAAACTGCATCCTCCAATTGGTAAAAAGAATCTCAGTGATTCGAATAAACTCAATTGGATAAAAGGATTGGAAATTCCTTTGTTTGTTTGTGTGAGAGTAAAGAACAGTGAACCACTTCGAAAGGACATCATTAAGGTGCCCACTTCAATCGCCACTTTAAAATTGTCCACACACAGACACAGCAAATCATATATGTATAAACCACCGACGAGTGTGTTTGTCAACTACTACAATTCCATTCGTTCATTATTGCGCTCTTCAATTATAAGGAACTTCAAAACGGACACTTCACGTCCAGTGCTGACGTTGCTTCCCCTTTAATAATATCCTACTTAAAAGCTTTGAGCTTTGCGAACACTCACCAGCAGGTTTGAAGAGGATGCCTCCGATGCTGCCGACGTTTGTCTAATCCGCGACAAGTTATGAAAATACGAAATCTCAAATTGCAATGACAACATCCAAGTGGTGGTGGGGGCGATGCGATGCAGTTTACCGGCCGTAAATGTGCCGTGTTGTGGGGTTCCTCTCCGCTTCTCTGTGCTTGTCTCTTTCCTTTTTCTCGTTTCGGCTTCGATTTGCTTTAATTTCCGCTGAAGCTGCTGCAGCGCTTCCGGCGTAAACGTAAACGTGAACGGGGGGCGGGGGTGACCGGGTCCGGGTCCGGCAGTGACAGCGTGATATGGAACTGCTGGGGCTGGGGCTACGTAGATGTAGTAGTAGTAGCCGGCTTGGGCGTCGGAGTTAGAGACAAATTGCTGGTACGGTGGTCAATGGCTTGGGTAGGACGCATCCTTGCACTTTGCACTCGACGATTCGGACCGTTTCACATGCTCCTCGCCCCAGCCGATGAGGATGATGCCCTGGCGATGCTTTTACTTCGGCATTTTTTGCGTAACTTGTGGGCTTTTTTTGCACAATGCACAATTAATTTAAACATGTTTCATAGAACTTTATTACTTTTTGGTGTTGTTGTTGTATTTTTCTTTGCCTCTAATTGATTTTTGCGCGTGTATGGGAAATGGAGAGAGAGTGTGAGTGACCAAGTGTGTGTATGTGTGAGCAAGCAACGGAATGCGTCCGAATGGCAGTGCGAAGCTTTTGCTTATGAGCGCGTTTTACTACAGCCGACGAGGCTTTTGGCCTGAATATGCGAATATCCTGCGCTACTCCTACGTTACGAGTGTGCATGCGAGTGTGTGTGTGTGCGCGCGTATGGATTTCAGTATGAATTTCAGTATAATAAAATATCCTGTTTTGGGGGCTGCTGCTGCACACACACATACACATGCACACACACACTGCAGAGCAGAACCGCTAGCTCTCACTGCGCAGGTCTTGTAAATTTGGAGCAAGTCGCTGCTGCTGGCTATGAGCGATAACACCAACACCCACCACCATGCACTCTGTACCCTCTCTCCTATGTTTTTTTTGCTTTTTTCCACTTTGCTACAACGTTCGCCGTTTGGATATCCTACTCTGTTATTTGTCTCACGGCGTTTTCATTTCAATGTGTATTAATTACATTTCTAGTTGCAGCTCCTGGCGGGATTTTAAAACACTTTTGAATTATATTTAAATTGAGTGATTGCTCTTAGAAAATGTTGCTCTGAATGACTAGCAAATGAAACACTCGCAATGAGAGATGAGAGCGAAATGCACAGAGAATTGTACCGTTGTATAGAGTGTGACCGCCGTGGGGAAGGGCAGAAATACCGGAAAAATACCAACTCTTGTATATATCAAGATGGAATTCCAAGGATCGCAATTATTATTATTGGGGATGGTCTGAAATTATGTGGAACTACCTGACGTTGAGATCTCTATTTTCAGCCCAACTCCTTCCCCAAGTCCCTTGGAACAACCAGTCTAAGAGATAGCCTGCTTTGGAAGGTGGTTTTGATAAATCATTGCTAAATCCAATTTTGAGAGTTCATATTTAAAATGCTAACCGACATGTTAATCGCAAGCTGATAAATTGCTTAAATTCTATTAAGCTATACGATACTTCAATTTAATGAATGGGGAAGCAAAGATTTGACGTCGCTAGACTTGGTTATGCTTCATGTCAAGTTGGATTCATGATTAAAATTCAAATTATACTTAAAAATATTTTGGCTCGTTACATCTCGCAGTAAATGCTATCGATAGTAAAAACCATTGTGAATCGATTAGTGCGACCGTGCTCGACTATTCTTGGTATTAGTGCAACCGCACTCGATTGAACTTCAGTTTAGTAGTACCGTCTGATTAGTCTTGCATTGCGGAAAGTAACGTTCGTACAAATGTTTTTGCATAATAGAAATCTACACAAACTGGCTGGTAAATATGCACAAACAGTCTAACAAACACGGCTCGTCTTATCTTACCAACATTCTACTCAGGCAATGGCATCAAATTTGCCTCGACCAGCCTTCGTCGGCTTAGCCAACATTCACCCAAGACTGCAGTCCTTATGTTGAACATGGGCGGACCCCAGCACACAGATCAGGTGCATGACTATCTGCTTAGGATAATGACAGACCGTGATATGATCCAACTGCCGGTGCAGAGCCGACTGGGACCCTGGATTGCGCAACGCCGCACACCGGAGGTGCAGAAGAAGTACAAGGAGATTGGCGGCGGCTCGCCCATACTCAAGTGGACCGAACTGCAGGGTCAGCTGATGTGCGAGCAGCTTGACAAGATATCGCCGGCAACGGCTCCGCATAAGCATTATGTCGGCTTTCGCTATGTGAGTCCCTTGACGGAGGACACACTGGCGCAGATCGAGAGGTGAGCCATGGCAAAAACTAAAGTTCTCTGGCTAAGTATCTGTTTTCTTGCAGTGACAAGCCGGAACGCGTGGTGCTGTTCTCACAGTATCCACAGTACAGCTGTGCCACCTCCGGCTCCAGCTTCAACTCCATATTCACACACTATCGCAGCAAGTTAGTAGAACCTAAGAGATGTATATTCCTAGCAAAAACCTTTAACTCGCAGCACAGTACCAGCCGACATCAAGTGGAGCATCATTGACCGCTGGGGCACCCATCCGTTGCTCATCAAGACCTTTGCCCAGCGCATACGCGAAGAGCTGGCCAAATTTGTGGAAACCAAACGCAACGATGTGGTCATACTGTTCACTGCCCACTCGTTGCCGCTGAAGGCGGTGAGTCGAGGCGATGCGTATCCCTCTGAAATAGGAGCTAGTGTGCATATGGTCATGCAGGAACTGGGTCAAACCAATCCCTACAGCCTGGCCTGGCAGTCCAAGGTGGGACCGCTGCCCTGGCTGGCCCCCGCCACTGATGATGCCATTAAGGTAGGCAGTGTGAAACATAGGGGAAGGATTAATTAATACCATTTCTGTTTCCCACAGGGCTACGTCAAGCAGGGCCTCAAGAACTTTATACTCGTACCCATTGCCTTTGTTAATGAACACATAGAAACCCTACACGAATTGGACATAGAGTACTGTGATGAACTGGCCAAGGAGGTGGGCGTGGAGGAGATACGTCGTGCTGCGGCACCAAACGATCATCCCATATTCATAGAGGCCTTAAGCAGCATTGTGGCTGAGCATTTGAAGTCCGATCAGTCGATCAATCCCAAATTCCTCATACGCTGTCCCATGTGCACCAATTCACGCTGCCGGGAAAGCAAACGCTGGTACCAACAGCTTTGCTCCCACTAAAGTCTAAGCATCAAATCAACGTTTAACATCTACCTGGTTAGGTATGGGGCATATATACACACATATTTCATTTGGCAACGATAACGTTTCATAAGCAATAAAAAAGACACACAAAACACTGCACAATGAAATGCGAGTGGGCTCTCTTGGATAGCAACGCTAGCTCTCTCCCTCTCTCTGGCTGTTTGGCTCTCTGGAAAGCACATGCGCCTGGCTGTGCGCTCACAACAAAGTTCAACAGCTGTTTTCTGTCAAAACTACCTCTATATATGTATGTATGTATGCAAGTGTGACGATATTCTCGCGATGAATTTGTTATTTATGGTTTTGTTTGCATTGAAGAAGCTTCGTGTTCCCCCGTGTCCATCAAATGGCCCGCATTATTCCTCTAAGCTGGACGTGCTTCTTTCCAGCCACCGGCTGTTTATATTTAGCATTTCTGTGCATTTCCTAAACGCTGCCCCTGGCCGCATTGCATAACCCAACAGAAATCAATTGGAGAAACTCTATTAAATCATCAAGAAATTGGAGGCAATTAAATCAGACAACGGGAATGATTGGAAATTGACACTCGAATGATTCAGCTACTATAACACAATTCCAGCCCATTGTAGAAGGGGGGCCTAGCAGTGCCACTGGACCCTCTGGACAAGCAAAAAACAAAAAAAAAATCTAATCTCTGCAACGTCACATATATTGATCATAAATTAATTAGGAAACTACTAAAGCTACATACCCGTACCCATACCGGTGATATGTCTGGAAATGGCGGCGGTTCAGTGTACGCTGGGATCTCGACGTTGGACAACCCAGCGGATAACAGCAGGTAAGTTGTACATTTTGAAACCGGTTTTCCCATTTGAAAGTCAGCCACGAGGGTGGCTCGTATTATATTTCTGTTTATACCGTACCATAAACCTGTGCCCGACTCTTATCTGCCATTGAGGAATACGTGTAGTCAGCCCTATGCTGTCCTCCACTTCAGTTCGTCTTATAGATTGGCTGATTAGGTGTCAAGTGAACATTTGACTTGGATACCATGGAATAAGTTGTTCAATCAGCTGCTCAAATCACTTCTGTACATTTTGTATTTAGCGTATGTGTCACCGTATAAATGGCTGTTAATCAACTTTTTTTTTGTCCAGTCAGCATCTACAATATAAATGGGTTAAAATAAAGTGAAAGTTAGTCTATTTATAGGACTGGTATCTAGTTATCGCGCTGCTGCAATCAAAACAAACTTAAATCATCAAATAAATTGCATTTAAGGTTTATGAAATTTTGTGCATTTCAAGTACATCAACAGCTTCGTAGGAGCGTGGAGTAATACGGAAACCCAAAATAAACTATTTTAAATTGTGTCCCACAATGCACAACCCAATTAACCTTTGGTATAATATCGTTTTATAAATGTTTATTTTCAATTAAATTAACTTTTTCGGTTCTCTCGAACCTACTGGCGGATAGTTAACCGTCCCCCCTGGTCTGAAACAAGCTTGATCTGCATATTTTCAACAGCCGACTGTCCCAACAAATGCACCAAAATGTATGCAGTCTTTACTCCACTCGCGGCATATTTGTAATTCAGTCTTTTAGTGCCGACGATACCTGTTCCATTCGTGTCGCTCATTTCAAATACTCTTGCTTACAGAAAGCGTATTAATTTGAGTGTCGATTGTGGCTTGTCGCTTTCCAGGCTCTATGCTCTACTTGAAGCTGAAAGTACTGAATTGACGGGTGTGTTTGATAGTTTTTAAACTCTGTAGCGAAGGTACATAGAGTATTATAAGTTTGTGCAAAAGTATGTAACATCCAGAAGGAAGCATCTCCGACCCCATAAAGTATATATATTCTTGATCAGCAGCAACAGCCGAGTCGATATAGCCATGTCCGTCTATCCGTCTGTCTGTCCGTCCGTCTGTCCGTCCGTATGAACGCACAGATCTCAGAGATGGTAAGAGATAGAGGTTTGACATGTATGGGACATATGCTTCTTATGTCTGCAGGCAGATCAAATTTATTTTCAATTTTGGCCACGCCCCCACCCGCCCCCGCAATTTAGAAAAAACGTCATATCTCCCACAGTTTTGAAGATAGATGGCTTGTTCCTTCTGGACATATTTAGTTATTAGGATAACTTATCGATCCGCCAAAGGAATGAAGAAGATCGGATGAACGGCTTTCGGGTTATGATCAAAAGACAAATTTTTCTGGTACAGAGTATGATATAGTCGGGCTTGACCGACTTTCTTTCTTGTTTTCATAAGTTTATTTTTATACCCTTGCAAAGGGTATTATAATTTTGCCCAGAAGTTTGCAACGCATAGAAATATTCATTTCCGACCCCATAAACCATATATATTCTTGATCAGGGTGACGAGCTGAGTCGATTGAGCTTTGTCCGTCCGTCTGTCTGTCTGTCTGTTTCGCGAACTAGTCTCCCAGTTTTAAAGCTATCGAGCTGAAATTTAGCACAGAGTCTTCTTTTTGCTGCACACTACTAATACGTCGGAACCGAAAGGATCGCATGACTATATCCCATAGCTCCCATAGGAACAAAACTAGTTTTAGTGAGAAAAACTTTTTTCTTTTCAATGGAAACGTCTCCAAACTTTGTAATCGTACGTTTTCTATGCTTTTTTTTTATAATTCTATCAAGTTTTTTTAAAATCGGACAACTATATGGTATAGCTGCCATACAAAAGATAGGTCTGAAAAACAGTTTTAGTTGGAAAAACTTTTATGTTTTTAATGGTAGCATCCTGCAATTATGTATTTGATTGTTTCACATGCTTTCACATAATTTTACAAATTTTTGGCCAAATCAGATGACTATATCATAAAGCTCCCACACGAACATTCGGTCGGAAAATGGGAAAAAGAGTATTTTTTTAAAATATTTAAGCGAGCACTTGCAAGGGTATAAAAACTTCGGCACAGTCGAAGTTAGCTTGGCTTTCTCGTTTTATTCTTATTTTTAAATATCTAAAATCAAGTAAATAGTTTTTAGAATTCAAAACAATTTTTAACTAGTTTGTTTGTTTATGAAAACCTTTTCTAAGCTAAGTTCTTTTTAAATTCCTAGATTTGTATCCATTTCATTGAACGATTTGCGCATTTTGCATTAGAAAAATTTCCCCAAAAACCATATTAGGGGACTACAAAATGAGTTACCGAAATACAATTTAATATCAGAAAAGTACGTGGAAAATTTACACAAAATCGAGCTCAAGTATCGTCTTAACCATTTCAAAAAATCTCAAAGAGTACAAATATTAAAGAAAAACCTAACAAACTGCGCCTGAAAGAACAATTTGTAATTTGAAATTTAATAGATATTTCCGATAGAATAAACTACATTCATAGCTGTTATCAAAAGTACCTTAAAGACAAAGTTAATTAAACATCAGAGGATCGTTTTAAACTCGAGAGTAAGCTGGTCGTGGTTTGGGTTTGGATAATGTCATTTTATTAAGAATATTATTGTTTACATAAGTTACTACTCACCAATGACTGATCTGAACCGATCCAATTAGACTACTTTTGAATTCTTCAGCCATTTTTGTACTTATATATCTTTACAAGAAAAATCAATGAAACATCATTTCGCATATCGTCTAGTTAATACATCGACTTATTGATAGGACACAAAAACTCTAGTCTGTGAAATGTGCTCCGGTGCTGCGGGCCAGGCATAACCATCGATGTTTTCTGTTAATATAATGGCCAGAGCTATGGAGTCGACTCTTCCATATATAGTTACATTTTGATTCCCACAACCAAAATTGCTGAAAACTAAACAAGTAAGAATGTCGGTCAAGCACAACTATAGCCCAACATACGCTGTACCTTTCAAAGTGTATAAATATCATATAATATAAAGAGGTTAGGCTTGCAAAGTGCTACCCATCTCTGTTCCAGAAGGTGCTGCCCAGCATTATTGTTGGTTTTCCCTGGAACTCGACCATCGTTCATTCGATTTTCTCCATTCTTTTTGGTGGATAGATGAATCTAATCTAGAGTATTAAATATGTTTAGTAGGTGCGAACCTTATATTTATAAAACTATGGGTGATATGACATGTTTTCAAATTGAGGGGCATTGTTGGTTTTGTTTATGGACGGACGGACGAACCATGGGTATATCGCTGTATACACTTCGAAGATGCTTTCTCCTTTCTCAAGCTTAATCTCTCTGTACCTTTACAAAGTACAAAATCCCAACAGATTTATGTACATCTTAAAGACTTCGCTTTTGTGTTAATTTCCTTGCCATTTCAAGTAATTTTTCTTTGTTTCTAAAAAAATGGGCAACACTGATGTGGCATTTCAGCCCAAGCTTGTTTTCATAATATATATCGAATCGCGATTGTTATGCCGTTTCAATGTAGTAGTTAAATAATCACACAGGCGTCTCTTAATCACCATCTGGACGGAAAATCTGTAAAAATAATTAAACATTTCCACCTTGGTGAACCAAGTTGGCAACAATTCTTTAAGTAAGATAGTCATTACATGTGCCTCGCAGAGTTTGTCATGTTGTTTGATTATTTTGTTATAAAAAGGGCGCAATTTTTGTAGCACACCATCTAGTTCCATTAAGCTACGATCAGACAGGACAACAGTTTTGCCTGACATTAGTCCAAATCGTACTACATATATATGGTTTGGCACGGATCGGAGTTTGGTGCTCAGACTGTAGAGGACCTGCTTGCAAGAACCTACACATTCTGACTACCCAACACCCTATAAATGCCAGCAGTCGCTCACCACGATTGTCGAGGACTAACAAAATTTAACTGCATTCTGAATTTGGCTGCCCGTTTGATCGTATCTTCAGATCAAATTAATCAAGTATTCTACATAAAACCATACTTTTTGATCATGCGCCGCAGAAAATGAAAGTAGGTGTCTTTAAACGATTAATACGAAAATGTTTTTATCTAACATCCACAATAGTTTTTAATTTAACACGAAGGTGGTATCCATTTGGAACAGATATGCTTATACTCTGTACCAGAAGTACACAAAGTGCATTTGTGCAAATGTATGCAGCAGATAGAAGGAAGCAGCTGTGACCCTATACAAAACATATATATTCGTGAACAGCATCAACAGCTGAGTCAATATACAGTCTGTCCTTCCGTAAGAGTGCACAGATCTACGAGATGCTAAGAGAAAGAGGACTGACATGCATGGGACATATGCTTCTTTTAGTAGTAGGCAGATCAAATTTATTTTCCAATTTTTGCCACGCCCCCTCCAGCACCCGCAATTGGATGAAAACGTCATATCTCTCAGAGTTTTATGGATAAGAAGGTTCGTTCCTTTCCTACATATTTTCAAATCAAAATAATTTATTGATTTGCCAAAGAAATGGTAAATATTGCTTCAAAGGTAGTCGAGTTATGAGCATAATAATGTTCTCTGCAGCAAAAAAATGAATACTGAGCATATACTTTAGTTGGTACAGAGTACCGACTTTTTTATCGGCATGCTGAAAATAATATCGATAAATCGAAATATTGATATTTTTGTCCAAAAATACGATAGATTTTTATCGATTTTTTTTCCGAGGCGTTTTGTTTGATATCGAACATTTTTATTGATATTTTTAATTCAGCTTTTCGAATTTTAAAAGTAAGCCCATTTTAATATTCAAAAAATATAGCTACAGTTAAAGATATGATGATTTTGTGTGCTACATCTAAGTATCACGACTACTAAGTTGCTTTAAAAGTTAAAAAATTTGAACTCAACGAAGTTTTCTTGATAATAAAACCATTAAATCGTTTGAACTTCTTTTAATCTATATTTTGAAAGGCTGCAATTCTGGCCTAAGAATACATTCGACTTTTACCCAAAGTTGGACCTCTTAAATTGTTAACATCCCAATAAGTATCTTCTCTTCTTGGAATTTAGTTCTGTTATGTTCTTTCCCAAACGTGTAAATACCATGATAGACTTGGACTAGTCCAAAACAATACTTTCTCAAAAACTTAGTTTTTATGAGAAAACAACCCGGTCTGAGAACTGAACTTAAGACTTTCCAAAGGGTTCGAGCATTCTTCAGAAATTATGTGATGTTGCATCCTATGTGATATGATGTCTGTATCCTACAGAAATTAGCTTTTTTTTTTTGAAAATATCGATATTATTGATGTTTTTACCTTAAAACATTAATTTCAGAATGATATTTTTTTAAAATATAGATATTATTAATATTTATTTACCCTAAAATACCAATTGATATTTTTTGAAATATCCGGCAACCCCGCGATCTTTCTTATTCAATCTAAAAATAATTTAAATTTTTTAAAAATATCGATGTTATTGATATTTTTACCCTAAAATAATTTTATCGAATTATACTTTATCAATATAGTCAAAAATATTCATATCGATATCGATATGTCCGGCAACCCCATTATCTTTCTTGTTAAATCGAAAAATGATTGAAATTTTTTGAAAATATCGATATTATTGATATTTTTACCCTCAAATATTTATATCGAAATAAAACTATTTCAATATCGAATAGATTTCTGTAAAAGATCCGGCAACCCTTATTTCTTTCTTGTTTAATATTTTTTCCTGGATACTAAAATATCCATTTAATATTAAATTGATCTTAGAAGGATATGAAAAATAGTAATATCTATTTCATAATATCAAAAAAAGGGGGATATCAAAGAAAATCCATACCAAATGGTATGATATTAGAATTAGAAAAGCGCATGCAAAACTTCAAACATCAGACCACAGAAAAAGAAAACCACAATTGTTATCTTTGTATGTTGGGACCAGGCTTATCTTTTCCATACCACAAAACTTGCTAAACATTTGTAATTGCCAGCTAATCCCTTTAGATTGTTACAACCAGCGTTCTAATTTATGTTTTTTCTTATCTCTTATCTACCATGACAGATGCCTCGTCCACGAACCCAGCGACAGTGAGCTAAGTGTTTTCCTAAGTTGGCGCACCATCGGCAAAAAGATGGAGCACAAATACTGCGGAGTGTTCAAGAATCGCAGTCTGATTGTCGATCTGCTGGCCATTTGTTTTGGCATCGGCACTTGGTTGGGCGTCAATGGCACCTTCATACAATTGCCCCTGCTGGTGGATGAGGCTCCGGAGGGCTGGAGTCTGCCCTCCTATCTGAGTGTGATGGTGCAGATGGGCAATTTGGGTCCGCTGCTGTACACGGCCATACAGAAGTATTCGCCACGCAAGCTCAACGATGGCTGGACCATTTATGGGGTACTGATGGTGGGCACCTTGTCCTGTCTGTGCACCGCATTCTTTTACAATCGCACCGCAATGGTGGCTGGCAGGGATCATAGCGTGGCTCTGTTCGTGCTGACCATCTTTACGGCGCTGAATGCCTGCACCAGTTCGGTGCTCTTCATGCCCTATATGGGACGATTCAAGGAGCAGTATATGGTTACCTACTTTATAGGCGAGGGATTGAGTGGCCTTTTGCCCAGTGTGACGGCTCTCATACAAGGCATAGGTGAGAGCAGTGAGTGTGTGCTGGTCAATGTGACGGAGACGGGCCAGGAGATTTATGAGACCCACAAAGTACCACCGCTGTTCAATACCAAGGTCTTCTTTCTCATCCTCTTTGGACTGATGGTGCTCAGCTATGTGGGCTATACGCTGCTCAATGCCCTGCCTTTGGCACGGAGGGAATACGCACAGGTGACGGTCAGCGAGGGCAACAAATACGTTTACGACGAGAGCCCCAGTCAGTCGCAGTCGGAGAAGCTTAGCCGTGGTCAGTATACCGCTCTACTGCTACTCATTGGAGCCATCTCATTCTTCAGCAACGGTATCTTTGGCAGCATACAATCCTACTCGAGTGCACCGTATGGCACGAGAGCGTATCACTTGGCAGCCACACTGAGTGTGATTGCCAATCCGGTGGCCTGTTTTATGGCCATGTTTCTGCATTTTACTTCGCTAAGGGTCATCTCGGTGCTCTCGATCTTGGCTGCACTGCTGACCAGCTATGTGTTTACCACGGCCGTGTTAAGTCCCTTTCCACCGCTGTACGATGAGCCCGTTGGCGAGGTGCTGGTGGTGATTGCCTGGACCCTATTGGTGGGCATCGTAAGCTACACCAAGCTGGGTATTACCACGGTGATGCGTTCCCAAGGCGGTCAATCGCTGGTGTGGGTAGGAGGCATCACACAGCTGGGCTCAACCATTGGAGCCGTATCGATATTCTTCGCTATCAACTATACTACATATTTCCAGGCAGCCGAATCCACATGCTGAGGGGGAAGAAACCGAGTCCTAAGACTTGGGGGGTTTTTGTTTTGATATAGATGAATTTACTGTAGTTTATAGTGTGATATTTTATAAATATAGACAATAGTTAAATATGCAAAAAAGGTTACGTTCAATTGTCTCCAGAAAGTGGAATATTTATCTTTGGGGAATACAACAACACATACTAAACACATACTCCGTATCTACATTTTGTATCATACACAGGGGGAAAATCGAAGAATGCTGGATGTTCGATCTTTACGAAAAGCCATACCCGACTTCCAGTTAGGCCTTCGACTGAGCCTTGAAACTCCTGAACAATTTCATCGAGTGGTCAACTACATGCTCGAAGGAACTCCTGGAAAGAGTATGTAGTAGCAGCTTACCTTGACATCCAGCAGGCCTCGATAGAGTGTGGCACAATGGTTTGATCTCTAAGATCAAGAAACTCCTTTCGCCACAGCCCAATCAAGAGCTTTCTGACGGAGAGAACTTTAGAGGGTAGCACAGGACGGAGCGACAACCCAAACAAGAAACATTGGGGCTGGTGTGCCGCCCTACGCTATGCTCCCTATTCACTCACCATGTGCCCAGAGTCTGTAGCATTCCGCTCTAAAGCACCGAACACCCACTTACGGCCATTCTTACCCGCAACAAATGCAGATACTGAGCCACAGATGCCCATCAGGGATGCAGATCAACGTCGACGAGAGGAAACTATGATGCAATAGCAGGCGAGGTGTTGTACTACCACCAACCGCAGTTGGACAAGAAGACTGATTGCGGACTTAAGAGCACGGACAAACCGACTTCTATCTAACACAGTTACTGACCGGACATGGATACTTTAAGTCCTATCTCTATAGGATTAAGCATGAGACAGATCCATTTTGCACGTGCCTGGAACATAGAGGACGCAGAACAAGTATTATCAGTCCGAGATTCGCTGCCGAGCGGGAAGAGTTATGCCTAGGTATTGGGAGGCCATTCACATTCACTGAGTTTATGGACATCCTACTTAGATTGCAACACAAGTGGAATGCTATATGCACCATGGCTGCTGAGATTCTAAAATCCTTGCGTCTCGCTGAACCACAGCGCAATTTGAGTTCAATCCATAGATAGGAATCTAATGGAGGCCTTTGTGTCATCTCCCCCTTGTGAAGTAATACTTAGCGGTAGTTCCGCAAGAGGGTACCGAAGAGTAGGGTGGTTTTAGTGGGTGAAGAATCCCAAGCCCCACACTTCTTGGCTTTTAATGATATCCCCCTAAACCACAGATGTCCTTCAGACGTACCAGAATAGGTTTAGCAGTTTTATTTCACCCGTAATCTTGCACGGTCAGCCTAAGGAGCATAAAGCAGTTCACAATTATCTTTGGGTGACACTGGATGGAAGACTCGACATTAGGACAGCATGTCAGGGCAACAGCTCAGGCAGTCTCTGCCGAAGCACGGCGCATGGGATGGATCCTGAACTCCAAGAACAAGCTTTCACTCAGGAATCAAGTTCTAATATACTAGGCTATACTCGCTCCGGTAAGGAGATACGGCCTGCACATGTAGGTTATCGCCTGTCAACGATTAGAGTGGTCCAGAAATTATTCTGAAAACCATAGATAGCGAAAAGGACCTCCGAATGGTTGGTGACAATCAAGTCGTCAGATAGCTTAACAAGCTCCCACACCGCCCCAACAAACTGGCTAAAAACTTGCTAAGATGACGCAGAATCCAAGGAGTACTTCAAAGGAAAAGGTTAAAGAGAGTCCCGAGTCCTTTTTAAAGTCCTTTTATTACATTATAAATTTTATTGGGCAGTTATTTTCTACACATGCATCTAAAATATTAAAAAAAAAAAAAAGAAAGAACCAGTCCAAATAATTCCACACTCTCCACACACTCAGCGCGCCGACTTCTTAATTTTGAGTCGTACACTCGCTAGCCGGCTGATCAATCTCGCTGTCCACATCGCCCTCATATCCAGAGTTGGTACGCGATGCCACATAGGCCGCCTTCTCTTCTGGCACTGGGACGAACGCCTCCTCCAAGCTGCAATGGCTGCTAAAACATTGGAAAAAATGCTGTGGCGCATTCTCTCCCGCCTCCAGGGCCTTGTTAAACGCCTCGATCCTTTCGCGCAAGCTGCGATTAGTGCTGGGGCTCCTGATTAGTTGACTGGGCGGTTCCGAAGTACGCGGCAGTTCGCTGCCAGCGCTCGTTTCCAAAAAATGGCCTATCTTCTCGAACGAATCTTTGGCACGCTTGAAACTCATCAGACTTTCGCGCAGCAGATGATTTTCGTTCAAGCGCTCGAAATCAGCAATCAGTCCTCGCAGCTCCACTTTATCAGTGGGCAGACTCAGGCCGCCAATAGCTGGAGGTGCCGCATTTACACAGCTGACGCTCTCAAACTCCATGATGAGTAGCTTAATCTTGTTGGATTGCGTTAGCGAGCCCGACTTCATCAAGGACAGCGTGGCGGCCACATCTCCCACTTCCTTCAGAATACTCACCGAGGACTTTAGCAATTCGGTGTGCTGCTCTACGTTCTCCTTGAGACGATCACGGAGATTTTGCAAATAGATACAGATGCCGCGAGTGTGATCCTTACCATCGTCCAACCCCGAGAAGACTACGCGAAACGGCCAACAATTAAACGGAAGTCAAGGAATGGAGTCAAAGAACTTACAGGGTAGCGAATTGTCCTCGGTATTGGTGTTGCCATCGTTGACGCCGCTGTTGCTGCTGTTGGCCATATTAATTTGTAAAAAATTTAGAAGGGGAAAATAAATTTCACTAAAAATGTTTTTTTACTAAAAATTTTGTTAAATCTGCTCTCTGTTTGCTGAAAGCTGTTTTTAAAATGGGATACTAATGTGAAAAACACAGTGGGATTACCAAACCCATAGTTTCAAGGCCTACTACTGGTAAGGGAAAGAGAGAACTTAAATGATGGGGTTGACTAAATGGTAATGCTAAGTAATTGATTGTAATTCTGAACAGGCATTGAATTAAAGTAACTATTGAAAATATTGAAATGGTCATTTAATTAAACGAGAAAGCCAAGCTAACTTCGTCTGTGCCGAAGTTTTTCTCTTTCTCTTTTTCCCATTTTCCGACCGATCATTCGTATGGGAGCTATACGATATAGTCATCCGATTTGGCCAAAAATTTGCAAAATTATGTGAAAGCACGTGAAACAAACAAATACAAAATTGCTAACATTAAAAACAAAAAAGTTTTTCTAACTAAAACTGTTTTTTCAGACCTATCTTTTGTATGGAAGCTATACCATATAGTTGTCCGATTTTAAAAAAACTTGGTAGAATTATAAAAAATCATAGTATACCTAGGAAAACAAAGTTTGGAGACGATTCCGTTGAAATGAAAAAAGTTTTTCCCACTAAAACTAGTTTTTCGACCGATTATTCCTATGGGAGCTATGGGATATAGTCATCCGATCCGGTCGGCTCCGACATATTAGTAGTGTGCAGCAAAAAGAAGACTCTGTGCAAAATTTCAGCTCGAAAGCTTCAAAACTACTTCGCGTAGAAACAGACAGACAGACGGATGGACAAAGCTCAATCGACTCAGCTCGTTACCCAGATCAAGAATATATATGGTTTATAGGGTCGGAAATGAATATTTCTATGCGTTGCAAACTTCTGGGCAAAATTATAATACCCTTTGCTAGGGTATAAAACTATATCAATTGGCACTGAAATGAAATTGTTTCAATTGAATATTTAAATTGACATTAAAATCAAAAAAACAATTCAATTCAAACCAATTCATGGCATTGAAATAATCTTGATAGAGCCTTTAACACAATTTAGTGTGTAGAAGTTCAATGTGATAAAAATAAGTCCTCTTCCTACAACAAAGATTCCGACTATGGTCAACCGCAGCCCCGACTTCACCATCAGCCTGATGCATGATTTTTTGAATTGGCATTATTTCATTTCAATGGCAGTGCAGAATTATAAGTTCAAATTATTTAATTTTAATGCCAAATTAAAATTATAAGGAACATTTTCCTATGTTCCTATCCTATGTCTACCGATTCGTAGTTTTTGAAGAAAAAAATTTCCCATCTTAGTAAGCTTTAGAGTCAAGGATCTTCAAAAACACAGGCTACTATGGATG
The DNA here is from genome assembly GCA_035044965.1 of Lordiphosa andalusiaca. Lineage (NCBI taxonomy): Eukaryota > Metazoa > Arthropoda > Insecta > Diptera > Drosophilidae > Lordiphosa > Lordiphosa andalusiaca. The sequence goes on along the minus strand of JAWNNM010002217.1, from coordinate 585,185 downwards.
GGGATATTGTAAGTAGTTCTGAATGCTATTCTAGGATTTTTTAAAATTCACTTTGCTGCCCCTTTTAAGACTCAGTCGATCAAAAACATCCAAGTAACAGAGGGAATCGTTAGACAGAAGGTCAAATTTTGTGTTGTCCACCATTTTCGTTGAACCGAACTGATATTTTAGGTTCGGAACATGTTCGGGCTCAGCTTTAAATTATGAAGAGGATCGGCTCACAGTAACCGGATCAAAACCGGCTTACAGCCCTGGTTAATTCAAAAATAATTCGAATGCTTTTAGTTCGAACCCGAACTGGAAACGCTCTCCGAGTGGTTTGTTAAGTCAGTTTCAGCAAACGCGGCATCCCTCGCGAGGGTAGATTTTCTATGTGTAATTTTAACTGGGATACAAACCGCTCGGCAATTTGGACTGGTTCCGCTTAGTGTTTCAAAATGGTTGTAAACCTCCCAGTGGGATTCAAGATTCCCGGCAACCACACACCCGAACAGACACACCCTCCCTCACAAAGGTGTTTGTGAGCATTGAGTTAGTAGTATCGAGTATTGAGTATCGAGTACTTTGTGTCGAGTAATCACGGCTGAATACTTAGTATCGAGTACTCAAAATCGAGTACTTAGCATCGATTAGTATTCTCAGTATCGAGTACTTAGTATCGTGAACTCTGAACCGAGTAATGTATATCGAAAAATGAGTATCAAGTAATTGGTATCGAGTAGTTTGTATCGAGTATTCAGAATCCAGTTATAACAAGAAAGAAAGTCGGTCAAGCCCGACTATAACATACTCTGTACCAAGAAAATTTGTCTTTTGATCATAACTCGAAAACCGTTCATCCGATCTTCTTCATTCCTTTGGCGGATCGATAGGTTATCCTAATAACAAAATATGTCCAGAAGGAAGAAGTCATCTATCTTCAAAACTGTGGGAGATATAACGGGTTTTCTAAATTGCGGGGGCGGGAGGGGGCGTGGCCAAAATTGAAAATAAACTTGATCTGCCTGCAGACATAAGAAGCATATGTCCCATACATGTCAAACCTCTATCTCTTACCATCTCTGAGATCTGTGCGTTCATACGGACAGACAGACGGACGGACGGACAGACGGACATGGCTATATCGACTCGGCTGTTGCTGCTGATCAAGAATATATATACTTTATGGGGTCGGAGATGCTTCCTTCTGAATGTTACATACTTTTGCACAAACTTATAATACTCTATGTACCTTCGGTACAGAGTATAAAAACCGAATACTGGGTATCGAGTAGATAGTGTCGAGTTCTTAGAATTGGTATTGACCACTTAGTAACGATTTCTAAGTACTGAGTATGGAGAATATAATTCTCCTCACCTCCTATAAATCAAAAGAGGATCACTCCGGGGCTTGATCCCAAGAAGCTATAAAGGTTCAGGTGAATAAAACACACACATTAATTTGAGTCGAACCGAACTTTTCAGTTTATTTGTGCTCCGGTTCAGGATTGTTTAAATATATTTACTCGGGTTTAGGTTCGGTTTGCAATTTGCAAACATTCCGTGGACTTCTGTACCGGTTGCAGCACTCTGACTCCGAACCGGTTTGCAGCTGTGATCGTACAGGCAGCTTATAAACGGCGGAAACATTTCGAATGACAGGTTATCAGTTCTCTGGCCATTCTGTTAAATATTGCAATTGAAAAATACAGGTATGCAATCCATTCAAGGACTAAGACTGGTGCGGTTCAGTGGTTCGTGGAGGCTTTAAACCAGCGATGTTCACCCATAGCCCCCAGGGGCCGAACACTTTAGGCAATTCATGCCGAATGCTTGCCGAAGTAATGCTTCAGTGGGAGACAGAGAGATACAGACGAACATTAAACGAACGGTTCGGTTCCAACCATAGTTTTTTGAAGTCGCGGTTTTGGTTCGGCTCAGTGGTTCAGAGTGCCAGCATTACATTTCTATAAGAACAGTTTGCTTATTTGCCATATCCTTCACCTGAAACATAGCTCAATCACCCCTGAAATGGAAGGGCTTATACTGGATTTATTGCATCCCTTATGAGAGTTTGAATCATGCATTTTACTCAGACATGTCGGAATTGATGTTCCAAAGCCTTTTATATGACACCAGACACACGACAATTCACAAATAAACGCAGTGGCTTGCGGGATCTATTGAAAAATGAGGTTTTCCGATATATGTTCATTGCATTATCTTTGTGTACCAAAGCCATATGTCTAAAAAACTGCAAATGTTTAAGTTAACTTAATTTTCCTGCAATCATTAGAAGTTTAGAAGATCCTACATAGACTTGTCAAACCGTTATCTCTTAAGGGGCATTTTATGAAAATTTACGAAATTTTCAAACAATTTTCGAAAACACAATTTAGAAATACAGAGATTAATGAGATTAAAGCTTAGAACCAAAATCGAGTTACAAAAAAAGGCTCTTAAATAGCTAGTTTCTTGACATAATACTTGAGGTTTGAAGACTTCAATGAAGGTTTTAGTCAGCTTAAGGGGGGAAACCAGTTTAGATGATTCAAAAAATCGATTTTTTTTTATTGCATAAATTGTTGGTACAACTGTTCAAGAATATGTTGCTTAAGTTTCAAAACGAAATTCCAATTAGTTCCGATGATATGAGCACTAAGGTAAACACCGGTCGATTCAGTGCCGAAGGTATTTTTTTTTTCAAATGGGTTTTTCCCGAAACGACTTTTATTCAACTTGCGGGAATCCTAGCTCGAAAAGTTATTGACGAATCGATCTGAAAATTTGTGTGAATATTCTTTATTCAAGTCGGAAAAATATGAACCAAACTCTGGAATGATATTGTTAAGAAAAATATATTTTTTTATGTAAGAAAGGTGAAAAAATGATATAAAAACATGACATTTTGTTCAAACACCTCCAAAACATTCAATTTTCAAGACTTTTGCCCAAGGTTTGGTTCATATTCTTAGAAAATACGTTACTAACGAAAGAAAAAACAAGTAAGGGCGCTGCAGTCGAGTTTCCCGACCACAAAATACCCTGTTCATTTATTTTCACTTATTTGTTTTTGAATTTTTGCAGATGAATATAACAAAATTAATATCCCAAATGTAGGCAACACTTTTTACTAGTCCTGACCAACTGTTTCGCTATAACTCCGGTGTTTTTTGTCCGATCTGATTGTACTTTTCAGAATATATAGATATTGGGCCTAGCTTAATGTATACTAAACCACGAGGCTCTAACTTAAAAATTGTGGATCTTACGGCTATTTAGGTCTAGGATTTCTAGAGGAGGTCTAGGTTTTTTGGGGATAAAAGGGGGACGGGGTGGAATTTTTCAAATCTGAAACAAACTTGATCTGCGTACAGCATAAATCTACCTTCGGACAGACGGACATGGCTATATCGACTCGGCTGTTCATGCTGATCAAGAATATATATACTTTATGTGGTCGGAAATGTTTCCTTCTCCCTTTTACATACATTCGCACAACTTCATGATCCCCTTTTTCCCATTTTCAATGGGAACAGGGTATAAAAAATTAATGATTTCAGATCAAAACTGAGACCTCCAGGTGTCCCGCAAGCAGTCAACTCTGATGGCGATCGTCAATGGACACCAGCCTCTAACTCCACCACTTCCGGCGGAAATGGCATCAAAAAATTTAAAAGTGTAGTTCAAAATGGGAATAAACTACCCTCCAAGTTTAAACGAATTCTAATTATTCTTTCTCAGTTAAAAATGATCGCAAAAAACACTCGAATTTCGGCCTCCTAAACTGGTTTCCCCCCTTAAACCGTTTTTGAATTTAGGAAAATGTATTCAATTAATGAACTTAAAGCCTATTTGGAAGGAAGGAAGGAAGGAAGTGTTGAGCCTACAAGTTTTTATCCTACCCCATCCATTTCCACTCGGAACAGCCTTATCATCTCCCTTGAATTTTGGTTGGCTCTTTCAACCATCATTGCACCACGGTGCCTGTCTGGGCCAACCAGCTGTTTGCTCGCTTCGGTTTTGTATACTTTCTGTTTTCATTTTGATTAAAGCATATTCCGATGATTCCAGTCTCGCGAGTGGAGTGGCAGTCGTTGCGTATGGACAGTTCGTTGAAAAAGCCTCCCAGAAGCATTTAATGTAGAAAAATAGGAAAAAAAATTAAAATTAAAATTAAAAAGAGAACTCCACGAAATAGCGAACTAGAAACCAAATACTGCAGACCTGAATATGTAGACACCGAGGCCCCATCGTTGCCTGAAACTGAACCAGAGCCACGACGACCAGCAGCAACGTCTGCCCCAGCAAGCAGGGACACGGGGACACATAGGGTCGTGTCGAGTGGGTGTGCGGGGGTGGTGGAGTGCGGGAGTGTGCGTATGCTGGAAGTGGGTGGAACGCCAACAAATTGGACAGCATGAGCCTGGCCAGGGACAGCCGCTACGTGGAGAATCTTAATTTGGACTTGGCCCTGAGAAATCGTGAGAATGATCATTTGGTGGGTCATGTACCGGCTGGCATCTTCCGGCAGCGTCTCAATGCGGCTGGGAATCTGTATCAGCGCAGTCTGTCGGGTCACTTTGGTTGTGTGAATGCGCTGGAGTTTAGCCAGGGTGGCCAGTACTTGGCCTCGGGTAAGTGAACAGTTGGTGTGGCCAACCACCTGTGGCAGTGCAGGCTGAATTCATAGCTAATCCATTGGCAGGCGGCGATGATAAGCGTGTGCTACTCTGGAATCTGGATCAGGAGGCCAGGGCCGAGGTGAACAATCCCAGGGCCATGTATGGAGAACATGCCAGTAATATATTCTGTCTGGGATTTGATACCCTCAACTCGTACATCTTCTCGGGTGGCAACGATGACCTGGTCATACAGCATGATCTAAACACGTAAGTGTGCTGGTGCTGGTGCTGCTGCTCCCCTGCCCATCTCTTAAAGATTTATACCAATTCCAGCGGCAAGAACCTTAACTACTTTTCCCACGACGGACCCGTCTATGGACTCAGTGTGGATCGCACCAGTGCCCATTTGTTTAGTGTGGCCACGGAACATGGCGAGATTTTGGTCTATGATCTGCGACTGGGTAAATCAGAGTCCCTGGCCATAGCCAAATTTCGCACACCCTTCAATGCGGTCGAGTTTCATCCCTTGAATGGAAATTTTTTGGCCACAGCCAATGCCAAGCGGGGAGCCATGCTCTGGGATCTGCGTCATCATGCACAGTAAGTTCCTTGCTGCTGTGAAGCAGAAAAAAAACCAAGTCTTACCTTTGTGTCCTTTCATCTAGGGCTCTGTGCCAGTATAACTTTATACCCGAATCTCCCAGCTGTATGAGTGTCCGCTTCAATTGTAATGGAACCTTATTGCTCACTCTGCATCGCCGAATGCCGCCCATCCTGTATAGTCCCAACTCGCCGGAGCCATTGGGCACCTTCTATCATGATGAATACTTCAATTCGTGCACCATGAAAAGCTGCACATTTGCTGGTCCTCAGGATGAACTGGTGGTATCCGGTTCGGATAATTTTAATATGTTCATTTGGCGTTTGGATGGGGTGGACTGTAAGTACGGGGTGGGTGAAGGCGGACGAGGGAATTGATTTGATATTTGAATTGGATTTTGTAGTGGAGGAGAAGAATCAATGGATTGATACCCAGCCAATTATACTAACCGGTCATCGTTCCATTGTCAATCAGGTGCGCTACAATCGCCAGCGCTGTCTGATAGCCTCCTCGGGCGTGGAGAAGATCATTAAGGTAAGTGGAAATCAGTTTAAGTGATGTTTGCGAAAAATTGAGAAATGTATAACAAAAATGTATTATAATATTAATAGCTGGAAAGTTTTAAAAGACGCCAAAAATCAAAAAAATAGAGGAAATGGGAATAGGTAACTTCGACTAGACCGAAGTTTGTATACCCTTGCAGCACGTTTTTGTTTTTAAAATATTTTGAAGTACATTTCCAATGAAAACCAACGCGTTTTCTGACTCTACTTTTGTATGACAGCTATACCATATAGATGTCCGATTTTGACCAAACTTAGTGGAATCATGGGAATGCATAGCAAACTAAGAAATATACAAAGTTTGGCGGCGTTTTCTTAGAAAACAGAAAAGTTTTTCTCACTAAAACTAGTTTCTCGACCGATCATTCATATGGCAGCTATAACCTATAGTCATCCGATTTTGACCAAACTTTGAAGAATTTTGTTAAAGCTTATATAATAAATATATGCCAATTTTAAAGAGGTTTACATTGAAAACAAAAAACTTTTTCCTACTAAGACTATATTTCTAACCTTACTTTTCTATGACAGCTATATTATATAGATGTTCATGGACAAACCTTAAAAACTAGTAAATACGGAGTTTGGAGTCGTTTGCATTAAAAGCAAAAAAGTTTTTCTCACTAGAACTAGTTTTTCAACCGATCGTTCCTATGGCAGCTATATGTTATAGTCATTCGATCCGGCCGGTAACGATAAATGTGCAGCGTATTTGTACCAGAAGACTTCGTGCAAAGTTAGGTCGCGATAGCCTTAAAACTGACGGAGGAGATAGAATAGAAACAGACGGACAGACGGCCATGGCTATATCGACTCAGCTCGTCATGCTGATCAAGAAAATATATACTTTATGTGTTCGGAAATGCTTCCTTCTATGCGTTACAAACATCTGGACAATTTCAATATACCCTCTGCAAGGGTATATACATGTGTCTCACTAAATATAGTTTTTTCGACAGATCTTTCATTTGGCAGCATTATGCTATGGACACCAGATTGTAACAAATTCTTTTACAATTGTGTGAGACTAACTAAAATAAATAAACGCAAATATTGGAGACTCTACTATTAAAGGCAAAAAAGATTTCCCCACTAAGACTACTTTCAAAGTCTATCTTTTCCATGGCAGCTATACTATATAGTTGACCGATTTTTACCAAACTTTGTGAATTCATGAAAAAGGATGACAAACTGATGAATACGAAGTTTGGAGGCGCTTACACTGAAAACAAAAAAGTTTTTCTCACTACAACTAGTTTTTCCGCCGATCATTCATTTGGCAGCCACGTATAATTGTCCGTGTACCTATATCTAAGCGGCAACATCGTTTGACCTTGCGTTTTATTGATTGTCATTGTGAATGCCAAGATAATAGCACTAAAATCGCGTTTGAATTTAATTGACACGTCTGCGAGAACCATTGCAGTTCGGTGCTCCTCATTCATTATGGGTGCTTCGATAATGCTTTTCACAAGCTTCTAGATGGCCAATCGCTTGACAATGCATAGTCACGATGCCAGCCTCAACATCGTCCACTTTTTTAGCGGCCAAAAAGGCTCCATCTAAGAGCCACGCATGATTTATGTATTGTGTGCTTCCACCTGCAAATACACTGAAATACATTTTGCTAGTCAAAGATTGTGCAGAAATTGGTGGGCAGTTTAAGTAATACTGTAGTATCATCATGGAGAATGTGTCAACCATTTTTCGGCGCTGCACTTTTGCAACATTACGCCACAGTGGCGATCATTGGACTTGAACGTGGAAAGCAAAGAGAAGCAGAAATCAGCTGAAGGGACTAAGAGATTGCCCAAGAGTGTTTTATAATTTTGCCCACAAGTTTGTAAAGCAGACAAGACACCGTATAACCGATTATATGATTATACACAAGTATCGGAGCATTCTTAAAATGATTACTTCTACCTGTAATCATACGTATATATATATATAGATCGTCTTGATGAGCATATCGCGCTGAATTGCTTAAGCTTTTCCCTTCCTTCTGTTTTTTCTATACGAACTAGACCCTCAGTTTTAAAGCTAATAGTAAATATTTTCTTAGTTTTAGAAACAGCCAGTCCTATTATAAGAAATTATTTTTCTAAAATATATGGTGAACCGCTTTTCACCCGGTTTTTAAGAAGAATTTCTAAATGTTAGGACTTTTCTGTTGTTTTTTACGTGTGATTCCTGGCACATACCAAGGCCAAAAATGCTCAGTAAGGTTTGCCACTTCCCCATGCACAAACTAACAGACAGAAAACCATTGCATACAATTATCAAAACTCGTGCTCTGTGAGTAGTTTGACCCAGCTAACTAATTTCATCTTACCTTTTTTAGCTGTGGAGCCCCTTTGCTCAGCATGGCTGGCAGGGTTCGTTGATGCACCCTTCGGCATTGCCCTTCTGCACCCGTACTCTCCATCGCAATTCCACCGACCATGTGTCCCAGGACTTTAGCTCCCGCAACACGGACGAGGATCAGGTTATGTTGGCCTTCTTTGATACCCTGGTGCAACGCGAACTGGAGCTGTGGAAAAGCAATGGCAACCATCACACGAACAGCAACACCAGTTCGACCTCCTCCACCGAGCGCAGCCAGGTCAGTTCGGTGACGGGTGGCGAGGAGAGTGAGGACGATGATGATGATGACAACGACACGCCCAATGTCAGCGAGCTGAGCTGGCAGATACATCCCAATCGAATTTTCTATCTAATTGCCAAACGGCGTCGTGCCCTGCTACAGATGGCCATCAGGGGCACTGGGGGTCAGCAGCGCAGTGTGGAGCAGCTGCTGTCCCGACTGTTGGGTGAGCAACGCCAGGCGGCCACCAAGGCGCGCATCAGCGACTGGCTGGATGAGACGCATCGCATATTCGGCGATAATCAGATGCCCACCACTTCCGCTGAGGCGGCGGCCCGAGAGCAGCGACTGCGCGAAATCGACCTGACCACCCCAACTCCCGCCAAGCCACCGGAATTCAAAATGAGTGAGTGCCACTTTATTTCAACCACATCTCGAGTAGCCAAATCAGAGCAGCCAGCAGGCAGCCAGTGGCCAGGGCATAGAAGGCCAGTTGAACGTCCGACAGTGTCAACACCTTCCACCTGCCCACATCCAACTCGGCCAGATACTCGGGAAACTTATGTATACTCCATTTGGCGCGCTCCTTCATCTCCCTGGTCCACAGATCCATGAGACCTGCGGCCAAGATGTGAAGCACAACATCATTGACCCCATCCAGATAGGGCGACGGATTGGGTAGAATGTAGGCAATGTGATAGTTTTTGGGACATTCGGGTATCTTGTGCACTTTCTTGGTCATCACATAGCGGATGTCGTTCAGTTCCAGGCTGGCGGAGCGGGTGACCCCCACAAACTTTCCCTGCTGGGATATCATATTGATCAGCCGGTCCTCGCCTTCGGCCACCAGCATCATTTTGGCATCCAACCGACGATACACAGCAGAATCATGGCCATAGAAGAGATCGTCCTTAAAGGCGGGATGCTTAATATAGATGGGTATTTGAGAGTCATCCAGCTCGGCCAATGTATTGGGATCTCTATAGTACAGCGGACGTATATAAACCGTAGCCAAGCTGGACTCCAGCAGGGCACCAAAAATGACGCTAACCAGGCACAGGGATACAACAAAAATGCGCTCCGAGTTGAAGGGCGGAAAACGTCCCACATTGACGCGCACCCAAACCACCCAAGTGTCGATGAAGATGCGCATGACAATGCAATAAAAACTGACCGTTTTCAGTTCAACCCCGGCGATGCCTTCAATCTGCAGGCCAAGATTTAGCTGCCTCAGGCAGAGCCAAATGAAGGCACAAAAGAAACCAACCAGAAGAAAACAGAGCCAGACATCGACATTAACGGCAAAGAGTGGCACAATGGACTGGGGTATACGCTGAGCCTTCTTCACATACAGACATAGGTCATCCATGTAGACGGCGGCACTGAACTGGATGTGTGTGGAGTGATAGTCCTTAACAAAGAAGCCCGAATAGATGATGTCCACCTCACGGCGATGGGCACGACCAATGCCGCCGCTGTACGAGCCATTGGACAAGCGGCCGCTGTAAAGGAATCGAAAGAGGGGGGATAGACGGGGTTATGAGTTTATCAGAATTATACTAGTTTCCGAATTCCGGAATAAGTAAAGCTAGTTATCAGTTCCTTGCTTCCATTTCCACTTTCGCAAAAAGATTTACGTATTAAAAATCGCAAAATGTTCGTCAAATTCAAACATTATTACCGATTCATCAAAAATCTGTGTTCGGAGTGGCCGAGACCACATGTCACGGAAGCTGTGGCTCATGATCTGAGAGCTGTAACTCATGAGCCGAGAGCTTTGTCTCCGAAGCCGTGAGCTCTGGCTCACGAGCCGAGAGCTGTAGCTTATGACCCGAGAGCTTTGTCTCAGAAGCCATAAGCTCTGGCTCACAAGCCGAGAGCTGGCTCACGAATTGAGAGCTATGGCGCACGGCACCTGAGCTGTGGCTCACGTCTCCCGAACTGTGGGTTTCAGCTCATAGCCGATTGCTGTTGCTCTCACCACAGAGCCGATTGGTATGGCTCACGTCTCTAGGCCCCTCAGCTTAGAGCTAAGAGCGGAGTGATATGAGCTGATCATCGAGAGCTGAAGAGCCGATTGCTGTGGCTCTCAGCTCAGAGCCGATTGCTGTGGCTCTCAGCTCAGAGCCGATTGCTGAGGCTTACGTCTCTCGACCTAGACTCCATAGCTAAGAGCCAATAGCGGTGTGATATGAGCTGACTCTCTAGAGCTGAAGAGCGAAGAGCCGATTGCTGTGGCTCACGTCTCTCGACCTAGGGCTCTCAGCTTAGAGACAAGAATGGAGTGATATGAGATGGAGCTGATCATCGAGATCTGAAGAGCCGATTGCTGTGGCTCTCAGCTTAGAGCCGATTGCTGTGGCTCTCAGCTTAGAGCCGATTGCTGTGGCTCTCAGCTCAGAGCCGATTGCTGTGGCTCTAAGCTCAGAGCCGATTGCTGTGGCTCACGTCTCTCGACTTAGGGCTCTCAGCTTAGAGCCAAGATCGGAGTGATATGAGCTGACTCTCAGAGCCGATTGCTGTGACTCTCAGCTCAGAGCCGATTGCTGTGACTTTCATCTCAGAGCCGATTTCTGTACCTCACGTCTCTCGACTTAGGACGCCCAGCTTAGAGCCAAGAGCGAAGTGATATGAGCGATATCGAACCCTGACGAAAATTTAAGATACATTGTTAAGCGAACCAAAAACATAAGACTTCATAAACTTTTTGAGCCCCTGGACCGAACTTTATGGACCGGCATTTCTTACACTCAAGACTTATAGCTCTGACATGGGCTTCTTTGTAATGTTTATATGAAGAAAGTTGTAATTAGGATAATGGTCCCAAATGTTTAGCTCTCTAAAGAAAATGTTTAAATCCAGCTGGTCACACTTTAATATTGATATTTCTGAAATTTTTCATGCCAATCCATGTATTTTGAACTTTTCTACCACTTAAACTTTCGAAAAAGTTTTGCGATTTTAAAAACGGTTTTCGGAGCCACAATTTTTGTCTGTACGAAACTATAACTCACCCAAAGAACTCATCATCCGGCCACAGATAGTTCTCTGTGTAGTTCAATTGCCTGGCGACTGCTGCGGCCAACTTCGAATCGGCACCACCTACTTTCAAAACCTTTTGTGTAGCTCCATCACCCACCACCGACGAATAGACCGAGTCAAAGGTGTACAGTCTTAGGGGATATCCATAAAGATTGCGATAGATACTTGCATAAACACCTGGCTTATCAACCGTTACCAGGCATTTCTTGAAGGGATTATAGAGTACCAGGTGTTCCTTAGACGACTGTTTAACATAGATGCGATTGTGGCCTTGCTGCAGCCATACCCTTTCCATAAATTGCAATAATTTTTCATCCTCATCTAAGGTAGTTTCAACCAGAGCCAATATATAGAAGCCATCGTGATAAATGAACTTGGCCAGAGCCTGGCTTAGCTGTTCCACATTAGCAAACATAGCAAAATGATGTCGCGCCGTGTCCAGCTTTGGTGTCAGCTCCTTGGCCAGGCTAATGCTTAGTGGGCAGTGGTTTTGCTTCAAAAGAAATTGCACCAAACTGTGATCCGTATCCTTAAAGCTGGTCAAATGCAACTGTAGGCCATCCTTCAGTTCACTTAGAATGGCAGCCATTAAGTTGCCACTGTCTCTACCACTACTGTTGTTATGGCCATGTCCCAGTGCTTGTCCCACAAGAGTCAGCATAATTAGCTGCAGAGCCGGCGGCATGGTGAACGTAACTGAACTGCTTGACCCTTGTCTTGAACTAAGATTGACCAGGACAAACAAAGACACCTGGTTGGCAGCGATTTGTTTGCTTAGTGTCAATGCTGCTGACAGTTGACCACACCACAACCCACAATTATTGGCCAATGTTTGGAGCTTGTGTTGACACGGCGTGCACATGTGTGGCCCTAACTGATATTCGTATTCCTTGCCTTCTGTTTTTTTTTTTTTTTACAGTAAACTCGCTGCAGGCCAACTTTGAGCAAATGGAACGCAAACGCAAGTTAATGCGCCTTCGATTTGCGGCCATGAAACGTCGACGGTTGGCTCGTCGTTTGCGACAGGAGAGCGATCAGGGGAACGATAGTGCGGCATCCTATGACACAGAGTCCATGGATGATGCGGCAGATGCTGACGGCAATGACAATGAATTGAACGAGGAGAGTCATGTGGTTGATGAGGTTACCACATCCACCATATCGATGACCTCCATGGAGGCACAACTATCGCAGGCGCCCAGCACTTCCAATTCCTTGCCGTTGGTCATGGAAACTGAGGCCAACAATAACAACAACAACAACAACAGTCAAATGGCCTCCAACAACAACCACAAGACCAGCAGCAGCAGCAATAACTTAACTCCAGATCTAGGCAATGCCGAGTCCTCAACCTCAACTATATCCTCCACATCCTCCTCAAGCCAACCCACTAATTAGTCGGGCAAGTCCTTAGATTGCATATACTGGAACTGAAGCCCGAAGAATACCATAGGTAAAACGTCGATACATATATGTCCTAGTGTTAGCAATAAAACAATGTTCTTAAGATAAATACTATGTTCATTTTAAGAAATCAGCTAAAAGCAGTTCAGCCCAACTTTAGACATAGAAACCAGCAAAATTCAAGTACGGCGACACAAGTGACGTAAGGCTCTTTCATTAAGTGTTGGTGCCCACCGCTGCCCTAATTCATTTGCTCAAAAAGTAAACAAAATCTTTAAGATTTTTATTTAAGCATAATTTTTTCCCATTTTGGTCAACTATACCCAAGTTTGTATAATACGTTCCCTTAGCTACAAATTTTAAAATTTACAATATTCTTGGTTCAAAAAAATCGCAAAAGTTTCCTCATTTCGTAAAAGAAAATTGAAATTTGATATACTATACTTAAGCTAAAAGCACCGAATTGTGGATTTCTTTTACAATAAGTAGACATATTTACGAATTTTTTGAAACTATTTCGAAAACCTTTTGTGGGTCTGTTGCTCTTCGGATTTATTTTCAACCTTCTTTTTGCTGATATCTCATGGAAATTCCCATGCCATATGAGATATCCGACAAATATAAGAGACCTGCAAGACCTATTCCGGCCATTCTTGTGTGCAGAGCTCGCAATTGGGTGTGAACACTTTTTTCAAATGCGATCAGCCTCAGAACAAAACAGAAACAAACGCAGCACAAACGCTCTCTCACTGAGCGAAACACTTATTCTCGCTCCTCCTCTGTTTTCGGTTGAGCAAAACAAACGAGTCGGTCTGCCGAAGACCACTGACAGAAACACTTTAGAGCAGCGATGTTCAAGAAGAGAGGCTCTCTGTAGCTCTCTGCCTCTCTCTGACACTCACTGAAGCATTACTTCGGCAAGCATTCCGCATGAATTGCCTAAAGTGTTCGGCCCCTGGGGGCTATGGGTGAACATCGCTGCTTTAGAGCGAGTGCTCATCAGAAAACTGTCTGCAAATGACCAGAACACAATAGGTGTCTGCGAAAGGTGTTTTTGTTTTGTGCATTTGGTAGGCTGTGTGTATGTACATATAAGTGTGTATGTACACGGGCACAACACAAAATCACTCATACATACGCAAAAAACACTTTGGCCCGACTATAACATACTCTGTACCAACGAAATTATATGCTCAGCATATATTTTGATGCTGCAGTAGCAGCTGAAAGCAGCGCTGCAGCAGCGAACAGTCTTTTGATCATAACTCGAAAACCGTTCATCCAATCTTCACCATTCCTTTGGCTGATCGATAAGTTATCCTTATTACTAAATATATCTAGAAGGAACAACCCACCTATCTTTAAAACTGTAGAAGATATGACGTTTTAAATTGCGGGGGCGGCAGGGGGCGTGGCCAAAATTGAAAATAAACTTGATCTGCCTGCAGACATAAGAAGCATGTGTGCCATACATGTCAAACCTCTATCTCTTACCATCTCTGAGATCTGTGCGTTCATACGGACAGACGGACGGACATGGCTATATCGACTCTGCTGTTTATGCTGATCAAGAATATATATACTTTATGGGGTCGGAGATGCTTTCTTCTGGATGTTACATACTTGTGCACAAACTTATTATACTCTATGTACCTTTGGTACAGAGCGAAACAACAGTTGAGCAACAGTTGAGAGGACAAAAAACACCGGAGTTATAAGCGAAACAACAGTTGAGCTGATAATTATTGGTCAGGACTAGAAAAGTGTTGCCTACATTTAGGATGACCGTTTTGTTACAAAAACCAGTTACATTCATCTTCAAAAATTCAAAAACCAAATGAACAGGGTATTTTGTGGTCGGGAAACTCGACTGCAGCGCCCTTACTTGTTCTAACTAATTTGAAGGACATTTCCACTGAAAACATACAAGTTTTTCTCACCAAGACTACTTTTCTGACTCTACTTTTATGTGACAGCTTTACTATGTCTGATTTCGACCAAAATATTTGGAACCATGGGAAAGCATAGCAAACTAGCCTACTTTAAAGAGGTTTACATTGAAAACAAAAAAGTTTTTTATCTAACCTTACTTTTCTGTGGCAGCTACACTATATAGATGTTCGATTTCGACCGAACTTGGCAGAATCATGGAGAAGCATTGAAAAATAGTAAATACGGAGTTTGGAGACGATTGCATTAAAAATAAAAAAGTTTTTCTCACTAAAACTAGTTGGTCGATCGATCGTTCCTATGGCAGCTATATGTTATAGTCATCCTATCTGGCCGGTTTCGATAAATGTGCAGCGTATTTATACCAAAAGAAATCGGACAGACGGACAAGGCCAAATCAACTCAGCTCGTCCTGCTGATCAAGAATATATATACTTTACTTTGCGTTACAAAAATCTGGAAGATTTCCATATACAAAGGTATTAAAGTATAAATTTAGCAAAGCATTCTTTTGGGCAGGTTTTTTGGTGTTTTGTTTTGTTTGTTTAAGGGGCAAAGCTTCCAAGTGACACACCTGATTTGGCGGAGTGCGAGCCGATCCTTCTTCTGCTGTGACCCCATGATCTCGTTTGCCCAATAGACTTCTCGTGTAAGTCTTTCCACTAGAGCTTCAGCATCATTTACACTTCTAGAAATATTTTGTCTGTTCCAAGGTTTTGAATAATTATAAAAACAAGAGGTCTCTTAAGATGTATCTGTAGCTTTGGGAATACAGTTCTGGGATCAGTTAGAAGTCTTCCTAAGAATAGATTATGTATAAATGCGCCTCTTTTGTAAGTTGTCTTACTGGTGTAACTAAAAACTGGTTATAAATATGTGCCCCACTGGATTGGTATTCATCTCTGTGAAACTGAACGTTCTTCAACTAATTTGTAAACTAGATTAAGCCAATTCCTCAATTACTTGTTTATTTATTAATATTATAATTGATAGCTATAAACTGTGAAACTTTTTTGTGTTTTTAATGTCTACAATAATTTATAATCATAGGTGTGTAATACGATGCTGCGACTGTTGTAAATAAAAACCAACAGATTGGCCTGTGCGTGAGATAAACTTTTTACTTAAATGCAAAAACTAAACATAAAGGAGAGAACATTAACTAAGCAGCTTCAGGACTGTTGAATTGGATGCACTTAACTATAAATAAGGTAAATAATTTACACGAAAGCTGGGAAAGAGTCCTCGGTACTCAGCAAGTAGCCTCTGAATTCATGTCACTGGGTCTAAACGGCAGCTGCATTTCCTTGCAACAATCTATGACAAATCGCTCCAGTTTGCAGCCAGCCCTGAAAGTATAGCAAATCAATTATTTGTTCACCACTTCATCTCTGCTTCTCTGTCCACTCACTCGTAAATCTCATTGCCCTCCTCGTTGTAGAGATCGCAGTTACGAAACACCAACTGTATATCGCTGAGCAGCTCCTCATTCAGCTGATAGGCACCCATGTTCAGCTTCGACTTGACTTTGGCCAAATCCATGGGTGTTTTGATTATCTGATGATAGTCGGGCACCTCCGATGTCAACACTGGCCTCAGAAATGGCCACGACTCCTTTTGTTTCATTATCTGTTCCAGCAGATCGTATAAAGCAGAACTATTGAGTGGCAAATTATCATTTGTTCGGCGTCCGCTGCGACGATTGTTGTTGTTATTATTGTTGCTAGTGCTATTATTGTTGTTATTATTGCTGTTGCCGGTACTTTGACGGGCTGATTTGTCAAGCGAAATACGCAGAGAGTTGCGAGAGGAGCGTGAACGTTTTGATTGCGATTTATCCTGATCCTCATCCTCCTCATCGTTGTCATTGGCTGAGGGATGGAAAAGAATATGTTTATTAAATTTGTGAAATCGTTTGGTTTTTGTTACAATAAAGTTAGGGAATGGCGGGAAGATGCATCTTCGATGCCCTAGACGCCATTTGGAACATACCTCCCGGCTTTCACTTTACCTAGATAACTCTTAGCTTGGCGCTTCAAACATGGTTTGTCCAAATAAGCATGGATATTTTCTAGCATTTTCGATTTTGGTTTAAAACTTGATTCAGAAGTTCAACCTTTTCCCCCCTTCACAATGGGCCAAAGGGCCTCTGCCGAGCAGCCTATATAACCTATCCTAATCTAAGAAACTACACAAACTGTAGGTCTCGAAGAAGATGGACTATAACATTAAACTTTCCTGGCGATGGTGGGAGCGCTTCCTGCGAAACCATCAGGATAACAGAAGAAGTTGCTACAGGTCAAATTTATTCAAGTCTATCAATTTTCTTGAACCGAACCCATATTTTAGGTTAGCAACAGGTTCAGGTTCAGCTTTTATACCTAACGAGGTTCGGTTCAAAGTAATCTAAAAGGGGTTGGGTTCAATACCGGCTTACAGCCCTGGTTAAAACCCACCTTTAACCATTCAAACCAGGACCGCTTAACCCTAGGCCTTACGATGAGTTCGAACCTTACTCATAGTTTCAGGGGATTACATACCTTCCCTCAGCTGTTCTGCAAATCTATTCCTACCCAACAAAAAAATTATATAATTTTCGGATCCCAATCTATCCCCAATCTACTGTTTCCTTTAGTTTCTTCTCCACTTACCAGAATTTTGTCGTTTACGTGGGCGTGGTTGAGACTCTGTGGTTTTGCATTTCTTGCAGATGAAATCTGTGCGTGGCTGACGTTTCAATTGGGCACATTCCAGATGATAATGCTGGCTGCAGCGTACACACTGAATCTCGCTGCCATCATAGAAACACACTTGGCAAACAGTTTCTTCCTCGCTGCATGGAAAGTGGGTTGAAAAAAAGAGTGAGATAGACTTCAGTCTTTTGAAAAAAAAAAAAAAACTAAAGTAAACTTACGTCTCGTCGTCGGAGGTGTGGTCGGCTTCTTCTTTCGCTTCCACGGAGCTATCATGTCCATTCTCACTGGACTTCAAGTCCTCATCCTCCTCCTCTTCGGATTCATTGACAATTTGCTCAATTTCTTTGGACTTGAGTCGCCTGTTGCTGCGACGTCCGTTGGCAGGGCGAGCTTTTGTTTTGGCTTTGGTCTTGGTCCATGATATGTCGGAGGCATCACTCTGAACAGCTAAATCTGAATCCGAATCATCTTTCTCCTGTTCCTCTTCTTCGGCTTCTTCTTCCTCGGACGCCTCTTCCTTATCCTCCTCATCTAGAATAAACTTTTTCTTTTGGGCTCTTCGCTTCTTCTTCTGTTTCTCATCGTTATCCGGGTTCTTCAGACCCAGCTGCTTGACACAGGTGTGACAATACCAATTACCCTTGGGCACTGTCTGCATCTTGGGCTTCATGCAGTACATGTGCGTACCTCCGTTGCACTCATCGCACAGCAGCAACTTGTCCGGATCGTGGGCACGCAAACAGACCTTGCACTGTGACTTGTTTGTGGAACGCCTCCAATTGATGCAGTCGTGCAGCAAGTTGAGATGCAGAAAGACCTGGGCATAGCTGGTGCTCTCCATGAGGGAGATCTCCCATTGATGCAGGCGAGCCTCGCAGACCAGTTTGAGCGCCTCCTGCTTGGCATCCTTGTTGGGTTTGGCCACACCAAACGGCTCCTTGAAAAATCGTCTGACTATGGCCTGTTCCACTTGAAGCAGAGCGCTGGCCATGTTACGCACTTGAAGCAGCAGCGATTCCGATTCCATCAGAGGTACTTCATCATCGGCGCTGTCTTCGGATTCGATTTCCAGGGTAGGACCCAGATACACACCCGGATCTCGGTATGCTGATTTCACAAATTTACCCACAAGGCCAGACTCTTTCTCGTCATTTGGGTTGTCCCCGCCATCCTCAACCGATTCGTTATCCGAGCCGGCTGCTGAGGCCGGTTCACCTTCATATTTGCCCCCCGGACCAAACTGAATCTTCGCCTGGGCCTCGTATCGACCCTCAAGCAAATCCTGTCGCCACTTTTTCATATCCTTCACATTCAGCCGACCCAGGTCTCCCGTGTAGATGTCGCTCTCGAACTTCAAAATGCGCTCCAACAGATGCAAATACATCACATCATTGAGATCTGTGCCGACAGGTTGGCCAAAGTTGGCCTCGGCATATTTACGCTGCGTATCCGACTGCATGGAGCTGATGAAACTACGGCGACTCTGATCGCCTTCCAGGGTGAGCAAGTCTGCGGGACAATTCTTCACATGCTCCTGTATCAAAGCCCGCAGGGGAACAAGCTGGTCCAGCAGTTCAGATTCACGTAAGCCCAGTGGATTCAGGGCGTTGATGAGCTGATCAATTTCCTCCGGCTTGTAGAGGTAGGACCAGCGTGCACGTTGTCCATTTCGTTCGTCGTGGACCACGCAATTGCAACGATCACCACTGCACATGAAAAGCTGTTGCTGGGTGGGTTCATTGCTTTCCGACACATCCATGGGTTCGGCATGACCGTTCGAGAGATGCTCCTGATTCTCCTTGTTCTCCAGCGACTGCTTGTCATCTGCACGACGCGACTTTTTGGCCTCATCCCCATAGACTTTCAAGAAATGCATGCGCAACTCTTTGCGTGTCTTGGGCAGCAAAGCCTGATTTCGTATCTCTGCCTGGGATTTGTTCAAAGGCGGCTGTTCCAAGCACTCCATGCGGTCCGGCAAATGCTCCACAAATATGCCCGGCATGGACTCTAGCACATAGTACTTGCGATAGCAGCGATCCATACCCAAGTAGACCAGAAAGTTGAAGAACTGTAAGTTGAGCTGGCCCAGCTGCTTCTCATGCTTACGCTGTGAGTAGTCGGATTTGGCCAGAAGCTCGGCTATTTGCTTGTTTAGTTTCTCGCCCAAGGCCTTCTTCTTGTCCTCGTCATCCTTCAGTTCATCCGTCAGGCACTGTTCCTCATAGTCGCTGGTCAGCTTACGCTTGGACACCTCTACGGCGGCCAGGCGACGGTGTTCCTCCCTGATAAGCAAGCGTACCTCTTTCTTGGCCTGTGCCATCTTCTCCATACGTTCCTCAATGACGCTAATGGTGCCCGAATAGGTCAGTATCTGCGACATCAGACACTGTATGACTCTGAGGATGTCCCTAAATCCTAGCTGGTATATGGGATAGCTCTTGAGGGCACGCAATATATGTGAATGCTGCAGTCTCAACTCCAGACCGGGATCTTCGCGTGCAGAGTAACCGTTGCGGTACATAATGCGCCATTTCTCCACATAGTCCTTGACCACCGCACCCGATCCTAGCAGATGCAGGCGCAGCACTTCGCTCAGAGTCGTAGCATCCAGTGGCAGTTCATTGATCTTGAAGTTGAAATGACGATTGGCATAGAAATGAGCCCGAGAGGCATTGTACATGCTCATTTCAGGATCCTTAGTGACATGACCATGTCCCTTCAAATATACAGTGGTGCACTCCTCCTCCTCCTCCTTCTGCAGATCAAACACGGTGCCCAACAGCACCAGCAAAATGTCCGAAAGTGGACCAGCCACCTCGCGTGCACTGAGCGCTCTGCTGGTTTCATAGAAACTCAGATTATGTCGGAACACCTCCACCCCAGACAGCAGTCCCACATAGGTATGCATGAACTCGCGCAGCATGAAGGCATCGCCGAGCAGCTTTTCCGGCAAAAATGTCACCACTGGATGATAGACTGGCAACAGCCGCTGATCACTACGCTCCAGATCCTCCGTCTTTTGCAGCAGATAATCACAGCCGGCCTCCACTCGCCTCATCAGCTGATGTTTCTTCTCCGCCTTCTGACGTTCCATGTCCGCCAATTTGGCCTGTTTTTCCAGTCGCGCTCGCTCCATTTGGTCAGCCAGTGTTTTCGCCTTGGCCGCCTTGTTGGCCACCGATTGCTCCTGCTTGAGTATGTATTTATTGAGAGTGGACTGCTTCTTTGTGTCACTACCATCGGGACGCTTAATCTTGGCCGGAGTGTATCGTGGCATTAGGCCAATGAAAATGCTGCCAAATGTAATTCCCTTGTCCGTCACATATTGCTTATAGGCCTCGGGTTTGGGTCTCAGCAGACCGTCCACGCGGCTGACATGATTCTTGATGAACATGGCCAGGTTGGTTAAGTTGAATTCCACACGCGGTCGACGAATTTGATCAAAGGGCACTGTAATCTCTGTGCCGGCATCACCATTTACAGCACGTAGACGATAGACCAGACCCTCGGTGTCCTCGTAAATGTCATTATCTGGTTCTGGCATCTTTTTGCCAGGCTTGATGCCCACCACCTCGAACAGATTGCTTTTCTTGTGTCCCAGGACGGTCACCTTCTCGTTGAAAAAGTAACGCTGTCGCAGAAATTTGGCCACAATCAGATTGAGGGTCTTCACCACAGATTGGCGGGCATGCTCGACCACCAGGAGTACTGGTGCTCGCAGGCTATGTTTGAACTGTTCCATTTTTTTGCGGGCAGTGCGTTCACTTTTTAAGGCCTCCTCGTAGGTAAGATTTTCACGTCCGGTGGCCTCACACTGCCAAACCGTTGAGTTGATGACCATAACATGTCGAAAGTAGTCTCTGTTGGGGAGATAAGAGATGCATTAGTGGAACAGGATCATAAAATCATAGCGGATTAAGCTTATAAGAAGTGACCCTGCCTGTCCCTATCTACTACTAAGTGGAGGAAATTGCCTGAAAGAGCTCGAATGGTGGGGGTCGTAGAAAACTCTGTACTAAAAAGCTAGAAGTACATTCGATGTTAAGTGACAGGAACAATGCAGGCTACTAGATTATAAGTAGAAAATGAGAATCGTAGGCATCAAATATAATTGAACTTGAAATGTCATTTTCAAATCTCTCAACTTTTGTCATCCAATCAAGTAGCCCAGCATTTTGGTGACTCTTCAGATATAAAGAAAATGAAATTTAGTTCGAAATGAAAGCGAAAATCAATGGAGATTCTTGGGCTTCAGGCAAAGTTTTGTTTTTATTCGATTTATTTGAACAACGGTTTGTACGAATAGTATGTAAAATAATTTGTAATGTGGACTGGACCTTATCGTCCGTATGTTTTTGACGACTTAGGGCCGATTTCTCTGATTTTGCTCTGTTATTTGTAGGTTTATGTAGCAGATAAGAAAACGGCCTTAAAAGGAAGCATCTCCGACCACATTTAGTGTATATATTCTTGATCAGCACTACTAGCTGAGTTGATTTAGCCGTATCCATCCGTCTGTTATTATGCTATCTCAGTTTGAAAGCTATCTTCACCAAACTGTAGACGAAGCCTTTTAGTACAAATACGCTGCACATTTGTCGGAACCGGCCGGATCGAATGATTATATCATATAGCAGTCATAGAAACAATTGATCGATAAGCTAGTTCTAGTGAGAAAAACTTTTTGGTTTTGAATGAAAACTCCTCCAAAACCTTGTATTTCTTAGTTTGCTATGCTTTCCCATTAAATTACCAAGTTTGGTCGAAATCGGATATTTAAATAATATAGCCGTCAAGGAAAAGTAGAGTCTGAAAAGCAGTCTCAGGCAAAAAAAAACATTTTTGATTTCCATGGAAATGTTCTTAAAATTGTCATATATTTGTTTTTTATGCTTTGACACAATTCTACAAAGTTTTGTCCAAATCGGATGACTATGGCATATAGCTGCAATACGAATGGTCGGTCGAAAAATAAGTTCTATTGAGACCCACTTTTTTGTTTTAAAAGTAATTAACCCCAATTTTCTTACAAGTTCGTTTGTTAGGCTTGGTCGAAATCGGACTTCTATATAGTTTACCTCCCATAGAAAAGTAAGGTCCGAAAGGAGTCTTAGTTCAAAAAACGTACTGCCAGGGTATACAAACTTCGGCTAAGGATTGGTCGAAATCGATCTTCTATATAGTATACCTCCTATAGAAAAGCAAGGTTCAAAAAGTTGTCTTAGTTACAAAATCCTCTTGCAAGGATACACAAACTTCGGCCGAGCCGAAGTTAACTTAATATTTGGATTTTGACCAAACTTGTTTCTATATCTATTTCAATTAAGGCGAAAGTTTAGCATCCTGGGATTTTGAAACCTATTTTTTGGGGCTAGTCTAATGTGCTCAAAACCAACCAGATAACAGATGAAATCGTCAAATTGTATAATGTCTATCATTTTTGCTGAACCGAACCGAAATTGTATGTTCGGAACAGGTTCGGATTCGGCTTTAATTTCTAAAGAGGTTCGGTTGACAGTGAAACAAAAGTCGGTATTCCGGGCTCGAACCGGTTCGGTTCAAAACTTGTTTCGGTTTTGGTAAATGCTTCCACTTTGTAAAACCGATTTTCTTGTTCGGCTAATAATTGTAAAAATTTCCATTAGTCTACTTTCTGTCTTTTATGCAACATTTTATATCATATTTTAAATACTTGCTAATTATATAGTCTTCAATGGGTATTTCTTTAAGTCTCATTAACACAAGTTTGGTAACGTTAAAAATGAGTAAAAAAAAAAAAAAATTGAGAATATTTTATTTAAAATAATTTCCTACTTTCGACCTTTCCACATACATAATCCCATGTATTCTGAAAGTGGCTTCCGACCCAACAACGACTCTGTTCCCAAACAATTTCATCTGATTTTTGATCAGAATCAATTCATAGAACACATGAAATTATTATGTTATTTGTTTCAATTAATTTATTTTTAAGCGCCCTTGTCCCACTGTGCCGAGGCAGCTGTGAGTTTGTTAGCGCGCGCTTTCCGCTTGCCCAACAACAAAAACAACGCGTACACACACACACACATACAAACACTTCAGTTGGGTTGATGGGAAAGCATGCGTTCCCCGCGTCGCTTTGTTGTATACTTTAGCACTGTCTCCGCTTTGCTAGCAGCAGAGCATTTGGCTCAAGAGGCCTAGGCCCTTGCTTTGGCGCAACTTAAGCCGGAGAAGAACACTTACTCATATTCGCGAAAGATGCGCTTGGTGATGTAGCAGCAGAAGACAAAGTCGTTATCGTAGAACGCATCACTTTTGCCATCCTTTTGGTTCAGGTCGAAACCCTCGCGCTTGCAAATCGGCATATTTGGCTGATTTGTTTTATTTATATCGTATTCTAGTTAAAACGGAACTATCTTCAATGTTGGCTCACGGTGCGGAGTCTCAAGAGTCGCAAAAGGCGCTCAAGCTGTAAGTTTTTTTTTTTTTGCAAGGCGGTCGAATGCAAAACGGTTTTTATGATGTTTTGCGCGTTGACTATCAACGCGCGTTCATCAACACTCGACAGGTAACAACAAACACTAACTTTCTCTGCTATTTGCAAATATTTTCAGCAGCAAATACACTTTTAACTGGCTTAATCTTTCCGCGATTAAAGTTTTTTCACGCGCCTGGCAAATTATGCCAATGTTCTTGGTGGCTATGGCTTTGGCAATGTAAGTGGAGGTGGTATTCGATATCGATAGTTATTCGGGCGTCTCTAGGCCGATAGTTTGCCGCCTTGGTGCCAGTGTGACCGTGACTTGATGTTGGTATTTAAATACTAAACCGCACAGTGTGTATGTTTATTATGTAAATATATTTATGATATTAGTGGTACTCCTGAAAGTAATTTAGATTTCGCGAAAGCAAATATAAATAACTCGACGGTACGAGCGCGGAATCAAACAGAGGTGTGAACCTAAAACACAATTAAGTATAATATAATAATAAATATATTTTTGTTACACTTCATGGCCAATTCCGAGTCGTTAACATCTTCCGTCTACCGTCAAAAATGGTAGGTTAGGTTACGGTTTCGGTTTGATTCGGTTATACCGGGTAAAAAAAACAGCTATTTTCGGGAAGAGCTTAAAATTATTTGAGTAGGCTGGTACTATGAATCTACACATATCCAACCGTCGGGCTAAGCCACTTCAAAAATGGTTTAGGTCGACACCTTTGAGTTAGAAAAATGATCCGAAGGTTTATAATAAAGTGTTAAACAGCTTACCAATCTCAGAACATTTCCCGGAAACTGATATTGTTGATATATTCATATGATATTAAGTCAGGCTCTAACGACTTTCCTAATTGTCAAAATTATTTTATAGCCCCAATCAATGTTGGTATTTTCAAGTATTTAGTATTCTTACGCTTTTCGCGTGCGGCCACACTGTAAGCCTCTGCCAACTGCATAGCAGAAGAAAGAACAAGCAAGAGGAAAAAAAAGTTTGCGGAAAAGGAAAAGTGCAACCAATAAAAATATTTAATTGCGGTGCATTTATGTGCAATGTGTTTTAAGAAATATGAAAACCAAACAATGGTCTGCTGCTGCGTATGACAAGCGTTAGGTGAGAGGGGGGGCTCAAACCAGAAGCGAGGCATTTTGATATTCTTCCTCTTCTTGTGTTCGCACACACAAAAGCAACAACAGCAACGAATAGTTTTTTTGTGGCCAAAAACTGTACTGCATATTAACAGTTATAATGGCTGGCGACGATTCAAACAAATCAAAATAAAGCTAAATTAAATTTGTAATAATTTCTATGTATGTGCTAGTAAGTGTGCCGTTTCCAACAGTGTATTTCTGGAAAAATTACTAAAGAAAAACGCGCCAACAACGAGACGGTAATCACGCGCCCGCTCCACCCCCGCCCCTTGACTTCCAGCGGGAGAGAGAAAGAGAGTCATCTCTTAATTTTGTTGGTCATATAAATGATCATGGTACGGCGACGCGCTCGCCCCGCCAAGGAGCTACCAATGTCCGCGGATAATGTCCAGCTGGTTGCCGAGGAGCAGGCAGAGGCTTCGCTCTCTCTGAATGCAGCTGCGGCCGTGGCTGGGTCCAATTTGCTGGAGGATCAATATTTTGCCAGCCCCAAGCGAAAAGACTGCCGCCTTGAAAAGACAACTACTACAACAGCAGCAGCTGCAGATCGTTCGGCTGGTCGCACAATTGGTGAGTTTTTTGACCTGAATTTTGAGGTTAGCTTCTGCTCCAACCAACTGCCCATTGCCTTTGCAGGCGTGCCGCTGGCCACACGTTCGCAAACACGCACCATAGAGAACTTCTTCAAAGCGAATGCTGCCGCTAGGAAAGTCAATCAAGTTAACTCAGATTCTCAAACGGAACCAATTGAAGAGCATAAGACAATACCAACAACAACACCAATAGCATCCACAGCCACAGAACTTGCCTTAGTCGAAGAAGATGATTTGGTGGTGGAGCTACTGTATGAAGACCATTGCTTTCCATCTTCAAGCAACTCCTCGCCAGCTTATCAGCACGATGAGGAGGTGGTGGAGGAGGAGGAGGAGGATGTAGTGGCGGTGGATGAAATCAAACACATCGACTTCCAGACACATCGCTCCTCAGCGTTGCGTGACAGCCACAGCTCCACCCACAGCAGTAGCAGCAGCGCCGCCACCGACAATATCTTCCTACAGGAACCCGTGCTCACACTCGACATTGATCGCACACCCACCAAAGCCTCCAGCATCAAAATCAACAAGAGCTTCGAACTGGCCACCGCCGTCTTCTCATCGCCGCCTTCTGTTCTTAATGCCTGCATGCTTAATGGACGCTTCAATCAGATTGTCACACTCAGTGGGCCGGGACAGGCACCGCTCAATGGCTTTGAGCTAGCGGACCAAAATGACAGTAGTTCCTGTGACAGCGGCGTGGCCTGCAGCTTAAACACGCTAAACGGGGAGTCCCCGGCTGCCGGGTCGACTGGGCGTCGACGCAAGCCAGCCACACCGCATCGCATCGTCTGCCCCTCGCCCATCAAGACTCTGCCACGAGAGTCGGGTGCTGTTGGCGGTACACGCAAGGCCTCTGCCATTATCAAAGCAGGTGGAGATCCCTTGTCACCCAGAAAATCGCCACGTAAGCTGCCTGCCACCACAGCGGCAGTAGCCGCTTGCAAATCGCGACGTAGACTGAATCAGCCAAAACCACAAGCGCCTTACCAGCCGCCAAACACACAGCCAAACCAGGATTTGATCGTTGTCATTGATGACGACGAAGATGATGAGTTGGAGGACGAGGACGATATGGGGGCTTTAATTAAGGCCGCCGAGGAGCTGGAGAATCTGAATAAATTACCCACAGTCAACACAGCAATGCTCAAGCCTGCACCAGCTAAACCCAAGCCCCTCAAGGGGGCCAGGGCCAAGACCACAGCCAAGTCCCAAGCGTTGCCGCTGGCCGCCACCAATGGCAATCGCGAGATGACCGAGTTCTTTCCTGTGCGGCGCAGTGTGCGCAAGACCAAGACCGCTGTCAAAGAGGAATGGATGCGTAATCTCGAACAGGCGGTGCTCGAGGAGCGTTGCGAGGGTCTCGCTGTGCGCCATTTCATGGGCAAGGGACGTGGCGTGGTGGCCGATCGCCACTTCAAACGCAACGAATTCGTTGTGGAGTATGTGGGCGATCTCATCTCCATTGGCGAGGCAGGCGACCGCGAGCGACGCTATGCCCTGGACGAGAATGCGGGCTGTTATATGTACTATTTCAAGCACAAAACCCAGCAGTATTGCATCGATGCCACCGTCGATACCGGCAAGCTGGGCCGCCTCATCAATCACTCGCGCACGGGCAACTTAATGACCAAAGTGGTGGTAATCAAGCAGCGGCCGCATTTGGTCCTGCTGGCCAAAGATGATATAGAGCCGGGCGAAGAGTTGACCTATGACTATGGTGATCGCTCCAAGGAGTCGCTGCTGCATCATCCCTGGCTGGCCTTCTGAGGTCTGGCCCCCAACAACTGCCCAACATGAACAAGCAAACTGTTAGTGCAAAATATCACACCCATTCACACACACCACCAACACACACACACACACACGACTCGCGTATATATTTTTTTTATTTGGATTAAGAATTGAAAACTGTTGACCATTTAGATGAAAGCGAAATGAAGATTATTAGAGAGAGAATAATGATCATGATGAAGTCGAATACGACGACATTCACTATTTATACATATTTACATAATATTATGGATATTTATATTAGATACATGTGTAATTTGCTAATTATTATATACCATTTACTGCCATACCCCGTGCACCTCGCCACTCCCCAAACAAACGAAAAAGAAAAGCAAAAACATTTTCGACAAGACTAGTGAGTAACTGACACCTGCATACCACGATAATCTCTCTTTTTAACAAGTTTTTAAGCTAATTTCAATACTAAAGGCAACATTTGGAGTGTTCACTGTTGAAAGAGGAAACCAATTACCTACATTTGTCCTCCCCCACCCCAAGTAGGCTGGCTACAAACTATGAACCTAATGAGAGATCGTTTTATACTGAAACAGCATTGCCGTTTTGCAATGAATCAAGACTCTTTGAACTTTGGTATTTACAGAGTTCTCTACTTTTAAATTAGTAGCATTTAAATTGTAAGTTTTTAGCTAAATTTTAATTTTGATATTAAAAGAAAATCACATATTCATTGTAGAAAAAACTAACTTGAATAGTTTAGCCTGCCGTGAGTTAGTAATACAAACTCTATGCTGCTGAAGACTGGTCCTAGATTTGAGCTATTACTTCAATGTGCGTTTACATTTTCCCTTTCAATGCTTCTGTTTATTCAACCATTGAAAATGGCAAAATACAAGCAAAAATTAGGCATAAAAATATTGATTTGCATGATTTTCGAGACTAGATAAAGCTTTCTACTCAGACAAGCTAAACCGATTCAACTGCTTAGAGAACAAGAAAAGATATTACAAATTACCATTGGATGATTTCCCGTATTTGAACTGGATATGTCTTTAAAATTCTTTAAAACAACCAACGGAGCTGGAAATCATCCAAAGTATATGATAAATGATCATCCTTTGGATGATGTTCAGCACCGTTGGGTAATTAAAAGGATGTATTTATGTATTTAATACATATTGAATCCAAATGGATCTCTTTTGGATACAAAAAACGGTTGCTAAAACTGCCAACTGTTTTTTTTTTAGCTGAGAACTGGCCCTCTCAGACAAACTAAATGCTTTCGCTCATACATAGCGTACAAATTGTGGCGCCGCTACCTTGACTGTTTAAACAGCTGTTTGAGTTTAGCTGAGTTTTCCGACACCCACCCAAGCTAAAGGGATTCAAAAAACGACCGAAAACCGTCTAGCACAATTTAAGCCAGGCATGGGCACAGCCCAGCCCGATTGTCCCTTGCTGCCCGCACCGTTATTTCACTCAACACACAACGCAATTCGGTTACCGTTGCTCGTCTCGGCTCGACCACAGTTGACAACAGCAGCGCTGCCCACCCCTGATTTAAGCCTGAATTTTTGTCGCCACAGATAAACCAAATAATACTGCATTTTCACTTTCATTAGTTATAAATCAATATACAGTAAAAAAACACAATGCAGTGTGACCGTTTGTGGTATTTATACCCGTTACTCGTAGAGTATACTAAAGTCGTGCAAATGTATGTAACAGGCAGAATGAAGCATCTCCGACCCCATAAAGTATATATATTCTTGATCAGCATCAACAGCCGAGTCGATATAGCCTTATCCTTTTGTATGCACACCTAGATCTCTGAGACTAGAAGAGCTCGAGCAACCAAATGTTGTATGAAGACGGTATTTGTCTGTACGACCAAGTTTATTTCAAATTTTTACCAATGAAAAATGTAGAATAACTCCAACAATATTGAAGATTTCATGCACATATTTTGCAGGGTAGTGTATGTGCCCAATATCTACAATCTTTGAAATTTTCTAAAAGATCGGATAATAAATGGCAGAGTTGTGTAAAACGTTGCATACTTTTCCGAGCCGCTGATTGCCAATATAATGTCAAAATGTTCACGTTAATGTTAATGCTCTGTTAATTAACGCAGGTAAAGGCCTTTACACAATTATCGAAGTCGGGCAGTGCCGACTTTAACTTACTCTCTCGACTTCTGTACTTGTTGGGTTGCTCCCAAACTCACATATGCTGCCCACCACTGCTTTAAAATATTGAACATTCGGTCAGACAAAGCTTTTTAAAATGTTAGAGATGTGTTCTAAATACTTAAGAACAGCTATGTTCATCCATAGCCCCCAGGGGCCGAACACTTAAGGCAATTCATGCCGAATGCTTACCGATGTAATGCTTCAGTGAGTGTCAGAGAGAGACAGAGAGCCTCTCTTGAACATCGCTGCTTAAGAAGGTAGCAGCACTTCCTCTCTCACAGATGCTTACACATATTAAGAAGAAGCAGAACACGGAAAAATTCGGCCGCGGAAGTGCGTCGCTCACAACTGACGTTTAAGCATTCATCGAAGAGGGCGAGAGAGAAAGCGCTACTACCTTGTTAAGTATACCCTGATCTAAAGTGTCTTTATCTCTAACTATTACTCCCATATTTGAAATATAATGATTTCGAAACTGAATTCGTAGAGAACATTAGAATAGTCGTTGTTTTCGCTTTAAAAGCCTTGCTAATTGCAGATTAATTAAGGCAAAGAAACTGAATAATGAGAATTTTATTAGCGGCTTTCCAAGAAATTCAATCGGATGAAAGGCATATTATGATGTCGGATAAAACATGTTTGAAAATAGTTGTCATCTACATAAATCCGGCATCAATAAGTACTTATCGTGGGGAACAGATATAAATTTCTCAAAAATTTTGCAACGGACCGAACCAAGTGGGGATTTGTTGTGGTCTTTGGTTGGGTTTATGGAACGGTAATCTCAATATACTCTTGCACATCTTCAGCTTGAACAAAGTTTACTCAGGAGATTGTATTCCTAAACTCTATTAAATGTTTGTAAGAATATATGATATATCTCTGCTCTGATCTATTCATGCCCTTAAGGCAAACAATCCAATCGAATAATAGACTAATTTCAAAGTGAAATCTTTTTGGACAAAGGCCGAATTTAAGGTTTTTATAAAGATTATAAAACTATTCGAATGTTTTCCAGGGATGCTAAAACGAAACAGCCCTTCATAAAATATAAAAATAATAAAGAGTAAACCTCTAAACCGAACCAAAACCGCACTGAAACAACGGCTTAACATGTGTGTGAACCATTGAACCGAAGCAGTCCTGATTTCCGAGCGGTTTGCATACCTTGGCGTATCGGCACACGGCTCCATCTCGACGCACACACACTCTAAATGGAGAGATCCTTTTGCTTGCGATACGCCGATGCTCTCTAAAAAGTGTTGTGTTTTCTGCTGTTGTTTCAATCTAAAATTGCATGCCCACCGCTGATTTAAATGATTTTTTTTTAAGTTTTTGTAAAATCTTTCTGCTTAGATTAACTTTCATAGATAAACTAGGGGAAAATTGGTTTCCGATTTCCGTTTCCGTTGCCCACCGCTGATTTAAATGATTTTTTGTAAGCTTTTTGCTTGGATCAACTTTCATAGATAAAAAAGGGGGAAATAGGAAACTTTGAAGCCCTTGCGGGATCCTCTCAATTTCTAGATTTCCGTTTCCGTTGCCCACCGCTGATTTAAATGATTTTTTGTAAAAGCATTCTGCTTGGATCAACTTTCATAGATAAAATAGGGGGAAATTGGAAACTTTGAAGCCCCAGCGGGATCCTCTCAATTTCTCGATATCCGTTTCCGTTGCCCACCGCTGATTTAAATGATTTTTTGCAAGTTTTTTTAAAAGCTTTCTGCTTACATTAATAGATAAACTATTGGGAAACTGTAAGCTTTGAAGCCTCCGCGGTACCCTCTCAAATCTGACTTCAGTTCTCTATAAAATATACTTTTTTTCCGACTTTTTTAAAGTTGTGTGGAAAATAGTTTAACCTAATTGTACAAAACTTATAAAGAAAATATATTGAATGTGTTTTGTAGTTTTGAAAAACCCTATAGACAGTCTTGGCGGAGGTTTTTGACAAGTGAACACCCAAATATTGCCAGTTTAAACAGCTCTTTATCCTACCCACACACACACACAACCCACACTCCCACACAAGCCGGTTTCAATCCTACTCACATCCTAGATCAATTCTACTGATTACTATCTATAAGTATATATATATATATGCTATATAAGCTTTGCTGCTGCTACTTGATGAACGCATCCCCGTCCCCGCCCACCACACAGCGTCGTGTTTTCAATTTGTATTTGATGAACTTTGTTTTGAATTTTAACTCCAATATAAGAAAGTTGTTTGTTTGTTCTCCAACTATATTTTATTTTATTTTATTTTAATCTGCGCATATGTTTTTTTTTTTTTTTTTGTGTAATTAATTATACAGTAAACACATTTATAATTATTTCTAATGCAAAGTTAATTCATTTTTATTATAAACCAAGCAGCGACCATTTTTATTTTATGGTTATCTCCCAAAAATAGCAAAATGAAACAAAAAAAAATAAGAAAAAAACCGAGAAACGATCATTATCGTAATGCACATATAATTTACAGTTAAGTCCTACATCTACAGCAAACATTTAGTTTTAGTTAATAAATACTTGTAATTGTTTTAGTTACACACACACACACACACACACACCCATGCATACACACACATACATATTAAACTTAAAAGCAAAAATAAATAAAATGAAACACAATTAACATTACAAAAAAATGAACAGAAATTTATTTCTCAAATTAATGGAGAGATCATGGCAAAAACTACTTACACAACACTTGGAATGCTACGGAGTTTCTTTTTTTTTTTTTAATAACTAACAAATTCTATGATACATTTAATTTCTGATTTTTTTAAGTACATAAAGTTACAGAGGCTATTGGAACAGTACTGCTAGTGCGAAGCCCCTACGATTTGGATAACACCAACGACGAGGATAGTCACAGAGGGAACCGTAAGATTGAAGATGTGAACTCCATGAGCCGTCATTTAAGAGCAAAATCATTAGAAACTGTGGTTAGTCGACTTGCTCTACTTATTTGTAATGGGAAATGGAAACTTTGAAGCCTCAGCGGGATACTCTCAAATCTGAATTGCCCACCGCTGATTTAAATGAATTTTTTTTACGTTTTTGTAAAAGCTTTCTGCTCACATCAATAGATAAACAACATTCATAGATAAACTAAGAGGAAATTGGAAACTCTAAAGCCTCCGCTCAAATCTGTATTAAGATTTCCCTTAAGTTCTCTATAAAATATACTTATTTTCCTACATTTTTAAAGTTGTATGGAATACAGATTGACCTATTGTACATTACTTATTAAGAACAGATATTGAATGTGTTTATTTGTTATATTTATGTGCTTTTTTAATCAAGCACCTCGCGGTACTATCATCAGTAGACTTTGATTTCAACTGCAGTGACCTTTTTGTGCCCGAAATGGTTGTATTGGTAGGGAATCTCAAGCAAATCGTAGTGTTTGAACAGCAAAAAACAAGCTCCAGATGGTTCGGTCCAACTGTTTAAACCCATTGATAAGTTTTAGCGCTTACTAAGCTTATTTTAGGATATGCTTGTTGTACGCTTTGAAGAAGTAATCTCCAATCACATAAACTACCTATATATATATATATTAGGGCGTGTCAAATTATTCGGAAAAGAATTTCCTTTTAAACGACCAAAATTAATTAAGTCCGTTGTCATTTTTGGACTTTTCGACAGTGATTTTATAAAAAGCTATATACAACTTATTTGACCTCGCCAGGCGCAACCTTGGAATTGGTCTTAGACCTATGGTTTCATGGGGAATATTTCGTAGAAATGAATGTAGATTATATTTCTGCTATAAGCTTGGTCGTTTAAAGCTTTGTCCCTCCGTGTACCAGTTTCTACGTGAACTAGTCTTTCAATTTTAAGGCTATCGAGCTATCGAAATTTGGCTACTAATATAATATGTCGAAACCGATCGAATTGGTTGACTATATCTCATAGCTCGCATAGGACCGATCGGTAGAAAACATTTTATCAAAACGAGCACTTCCAAGGGTATTAAAAGATCAGCTCAGCCGATGTTAGCTTATCCTTCTTTTTTGACCCTTACAGAGGGTATTATAAAATTATCCGGATGTTTGAAACGCATAAAAGGAAGCACGAAGTCCTTTAGTACAAATACACAGTACATTTGTCGAAACCGGCCGGATCGGATGACTATAGCATATAAGGATCGTTCGGAAAACTAGTATTAGTTAGAAAAACTTTTTTGTTTTCAATGGAAACGCCTTCAAACGTTGAATATCTAAGCTTGCTATGCTTAACCATGATTTTTACTATGTAATGTAGAAATCGGCCATCTATATAGTATAGCTATCATAGAACGAGAAAGCTAAGTTAACTTCGGCTGTGACGAAGTTTTTATACCCTTGCAAATGCTCGCTTAAATATTTTCAAAAAATACTCTTTTTCCCATTTTCCGACCGATCGTTCGTATGGGAGCTATACGATATAGTCATCCGATTTGGCCGAAAATTGTTCAAAATACAAAATTGCAGGATGCTTCCATTAAAAACAAAAAATTTTTTTTAAGACTTTTTTTCAGACCTATCTTCTGTATGGCAGCTATACCATATAGTTGCCCGATTTAACTAAAACTTGGTAGAATTATAAAAAAAAACAAAGTAAACCTACGATTACAAAGTTTGGAGACGTTTCCGTTGAAAAGAAAAAAGTTTTTCTCACTAAAACTAGTTTTCCGACCGATTATTCCTATGGGATATATGGGATATAGTCATCCGATCCGGTTGGCTCCGACATATTAGTAGTGT
This sequence comes from Lordiphosa andalusiaca, assembly GCA_035044965.1. Taxonomy (NCBI): domain Eukaryota; kingdom Metazoa; phylum Arthropoda; class Insecta; order Diptera; family Drosophilidae; genus Lordiphosa; species Lordiphosa andalusiaca. Next base: position 550,808 of record JAWNNM010002217.1, on the reverse strand, counting down.
GCAGCAAAAAGAAGACTCTGTGCAAAATTTCAGCTCGAAAGCTTCGAAACTGAAAGACTAGTTTGCGTAGAAACAGACAGACGGACGGACAAAGCTCAATCGACTCAGCTCGTCACCCTGATCAAGAATAGATATGCGGTCGGAAATGAATATTTCTATGCGTTGCAAACTTTTGGGCAAAATTATAATACCCCATGCAAGGGTATAAAAATAGAGTCTAAAAAGTAGTCTTAGTGAAAGACATTTTTGTTCCCAATGGAAATGTCCTTAAAATTGGCATTAATTGATTTGATATGCTTTCACACAGTTCTACAAAATTTTGTTCAAATCGGATGACCATAGCATATAGCTGCTGTACGAATGATCGGTTAAAAAGAAAGTTCTGTTGAGAAAAACTGTTTTGTTTTCAATGGAATCTACTCCAATATTTTTACAAGTTCGGTTGTTGGGCTGTTGCATGATTCCACTAGGTTTGGTTGAAACCGGACTTCTATATAGTATAGCTGACATAGAAGAACATAGTCAGAAAAGTAGTCTTAGTAAAAAAAAAACTAGTTTGATTTCAGTGGAAATGTCCTTCAAATTAGTTTTAAAAAACGTACTGCAAGGGTGACTTTCCTCAATTTTTACTTTTTCGCTCCGAGTCATTAGCGGAGTGGACAGAAAATTTGATTTAAGACTTATTTACGTGCTTTGCTATTTAGTTTTGAGTTTGCCATTAGCTAATTCGTTACCTTTCAGTCGAAGTCCAGTACCTGCTGTCTAATGATACCAAAGAGTGCCTTTAAGCAGATAAACCTGAATAATATATTTTTGGTATTTTTGTTTTGTTTTATCTTTTGTATATAAAGTGATTTCAGAGCGGTTTGCAGTCCTCATTATCAGAGTATTTTTGTGGTCTTTACTAGAGCTGGGCGCGTGACTGACTAACGATTCACAAAATAAAAATCTCATTACGCACAATTCAAGTGCATAAAGACGTTGACAGGAATATGACAACGCTTCTATTCATAAATTGCCATCAACTGTCAGTACTGAGCATTTTTTCAACACTTCACTCCTTTTCTTATCTTTTAAAAGGTTTCCGGTAGTTTTGTCTTTTTTCTGTCTGTTTGATCTTAATTCACTCACAAAAGCACGAATTTTCACGTCGTGACACGGTCAAATTCACGTCACGGTTGCAGCTCTAGTCTTTACTTATTCAAAAGTATTTTATTTTCAACTTTTTGTTGGATTTTAGGTCCGAACTTTTTGAGTTTTGACTTTAAGCCTTATCTTTTAGCTATTTCCTTTAGTTTTGGATACTTCTAGCAATTATGTTATGGAAATTTGGCTACTTTTGGAACTGAAAATCCAAAATCTAAAGAAAGGGCACTATAACAACAATCAGTATTAAGGCCTTCACTTTTCAACGACTCATCTAATACGTCGCAGAGTCGCTCTGCTTGTATTTGGTTATTTTTGGCCTTAAATGACGCTTTGAGGGCTTTAATTTTATCGTTTACTTTTGTGACTAACCTCGTTTAAGGAATTTTTTGTTTAGTTTGGAATGAATTTTCAATAAACATAAAATTTTTGAAAAACTTCAAAATAATTTTGAACAAGTTTTGAATCAAAAATGATGAAAAATAAAAATCAAACTATTGCACTAACAATTTTGTTTACATTGTTATCTAAGCCTACAACAACAGCGCCTACACACACACACACATACACACACATTTCTCAACACAACGACAACAACAACATTAACAACAACAACAACAACTACGTCATTAACCAGTTTTGCTTTTAGTTGCCTCCTAAAATCCTTAGGTATATGTGATAAATATCAAGACGGATTCATAATACTGACTGTCCCTCGCTCTCCCTATTGACCAGCCTACGTCAAAACGCTAGCCTCTCCAGCCAGTGGGCGTGGCATTGGGTTCAATGGCTGCCGCTGCTGCTGCTGCTGCTGATGATGATGATGCTGTTGACGATGAGTTCGGCGTAGCATGTGTCATTTCTTGGCACTAAAACTGGGCTTGGGCAGCGAACTCATGAAGGCTCCGGCATTTGTGGGCAATGCCGGCGCCATGAAACTCAGATCGGGTATAAGGGAGATGCGTGGTGCTACTTTCGCGTTGCCAATCTGGAATTGTTGCCGCTGATGCTGTTGCTGGTAGGTTGGAGTTGCTGTTGCTGGGGCTTGGCTGGACGGTGCCGTGGAGAAGTCATGCATGATGTGAATCTGTTGGGGAGTGGCTGGCACATTGTTGTTGTTGTTGCTGCTGCTGCTGCTGTTGTTGTTGTTGTGACGCACTAGATTGCTATGGGTGTGGGGCTGATGCCGCTGCTGATAGAGACTGAGCGGATTGTTATAGAAATTGGCGCTGTGCCAGGCACCGGAATTGAATTGCGGAGCTGGGGCCACAGCCGGTGGAGCCGGCAAGGGTGTGCTGCTTACAAAATCCGACCAGTCATCCTCTTTGGCCGCGGAGGGGGGCTTCCTCAGGTTGTTGTTGTTAAATGACTGTTGCTGCTGTTGCTGAATTGGCACGGACACAAAATCCGACCACTCATCATCCTCCTGTTGTTGCTGCTGCTGTTGCTGAGGTGGCTGCTTGGCCACTGTGGCACTTATTGTGGGCGGCTTGGCCTGAGCCGAGAACAGCTCTTCAATTCGTGCCATTTCCTCCGCATTAATGCTGGCCAAGGCATTCTCGCCCCATTGAATGGCTGGCTTGGCCAGTGGAATTGCCTGAGGCAACAGTATGGCTGGACTGAGTATCATTTGTTCACCGAATGTGGGCGTGCCAATGCGTGGTCCAGCTTTAACTGCTGGCATTGACTGGAAATCACTAAAATCATCATCCTCCTCCTCATCCGCCTGTCCGGGCAAGGACTTAACCGTCGGCAGCTCAAAGTTGGCTAATTTACTAGGCGAGTCCAGGCCAAAGGGCGGCTTATATTCAACATCGCGATATTCCTTCTTGACAACCGTCTCGTCAATGATGATCCCTGTAGAGGCAATCTCATAGTCGAAATCAATGGGAGCCAGCGTTGTGGTCTTGGCCACAGCAGTGTCAGATTTCGAGGGTGTATAAATGTGGGTCTCTTTCAGGGGCAGCGTATAGCTGGTTGTGGTGGTGGAGTTGCTGATAATTTCATCTTGTGCTGCTGCAAGTGGCGGCGGCGATGGAGAGGCTCTCAGATCAAACTGTTGCTCTTGCTGCTGCTGCGGCAGCTGCTGATGGAGCTGCTCACTGCCGTTGAGGTTGTGGGCATAGCCGTTTGCTGATAGAGCAGGCGATAGCGTCGCTGCTGTTGCTGGAGCAGCATATGCTGATGCTGCTGCTGTGGCGTCAATGGTGCCAATGGTAGCAATGGCTGCGGCGGCTGTTGCCTGTTCAATTTGCAGTTTGCCATCCTCGTGGCTGGCGCTGTGGGGGGCTGATGACTTTTGCCCATGAGACGGGCCAGGCCCCGCTTCAATTTGGCTCGTTTGTGTTGAGGTTGCGTCAAGTCCTGTGGAGATTGGGAGATGCCAAAGAATGAATTAATGAGCAAACTTCAGGCATTGGGCATACAAATGTACATCATATATATATATTGGGATATTCCACAATCAGCTCAGCCAAAACCAGGGGTCAAATTTTGTACCAAATTGTTTACCTAATCAAATGTCCACTTAGTAGACTATTTTGAGGCTCAAGACCTGCACAAAAGCATAAGAGTTGAGGAAATCTTCATGACCCATCCCACAATCGAAAGCGCATAGCTAGGTCTTTCACCTAAAAAGGCAGCTCCAACTGCGATTCATTGTTAAAGGAAGAACCAAATTTGCTGATGCAGGTTCCGAGCCGCTAGTTCCACCTGATAAAACCGAATCGACTTCTTTTAGCATTCACTTCTTTGGGTCATATGCAAGCTTATCTTCTACATGACAAGTAGCAGGGTTGGGTCCAGATGCATAAGCATTATTTTTGAATTAGCATTAAATTTTGTATGATAGCTTAAAAACTGTTTAATTGGCATTTTAAATGTAAATTCCGATTAAAATTAAACATTTTCAATTGACATTGTTTTAATTCAAAATTCTGAATTGGCATTAAAATAATTTCAATTAATAATTTTGAATTTGCATTAAAATGAAATTATTTCTATTGATAATTGAAGCAGACACCGAAGGTTCTCAGGCTCTAGTACAAAGTAGAGGAGTATGTATGCGAGGAGAAGGTACCCGAAGAGGCACAAGTTCGTTAAAATATCTAGAATATCGATCCGGGATAACCCCTCTTAAATGCAAAAGGTTAAAAAGGACACTATAAATTATTGGTTGCCAATTTTCATTATTTATTTAGTACTTATTAAAGGTGAGTCTGACTCCAGTAAAGATATGGAAACTTCAAGGTGCCAAAAAATGGAAAAAATATGAAAGACCGCATGCACATCAATGCAGAAAGACGTCTCACATTATCATGATACCACAATTAAGGTACGGCTGCGTCACTGTTCTCTGTTCTCTGCAAAGTACCTTCACATTAAGTGCTGCGCGTACTCTTAAAGCATAAGCTTTTGGCAAAAGTACGCATCACACTGACTTCGCCTCACCTTTAAAGTTGCATCATGCACATTATAAAGAAGAGTCAAATTCTGACGACTCTGTGACGAAAATTTGTTAAAAATGTGATGTAAAGTCTATAGTCTATCCGCTGTCCATCGCAAAGAGAATAAAAATAAAGAAGAAGCCTAACCCGGCAAGAAAAGCGTGTGGTCTGGACCTCGCATTGGCATAGCGGAATGGTTACAGTGATCTACGAAAGGAACCCTATCATTTGGACCCGAGCTGGAAGTGTTCTGGTGTGGTGGGCCATATTTTACTATTGGCAACCACAAACTAAAATTCCTGTCATCAACGATGCATGCCTTATGTAACAATGAAATATTGAAAGGGGCTTTTCCACACTTTTAAAACCTTTTTGGAACTCCACTAGAAATATAACAACATGACAATGCGCCGATACATACAGATACAAACTTATATACTGAACCAAAATGTTCACAACCGATTTTAATATAATAGAAAATGTTTGGGTATGGCTGACAAGTCAAATATATAGCTTAGGTAAGCAATATTCGAGTGCACCCCAACAAATTAAAGCAATTGAATTAACTTGGGACTCGACTTCATTATATTGTATATCATCCAATTATATGAATTTCCGAATTTGACAAAACTTTGTAGAATTGTGTCAAATAAATAAATTTATAAGAACATTTCCATTGAAAACCAAAAAGTTTTCAGTTCGCAGAATTACTTAAGTCAGGTTTTTTCAGAACTTCAGAAACTATCATAATTTATTGAACGTAGAAAAAAATTATTTGATAGTGCTAAATCGGAGCATTTGCATTTCTAAACCATATAGATGCTCGACACTTTACGATTTCGAAAAAATTAAAAACATAAGTAAAGTTGCGGCAAATCAAATTTACGTATTTAAGGTTAGATACCTTCTCGAAGCTAATTCCAACCTTTTCCAGAATCCCCAGATCCCTTGATTTTAAACTGAATTGGAATAAAGATTTTAAAATTTTTCAAATGACATCTAAATTATTTCAATGAACCAATTGTTTCAAAGAAATTGCTGTTTAATTAAAATATCGATATTATCTATATTTTAATCCATTAATATTTCTATCGAAATTATACTGTTTTAATATCGATATTTTTGAAATATTTGGTCACCTTATTCTCCTATTCAAGTGATGCACAGAGATTGCTTTTTGTTTCTTCGAATCTTTAGAAAGTAGAGAAGTGCTTTATAAAAGGCAAGACTTTCCCTTGGTAAAATAGTTTTTTTTTTTTTGTCAAATTTCATTTCAAATTCGCAGAGTTTTTGTTTTAGTTTGCTTGGAATATCCCATTTTGCACTTAACATTTAGATTTTTGATAGCAAAATATATTTTAGAGGGGATAGTTCATCTACTTGGTGCTAGGAACTCAGCTAAGTTAGTTAGTTAGTTGGGTTGGGTGAGCTGGATAAGAGGGGCGGGCGGGGGGGTAGTTTCATACTTTTGTGCCAAATAACATAAACTCAGAAACAGTTTGGAAAGTGAGACAGAGAGGGTATAGAAATGAAACCAAAAATGAAAATACAACTACAACATGGAGCACAAGGAGAGCCAGCGAAACTTACTAAGGTCCAGCAAGGCGTCGTGAGCAGTGAGATTTGTGTTAATTGTTGTTGTTGTTATTGTTGTGTTACAGATGGTGGCAAAATGTGTAAGAGGAGATTTGTGCATTTCATTGGCATCCGCGTGGGAATCAGCAGCATTGTTGTTATCGTTGTGGCGGTGATTGTTGTTGTTGTTGTTGTTGTGGGGGTAGTTAGAGGTAACAAGATTTATTTTATCAGCATTAGCCACCATCGTTAGTTGGTCTAGTTGTTCCAATTGTATAGTGGTCTGTACATGTGATTCTAAATACAATTTATCGTAAGGATAAATGTGTTTTTCTTTTGGTTTCAGTTTGAAAGGTAGAAGTGAGAAGTGGGGGAGGGGAAACAGAAAGAAAACGGCAGGCCAATCCGAGTGGAAAGCGTGTGTTGTGGGTTAAGGGCAACAAAAGCATTTTGGTATTTTTTTTTTTTGTTTTGGGTAAAGTAGTTAGCGAGCGATAGGCAAAAGATGGAAAACTTTCGTGTAGCGGTTAATTTGCGGCAACTAAGGTGGAGCAAGACCAAAGCCAGAGTTTAGGACTTACCCTCAAGTGCAGGTGGTACGCCGCTGCTGCTGGTGCTGCTGCTGCTAATGGTAGTTGCTGGCTTGAGAGGCGTGAGGGGATCAAAGCTTAGATTGGCGGCAAAACGCGGCATTGAAGGATTCCATTTCTCGCCAAAGAGCTGTGGGTATAAAATGATGAGTTTTAGGTTCAAATTGAGTATTTTTTGTCACTTACTATATTTCGCGAATCGATGCCCAAGGAACGCACCAGAGAGTGCCTCATTTCCGAACTGCCCCACTGATAATCCAAGGCCTGTGCCTGCTCTATGGCACCAAAACTAAACTTTTGAGCTTGAGCCAAAGGAGTTAGATGGAAATTGGATGAAGCAGTTGGTTTCGCAGAGGGAAACATCAGCTCCAGCACGGGCTGGATACGTTCATTGAGGCTCAGTTGAACGACAGCAGTAGGTGGAGGAGGCGGAGGTACAACGGAGGTATAAGCAGGCGCAGGTGTGGGCTCTGAGAAGTCACCGAAATCATCGTCATCTTCTGTGGGACTAGCAAACTCTTGAAAGTCATCAAAGCCCTCTTCCGGCAACTCCGGGGAGGTTGGTGTAAGAGTAGGAAGCGGAGGAGGTGGAGCAGCAGCTGGTTTCTCCTGCGAGGGTATCGCAGAAAAGTCCGCAAAATCGCCAAAGTCATCATCATCATCATCGTCAGCCTCATCAACAACCACCACATCCTCTGCTGGCATTTCTTCTGTCTTAGGTGCCTCTTTTTCTGTGGGCGTGGCCACTATTTCAATGGCAAAGAAATCTTTCGCACCCTCACGTATATAAAGTTCTTTGGGTTTCTTTGGTGAACACTCCTCATCGCTGTCATCGGACACATCCTCCAGTGTAACCTGATGGCTCAGCACTGGAGCCGCCAGCGGTGACTCGGAGACACTCTCACTGGAGTACAAACTAAGACTATCCAATTTTAAAGAGGGCACATTCTCATGAGTGTGGACTTCCTCTTCTTCTTCATCGTCTTCGTCCTCCTCTTCCATGTCAGTTAGCGGCGGTGGCGGCTCATGATAATCATTTGAGTAATCATGCGTTGATTTCACTTGGTAATTGAACGCCTCCACTGTGGCTTGACTTAGATCAGGTGGGCCGCCTGCTGGTTTAAGCAAAAAAATAGCTAAAATTTCATTAAAGCGTAGACAATAAACATTCACCTTTTTCATTAAGCTCGGCTTCGTGTGTGTTGTTATTGTTGTTGCTGCTGATGACTAAGCCAAAGTCGGAGGAGGAATATTCGTCACCTTCGTCCAAATGTAAGGTGGATGGTAAGCCAGAATCCTCATCGTCCTCGCCAAAATCAATGGGTGGCGGTGTGCTGCACAACAGAGGCGGCACATTCACCATAATGTTGCCAAAATCCTTTGTTTCAAACTTTTAATGCTCGCTAATTTGGCCAAAAACAACTTCAGGGACTGCGACGACGTTTTTGTGTGTGTATATGTGAGTGCGTGCCAGCGAGTGTATGTGTGTGTGTGTGTGCAGCCACTCAATGGGAATTTAGGGGTTTGCATTTAATACGGCAGCTGCTGTTAATTGATTTAAACTTCCGGCAGCTACAGGGTAAGAGTTATATATGCTGGCACCTGCTGCAAAGGTCCATTTTTTCCACAAAACAATTTTTCTCCAGCTACTTTTTTTTACTGACATTCACCGTGAACTAGTGTTGGCTAACGTCATGCAGCTGTGATAAGGTTTGATAAAAACTTAAAAAAAAACATAGCAACTTGGGAGACTTAAATAAATTTCCTTCCCACATATACATAAGTTCTCTTATAAACAAAATCAAAGTTATATATAATTATTTCTGTGTGCTGGCCACCCTAACCGCTGAATAGCTATCGATATACCAATCGATAACTTTTACTTGTCAGTCTGACAGCTGCTTTAAGGTTATATTTCTACCAATTGCAGTCGCCCCTCTATTGGGTAATATAAATACAATTTTCACATATCTACCTTTAGTCCTCTGGTCTAAGTGTTTAAGTTCATCACCAACTGTGTATTCGTGATTCGATTTACCCAACTCGTTTTGCTTCTCTTGCAGCTTTCGCACGGACCATTACATAACTGTTCTACCAAGATGTCTCAGGCTCCAGTTCGTGTCTCGCCACTTATCAAATTCGGCCGTTGGTCCCTGCTGCTGGTGGGCATTGCCTACGGAGCTGCCCATCAGAGCCGCCTGTCCAAGAAGGAGGAGAAGGTACGCGAAATCGAGGCACAGCAGAAGGCAGTGCGTGATGCCAAACTGGCTGAGGAGAAGAAGCGCAGCGCCGCAGCCGAAGAACGGGCACTGGCTGAACTGTCCAAGCCCTCGTCTTCAAAGTAGGGTCACCCCGCGACAGTTAGCTTAAGTTCAACTCCAACTGAAAGTCAACCAAAACATGCAAATCCTGTAGAGCATCAGAGAAGAGGAGAGGGAGGCTACAGTGGCTTCATCACACCAACTAACGATTGATCAGGCTTTGTGTGTTTTATCTGAAGTTTGTGCAAAAATGTACGCAAATTAAATATGATTGAAAAACACATTAATTATGTAAACAAAAGTTTTGACAATTTCATTTAACCCTTGTGTGATCGACATGATTGATTAAGGACCTGTAGCTGTTCATTTTAATTGAACTTAAAAAACCAACTGCAAGTGTGAGATTAGCTCCAAAACTACAACTATAATGAATTGGTTTAATTCTGGCTCCTAAAGCTAACTCCAATCAAGGGATATCTGAAAGCGATAACCCAAAAACTAGGCTAGTTGATCCAGAAACTAGTATTTCTAGGCTTATAAGTTAGTTAAGAAACAAACAAGTTTTTCTCACAAGAACTAGTTTTTAGATCAAACGTTTCTTTCGATTTTGCTCCTACTCCTACGTTGGGAAATTTTAAGTTGAAATTAAAAAGAAACTTTTTTGACCAACTGTTTCAGCGGCTTGACAAATACCTCTGGAACGATGTGGTATTGGAACATATTGCTTATAGGCTATTCACACTGAGAAACATTTAACATCATTATTGGAACATTGTTGAATATGTTACATATCCAATAATATATGGTTTATTATGGGTACATTTCCCAAACGTGGATATATTATATAAGTCTAGATTCATAAAAGCAACTTTTATTGGTCATTTTGTATGGAGGAAAACAAGAGGTAAGTCCACTGTTAGGCATTTTTCTCAAAATCTGTTCACACAATGTGCATGACTTTTTTTTTAAAAACGCTCGAATATATGCTCTATCCAATGGTACATCTCCTGAAAGTGAAGTTATGGCTCAAAACGTGAGGAGGCGAATTTTCAAATGGAATTTTTAAGTACCTGCAAAACATAAATCCACCCAAATCTTAATTAAATCAATAGAATATGAATTTCTTAACAATTTAGCATTTAAAGTTTTTGTATTTTCCTCACAACACTGTGAAATTTCCACCCCCTTGGGCCCGCACAAGGGATAATGTTGAGCAGCTGTACGAAACAGCTGATCGCTTTCGTATTTCAATTTTCGCGCTTTTCACTTCAGCGGGTACTCTTTGTTTGTTTGATCAATAACATGCAACGTTCCAAGGTGTTGAGACACCTTACGTGTTAGTGTTGGCACGCAAGGCTTAGGCATGCCGGAGCAGGGCTTCCGCAGCGATGACAAACTTTTTGGAGCAATTGCCAGAGCACATCAGGGAAATAGCGGAGCGAGGTAAGTGGAATTTAAGTAGTTTCAATGCCTTGTTAATGTATTCCTCTACCACTTACTCAATGTGCTTACACCGGAGGCTGTACTGACCACGCCCAGGGTACAATTTCTGGATACGCGCTGCCAGGCGCTGCACACGCTGGTGCGTAAGTGCACGCCGGAGGATGTGCGCGTGCTGAAGGAGGCGGCTGCCAAGTGGCTGGCCGAAACACCATTGGCAGGTGAGCTTTGAGCAAAGCTCAACTATTATCCACTTACTTACTTTATTGCCTACTCCATGTATTCAGCGGATTCCCTGTTCAAGCCGCTGGCCATGGTGAAATGGTCACGCATTAGCTTTGGCTGTTGCGCTTTGGATCGCTGTACGGCCGGAGGCATTGTTACACGGGGCATCACCGAGATTTGCGGTGTATCGGGCGTGGGCAAGTCCCAGTTATTGCTGCAGCTCTCGCTCTGCGTTCAGCTGCCCCTGCAACTGGGTGGCCTGGGTCGCGGAGTTGCCTTTATATGCACCGAAGAGGCTTTTCCCTCCCGCCGTCTGCTGCAAATGAGCAAGGCCTTCGAGGCACGCTACCCCCAGGAGCAACTGAATTTTCTGGGCAACATCTTCATAGAGCATCAGTACGAGAGCAAGCCATTGCTGGAATGCATTGGCAGGCGACTGCCACAGCTGCTGCAGCAACATGGCATTGGCCTGATCATTATCGATTCGGTGGCCGCCATCTTTCGCCTGTACACGGACTTCTTGCAACGTGCCCGGGATATGCGACGCCTGGCCAATGATCTTATCAGCTATGCTGATAAATACAACTGTGCCGTGGTGTGTGTGAATCAAATGGCAGCCAGTGCTGAATCGAAGCACAAACCTCTGCAGGATGTGCCCTGTTTGGGTCTGCAGTGGGCACATTTGGGTCGCACCCGACTGCGTGTGTCCAAGGTGCCCAAACAGCATCGGGTGGCGGATCAGCTGCTGACCGTGCGTAAGCTGGAGGTTGTATACTCGCCAGAGACGCCAAATGATTTTGCCGAATTTCTAATTACCTCACAGGGAGTGGTGGATGTGCCCGATGCGGGTTATGCGCCCAAAAAGCGACGTTTGTGATTTTTGTTTTTGGAATTTTTATTTCTGCGTTTATTTGGTGGAATTTTTAAAATCTATGGTGTCCCTTTTTTGGGTTTTCCTTTTGTTTTTGTACAAACACACTTAATAAATATGTACCTAAATACCAGGGACCGGAAGTAACAGCTATGGTTTCACTCGAATGGAGAGTTCCAAAAATTCAGAACACTTTTTGAATGGCAATTTTTACATTAACTGTCGTATGGCTTTTTTCAAACGAATAATTTTGCTTAAAAAATCTTTTTTTCGAATTTTTGAACTATTTAGTTTTTCTTTTTTGATAAGTCCATAGCTCAGATATTCCACCCAACTTTAGAAAAACATTACCAACTGTAATAAAAACGAGAGCGTATGTTAAAGTCCGCCCTGCCCGACATCGACATAACCGCTACTCAGCGAAATTAGTGTTTATAAACTTCATTATGTTAATTAACAGAGCATTAACATTAATTTGAATATTTCAACATTATGTAAGCAAACAGAGCCTGCGGATCAAATAAGTATGCAACGTTTTCTTATATCCTGTATAGCTCTGCCATTTATTATCTGATCCTTATTAAAATTTGTGAGATTGTAGATTGCATAATATGAGCTCGATATCTTTAAATTTATAGGAGATATTCATCTTTTTTTTTATTTCGGGGGCCGAAGAGGCGTGGCTCTTCTAGTCTAGTTCCCAGCAAACATTTTGTGTAATTTTTGATCACATTTGAGTCTTTTTCGAGTCCCAAGTCTGATTAAAATAGTCATAAATGCGCTCGTATTCCGATCATAAAAGATTCTTTAGTCGGGAGAAAATGGTACCTTAGCCGCGATTCTTCTTGCAGATTCAATCAGTTTCGAGTCATTTGAGTCATTTTTTCGCTAAATCACATTTTGAGCATATTCCAGAGTCATTTTCGAGTCTCAGTTAATCACATATGAATAGGCACCTCTATTGGGTCATCAAAAGGAGTCGGAAAAGACTCGTCAAGGTGATTTTTTTGAAAATGACCTTCAAATGTTGGGTGGGTTAGAATCCTAGATCCCAGCAAACATTTTATGAAATTTTTAATCACATTAGATTCTTTTCGAGTTCTAGGGCTGATTAAAAAAGTCATAAATGAGCTTATTTTCTGAACATAAATGATATTATGGTACCCTAGCAGCGACTCGTCTTAAAGAGTCATTTTTAAACCGTTCTTTTGAACAGATTCAAATAATTTTCGAGTCATTTGAGAGTCTTATTTAAGTCGTGCTTCACTAAATCAAAGCTTGAGCGTATTCATGAATCATTTTCGAGTCTCTTTTAATAGCACATGATAGGAATTTCTCTTTAATCATCAGAAGGGGTCGGAAAAGACTCATCAAAGTGATTTTTGTAAAAATGATCTTCCAAATGTTGGGTGGGATCTGATTAAAATAGTCCTAAATGTTTTCGTTTTCTGATCGTAAATGATATGTTTGTCGGGAGAAAATGGTACCCTAGCAGCGATACTTGGTCGAAAAAGACTCATCAAGGTGATTTTTGTGAAAATTATCTTCCAAAAGTTGGGTGGTTGATGTCATACATGTTCATACAGACAGATGGTAAGACAGATAGACGGACATGGTTAGATCGACTCGGGAATTGATGCTGATCAAGAATGTGTATGGTTTATGGGGTCGAAAATGATTCCTTCTGCCTGTAACATACATTTGCACGACTTTAGTATACAATTTTTACTCCACGACTGACGGGTATAATCATTAGCATAGTTTATTTCTAACAATTCATTAAAAAAAATGTCTACCTCTAAGTCATTTCATAGAAAATTGTTATATGTGCTAATTAATTTACTTTTTCTTTTACTTTTACATATGCTTGCCAGTTTTCGTGGGCCTCCTTGACTTCAAAATAGTTGGTATATTTATTCTTTGATCAATATCAACTGTCAAGTACATTTAGCCATCTCCGTCTGTATGAACGCCTAGATCAAAGAGATCAGAAGAGATAGAGCTACCAAATTTTAGTATGGTCTGCAAGCAGATCAAGTTTCCAAATTGACCACGCGCCTCACAAACAAAAATCTTGACCAACTCCAGCAATTTTTAAGTATATAGAATATGAATATGACTCTCTCTACTCTGCCTACTCTCTTAAATTTGCATTAATAACGACTTATAAATGGGTAAATGGCAGAGTTATAAAGGTAAAACAAACTGTTGCATAGTTTTCAGAGCAGAACTCTATTATCAGCTAGCATAATGTTGATTTACATAATATAAACATTAATACCATTGACTAATGGGTATATAAAAGTCGGAAGCTAGAGTGGGCTAGCTTCAATATCCAATTACAAAATATCAAACCCGACTTTCACAAACGCTGTACCCCCCCAAAGTTTGCAGAATTATCACACAGAGTGTTAAGGTGTGCAAAGTGCTGCCCATCGAAGATTTAGTCGGTGCTGCCCAGCATAGATGTGTGTTTTCCCCATAACTCGAGTATGGTACATCCGATCTTCATTATTTCTTCGGTGGATCGATAAAAAATACTGATAACTAAATATGCCCAAAGGAACGAACCTTCTATCTATAAAATTGTGAGCTTTTCGTACATATTATTATTTTAGGATTACCACACAGAAAACGTAAATGAAAATAGCCAAGCAAAATTGGTATGCCCAATTTGGAATCTTTTTAGGAAGACTTTTTATGAAAATTTGGAAAAAGGTTCTGCCTATAAGACCTTCGCTTTGGTGTCTTATTCATTGATCTTGTCGCTCAATCAATGCAGTGCTATGATCTTAGCAATAATCCAATCTGTAGAAAATACTTTCTGGTTTTTCGAAATAAATTTCTAATTTTTTAGTTTGTTTTCCAATGCCTTTTGCGTGGGCACATCAAGCTGGAAAATACCTCAACAGATTTAGCTTTAATTCAAAAATGCCAGTTATCAACTGTCTGTACTGTAATTCTGAAATTAAAAGTTCTGACATATCCCGGTCCCTGCTAAAAATACATACAATTATACATATACTAAATATATATATATATACAACATGTAATTCAAGTAGTTCCAAGTGGTAAAATCTTTATTCCGACTGCTCTGGCCGTGCGTGCTCCTCCTCCTTCTCCTTCACTGTTTCCTCGTATACGTTATCACATGAAATTCTCGAAAGTTCAAATATTTTTTTTAAATGCGTTTCTAATGGCAACATTTACAAAGCCTAAACTTAGGTTCAGCGCTTAAGCATAGTGTTTAGATAATTAATAATTAAATAAATTAAACTAAAAATTAGAATTAGAGTTACAAATTAAAAACACGGGCCGTTTCGGGGGTTGGTGAGCAATATTCGACTTTTTGGCACAAGTTAATTTGACTGGCTTTCCTTCTCTCCCCATCTCTAGATCTGCTGCATGTGCGCCTCCTGATCCTGCGAGTCGTGAGCCTCAATGGAGTCGCCATGCTCGCTGGATGCATCATCGTCCTCGAGCTCCTCCTCCTCATCCAGCTCCGGTTCCTCCTCTTCCTCCTCCAAATCGCTACCCACCACAGGCTCGGCCTTTTGCTGGCTAGTTATGCCCAAGGCAATGGATATTGTGGAGGCGGCCAGCTTGCTCTCAAAGTCCATTTCTGTAAGCAAAGCTGCTGCTGCTGTTGCTGTCGCCGTTGTGGTTGCTGTTGTCGGTGTTGGCGAGGTGTTGCTACCATTTTGTTGTACGGCGGCAGCAGCAGCAGCTGCAGCGGCCGCACGTTGCAAGCTCAATTGCAGCTCTCGATGTTGCGGTGACTCCTCCAGCTTAATGTCCAATTTTTCAGTTTGCTCCAGTGGAGCGGCGGGCTCCACCGTCAGCGGTATGGCATGCTGATGCAGGCGCTGATGTAGCGTCTCCATGTTATTGTTGTGGCTGGAGAGATGTCGCTTCTCGGCTGATTTGTTGTGGCTGTTACCTGTGGCAGGAGACGCAGCAAGTGGCTCACCTCCTGTTCCACCATTTGTATTGTTGTTGTTGTTGTTGTGGTTGGTTTTGGTGGCCTTCTCCAGCAAAGCATTCAATTGTTTTTTTATTTTTGTAGTCGCCTGTTTGGAGTGCACTTTGACCTCAGTGTTGTTGTTGTTATTGGCCACGCTTAGCGAATTGTTGTTGTTGCTGCGCGACTTCTCCGTTTGACCATTGGGTGACTTTTTGTTAACCGGAGTTGACTCCACGCTGTTAGTTCCGGGCGAACCTGTCGCCGTGGCCGGCTTCACCTGCGGCTCTGTTCCTGTCGGCTTATTTGCATTGGTTGACTTGTGCTCGGCAGCCTCATTATTTGTCACATTATCCTGTTTTTTCCATTTTGTGCGACGATTTTGAAACCAAATTTTAACCTGCAATTGAAAAGGGAAATTTATATTAAAAAAGGGTTTGGATCTAACAATATTGGTAAGCAGTTGAGAGAAGTCAAATTGATCCATTTTATTATTATTTACACAATCTGTTCAATCAGCCTTCGATAGTTTTTCGACCAATCATTTGACTCACATAAAAAACAAGTTTTTTTCAATAAGACTACTTTTCTGACTCTACTTTTCTATGGCAGCTATACTATATAGATGTCCGATTTCGACCGAACTTGGCAGAATCATGGAGAATCAACGAAAACTAGTAAATACGGAGTTTGGAGACGTTTGCATTAAAAACCAAAAAGTTTTTCTCACAAGAACTAGTTTTTCGACCAATCGTTCCTATGGCAGCTATATGTTATAGTCATACGATCGCGATACCTTTAAAACTGACAGAGGAAATAGCATAGAAACAGACGGACATGGCTATATCGACTCAGCTCGTCATGTTGATCAAGAACATATATAAGCAGAGGGAAAAACCGTGTTCAGAAAATGAGATTTTTTCATCTCAAAAGAAGCACAGAATGTTCTCTCAAATTTTTGAGAACAAATGTTCCGAATGTTCTTGAAATGAGACAAATTCAGCTCACTACCGAAAAGTATAAGTAGCCATTCAGACGTTCGGATGCAGAATTGGGCAATAGCCTAACGAGCTAACACGTCCGCCGTCGCGTCGTTGCGCGCGAGTGTCTTGGGCTCTACTCCCAGTAAAGTCCGAACAATTTTTCTTTCTTTAATTTAATTATCTAAGGCAGGTGGGGTGTTGTACAAGGCGGGGAGGACTCTGCGGACTTGGAGCTGGAATTGGAGCTGGCCCCTGGTATCTCTGGGGGTCCTGCACCCTGGACCTCAATTTTTTTTTTTGATTTTAAAATATTCTCAAAAACTGAACATTTCAACTCACATCAAGATTTTGCGTTTTCAAAAAAAAGTTATCGAAGAAAGAAAATGTTCATGAAGTGAGAAAATCCGGTCATGATTAGTTTTTGACACCGAATTTTCTCAATTTGAGTCCAATGTTCCTGGTTTTTTCCCTCTGTGTACTTAATGTGGTCGGAAATTCTTCTTTTACGCGCTACAAACATCTGGACAATTTCAATATACTCTCTGCAAGTGTATGATTAAATTTTATCATGTCCAATTTAAGGACGTTTCCTTTGAAAGCCATTAAAGTATTCTTACTAGGACTATTTTTAAGACAAAACTTTTCTAAAGCTACGCCTAGCTCTACTAGATACCTCAGTAAAATTGAAATATGTGCAACATCAAAATCGAATTGTTGTAGCCTTCAATTTCGCATGGACCTACGATAGAAAGAAAAGAGAGGCACATTCGAAGTATCGCTGCAATTTCATTATGAGCGAATCCCATACGCTGGGCAATTGCTTTTCGCCTGAAGCGTATGTTTGGGTGGGTACCCCCGTTCCAAACTATATTCTGTATTAAATTCTATATTCGATCTACATTCGATCCGAATAGGAATGCCTCAAAAATGAACCAGATTGACTTGAGCTCGTTATTTAAACTTGATCTTACCCTAAAACCTAATCCATTTTTTACCATTGCAGTGTATCATAATTTTGCCCAGAAGTTTGCAACGCATAGAAATATTCATTTCCGACCCAATAAACTATATATAGTATATATTCTTGATCAGGGTGATGAGCTGAGTCGATTGAGCTTTGTCCGTTCGTCTGTCTGTTTCTACAAGAAGTAGTCTCTCTGTTTTGAAGCTATCGAGCAGAAATTTTGCACAGAGTCTTCTTTTTGCTGCACGCTACTAATATGTCGAAACCAACCGGATCGGATGACTATGTCTCATAGCTCCCAAAGAAACAATCGATCGGAAAACTAGTTTTAGTATGAAAAACTGTTTTCCTTTAAATGGAAACGACTCCAAACTTGTTATTGAAAGGTTTCTATACTTTTTTATAATTCTGTCAAGTTTGATGAAAATCGGATAACTATATGGTATAGCTGCCATACAAAAGCTAGGTGTGAAAAACAGTCTCAGTCAAAAAAACTTTTTGGTTTTTATTGAAAGCATCCTGCGATTTGGTATTTGATTGTTTCACACGCTTTCACATAACTCTACAAACTTTTGTCCAAATCGGATGACTATATCACACAGCTCTCATAGAAACGATCGGTAGGAAAACGGGTCGTTGTGGGAGAAAAATTATTTTTGAAAATATTTAAGCGATCCCTTGCAATGGTATTAAAACTTCAGCGAAGACGAAGTTAGCTTAGCTTTCTCGTTTATTGCTCTATTTCATTATGAATAAGTGCAAAAAACCGGCATAAAGTCAATCGTATGTATGTGTGTGTACCCGCCGTTTAGCCTTACTGTATAGATTCTTGTTTCTTGCTCTTGGTTTCTTTTCGCTTTGAGATTACAGAAGCTCCGAATTAACCTTTTGGAATCGATACACAAATATCACCATTGTTTCAAGCCTCTGCTAGTTAAATCAAGTTCAATTACATGAAATTTCAATCCCAATCTCGAGTTCAAGTCTATTCTGCTTGATGTCAGCTCGCCATTTTATACAGAGCATATACAGATATAATGGGCAATAGTAAATAGTTCAGAGTAATTTGTACGGACCAGCCCCCGCCATATTTTAGCTTAATTGCATACTTAAACATAATTTCAATGAAATAACAAAATTCCTAAAAATTTTATTGGCACGCTAGAGCAATAATAAACCATAATAATAATGAAGAGAGATGCCAATCGCACCTCACCGCTCCTCCTGGGCATCAATGGTGCCAACTGGGTTGCTCATCTTCTTTTGAGGTCTATAAAAGTGTGCGGCAAATGGGCAATGAAAATGAATTGAGCTAAACCGACTACCGACTATTTAAGGATCATGATATTTTTCTCGAGTCCAAGTGTTGATGGAATATATATATGCATATATACATAAATTTACACATGGGGACTGACTTTTGGCTTTTGTTAGCTTCGTTTCGTTATTTTGAATATTAAAATGCTCTCAATGTTTGTGTGCTGTCAGTGTAGTAGAGCAGCACATTTAAATGTCAATTAATCATAAGGGGGGAAAAAAGAGGACAAGTGGCGGGATGGCAACATGACAACATTTCATTTGTGTAAAGTGTGTAAATAGATTTTCCAAATTTTTGGCCTTTCACAAAGAAGACAGCAATTTTGTAAGATATAGAGAGGATAAAAGTAGCTTATTGTGTGAAAGTAACACAGATGTTTTGTCAATTCTTGTGTTCTTGGCTTATTTACTACAAAGAGAACAAAAAAAGGGATAAAATATCCATTTAATGTTAAATTGATCTTAAATTGTCAACCAACGGTGCTGAAAATCATCCAAAGGATATGAAAAATGGTCATTTTAATAACAAACAAAAGGAGACTATGAAATATTCCATTTCAATTAGATGTTTTAGAAATGATTAAAAGTGATTTACATTTGCATATCAAAATCAAAAAAATATTAGAGAGAACTCTAAAACCGTATCAACTAATTGTGCATGAAATTGTCCGTTCATCAAAAGTGAGTTTTTGTATCAAAAGACTTCATGCAAAGTTTGGTAGCGATAGCTTCCTTCTTACCTCTATGCGTTACAAACATCTGGACATTTTCAATATACCCTCTGCAAGGGTATAAAAAGCAATTTCTCTGGGACAAATGAATCACTAAGGTAATTTAGATGGTATTTGATAGGTTTTTAATGCTACCTTCTTACTGAGTTCAAAATCAAGGGATCAAAGCTCCAAAATACTACAGAATATCTCTAAAATACTGTAGAAGGTTTTTTCCGGAGGTATCAACCCTTTGGAAATCCTTAGGTTCAGTTCCAAAAACGATTCCTTTACCTTTGAAACCTAAGTATTCGGTTCAAAGTTTGTTTCCAGTAATCTGAGACACAAACAAGAAAGAAAGCCCGACTATAATATGCTCTGTACCAAAGAAATTATACGCTCAGCATAAGCTTTGATGCTGCAGTAGCAGCTGAAAGCAGCACTGCTACTGCGCTGCAGCACCGAACAGTCTTTTGGTCACAACTCAACAACCGCTCATCCGATATTTACCATTCCTTTGGCAGATCGATAAGTTATCCTGATTACTAATTATGTCTTAAAGGTACGAATCATCTATCTTTAAAACTGTGGGAGATATGACTTTTTTTTATAAATTTCGGGGGCGGCAGGGGGCGTGACCAAAATTGAAAATAAACTTGATCTGCCTGCAGACATAAAAAGCATATGTCCCATACATGTCAAACCTCTATCTCTTACCATCTCTGAGATCTGTGCGTTTATACGGACATGGCTATATCGACTCTGCTGTTGATGCTGATCAAGAATATATACTTAATGGGGTCGGAGATGCTTCCTTCTGGCTGTTACATACTTTTGCACAAACTTATAATACTGTATGTACCTACGGTACAGAGTAAAATAAGATATATATTAGATGACAAGGTATCGCCTCGGAAAAATATTCGATAATGATATATCTAATTTTTGGAAAAAATTGCCGGTTACCCTAGTAAACACTGAAGCTATCACCAAATGAATGCATAAAAGAATGAGTATTTATCAGTTCTTAACTAAACCATTAACTTTCCAATGTAGAAAAATTCATATCCTAGGAAAATGTGCTGAAAATTTTGTACAGCTTGTATGCGAAATTAGTTGAAATGTGATTTTGATTTGGAAAATCCGTAATTGATTGACTTGAAAATCGTCTTGTTAACCTATTGGCGAAGTAAATACAAATATATTCCCCCATTTTTGGGAATATCCACTTTAAAGGTCGGAAAATAGCAAAACGTTCAGATGATGCATGTGAAATATAGAATAAACGTACTAAGGTAAAACTAAATTTGAGGTCATCTCTTCGAATTAGGTAAAATCAACCTTATCAACTTCAAGTTCTAAGCAATGCTTCACCCAAAAACCTTGTTGAATCAATTAGATCATCACCCAAATATCCACATATGATATAAAATTAGGCCAGACACACTTTAAAATAATCAACAATTAACCATAAGCAGCTCGCCGCATGACCAATGTGCCCGCATCCAGCCCATTTCCATTTCCCAATGAATAAGTAGAGAGGTCTTTTGCTTTGGGAATGCCATTAAGATCGTTCATAAGGTAAACACCGGCCAAATGCTTTATTGTTTATTAACGTATTAATGAACCGACGGGCCGGGCATTTGGGCATCATAACACCGGATGAGTAATTGGCAATTGTGTAGACCCAAAAATAATTATGAGGAAACTGGCCAAGATCAATCTTCATCCATAAAATAAACAATTTGCGCATACATCAATCCATCGGCAAGTACATTCGAAATTTCATAGTGAAAAGCTGCATACGAAATATTTGGCAATCAATTAATTGATTTGCAGTGTGTGGAGTGTGCGGCGGTACTTGAGCGTTTCCTTTTTTTTTATTTTTGAAATTAACTGAGGGAAAATGCTCGTTTCATAATTTTTACGCCGAGCATGTCATCTGACGACAGCCCCGCCCCTCCAACCGCTGAAATACTAATTATGTGCGCGATTTAAATAGATTTTTCATTTATTTAGCTAGGCCATCATTTTTGGATGAAATGGAAATGAAAATGAAAATGAGCGGCGAATGTTTTATGTTGCGCCATGGACGCGGTCTGCCGCATGCCGGGAGGGGAGACCTCTTTGACAGGCGCACATCATTTTAGCGTTTTGCCCTGGCATTTGCTTGTTTTGAGTTGCGTCTGACGTAGCGGAAGTGTTGTGCGAGTGGAAAATACGATACACAATATTTTTAATTATTTGTTGTACGCATACTAATAAGGGCAAATGAGCCATAAACATGCATAATTATAGCCAGTGGGGGCCCCTGGCCGGTCGCAACTGACTCACCTTTGAGAACACCTTTTGGATGAACATTGATCGGGAATCAATAGAGAATTTCTTCCTAAATTCGGTTTCCACGCACCGTTTGGTTTGAATTTCATAAAACAGATCATATTAGTGGTAAACATTTTAGAGTCAGAAGATTGAAAGTAATTTGGTAAGACGAACTGCACCTTTGGACTTTGAAAAGACTTACAACAGAAGTAGGCAACGTTTAAAGACAGTGCGTAATGCGACAGAAGCACATTCGGACACACAAGAGTAAGTGGTTCAGAAATAAGACAACCTTCTCATACCCAAAAGCTACCATTGCAGATGATTGATGCCTTTAAAGCAGCGGTGGGCATGAAATTTGAGTTTCCAATAATAAGGACAGAAAACAAACCCTTATTAACGAGGCTGGAGAATAGAATTACACTGCATATATTTGTTTCTCGATCGTGAACACTTCACCTCAATCTAGTGAAGAGATAGAAACCCTTCCATTTGGAAGGGAGCTGCAAAATCATCCAAATGATCATCGTTTTTCATATCCTTTGGATGATTTTTAGCTGCGTTAGATGATTAAAAGCATATTTAAGACCTATCCCTTGCAAATGGATATCGGAAAACAGCCAATGTTTATTTTTGAATATCCTATTTATCTCTGTGTAGCTGAAATGCAACTAGTAGCTAACTGGTAGCAAAATAGCTGGATTCGGGAGAGTTGGTCAAAGCTTTTAGTGCTTCTTTTCGTATTTGCCATTGACCTAAGCAACTGAATCCAATGAAGTTAAAGCTGACTGAGTGCGGACGAAATAAAAAGTGGACACTAATACGAAGTGTACAAAGAGTATTTCATACTTGGATCAAGAATGTTCGAGGCAAGAAAATTCGATAAGAATGCAAATTCTTGACCCAAGAGCGAAGTTCTTAATCCAAGTATGAATTTTTGATCCCTTTTTTTTGATTCAAGAGCTTAAATATTTTATCCAATTACTTATCATGCTCAAATCATGCAGAATAGTTCTTGAACCAAGTGCAAAACATACTCAAATTCAAGATTGCTCATTCTTGAATCAAGAGCATACCACATTGTCATAAACCGAGAATGTTATTTCTATTATCAAGAGCTCAGCCGATTCAAGAGTAAGATCGTTTACTCTTAAATTAAGAATTACACAGATTTCAAGAGTACAACAGTATAAAACCAGTTGTTTTTCCATTTTCTTTGAATTTATTTCATGGAAAACTAATAGTTAGCAAGTTTTATTCGGCTCGAGAAATACATGGCACCTCAAAGCAGCATCAGTCTTTTCCTATCGTCGCACAGCCGACCCTCGTTACTAGCAATGCCATAACTGGTTGGGAATTCCAAAGCAACATGAGTGCAAATACCGATTGCGCTCTATAGCTTCCCCAAACAATCCTCTCCCGAACTGAGAGAGCAAGTTCAACGATGTGTTCTTTGAAATGTGCTTGCTGCTCTCTCTGTTTCTTTAACTGTTCCCTTGCATAAATACAGTATACTGAGAACGACAGGTAAAGAGCGTTCGCTCTTAAGTTATTAGATCTACTTTTTTCTGTGTGTATAGGATTCATATTGGGTAGGCTAAACTGGTATTTAACTGGTTGCAAATGGCTGGTCAGTGCACAATTCGTCTCCGCCTAAACATCGGACTAATGATGCCCGTGCAAAATAATAAAAATAAACTTCAATACATTGATTTGGATACGAAGTGTTTCCAGTTCTGAGACCAGGCAATTGTAAGTGACTTCTGATTCATTCTTACCGAACAGTTACAAGTAAACTCTGTTTTGGCCTTCTCCAAGCAACATTAATCGATATTAAATATATATATGCCAGCAGCATATGCATTTCAATTCAAAGCTGCCATGCTGCTCAAATTCCCAATCTATTCAATTAGTCCATTCCTTTACTCTGTCAAATGCTGGAAACAAAACACTTTGTTTTGGGGGCAAATATTCTCGTTGCAATGACATTATTAATTAATAACATAATCACTGCATTGTCTGTCATTTTGGATTATGCTCACTATGCACCCACCCAGGCACACACACGCACACGTACACAAACCACACATTCCGATGGGATGAGTGCACAATTTGGCTAACACAATGCAATTGTGTGTAAATGCTACCAAGCATGTGAATATGGGTGCGCAAGTGTTGAGGCCAACTGTTGTTGTTCCCAGTGAAAACGGTTGATTTATTGAATAAGGAATATTGAATTCAGGAAAGTTCAAAGAAACTATAATTGTTCTATGAACGATAGTTAAGCGATGGAAACCGCATTTTCTCTCGACACTTAAAAGAAAACTGTTTCATAGGTATTAACAATACACCTAAAACGTTGTGCAAAATTATTGCATTATTAAGTTTCAATTTGGGTACAAAACTCTATAATTTGTATCAGGGATGCAAACCGAAGCGAACCATTTCGTAATCAAACCTCTAATTCCCCTGACAAACTGAACCGGGTTCATTTTGCAAATGTTAAACCGATTAAAACCCAATATTCATTTACGGTTCGGTTCTTTTTGGTTAAATTCAATGACATGTTTTAAGACGCTATAACGCTTACCTTCAGACTTACTTTGTAGTTTTGGGTAATTTCATTGATTTCATGAAAAAGTTTCATTAAACATTCGGATAAACCCCGATTAGCTGATGGACCCTCTAAAAGGAATACCTCTGTATATCGAATTAGTCCTTCTACAATCCTTCTTCGTCGCTTTATGAAATCATCTGATCCCGTACATCTCCTGCAAAATTCCCAGACCTCTATTATATCATTATACCATTTCCTTAATCGAATGATATTCTCAATTAATCACTTATATAAGATCTCTGAAGCTATTCTAATGAGTTCATCCATTTATGTCCATGTCGTGTACCGAACCGGAGGTGAAAAATGAAAAATGATCGAGCAACTGAACCGAACCATTTCGCATATTCGAGTGGACTGCATTCTAGATTTGTATACCAGTCTAGCTGAACTTATTAACCAAGTTCAACTGTTTATGGCTTGATAACCCGAGTAAAATTTGCCAAATTGCTGAACTTCTGCGTTAAAAAATTCAAACAAAAGCAGACACTTGATACTATTTTGCAGAGAGATAAGAAATAAGATATCAGTATACATTTTTTGACACCTCACGGGATTCAAAACCAACAGAAACGCTAGCAATGCTCAGTAAGGTTTGCCATATTACCATGAAACATTGAATTCGACTATGACATTTCGTGCTCTGTGTGAAATGTTTCGTAAATTACAAAGAATTTATGGTTCAGGCTATTACAACCATGTCGTCGCCGTTCTCAACAATTGGGTATTTGTTATTCCAGCACCTGTAAGACTTTACGCAAGAAACTCGGTATGAAATCACGTTGTAAACATTGTTCACGTTCACGTTGTAAAGAACAGTTCAGGATCTCAATATCACTTTAATGGATTTTTGGTCAATTCGACTATTTTCATGTTATTTTCTCCGAATTCTCAAATACACTTTCGCAAAAGTATTGTGATTTAGAGACTTAATATAGTCCAAAAACCGAATTTATGATACAAAATTTATTTGACAGTGGCATTGAGAACAAGGCTGATGGATATAGAATAGTTATGTTATATTTTAAGTGAAAAAATTAACATAATAAGTAGTTTTTTTTGTAAGCCTTGCTTAGGAAAGTATGCTACACAATTTAAAACAAGAAAGAAAGTCGAAGCATAAATTTTGATGCTGCAGTAGTAGCTGAAAGCAGCGCTGCTTCTGCGCTGCTGCAGCGAACAGTCTTTTGATCATAACTCGAAAACCGTTCATCCAATCTTCACCATTTCTTTGGCTAGTCGATAAGTTATCCATATTACTAAATATATCTAGAAGGAACAACCCACCTATCTTTAAAACTGTAGGAGATATGACGTTTTTTCTAAATTGCGGGGGCGGGAGGGGGCGTGGCCAAAATTGAAAATAAACTTGATCTGCCTGCAGACATAAGAAGCATATGTCCCATACATGTCAAGCCTCTATCTCTTACCATCTCTGAGATCTGTGCGTTCATACGGACAGACAGACGGACATGGCTATATCGACTCGGCTGTTGATGCTGATCAAGAATATATATACTTTATGGGGTCGGAGATGCTTCCTTCTGGATGTTACATACTTTTGCACAAACTTATAATACTCTATGTACCTACGGTACAGAGTATAAAAATCAAAGAATCACTGAACCCCTTGAAGCTAGCAAGTTGAAGTCACGATTTATAAAACCAGAATTTATACTGGTTTTTTAAATTAATTTTAAATTGCAAGAATTAAGAAAAATCATCAAAATCTAGAAAAATTGCATAATATTTGAAAAAAAAAAAATCGGTGTTGTACTGGAAATCTCTAGAGATTTAGGTACAATCGAATTGCCTTTAAATGTGAATAGTTACCTAAAATGCTTCTTGTTCCTTCCCTGTAATCTAGTAGCCAACATTATTATTGTCATTTTACATACAAAGTTCGCCTAGATTTCTGGGACACCTTCCATTGTATTTCATTTCAATTTATGCATCGCCCCAGGTTTAATTGCTAATCAGGTACTCGGTGATTTGACTCAACAACCAGAATAATTTCATAATAATGTTAAATGAAATCTGAAACTGCCAATGCGCATCTCTGCTGTGTCTCTACATACTTTATATCTGTATACAAATAAACATCATTTGCCTTAGATTTACTATGCGATTATTAATTAAATGCAAATGCTGTCAAAATAACAACCATTTGAAACACTAGTCAGCAGTCATCTACGTATGTTCCATCTAACTAAATTCCTGCCTGCAAATTATAGCCAAATTACATACATTGTGCGTGTGTTTAAATAAAAAGTCCGAATGCTTGCAAATTGGATCCATTTCATTTGGAATGCCCAGGTCTTTCAGGCAGCCATTAAGCTAAATTGAAATACAAAAAAATTCGACAATTTCAGGCGATGTGTGAAATTAAAAAGTCGGCAATGAGGAATTAGCATGTTTTCTCATCAAGAATTAAATAAAAATACATTATATAAATAACAAAATCTGTTTTACCCCTAATGCACTGAGCACAGCATTGAAAATAGCCTGAGTGCATACGATAAATCAACGGTATGCAGCAGGAAAAAAAAAAACAGCAAAGACTTTTCAAATGATCATAATTTTTGCGTGTTTTTTTTCTGCTCTCGCTTTGCTGCTTTATTTTTATACAAAAATGTAAGCGCTGCGTTTGTTGGTTTATAGAATTTTTTTCATTTTATGCTTATTTAGTTAAAAAACTTAGCGTGTGCCTTTCACTTTGTCAGGTTTTTCCTCCCAGTCGCCCTTAGTTTTCAGTTTTAATTGGCTTATTGTGTTGGTTAGCTTTGAATGAATGCCGTTCGCCCACTCAGCACAGTTGGCAAATTATGTTGTTTGACAACTTTCGGCAACTTTTTATGTTTTGCGTCAAAGTTAATTGCTCTAAAGCCTCAGACCAACAGAAAACATTTTCGGATTTGCCAGCATTTAGTTTTATTTATTTATTTTTTGTAAGTTTTTCTTAAAAGATGTTCGCTGGCCCTGCGCATGAGGCCAAGCTGTCACCGGCTGTTGATTTGCTAATTGCCAAGTATTTAGTCGCGAATAGACGAAAAAATAGTGTAAGGAACGCCCACCAAACCAAATGTAAACAAGCCGATTGTGCTTCGATGATGAACTGTGGGCTCAGCCATTTCAATTACATTTTGTTGAGCGAATTCATTAGTTCTAGTAAATTGTGAATTACAAAAAAAATTAGAAAATTTCTCATCGTATCACAAATTATATTGAAAGTATTTTAAAACGGTATTTGATTAAGTTAAAGAATGCTGGAAAGAATAAGGAATTAACCAAAGTCCAAGTTGATATTACTGTAGTTCAGAAACCTAACACCATTTCATAGGAAATGGAATTGAAACAGTTTCTGTTTTTCATGAACAATTTTATAAAGTAAGCCTACACAGAGAGAAATACCCTGTGCAGAATATAAATTCAAAATAAGAACTAAAAGATGTCTTAAAATTTTAAAGGCAAATGTTCTTGAAATGAGCACATTTTCACTCAACTCACCCACCGCAGAAAAAAGTATAAGCTGCCATTAGTGTGTGGCGCAGTGAGCTAACACGTCGCCGTCGTTAAGTGCAAAAGGTCTTGCGATCGACTTCAGACAAGTCCGACAACAATTTGTCTTCGTTTTTAAAATGAACCAAGGTCGTCGCTGAAGTTGTTGTACAAGGAATATGGGTGGGCGAAGCATCTGCAGCGCTTTTTAGTAATTTGGACTTACGATCCGATTAATTGAGATCGCCCAGAATGTATGATCTATTTATAAACTGAACCAAACTCATTGCGATTAATACTCTGCTGCTCTCCTGATCTGCTCCTCTCCAATCTCCATTGAAATTTTGTACTCAGTTAAGTTTAAAATGTTTTCAAAAACAGAACATTTTATTACTAAAACTAAGATTTGGGGATCTCAAAAAATGGCATTAAACAGTAGCCAAAACAGTGACTAAGACAGTCACCAAAAGAGTGACTGAAACAGTGACTTAAACAGAGACCAAAACAGTGAACAAACTGACACCAAAACGGTGACCAAAATAATGACTAAAATAGTGACCAAAACAGTTACCAGACAGTGATCAAAACATCGACAAAAATAGTGACTAAAATAGCTTCCAAAGTGACAAAAACAGTGCCTTAAACAGTGACTAAAACAGCAACCAGAACGGTGACCAAAACAACCGATACGGCGACTTAACAGTGACTGAAACAGTGACTTAAACAGAGACCAAAATAGTGAACAAACTGTAACCATAACGGTGACCAGACAGTGATCAAAACAGCGACAAAATCAGTGACTAAAATAGTTTCCAAAGTGACAAAAACAGTGATCAAAGCAGTGCCTTCAACAGTAACCAAAACAGTGACTAAAACCGTCACCAAATCAGTGACTGAAACACTGACTCAAACAGTGACTAAAACAGCAACCAAAACGGTGACCAAATCAACCGAAACGGCGACTATAACAGTGACTAAACAGTGACAAGTACAATGACCATAACAATGCCTTAAACAGTAACCAAAACAGTGACTAAAACAGTGACTTAAACAGAGACCAAAGCAGTGACCAAACTGTAACCAAAACGATGGCCAAAATAATGATTAAAATGGTGACCAAAACAGTTACCAATCAGTAACCGAAACAGCGACAAAATCAGTGACTAAAACAGTGACCAAAGTGATGAATACAGTGACCATTACAGCGCCTTATCCAGTGACTAAAACAGTCACCAAATTTGTGACTGTAACAGTGACCAGACTAGACAAAACTGCGACTAAAACAAATGCCTCACAAAAAAATGCCTTATTTTCTATGCAAGTACTGTAATTTCAAGTCAGATTATCCCTCGTAAAGAGCTTCGCTCCTCCCGACTCCACGACTCCCACCCTTTTTTCCCCTCTGTCTAGGAAGCATCAACAGCCGAGTCAATAAAGCTCTGTGCACTTGTAAGTTCATGAGTGGCTCGAAAAGGTGTACAAGAATGGGTGTTTAACAAGTTATCTTTACAGAATGTTTAAAATTTTAGTTTAGCAAGCAAACATTTCCTACGATTTCGAGCCCACTGTGCCTCCCGACGATCGGTCCAAAAAGCGAGAGCAGGCAAGTGACTGAGCAACAGAGATAGTCAAAGTGTGTGTGTTTTTATTGGGGCTCCGCCTTGATTTAAAAATATGCTGCTTCGCGCTCACCAATCCAAGTGACCGTCTGTTCGTTTGTTGGAAAGAAAATGTGTTTCACAAATATTTGAACTTCGCCAGCTGTGGCGCCCATTAAGTCAACAGCAGATACATTTTCGATGCAGTCCAATTTATTCACTTACTTGGCTTACTTACATGGCATACGAGAGGGCCCAATTAGGACGCTGTCGCTGCAAGTTGTAATTAAATCTGTTGACTGCATAATTCAAAATTTTGGACGGTGTTAAAATAATATTGGCAAAGCTATTTCAGCGGTCCCGGCTGCATGGCGTATGCGCAACATTTTAATTAAGTTGCGGTCCCAAATGCTAATAATAATAGAAAATTGCATTTTATTGTTTTAAATTATGCATGAATGCATACAAAAGAGTGACACTTTGTGGTTGCATTGTTTGCTGCTGGCCATTTTGCAGTTTTCCATGAAAATGCGGGCAGCTTAAGCCAACAATGTATGAAATATAAAAGCATATTTGTTTGGATATTTCATTTTCATAATACACGCACGGGTTATTTGTTTAACAATTTATGCTCGTGTTGATTGCATTATTCATAAATTTGATTTAATAATTGGCCAGTAATCAAATGTAAATGAATTTAATTAGCTAATTAATTAGGCAAAGGTATTTTTGCAACAATTGGGAAAAATGGCAGAAAGTCGGGGGAATACATATATATATATATATTTAAGCAGAATGCTTAAACGAATTGGCGTAAATGGCATTTTAATGAACTCTTTATGGGTTTTTAATATTTTTTTATTATTTTCCATTCCAAATATTTTGCAGCATGTGGCGTATGATTGATAATATCAAACATACGCATAGCATTTCGTTTTATTTGCATATGCAATAATTAATTTGATGCACACAACATCAACAGCCTGGCATAAATGTAAACATATATAAATGAAGGAACAACAATGTGCTACCTTGCTGCACACTCAAAGATGAATAGCCATTTGATTTGTTTATGCTGCTTGTGGCAGCAGTTTAATTTAATTATCGTATTTGTCATTTGGCCAAATGCCAGAGCCGTGAGGCGAGACGAGGCTATCTGCCATGCAATTGGCCCAACGCATACAGTGTTCTATATGTGTATGTATAAATTACAGTGTATGTATGTATTCATTTGCTAGAAAGGTCATTCCTGTCGAGAGCGAAAGAGAGCGGGAGAGTGGGAAAATTAGAGCGTTAAATTTGTTAGCATGAGATACTTTGCTGGGCAGACACTGCCAAGAGTTTGAATCACTAAACTGCAAGTGTGTATGCGTGCTTCTAACGCCACCACAATAATATAACACAATTTTAAACGTTTTCTTTTTCGTTATTCCTTTTGACATGATATCTTAAGTTCCAATGGATCAATGGAAATAGAAATATTCATATCCGACCCAATAAACAATATATATATTCTTGATCAGGGTGACGAGCTGAGTTGATTGAGCTTTGTCCGTGCGTCTGTTTGCCTGTTTCTACACAAACTAGTCCCTTAGTTTGGAAGATATCGAGCTGAAATTTTGCACTAAGTCTTCTTTTTGCTGCAAGCTACTAATATGTTGGAACCGGACGGATCGGATGACTATATCTTTTAGCTCCCATAGGAACAATCGGTCGGGAAACTAGTTTTAGTGAGAAAAACTTTTTTCTTTTCAATGGAAACTTCTCCAAACTTTGTATTCATAGGTTTTCTATGCATTTTTATTATTCTGCCAAATTTAATGCAAATCGGATTACTATATAGCATAGCTGCCTTACAAAAAATAGGTTTGAAAAACCGTCTTAGTTAGAAAACCTTTTTTGTTTTTAATGGTAGCATTCTACAATTTGGTATTTGACTGTTTTACGTGCTTTCACATAACTCTACAAATTTTTGTCCAAATCGGATGACTATATCATATAGCTCCCATACGAACGATCTGACGCAAACTGTGTCATTGCATGAAAAACAAGAAAGAAAGTCGGTTAAGCCCGACTATAACATACTCTGTACCAACGAAATTATATGCTAATCATAAATTTTGATGCTGTAGTATCAGATGAAAGCAGCGCTGCTACTGCGCTACAGCAGCGAACAGTCTTTTGATCATAACTCGAGAACCGTTCATTCGATGTAGACTATTCTTTTGGGGGATCGATAAGTAATCCTGATTCCTGAATATGTCTAGCAAATACAAACCATCTATCTTTAAAGCTGTGGGAGATAAGACGTTTTCCCAAATTGCGGCGGCGAGAGGGGGCGTGGCCAAACTTTAAAACAAACTTGAACTGCCTGCTGACATAAGAGGCATTTGTCTTAAACTCGTCAAACCTCTATCTCTTACCATCTCTGAGATCTGTGCGTTCATACGGACAGACAGACGGATACGACGGACATGACTCGGCTGTTGATGCTGATCAAGAATATATAGACTTTATAGAATCGGAGATGCTTCCTTCTGGCTGTTACATTCTTTTGCACAATCTTATATTCCTTTGTGTAACCTGCGGTACAGAGAATACAAATATTTTTCAAAATATTTAGGCGAGCAGAGGCACAGCAGAAGTTAGCTTAGCTTTCTCGCTTATCCTAGTTTGGGCTAAAGAGATATTCATACCTGCTGAGAATAGATTCTAAATTCTAAAAAGATAAATTTTGTTTAGAATATCCCCTTTAAGAGAACCAACAAATAGAATACACCGCGAAAAGCTAAAACCACAGTTCTGTTCAGAAATTAAGCGATTCTGCTTAATTTGTACCTGTAATTTTGTTGAGCAGACAGCATACAAAAAATAGATTGACCAAATTTGGCAACATGTAAGAAAAAAAACAATAAGTTTAAGTAGACAAACAAAAAAAGGAATCATTAAACAGGACCCTACTAAACCTACTTAGTATTTCAACAGTTATATATAAACTTAGCCCACTTAAACATTTACAAGCCATCAAATTCGTTTAACTATAACTTTTTCCATATAAAAACAAAAGTAGTTAACAATCTATAAATCGATCTCAGTTGTGGAACATATGTATGTATATACATATATCTGTGCGGACAACTCTAAATCAATATTTATAGCATTCCCGCTTAAGGGGCAACCAATTACGTGGGCTCATAAATGTTGCTGGTCAACGTATGAAATGAAATGTTTAATGCAAATTGCCACCCTCTATATATATGTATATACCCCCCTCCCACCCTCAATCCATATGTCGGCCTCTCTTTTCGCAACTCTTGCTCTCTATTTCGCCTCTGGCACTAATATGCAAATGTAATTTGCTGCGTTTGGCGCGTGACGTTCGCTGGTAATCGCAACACAATTACAATGTTGTCAGTGTTGCTTCTGTGTCTGTGTGTGTGTTTGTGCTTGCAACTGTGCCATGCCGCAGTGCTTCATTGCCACGCCTGAGTAGGAAGAGCAATGAGTAGCCGGAGGCGAGCAGAGTGCCAGTTGCATGTACGCGTAATTAATTGATTTTTATCTGGCTTATGGCTATTTTACAGTTTGTTGATGACAGACGATGCAGACACGGGGACTACTGGATGATGTGTGGGTGTTTTGGGTTGACATTATGGTCTATTTAAAGAGATTTTGATGGCTGTCATTTTGGATATGGCTCCTTTTAAGCGCCGAACTAACAAAAATATATGATTAGTTGCTTCATTTTCATTTCAAAACTAATGAAAAATTCATTGATATTCTGTTTTAAATGTCAGCGAATTCAATAGTTCAAAAGGTTTCCTCCAGAAATGGAAGACTAATGGCAAGGCCTCTCAAATTTGATCGTTAGTGACGATACCCATGATCTAGCGTCAAGTTACCAAACCAAACTTCGTATGTAGACTTCTATTGTACGTACGCAGATTAAGTTTATCAATAATTTTAAAGATATCAAGCTCATATTTTGCAGTATATGTGCCTAGTATCAACAATCTCTAAAATTTCATGAAGTTCGGATAATAAATGGCAGAATTAAAAAGGTCATAAAAAACGTTGCCTACTTTTGTGACCCTCAAACGCTGTTTGCTAACAAAATGTAATAATGTTTACATTAATGTTAGTGCACTGTTAATTTAAATAAGGAGAGGCTATTAAACATTAATTCCTCCTGAGTAAGGGGTATGTCGGGTAAAAAGTATCAAAGCAACAACTAACATATGATGAGTGAAATAATCGGTCCGAAAGTCGAACCTTACATTTTCCAAGGGTTTCGAGCACCTCATCCGAACTCTCTCCAGATTCTGAAGTACAGATCTTTGATATTAATAGAATTGATATTGATTTAAATCGATTCGTTGAACAAAATCATTGTTATATCGATTTAAAGCATCTAGCATCTATGATAAGATCTTATTAGATGCTAATGCTTGAATTTTATAATGGAAAAGCCACAAGAATTGAAGAAGTGTTGAAGCCTTGTTAAGTCTTTACACAACAATGGTTTCTCCAACGTTTTTCAGAAGATTAATGTGACCAGAGCTTACTACTTTTATAATACCCAAAATATTCATGTATTTTTCTAACTAATTATGTGTTAATGGAGGGAAGTTTTATAACTAATATGTTTGCAGTAAGTATATTTCTCTCGAGTAACAACAATAACTGGCATGCCCCTTCAATGCTGTT
The DNA here is from genome assembly GCA_035044965.1 of Lordiphosa andalusiaca. Taxonomy (NCBI): domain Eukaryota; kingdom Metazoa; phylum Arthropoda; class Insecta; order Diptera; family Drosophilidae; genus Lordiphosa; species Lordiphosa andalusiaca. Next base: position 516,580 of record JAWNNM010002217.1, on the reverse strand, counting down.
CACACCGTGAAAACTAAATGGAAGACAGTTGGTTGGTTTTCCAAAACTACCAGCTTTCTTTGTGGTGTTGTGTCTCTGTTTAAAGTTGTGCAAACACATAACATGACTTCGAGCTTTAAACATTAAAAAAAAAAACCACAAAAAAGGAACCTAAAAGTTACTGTTTAAGGCTTGATTCCAGTTCCAGGGTTCCAGGGTTCGGAACTGTTCTGTGATCGCAGCTCTCGAGAGCCAGCTCTTGCTCTCAGCTCATAGCACTCGGCTCTTGGTTATGAGCTAAGAGCTCTACGTTGAGAGCCGTGAGCCATCAACCGGCTCTAGGCTCGTGAGCCATAGCTACTAATAGGGAAGGGTTCGATATATTTGGGACATATACTTCGCTTATGGGCGTTTCCATGGTGTCGTACGCATTAAAATATAAAAAAAAAATCAAAATACATCGAGCAATGGTTAATTCTGTGGCTCACGAGTGGAGAGCTAAGGCTCAAGATCTAAGAGCAATGGCTCACGATCCAACAGAGAGCTATGACTCAGAGCCTATAGCTGTGGCTGACGAGCCGAGAGCCCGTTGATGGCTCACGGCTCCCGAGCTGTGGCTCTCAGCTCAGAGCCGAGTGCTGTGACTCAAGAGCAGAGAGCCGGTTGATGGCTCCGAGCCAGAAGCTGTGAGGTGTGAGACGTTTAGTGCTCCCGGCTCTCGAACAGCGGCCTTCCGCTTTGAGCGCGCGGCTCGCTCGTGAGTAATTATGAACCCTGATTTCGGCAGAATACTTCAAAAAAGATTACTTGTCATAAGCATTCAGAGTTAAAAAAGTTTTAAGAGTTTTTCCTTTCATGGGAAGTTCGATATCAGAATGTATTTTGTGACTTCGGGAAATCAAAATTTGTTAAGAATTTCGTAAAATTCAATGAAGATTCAATAATTTTTCGTTCATTAATTCCCATTTAACTAACTAAAACTTTGTATAGTAAGTCTCCTGTCATGGGGCGTATACGTAATGAAGCCAAATGGAGTTTTTGCAAGTCTATTGCAATCAGCCATAAAACCTCTTACTGCCAATGTTGTATCAATTAGCGAATATTCCCATATTGATTATGTATTCAATTCATTCCGTCTCACTCTCATTGGTCAATGTGAAAATTACCAAGTGCCAATGCAAATGACCAAGAGGCTTACAGGCAGCCTCAGCAGGATGCTGACCACCACACACACCGACACACACACCGACACACTTAATGCAGTTAATTTGCTGATATTATTGCTGTGATTAACACATACATGTTTATGTGCACAGGCAATGTTTTATATACAAACAGGCGTTCGCACACGCACACAACGACAATCCGTGCACTGCATGTCCTTTGCCTGGGCCCAGGATGATAAATGGCTGGCAAGCTTATAATATTAATAACAGAGACAAAACACTTGGAACATGTCGACAAGCATAACATGTTGGCTCACACAGACACCGAAACACACACACTCACGCACAGAGAAGTAAATGCACCCGTTGTATATGCCAGAGTGTTATGCGGTGTGCTTAGTGTTTACTTATAAACTTGTAATTAATTGACTTGATGGAGAATGTAATTTAATTAGGCAGACATTTCAATGTATCTGCCGTTTGTGCCTGTGACACAAGATCCATCTGTCTGCTGCATTGTTGCTATGCTGCACTTGCTCTCCATCTGTCTCGGTGTGCATCCAATTAGTGATGTGCCGTTTTTAAGCCTCTTTGGGGCGTATGCGTAATGTGAAGTGAAGCTAAGTCTTTAAAAAACTTAGCAGCAGATTTGACTAATTTTTATATATTAGTGCAAGCAAGTCAATCTCGAGGAAACCGCAACGGATATCCGTTGCAATTACACAAAAAAAGTGAAGTATTGATAGATGAAACCAAGTGGTGGTGCAATATTAAAGCATCAACTATCAAAGTTTTGCACTCAATTCTTTATTAGTATGGATTCAGAGCCAGCAAAGACCTATTTAAGCGTTAAGCACTGTGAAGATGCATGCACTCGCCCCACTCATTCGACTTCTGCACGCACATACACATACATATTGGCTGGCAGCTGTTGGCTCTTGGCATGTCCTTGTTGCAAAGTTAATTTATTCTAATTAGTCAATAAATCTCAATTTATTTCACATGCATGCCTCTGGTATACACACACACACACCGAAATGTAATTGTGTGTGCTTAAAGGCATTTAATTTTAGCATGCAAAACTGCAACAGCTCCTGCCCTGGCATTTACAATTACAGCAGCTACAATAATAATTTAGCAATATAAATGGCATTAAAATTACTAAAGCATTAAGCAAAATCACACCTCGCTTGCTTTATTATGCGCTCCAATTAAATTATAGTAAATTCCTTGAGTAGGTGAACGCCGCAAGGACTTTGTGCCTGCTTGCACACATGAATACATTGTTCAATAATGCCTTCATTTTGTGGTTAGGCAATTAATTTGACTTTCTGACAGAGCTGAAATCTTAAAAGGATTATATTTCGACATCCAATTAACATCACAACTTACTTAATATGCATTCAAACCGAAAGAACAAAAGAAAATTAGAGACTTCTGGACAGTAAAGCTCAGGCACTTAATTTAATTTCGGATTTTCTTTTAGCATACAAAACTAAGTAAGTAAACTAAAATTTCAACAATACACAAAAAAAAAAAATGTCTAAAAATCGCCTTTAAATTAAGAAATTCGACTTAAAGAAGAGGTCAAAGGCGAGTTAACATATATTTTGGAAAAAAACATTTTCTTAAATTAAGAACCCATTTCTTATCAGTCACAAAATATTTTGTTAACAAAGTTTGTTCTTTGTATTACAGAGAAAATGAAGTGGGAGCAGTAGAGGAAAAAGTGGAAGAGGGCAATACCAAGATGCTTAGTAAAGGGTGACTTTTTAGCTATTATCTTTATGGCAACACTGGATAAAACAGCTCACGCACGTTTCGTGTTTTGTTTCACTGTCAAACATCTTCAGTTTGGTCTATAATTTAACCATGTATCGTCCTACAAACGATAAATGCTTGCAAATTATTATACTCTGTACCGTAGGTACACAGAGTATCACAAGTTTGTGCAAAAGTATGTAACAGGCAGAAAGAAGCATCTCCGACCCCATAAAGTATATATATTCTTGATCAGCATCAACAGCCGAGTCGATATAGCCATGTCCGTCTGTCCGTCTGTCTGTCCGTATGAACGCACAGATCTCAGAGATGGTAAGAGATAGAGGTTTGACATGTATGAGACATATGCTTCTTATGTCTGCAGGCAGATCAAGTTTATTTTCAATTTTGGCCACGCCCCCTCCCGCCCCCGCAATTTAGAAAAAACGTCATATCTCTCACAGTTTTGAAGATAGATGGCTTGTTCCTTCTGGACATATTTAGTTATTAGGATAACTTATCGATCCGCCAAAGAAATGAAGAAGATCGGATGAGCGGTTTTCGAGTTATGATCAAAAGACAAATTTTTTGGGTACAGAGTAAGTTATAGTCGGGCTTGACCGACTTTCTTTCTTGTTGAATTTGATTATCAAAATGCGTGCTCTGTTAAGAAAGTTCATCGCGCGCTTAATCCATTTTATGGTCAGATCCACTGAATCGGCTATTCGGGATATTGTGACTAAATTTCGCACCAAATTTATTGAATATCAGCCAGAAGCATTGCAAGAGCTACCAATGCATCCAGAAAAAGTCACAGTTTGGTGCGGTTTATGGGCTTGTGGCATCATTGGACCCTACTTCTTCAAAAATTATGCGAATCGTAACGTAACTGTGAATGGTGAGCGCTACCGTGAGATGATATCGAACTTTTTTTGCCCAAAATTCAAGAGCTTGACTTGCAGGACATGTGGTTTCAACAAGATGGTGCCACATGCCACATAGCACGCGCAACAATGGACTTATTGAGAGGCGAGTTCGGTGAACATTTTGTTTCACGTTCGGGACCGGTCAATTGGCCGCCTAAATCGTGCGATTTAACGCCTTTAGACTATTTCTTGTGGGGCTATGTTAAAGCTCATGTCTATACAGACAAGCCCGCTTCAATTGACGCATTGGAAGACAACATTGAAGCATTTATTCGTGAGATACCGGCCGAAATGTTGGATAGAGTATGCCAAAATTGGACTAAGCGGATGGACCATTTGAGGCGCGTTCACTGTCAACATTTGCATGAAATAATCTTCAAACATTAAATTTTATGGACCGTACTATCGATTCAAATAAAGGTTTCATGAATTTTTTTGAATTTTATGTTTTTTTTTTTAGAAAAACTTTCCTATAGCTCTTAAAAAATCACCCTTTAGTATAGCTGCCATAGAAAAGTAGGGTTAGAAGAACAGATTTAATACGAAAAACTTTGTTATTTTCAATGCAAACCTCTTTAAAATTGGAATATAAATATTTTATAAGCTTTTACACAATTCTCCATTCTTTTACACGTTTTGTCAAAATCGGATGTCTTTTGGTTATAGCTGCCATAGCAATGATCGGCCGAAACCTAGTTCTAGTGAGAATAACTTTTTTGTTTTCAATGCAAACGTCTCCAAACTTTGTATTTACTAGTTTTCTATACTTCTCCATGATTCGGCCAAGTTTGGTCGAAATCTGACATATATATAGAATAGCTGTCATAGAAAAGTAAGGTTAGAAAAACAGATTTAGTAAAAAATATATATTTTTTTGAAGTTTATCTTGTCCGGGATTTGATCCGGGACCTCTGGGGCATCAACGGCATCTTTGCGCATTCGACTATCACACTTCGCGTGAGACACAGTAAAAAAATCAGTCAAATGTGAAGCACTTAGCAACCTGAACATCAGTTGGCCCCTTTTATATTCCGAATTCGTATTTGAGAATTAAAAACGGTGTCTTTTTATAAGTTTTGAGTTTAGGGCGATATACCAAACCTATTTTTCTATATTTTAGGGCGAAATTATAAATTGCTTATCTAAGTTTAAGAAAAAGTGCTTTCTGAAGTTTAGGTCGTTTTACTTAAAGGGTTACACGGGTATCATGGCTTCAAAAACATCCTCTTGTTATTGTCTTAAAAAATTCAACTTCTTCTAATTCTAATTCTTCTTCAAGTCGATCCGAATAATAGTTTTGGAGATACAGTCTGACGAAGTTGCGCGGTCCAGGGTATAAAGGAGCTCAATGGTCCCTATTTTAAGAATTTAAAAAAAATATAGAAATAACTTTGTTTGAGTGTAAGAGGGTCTATCTGGTAGGTATTTCTATGATCTGGTTTTGTTTGTAAAGTTTTTTTTTTCTTAAATCGCTTAAGCAATACGCTGGCTAGGATAAAATTTCAGGAATTAGCATTTGGAATCAGCCCTGCTATTGTAAGAGTTTTTAAAGAATCATTTAGCCACCAGTGGTGGGTCTTTTCGCTAGCTACCAGTATCACTGTGACCTCAAGCTAGCAGCCTATTGCGAAAATTTAACAGTCAGCATGAAGCAAAGACTTGTATTCAAGGACTCTTTCAGGAGTGGTAAGAATGTTCCCTCAATATGGCATGGCAATCGAACGAAAATGCTAATATTAAGCTCTGTTTTAAACTCAATAGAATCGAGTTAGATATTTTGTTAACAAACTGATGACAACGGCTTAGAACTAAATCAGTTGCATAATCCCACAATTAATTATTACCTAAACTAAACAGAGCATTTGTATAGCTATGCACTTCACATTTCATTACAAATATGGTATTCTGGTACTTGACTAAACGGATTATGTAATGTTTAAATATGTTTAATTTAAAGCTTTTTGTGTTTATTAATCCCAAAACGTGCAACCAAATGGTCCATTGCTTACCTGCGTCTCGGTGACCATCAGCAGCTTTGCCATATCGGTGCGTTCGCTTGAGCTCAGGTATTTCTTAACCTCAAACTGTTTCTCCAGCTCAAAAATCTGACGACCTGTGAATGTGGTGCGTGCCTTCTTTTTGCGGCGGGCATCGGTTGAACCAGAGTCGGAATCATCTTCCGTGGTCTCCATATTGCTGCTGGTGTTGCTCTGCTGTGGGTGCGCCGAGCTGGCCGGTGAGCTGTTATTGGCGGTCAGTAGTTTGTCTCGCATTAAGTTCTCACTGCTGGCCGTGGGACTGCCAATGTCCGGCGGTAGAGCCACAGTTGTGGCTGAAGTCAGCTTCTTCTTCTTGGCGGTCGGTTTGCCCGAGTTCTCTGTGGAATGTGAAAAGAAACAGAAACGTTTAGACGCTGTGTTTGTCTTTGGCATCGAGTCGCAGCTGTTTAACCTCAATTGGCTTTCTGCCTGTCATTTCCTAACCGCTTTTTTTTTTTTTTTTTTTTTGCTGCAATTAGCCCGTCAAATGTAACAGCAAGTGACTGGGTAGAATGAACTGCCGCCCTGCTTTGTTATGCATTTGCTTATTTCAATATGCATAAAGAGTGCGTTGCTTTTGTTAGCAATTAACCAGACGTTCTTGGAATGTACATAAGGCAGGGTGTTCCACTCGGGATTAAGGCAGAAATTTTGATTTAAAAATTTTGAAGAAATAATATTGAAAGTGAGAAAGCGTAGAAGATAATAGCCCGACAAAGTAAGAATAGTTTTGATGATTGAATGGTTTTTCCTTTCAAATCAATTCGTTAACAATTTAAAAACTGTCCTCATTTTTAATTCTAAGTTCGCTTTCGTGCCACGTTAGCCGATTAGGACTGAGCACGAGATTGAATTTTTACACACAAGTTGCCGAAACGTTATGTTGGACAGAAATATGGTCTGGGCAAATGTTGATCTGACCGATTATCTACCCATAAGGGGGGTATTCTAGTCTAGAATTTTGATATATTATTCTTTAATTACTCGTTTTTAGCTATCTATAAATTTTTAAGTGAACTGGCCATTATGTTCATTATGCATCTAACATATTTGCAAAGAGCTATCAGGTAAAATGTACAGTACTGTTGAAACGAGTTTTTCTGGAAATTAGTTTTTCCTTCACATTTCCCAATGGACCAAATAACTTGAACTTTTATGTGGGACTTTCTTATAGATCAATGGCCCGATCTAGGATTAAGTAAAAACTTAGATTTAATTGTTATTTTATAATATTTAAACCTTCAAAAAAATGGTAAATAAATTTCATTGTTAAAATTTAACTTTTACAAAGTTTTTTAAGATTTGAAAAAAAATCTTTTTAATATAATATTAAAATTAATCTAAAAGAACTATTTTCTATGTAACTGTATGGCCAGCTGTGGTACAGCGGGTAGTGTGTGAGTGCCTGCTGTGGAAGAGATTGTGTCCCGTTTAGGGACCTCTAATGAAAAAGTTTTTTCTTTAAAATGTGGATATCTTTCTCTTGTGCGAACTTTAAACTCGACTTAAAACTAAATGGATTATTGTCAGTGTTGAAGTAAGTGATATGTTTTTCACATGCAAAATTCCCCGCTTCAATTTAATGAAAAAAAATAACTTTTCTTTTATTCATTTGATTAAATTCTAAACTTGAGAATCTAAACAATGATTTCACATCTTCTATTTGGCTGCACTGTTAAATGTAAGTATGTGTGACAAATCAGGCTAGATTTCGGCCCTAAGACTATTTCCATTTCGGTGCTGAAATGACAGAGACATCAAATCAAAGAAGGTTTTCGAAAAATCAATTCTACATCCATGAATTATCCAAAGACTAAGATGATACTACTGTAGGCCAGAACCTAACCTTCAATAAGTGGATTTCTTCTGCCACAACTTGAGTTATGCTTTTAGATTAATCATAATACTCCCAATTCAGCGCTATAAAATTATCATACTCCGATTCAGCACTCTGAAATTATCATTTGTCCGCTCGTAACATTGTGATACTTAGCTTTACAAGTTAGGAAAAATCAGACTAAAGTTACAGCAGCATTTTCAAATCAGACGCTGTCAGTTCTGGAATGTTAACAATTTAGAAGTTCCGGTTCTGGGTTTGGAGCCGAGCCGCTTTTGGGATATAAATATATGTTCATTTTTAAAATTCAATAGCTAAAACAAAATAAACCAATAAATATGCGATATCCATTAACGATAAATTATATTTTTATACCAATATATCCATATTTCGACATATCGATATTATTTTTAAGGGTTAATGATAAGCAGACTTTACTACTAAGTTGCATTGAAATACGTAGTCTAACTTCAGAAACGTTCGTAGAGTTACGTGGACCCCAACTGGCGTCAACCGGAACTAACTAACCTAACTATGCTATGCTATGCTATTTGAAGAATCAGATAGAACGGCCGTTAGCACTCGTCATTGGTAGTCTTATGGTTTAGACGTTCTTCTATAGCTTTGAATTTTTTTTTGTAATATCTACGAATCAACGAAACTATCTATCTATCGATGTTTTTTAGACTTGATATATCAAATATCGATATTTAAAATCTTGATTTTTAATCTGATCGATTTTTAGATCTATCGACTACCACATTCTGAACTGTCTTTAAGATCAATCATTTCCATTAGATTGGTTTTTGGATTGGTTACCAAAAATAGTATCACTTCAATTTCTTTAAAACTTGCCCGTTTCCGCCTTTCTAGAGTATTTCCAAAGTCGATTTCCATCTACGGTCAGCTGTCGTGTCTGGCGAAATACAAGTGTTAACAGCACCTTATGGCTTCGGCTGGGTACAAAACGTGTCTGGCATGAGTTGCCATAGCCATTGTCTGGACAACTTTAAATATCAATGCAAAATTGAAATCTAATTGGCATATGGCTAATACGCCGCGTGGGCTGCCAGCCCGATTGATATTGCTTGCATCCCCAGCAACCCCTAAACGTACATACATGACACACAGCACTTTACACGGGTCCAATGAAGCTTAACAGGGGCGCCTCAATGGCGCGAAATCAATAAAACTAAAGACATTAACAACAAAAACAATAGCAATTAGAACATTAACAAGAGCAGCAATAAAAGCGTAACGCAAATGTTTGTTTATTTTTCCTAGTCGCCTTTTGTTGTTGCTCTGTGCTGGCAATTGCCGCCAGGTCATTTCATTTGGCCCAGTTGGCGACATTTAAGCATCATCCCACTTCCATTTATGGCAGCTGCAAACAACTAATTAAGCGCAAATTAACAGATGACTGGCACGGAGGCAAATCAGAGAACTTGGAACACTCGAACGATGCAGCAGCGTCGACTTGGACATTCAAATTGCTACAGTCAATTGGTTGTTGCCAATTGTTGGCAAGTCGAGTACGTGATTTTAATAACAATAAAAATTGAACGCAGCATTGAGCAATTAACGCGCATAAACAAACAAACAAACAAACAATACAACAAAAGCATCAATAAAATTATTCAAGTTTTGTGCTCAAGTTCGTTTATTTTGAAGTTGATTGCTATTTGTTATTTATTATTGTTGTTGTTGCTGTTGCTGTTGTTGCTGCTGCTGTGTGCATATTGCTAATTGCTAATTGCATTTGTTGTTTTCGTGCCATTTCGATAGTCATTACCAATGCTTCCCCCTTCCCCCCTTCCAACTCTTCCATCAAACGCACGCGCACTGCTCTGGCCTCTTTCCATTTAAATCATTTTAATGCAGCGCATATTCAAATGAGCAGAAAAACGTAACAACAAAAGTGCAGCTAATTAAATTTGCGCGTTTTGCAAGGCAATTACAGTTTTCAATGGTTAATTATGAAGGCAAAAGATATATGCACAGAGTGCAGTACAAGTTCAAAAAGAAGACTAACAAATCAAAAAAAAAAAAAATGTTCCATAAAGCAAACATTTAAGTTAGAAAACTAAACAATTCCGCAGAGATATGAAATGATGTAGGTCTCGGTTTGATATGGGAATCGGGTCTAGAACGTTGACAGCTTAAAGTAGATTTTCGTTAAGATTTTGTTAAAGTTTTATCGAAAAAGTTGTCACAAACTGCTTAAACTTCAGAGAGTAACAACCGATGAAGCGACGTCTTGTGCCTTCGACAAAGACATTATTCGATTTGTAATGTCTGTTTTATTGTGTACAATCTGATTAATCAACATTCGACCAGATTTTTTTTAGATTTTGGATCAATTGTTAAGTCTTGTCTTGTCTTACTTTTAACATTTTTAAGCTGTTCTTTTAAATATATAATAAAATTCGAAGTCGAAATAACTTATGCTGCTTTTTATACCCTTGTTTGTAACGCATAGAAGGAAGCATTTCCGACCACATAAAGTATATATAATATATTCTTGATCAGCATGACGAGCTGAGTCGATATTGCCATGTCCGTCTGTCCGTTTGTACGTCTGTTCTATGCTACCTCCTCTACCTACCTTTTAAAGCTATCGCCACCAAACTTTGCACGAAGTCTTCTGGTACAAAAACGCTGCACATATATCGGAACCGGCAGGATCGGATGAGTATAACATATAGCTGCCATAGGAACGATCGGTGGAAAAACTTGTTCTAGTGAGAAATACTTTTTGTGAGTGCTCTCGTAAATATTTTCAAAAAAATACTCTTTTTCCCATTTTTCGACCGATCGTTCGAATGGGAGCTATTTGATATAGTCATCCGATTTGGCCAAAAATTTTGTTAAATTATGTGACAGCATGTAAAACAAACAAATACAAAATTGTAGGATGCTACCATTAAAAAGAAAAAAGTTTTTCTATCTAAGACTGTTTTTAGACCTATCTTTTGTATGACAGCTATACTATATAGTTGTCCGATTTTAACAAAACTTGGTAGAATCATAAAAAAAAAACATAGAAAACCTACGATTACAAAGTTTGAAAACGTTTCCATTGAAAAGAAAAAAGTTGTTTCACAAAAACTAGTTCTCCGACCGATTATTCCTATGGGAGCTATGCGATATAGTCATACGATCCGGTCGGTTCCGACATATAAGTAACGTGCAGCAAAAAGATGACTCTCTGCAAAATTTCAGCTTGATAGCTTTAAAACTGGGAGACTAGTTTGCCTAAAAACAGACAGACAGACAGACGGACAGACGGACGGACAAAGCTCAATCGACTCAGCTCGTCACCGTGATCAAAATGATATTGAATGATATACATTGGCAGTATGTAGAAAGGTGCAATACCTATTAATGTTCACCAATCATAATGGGCAAATGATAATTCGAGTCCGCACCATGGAAATTTCTGTGACAAATTTAAATTTCCCACCAAACATTAGCAAAGTATACTTTTGGGGGCATTTATGTTAACTTGAAAGTTATTCTGTAAACACATTAAAAAACAATAAAGAAAGTCGGTCAAGCCCGACTATAGCATACTCTGTACCAACGAAATTATACGCTCAGTATAAATTTTGATGCTGCAGTATCAGCTGAAAGCAGCGCTGCTTCTGCGCTGCAGCAGCGAACACTCTTTTGATCAAAACTCGAAAACCGTTCATCTAATCTTCACCATTCCTTTGGCTGATCGATAAGTTATCCTTATTACTAAATATATCTTGAAGGAACAACCCACCTATCTTTAAAACTGTAGGTGATATTACGTTTTTTCTAAATTGCCGGGGCGGCAGGGGGCGTGGCCAAAATTGAAAATAAACTTGATCTGCCTGAAGACATAAGAAGCATATGTCGCATACATGTCAAACCGCTTTCTCTTACCATCTCTGAGATCTGTGCGTTTATACGGACAGACAGACGGACATGAAGGACGTGACTCGGCAAAATGAGCACTAAACGGTTTTTGGGCCATATCTTCAGATTTTGGGGGTCCCCGAGGAAAACCAAGTATGAGGAAATGCTATACGCGACCTGCTTTACAGCGTACGGTAGGTCATTTCCCAGATTCTTGCACTTGAGTGAAATTTGTAGTAATTTGTAATTATTTCTTGCACTGAATTCGAAGTCGAGAATTACAAGTTTTGGGCAAAAGGTAGATTGAGTTTAATATAAGTATATAAGCAGACGACATATGGTTTGTACTTTCTGGACATATTTAGTAATCTTTTTATACCCTGTTCCCATTAAAAATGGGTTGAAGTTGTGCGAATGTATGTAACAGGGAGAAGGAAACATTTCCGACCCCATAAAGTAAATATATTCTAGATCAGCATAAACAGCCGAGTCGATATAGCCATGTTCGTCTGTCCGTCCTTCCGTCTGTCTGTCTGTATGAACGCGTCGATCTCAGAGACTATAAGAGATAGAGCCACAAATTTTTGCAAGAAGGTAGACTCATGCTGTCCCGCAGTTCAAGTTTGTTTCAGATGTAGAAAATTCCACCCCGTCTCAAGGCAATTAGTGTTTAATAACCTCATGCGGCTCAGATAAGTATGCAACGTTTTTTTAACTCTGACATTTATTATTTTATTTATTTATTATTATGAAAATTGTACATAGAGATTGTACATATTGGCACATGCACTATACTGCAAAATCTGAGGTCGATAGCTTACAAATTGTAGGAGATATTCAACATTTGAATATCTTTTGAAACAAACTTGATCTGCCTACATACAATACTAGCTTACATCTAAAATTTGGTTGCTCTAGCTCTTCTAGTCTCTGAGATCTAGGTGTTCATACAGACGGACATGGCTATATCGACTCGGCTGTTGATGCTGATGAAGAATATATATAGTTTATGATATTGGAGATGCTTCCTTCTTCCTGATACATACATTTGCACGGCTTTAGTATACCCTTTTTACTCTACGAGTAACGGGTATAAAAACCTTCAGATCCACAATTTTTAAGTTAGAGCCTCGTGGTTTAGTATACGTCAAGCTAGGCCCAATATCTATCTATTCTGAAAAGTACAATCAGATCGGACAAAAAACACCGGAGTTATAAGCGAAACAGTTGAGCTGATAAGAGCACCCCCCCTCCCAGTTGTTGGTCAGGACTAGAAAAAAGTGTTGCCTACATTTGGGATGATAGTTTTGTTACATTCATCTTCAAAAATGCAAAAACAAATAAATGAAGGGTATTTTGTGGTCGGCAAACTCGACTGCAGCGCTCTTACTTGTTTATTTATCAATGCATCAAAGAAATGTTGAAGTTCGTACAAACGATAGTCAAGTTATGAGCAAAAGAAAGTTCGTTGACGCATACACTTTCGCTGGACACTACCTGTACTCTTGCCACGTTTCTCAAGTGGCACATCATGGGCGATGGCTTGGGACCTCCCACAATACAATCACATTTGAATGTTCACAAAATTATTTGGAATATTGTCAGACCGCCTCAATCGCAGCCTAACTGGAGTGTGCGAAAGCCCAAGCAGGCCAAAAAAACAAAATCCGCCCGGGAACTGTGTACTACCACCAGAAGCGGCGAGCATCATTTAACTTGGCAGAACACGCATACGCCGCGTTGCCCGCCGCATGCTTCGCTGAAGCGTGTTGAGAGCTCTGCGCTCCACTCAATTGGCAGGCTTGTCAAGCATGGCGGCAAAAATTTGCTCGGCGCCAATCCGCGAGGCATTAAAAATAACAAATTAACAAACCAACAACAAGAACAAAAATATTTGCTTAATTAAAATATGTGTTACTTACCACCCTTTTTGGCGGTTGTCTTGCCAATCAGTTGACTCGGCTTGGTGGCTGGCATGGCTGGCGAGTGGTGGCTATCGCGCGACTTTTTGGCCACACACAGGTTCAATGGCTGATCGAGCGATGTGTTGGGGGCCACCGCCACGGTGGCTGGTGCCGCCACTGCAGTAGCGGTGGCGGTGGCGATGACGGTGGCGGTGGCGGTGGCATTCGCCAGGCTCTCCTCCTCGCTGGCATCGCTCATCGAGATGGAGGCACTGCGCAGTGGACGCTGCTGTGCATACTGCTGCTCGAAGTTGCGCAAAATGCTCTTTGGTGATTTGGCTGGACCGGCGGCGGTCAGGGCAGCGCCGGCCTCGAGAGTCTCCTTCTCAGCGAGGGCTATGCCCAGTATATCTGCAATGGAGTGCGGGGTGGGACGATTGGGTGGACGTGCATACACATGAGCATGCCAACTCGTAGTTGCTGCTGCAGTTGCTGTTGTTGTCGTTGTTGTTGCTGATGGAGGCATGGGATAGGGTGTTATGGAGCGACGCGGCTGCTGCTGAAGTGCAACAGGACGACTGGCTGGGGCCTCCAGTTGTTTTTGTAAGAATGTGGTGGGCGAACTGTTGTTACTGCTGTTGGAGTTGGCCACTGGACTGTGACTGTTGTTGTTGTCACGCACGCGCAACAGATTCACCAACTTCTCCTTGCTGCTGGGACTGACCATGGACACCGAGGTGGGTGGTATGGTCAACGGACTGCTGTACACATAGGTGCTGGTGGCCATTTTGTAAGGATCTTGTGGCTGATGCTGGTGCTGCGGATGATGCTGGTGATGATGATGGCCGAGGGCGCCACTAACCATTTCTGCTTCGACCAACGAGTCGCGTTCAGTTTCGGGCATCATTTAGGGCCACGGCCACTTGGTCTGCAAGGAAGGAAAGCAACGAGAGATGGAAGTGAGATTAGCTCAACAGCTGCACATTTGTCGTCAAGTTGTTAATGGTTTTTGCTGCCAACTGACGCCTCGTAATGTAATTTGCCAGCCTTCAGCTTTTTCCACAAGCCCTCCGCCCACTGCCCTTCACTGCCCCCTTTCCCCACAGCCCCAAGGTAATGCAATAAAATACAGAGTCAGTCCGCCAGTTGCCAGTTGCCAGTTGCTGCCCGTGCGGAATGTAGTTCAACTTGTTTAACCCCAACACGCCTGGCCCTGCCTGCCTGGCCGGGTGGGGTTGCTGGGGGATGGCAGCCTTAGCCTATTTCCTGGCGCACTGCGTTGTGATTTGCATAACAAAATGTTGCACAATCGTTGGATGAGTGAGGAGGAGGCGGGGAAGGGATAGAAAAGTGGGAGAGAGCGAGAGAGAGAGAGAGAGATAGACGAAGCCTCGAAAAGGATTCAACTAGGCGGCACATACGTTTTGCAAAAAAGGTGCATGAAGAGGGGGGAGAAGGGCGAGTATTTCGCTCATTGTATAGCCTTGTACATTTGTCATTGTGTGTGTGTGTGTGCAAGTGTGTGTGTGTGTGTGTGTGCGCGCAACTGCTGCGAGTGTTGGCATGAATTTATGGCACAACATTTGAGGGCGACACAATTTAACTTAATTCGGAAAGTTAAAAAGTGTGAAATGTGCTTGAAGAGGGGCTTAACTACTTTAAGTAGCTGGCAAAACAAGGCCTAAAGGAAGAAAGTAGGAAGGAAGCAGGAAGATGCAAAGAAATTAGGAGGGGAAAAAAACAGGTGAAAGCGAAGGAGTAGGGAAGAATGAAAAAAGGATAAGAAGGTAGATGAAGTTTCACAAAAAAAAAATCTAGTACTTTGTACTTGAATTAGGTGCAAATGGTGCCAGCAGTACACCCAGAAAAAAGTAGAACGAATAACTTAAGAACAAACGCTCTTGAAAAAATATTTATTCGTTCTTGAATTTTCAAGAATTTCGGTCTTTAAATCGAGCTAAATTCGTTTTCAGCTTGGTGCTTTTAGGCGAGGGGAGTGAGGTACAGAAACTGAGAGAGGAGAGCAAGCACATTTCAGAGAATAGAGAGAAAAGCGTTGAAGCTGCTCTTACAGTTTTGTATTTTATGGGAGAGGGGTGTGGGGAAGCAATCGAGTGGAGAGCGTAATGGATTTTTGCATTCATGTTGCTTTGGAATTCCCAACCTGTTATGGCATTGCTGGCATGGAGAGACCTCTGTTTTACTGATAGTTGACACAGAAGGACTGATGCTGCTTTGAGGTGTGTATTCCTCAAGCCGGCTAAAAGTTGCAACATGGCTCAACAATTAGTTTTCCATGAAATAAATTTAAACAAAATGGAAAAATGAACTGATATTGAATTGTTGTATGGTTGGAATCTGTGAAGCTCTTGATTTAAGAGCAAACGACCTTGCTTTTGAATGTGATGAGCTCTTGCTAATAGGAAGAACATTCTCGGTTTTTGACAATGCTGTATGCCCTTGATTTAAGAATGAGCAATCTTGAATTTGAGTATGTTTAGCACTTGATCCAAGAACTCTTGTGCTTGATTTGAGACTGATTCGTACTTGGATCAAGTATTGAAGCTCTTGGATCAAGAAAACCGGGATCAAAAATTCATACCTGGATCAAGAATTTCGCTTTTGGATCGAGAATTTTCACTCTTATCGAACTATTGATCTCGAAAATTCTTGATCCAAGTATGAAATTCTCTATTTTTTCTCTGAGTGTACGGTAAGTACGAAAATACTTGACTCAATCCACAATTCTTGTTTCAATGAATATTTGTAGATTTCCCATTTCTCATCATCAGCTTGGAGTACCCGTATGACAAATTGTGGTATAATAAAATACAATTTTATTGCATTAAGCTTTGCATATTCGCAATTAATTCAAATCAAATTTTTTGAGTTTAATTAATAACAATTAAAAATAATCATTAAATTTTAAAAGACCGGAATTTTATTCATATTTTCTAACTTGGCTATGGGTTTTATTGGTTCTACTTGATTCACTTACTACACATAAATTACTGTAAAATACATCCAAAAAGCTTCAATTGGAATGCATATTTTTTAATATCCTTTATTTGACATTAAAATATCAATTTTTCATATCCTTTGGATGATTTTCAGCTTCGTTGGATGAAAACTAAAGATCCAATTTACATTAAAAAATGGTGATCGAAATTCAATGTATTTCTATACCCCTGCAAAGGGTATTATAATTTTGCCCAGAAGTTTGCAACGCATAGAAATATTCATTTCCGACCCCGTAAACTATATATATTCTTGATCAGGGTGACGAGCTGAGTCGATTGAGCTTTATCCGTCCGTCCGTCCGTCTGTCTGTAAGTTTCTACGCGAACTAGTCTCTCAGCTTTAAAGCTATCGAGCTGAAATTTTGCACAGAGTCTTCTTTTTGCTGCACACTACTAATATGTCGGAATCGACCGGATCGGATGACTATATCTCATAGCTCCCATAGGAACAATCGGTCGGAAAACTAGTTTTAGTGAGAAAAACTTTTTTCTTTTCAATGGAAACATCTCCAAACTTTGTAATCGTAGGTTTTATATGCTTTTTTACAATTCTACCAAGTTCTATCAAAATCGGACAACAATATGGTATAGCTGCTGTACAAAAGATAGGTCTGAAAAACAGTTTTAGTTAGAAAAACTTTTTTGTTTTTAATGGTAGCATCCTGGAATTTTGTATTTGTTTCAATTGTCAGTAGTTTTCCGACCGATTGTTCCTATTGGAGCTATGAGAAATAGTAATAGTAATATATTAATATATTTTTGTGTTCCATAAAGCGTTTTCGAACCAAAACCTACCCAAATCCTATACTATTTGAGTAGTTTTTGAGTCAAAGGCGATTTTTAGCACGCATAGGATATAATTAACTATTGAAATTTAAAAAATATTGATAACCTAAATAGATGTTATGCTTTTTTAAATAAATATTATATGGGCTGAGCCAAGTTTTGAACCAAAATCTTCATACAAAAACCTTAAAGCTTAAACTTTCGAAAATTCAAGTTTGCTTCGAACCAGCGTACCGGAAATCCTTAAAAGTTTTCGCGTTTGCAGCCCTGGTTGAAATGTACTGAACCAATATATATCGGTTTCAGCGTTTTGCCTGAGCATTGATAAGTTTCGAGGTACGTTTGGTTCGGTTCACAACGGAACTGTATACCTGACTCTATTATTATTTTAACTAAATTGTATTTAATATTTCTTTCAACTTTTAGTTAGTTTAATCAATGTCAAATTTGCCTTATTTGTCCTCTCGTACCCATCATCAGCGGACCTTGCTTTTGAATCCAATCATCAAATAGCCTCAACTATTCACTAGTTGGCAAGTTGATAATTGTCTGTTCAATATTTCACGGATTAGCCGTACTCTGCTAATTTAAATAATTAAAACAAATTTCTCACAAATAGATGCTATTAGCCTCATCGTCCTGTCCGGCGACAACACTTACGACCCGGCACACAGGCAAAGTCGAAGTCGAAGGCAAAAGCGTGCCAGGTAAATAATGCAAACACACATACACTTGGCCAAAGCTACTGTACGTGCCTCAGTCGTTGGCTCCGACTTTGTTTCTCTCTCTCTCTCTCTCTCTATCTCTCTCTCTGTCTTTTTCTCGCTGCCTGTGCCCCACGCCTCCTCGGGCTGTGAGGGCAATTGAAATAACTTCTTCCGCTTGCCTGCCTTGCTTCCGCTGCTTGAATATGTCCCCCAAATCAGCAAGCACACACACACACACACACACACAAACACACACTCTCGCCTCTCTTTCTCTCTCTGTTTCTCTCTGCCATATAACCTTTTTCAAAAGCTTAACAGACTTGAATTAACTTGGCTGTTGCTGGTTTTGCCATTTATTTTGTTTTTGCTTTAAGTGATTTGGCTTGGCCTTGGCCACATGTTGCTGGCAACATGCACAAATGTTGAGAGCGAATGTGTCTCTCTACTTCACTTCGGCGTCCTTTTGTTTTTCATCCTCGGGCCGTTTTTGTTATTGTTGTTGTTGTTGCTGCTGTTGTTGGCAATAAAAAACATTTAAGTACACATTACGTTATTGAGCGCGCACGCTGCTTGGAGCTGACATTTGGACTGAGACGAGGACGTTTTATTGCGGGTGGGTGTTTTAATGTGCGAGTGTGTGTGTGTGTGTGAGTGTGCGTGAGTTGCACTTTGTATTAATTTAAATTGCTTTTGGAATTGTCAGCTATGAGTTATTATTACACACACTCGCATACACAGCGATGGTTTTAATGGCATGCAAAATTGTGGCTAAAAAGTGTACTCGAAAGTACCTCGGCCAGAACTACCCTGAATGGTGACTTGGTAATCTAAGTGACAAGTTAAATACAAATGTGGGAATGAAGCCATTTGGTTGAATTAGCAATTTAAATTTCCACATCCAATTATACGTTGATATGTCAACCATCAACTCAGCGCCATTTAGGACATGAAGCAAGCAGATTGGGGGAAGGCAATCCTTTGAAAACAACAATTTAATTCTTATTATAAGGCCGGCTTTTATTTTAAGCACCAGACCAATCCGAAGGAAAATGTTTGGGGGGTGAACTTGTAGGGCTATATTCCACTTTCATTACTTTTTTTTTTTTAAGCTTTTGAACTAAAAGTCGGCTTGTACACTTCATTCGCTGCTAATATAAAGTTTTTGGAGTCATATATGCTGCTGACAAGCTGACAAATTTGTAAAGTTGGAGTATTGAAAGTACACAGAAAAAAAATCAACAAAAAATATCCATTCGGGTAGGGAATGTCTTAAATGTCCATTAAATCATCCACCGGAACTGCAAATCATCCAAATGATCATAATATTTTCATTACCTTTGGATGATTTTAAGCTCCGTTGGATGTTTAAAGAGATATTGAAGGAATATCCCGTCCAATTGGATACCGGAAATCATCCTGTGGATAAATTTTTATATTCTTGTCTTTCACTGTGTGTGTTCTTAATTGTAATCTGAATAGCTTTTTGTATCGGTTAGCTTCTGGTATTAATATTCTGACTAATTGACGAAAACTGGAAGAAATGGCTTAAATGTGCTCTGAACTATTTATGCCCAGCATAATATAATGGCGCACGTCCCTCGCCCACAAGCTCGAAGTCGCAATCCCGAAAATAGATCTCAAAATTGAAACAAATTTCAGACTTGCCAATTCGTGCTTGAGTTCTGTGAATGTGCCTTTCTCAGTTGAAGAACAATATGATGCATACGGTTTTGAAAAGCCACTATACTTTTGCTCCACTAAACAGTGGTGTTTATTTTTGCCGTCAAATTTTGTCAATATACCACGTTTATGCACACAATATTTATCCTGCCGACTGCCCTTTAAAGTATGCTACGCTATAAGTATTTACTTATTAATATATTTGTCTTAATTTAACACTTAATTGTATACATAAATTTAACTCAGCCCACAATTTGGGTAAATATGCACGGTCGAATATCTATGAAGCGGCCGTAACTGCTTAGCAATGGATTCCTTCTCATAGTTATATGATTACTAAAGAAAATAAGGCTTGCATACTTTGAAGGGCATTAATCACGAATAATTTGGTGGGTAAAACAGAGTAAAAGGTAAATTGTACAAAACATGAACTACTTGATAACACATTTAGTATGTAAACATAAAATCTATGAACAAATAACAATTAATCGCTCACTTACTTCATGAAATTATAACTAGATAGCGGATTTTGCATATTTTCCGATTTTCGATTTTCATCCAAGTAAGTCAAAGTAAGAGTGGACAGCACTATACGATGTGCTGACTCTTTACGTTAATAAAATTTCGAAAATTCTTAAGATTACTTATATAATATTTTTATATCATGAATTGGAAGGTCAGCAAAAGACAAAATTATGTGAATAAATTTGTTAAATACACCTTTTCCGAGTCTACTAGAATTAAAATCGGTTGAAAAATATGCAAATCAAGCCTTTAAAGTTCACAAAGATCAGATACTACATTTTCGAAAATGCTTCATATTTGTTTTACCACCATGTCTGGGAAACAAGTGCTGAAGAAGATAAAGCGAAGTCAGTTTTGGAATCAGTGAACATTAATTAATCATATTTTCAAATCTAAAAGGGCGCACGCACCTCACAGAGTTGAACAATTTGTAGGGCTGTGCTGTTAAAAAGATATTTTGTTGTTTGGAATTAAATAGCGAGGATTCAAGCTGTTTCGTTTAGGTTTACTTCAATGCCTTGTACTAAGACTCTAATTCAGATTATGATTATGGGATATTTTATTGATGGCTATTCAAATGTTTTCTAGGAACTCAATTTCATAAGTGTGCCAAAAACAAAACATAATTTATTTGACAATTAGTTGAATAATTGTACCTTTAAAGAGGGATTATTGAGTATTATTTCTATTTCTATTATTTCTAGGTGTAATCAAAAATGATATACTAGTTTTGGAATAAACACCCAACTGCATACAAAAAAGCCCTATTCTCACGAATTATTACTCAATTATAATATTGTTCAGCTGCAATTATTCAAGTAATTGTAAAAGTAATTACGATTTGAAATAATCCTTAAATAATCGTCGTTCCAATCGTAATCACACAGAGAAAAAAAGGTTTTTAAGAAAGTTCCGTTGGTTTTCGGTATGCATTTCAAATGGATATTATTAATATCGTGTTTTGGTTGTTCATATCAATGGCTTACGCGGGATTTTTACAATCTATGATCTATCATTTTCTGTGTAGTAATCCAGTCAATTCAATGTCCTAATAAGTAGTTAGAGTCCTTATTTTTGAGTGCCTGTATGAATGTGTTACCTCGTCCCTCCACTTAGCTGACGTAGCGGCTTGCCACCCATTTTGCCCATTTTATTTCATTTTCATTTTCATTTTCGTTTTATTGTAGCAGCACACATTCCACTGGCTGAGAGGGGTTGGGGTGGGGGTGGGGTGGTAAACATGTCTGCCGTTTTGTTGGAATTTTAACAAGCTACTCTCGAATCTTCATCAGAGTCTGCTTCATTTGGCCCACGGCAGCTCTTGTCAGTTGCTCTCGTTCTCGTTCGTCATCGTCCACACTTTGCCTTCTGCCTTTTTACTTCTCCGTGTGTGTGTGTGTGTGTGTGTGAGTGACTTTGTGTGTGTTAGTTTGACTTGCCGCCACTCTCTTCCCACCAAACTGGACGTTTTGTCTTGTCAGCATTATTTAATGCGTCCTGACTTCGTTTTTGTCGTGTATGTGTATGTGTGTTTGTATGTATTGTTGTATGTTGTCAACCTGGCTGTTAAAGTGTGTAATTCGTCATTCATATTTATATTGCGCCTTCACAGCCTCCCTGAGTCATCACTTTTGTGCCTTGTCAGCTTTCGAGTACATCAAAGCTGAGGCTAATCAGAAGCTACAGCGGCAGCAAAAGCAGCAAAAGGCAGCCGCCTGCCACTTGGAAGTATGTTATGACCCCAAGGGGCCTGTAAAATGCCGCTAATTGATTTTTGTGAGGTGTTTTAATGAATGTTTTGGGGGCGGAATGTGCACACACACACACACACACATAGTTTGGGCACATATTTGGCTCTAAACGCCTTGAATATTTCATCAAGCTATGCGCTCGCTAATTAAATTGCCGTGACACACACACACACACAGAGAGAGAAACCGCCACCTGTGAGGAGGATACGTTGCACTATCGAAACAACTTTGGCCTCAGCAGCAGCCTGTACAAACGAGGGTGGTGTGAGAAGTAAGCGGGAAGTGAAGTAAAAGATATCCCAAGGGAGATGTGTTTAAGAAGTAAGTAATGGCATTTTAATCAGAGAAAAAGCAAAGCAAAGAAGGTAAAACGAGAAAGCCAAGCTAACTTCGTCTGTGCCGAAGTTTTTATACCCTTGCAATTGCTCGAATAAATTTATTCAAAAAATACTCTTTTTCCCATTTTCCGACCGATTGTTCGTATGGGAGCTATATGATATAGTCATCCGATTTGGCCACAAATTTGCAAAATTATGTGAAAGCATGTGAAACAAACAAACACAATATTGCAGGATGCTGCCATTAAAAACAAAAAAGTTTTTCTAACTAAGACCTATCTCAGGCCTATCTTTTGTATGGCAGCTATACCATTTAGTTGTCCGATTTTAATAAAACTTGGTAGAAATATAAAAAAACATAGAAAACCTATGAATACAAAGTTTGGAGACGTTTCCATAGAAAAGAAAAAAGTTTTTCTCACTAAAACTAGTTTTCCGGCCGATTGTTCCTATGGGAGCCATATGATATAGTCATCCGATTTGGCCACAAATTTGCAAAATTATGTGAAAGCGTGTGAAACAAACAAATACAAAATTGCAGGATGCTGCTATTAAAAACAAAAAAGTTTTTCTAACTAAGACTGTTTTTCAAACCTATCTTTTGTATGGCAGCTTTACCATATAGTTGTCCGATTTTAATAGGTAGAATTATAAAAAAACATAGAAAATCTACGATTACGAAGTTTCGAGACGTTTCCATTAAAAAGGAAAAAGTTTTTCATACTCGGATAAAGGATAGTCAAGCTATAAGGAAATCAAACAATTTAGCTAGGCAGCATTGATCGTGATGGGCAGCACTTTACACACCCTAAAAAGAACTATGGGAGGTGCAGAGTCTATTACCGCCTGGTTTGAACAAGTTTCTTGTCTGTTTTTATACTTTGCATGGCATTTCGAAAAATTTACGTAGTTTTAATAGTTTTTAGTTATTTAGTCATGCAGCATCGTTCGCCACGCTGATGGGCAGCACTTTACACACCCTATATCGAACTATGGGAGCAGCAGAGTCTATTACAGCCTGGTTTGAACAAGTTTCTTGTCTGTTTTTTATACTTTGCATGGCACTTCAAAAAATTTAAAGTATTTCATTGGTTTGGTGCTTATTTTAAAGAGATGGTGAAAACTTGGGTTGCTTTGGCAAATGTTGTCATGAATTTGATGTAAGAATAAGTTTCAGGTGCTTAAATATGCTTTTAAGTCAGTTCAGTTACTGTTGTTACCACCCTCGCATCCGTATGTAGCCATGGTTATGGGTGGAAATTTTTAATGAATTTACCTTTGCGTGTGTGCGCTTTCATAGAGCCATAACTTGTTGTTGGCATTTTTAATTGTTTTAATTTTAATTTGCTGGGCAACATCATGTACTTACATGTCGGCGTGTTTGTGTGTGTGTGCGTGCGTGTTTGTGTGCCTGTATATGTAGATGCCACTTCCAACCCTTCTCTGGTTATGCACAACTTTTCCGAGGCAACAAATAAACTTTTACTTTTTATTTTCTTGCTTGCAAATTGGGTTAACTTCGTGACCGAGACAACTGAAAATTGAATTAGTTTAAAGTAAAAGTTGAAAACTTTTGCACATTGACAACTCGACCGAAGGCAGCAAGGAAGGCGGACAAAAAAGTGTGATGGAAAATAAACAAGTGCGTGGCTGGAATCGGAATTTTGTGTGTTTTATCTTCTATTTAATATTTTCTCCTTTTTTTTGCGTTCTGACTTTTACAAGCCAAGCCAACTTGGGTTTGAAATTTTTATTTTGAATGCATGACAAGTAAACAACAAGAGTTGAGGGCAGGAAAATTGCTCACGAAGGGTTGCATAAATAAATCATAAACGCCGAGAAAAGTGCTTGAGAGTGAGATGTTGTAAATATGGTGAAACATTGTTGGTATAAGCCATCGGAACTCGGCTTAAAATATCTTAAGACAGTTTTAGAATGCTGGCCTCGCCGGTTCAGAACCTAATCCCTTATGGGTTTAGGCTAGTTTGGTTCATAAACCAAACCATTGGACTGTTTTTGAAGCAGGTAATATGTCACTCCCTCACTTACACACACACACACACACAGGACGTCAGAGGATGCCCGGCCAAATGAAATCTGCGGCGCACACAAGTATTATGAAGCTATTTTGAGTGAAGCATTTAAGCTCTTTGGCTACAATTCCCCCAGCGATGTCTTAAACTTTGGCAATGCTTCTTCTGCTGCTGATGTTATATTTATTTATTTTTATTGACAGCATTATATTTTATTTATTATATTGAATTCATGTCATTGTGCTGCCATGGCCAGACCAAAGGCACGTCCTCGAACTGGGATATGTACTTGGGGTGGTTTCTTAAGTTTTGAGAAGGTCCAGTGGAGTCAATTTCAGCTTATGAGATCGACCTTTAAAGCTATTTATCTACTTTTTAAATAAACCTTTCGCATGCTAAGATTCAATTAAGGAAGAATATTCTTAAAGCTAGTAAAAAAAAACCAGCAAACATTTTATGCAATTTTTTATTATCAAACTAGACGCTATGTCCTTGGTCTGAGCTCATTTCCTGATCCTAAGCGATACTTTGTCGAGAGAAATTTTTTCCCTAGCCCCGACTCTTCTTAAAGAGTCACCTTCAACTTGTTCTTGCGATTTCATTTTTTTGTAATTTTCTAGTCGTTTTTCAATGAATCATATATTGAGCATATGCATGAGTCTTTTCTAGTTTGATTTTTGATTTAAGATCGAAATTTTAATTCAAGATTTTTGTAAGTCCAGACATTTCTTTCCATATGTTTAGCGCATTTAGGGATGGTTAAAAGCACTTGAACAGTTCCATTCATATTGGCCACACAGAAAGGAAAAAGATCCAAGTAGACAGAATATGCCAAAAATCGATTTTAAGCTCCATTTTATTACCATCTCTTTAACGTTCTTCAGCTCAATTGGATGAAGAATAAAGATCAGTATTAAATTGATAAAGATAAGATCAAATAAGATCAATTTGATATTACGTCGCATAATTTTGGATATTAAATCCATTTTTATGACATATTTTTTTCATCATTCAAAAGCATAAAAAAATGCGACGTAATATCAAATTGAGCTTATTTTGGGTTCAAGTATCAAATTTTGCAGTCAACAATCGATAACCCGAAAACCGGATATTCTAGAATGACATTTAGTGCACAAAAGATTGGATTTGGGGCTGAATATATAATATTTTCTGTTATGTTCGCGGATTGAAAGAAGCGTTCACCTTGTGAGCTTGATTAGGACTTTGTTTCGGTTTACTTCAAGAGAAGTTATACATATTTGTGTGTGTTTTAGTGGAGTATAAAAGAGCAGTGGGTAAGGAGTGTTGTAAAACGGCTAATGCCATAGAGATGGACATTGAATTATATAACATTTTCTTACATCAATAAATAGCCAATGAATAGATAATGACGTGTTTGATAATATTAAACTGTTTTTATATCCTTGCAGAGGGTATATTGAAATTGTCCACATGTTTTTAAAGCATAGAAGGAAGCATTTCCGACCACATAAAGTATATTTATTCTTGATCAGCATGACGAGCTGAGTCGATATAGCCATGTCCGTCTGTCCGTCCGTCTGTCTGTCTATTCGTTTGTCCGTCTATCCGTCAATCCGTCTGTTTCTATGCTATCTCCTCCGTCAGTTTTAAAGCTATCGCCACCAAACTTTGCACGAAGTCTTCTGGTACAAATACGTTGCACATTTGTCGAAAACGGCCGGATCGGATAACTATAACATATAACTGCCATAGGCACGATCGGTCGAAAAACTAGTTTTAGTGCGAAAAACTTTTTTGGTTTTAATGCAAACGTCTCCAAACTTCGTATTTACTAGTTTATAATGCTTCTCCACGATTTTGCCAAATTTGGTCGAAATCGGACATCGATATAGTATAGCTGTCATACAAAAGTAGTGTCAGAAAAGTAGTCTAATTGAGAAAAAAAGTGCTGCAAGGGTATACAAACTTCGGCCGACCCGAAGCTAACTTTCCTCTATTTTTTTTCGAGCGAATTAAATCTAAATGTAAGGATCAAATTGATATTTAACTATGTCATTTTGTTACAATAACAAAAAAATATATTTCGAATAACCGGTTATACATCATTTACAACTTGCACTTCACTCTGCTTCTTGACTAAGTATATAATTTCAGAGAATCAAAAATCAACCAATTTATATTTCTTATCATTTTTTTTTTTTAGTTTCAAGGAAAATTGGGAATCAAATTCAGGACCTCTTGCACTTAACACGAATGGAATGGCGCCTTATCGTCAGAGCCTTGAAGTTTAGAAATGAAACACAATTTGTTTCTTTAAATATTCACATTTTTCTTTTCTTTATGGTCAAACTGAAAATCTATAGTTTTGAAATAATATAGAAAAAAAAAATGTTGGAGAAACTATCAAATTAACCAGTCTATATCAAATTTATATGGATCTTAGTTTCTTTCCGTATGTGAGAGAGAAAAGCTCAAATCACTCATTTAAGTTTGCATTTATATTTCAGAATAACTTTAACAGGATTCTATTCATGTGATATTCGAAATACATATTATTTACTGTGGGTTCAAATTAAATTTATGTTGGTATTGAAGTGGGTCTTATTTGCAGTGGGTGTCACATGCAATGGTAGTTAAAAGTATTATTGCACTAAAAAAAAGATCCAAAAAAGATCTATTTGGAAATATCTTAAATATCCTTTAAATAATCCAGCAGAGCTGTAAAATCATCCAAAAGATCATAATTTTTCATTTCCATTGGATTAATTTTAGCTCTGTAAAATGATATTTAAGACACATCCTTTGCACATGGATTCCGGAAATCACAAAATGGATATTTTTTAATATTAATTTTTTTTCTATGTTTTCATGTTAAAGGTGATTGCAAATTTACTAAAATTATTGTGCTGTCTTTTGGTTCGAATTTATTGAACATGTCATTCAGATCAAATGGGTAATAATGGACGGATATCATTAAAATATCCACGGGATACGACTGTAAGATCAAATGGATATTGAAAATATATTAATAACAGATCTTTCGGATAACTCATGCAGATCAATTTGATATTTGGAAGCATAATAATAACAGAGCAAATGGATATTTTATAAAGGTCCAATTGATATGAACAAAGTGTATTTTTCAACAGTTCAAAAGGCTAGTCTTCAGCTTTATTCTTTCGCTGGTAATGATTGTATTTCAGTTGAAATTTCAGAAGTTTTAAGATATGGTTTATAAAGCTGCCTTCGTCGGCATTTTCAGGCATTTTTTTTAATAGGCGAAAGATTCAAGGACAAGTTGCTATAGTTATGAACGAAAGATAAAGTTTTGCTTCTCTTTTTTAAAATGAAAACTCCACTATTCATTTGAGTTGTATTTATGACAACTTTACGGCCCACCCACGTGTGTGTTTATGTCAGCTTATGTGCCATTGTTGTCAAGTCAGCATATAAAGCAGCCAGCGTAGGGTGGGTCCAATTGGGAAACTCTCTCTCTTTCCTTTACTTGTGTGTGACGCTTTAAACGGAAATCGTTATATAAATCAAAGACAGATTATAAATGCTGCGCAATTTTCAGGCTATTTTTACGTTGCTCCTTCTGCGTTTTGCGTCACTCTTCGAGTTTTCTGACATTTATTTTCTTTTTTTCGTCTTATTTTGGAAACGAAATTGAAAAGGTTAAATGCAGTGAAGCGTACGGACGGCGGGGGCGGAATGGGTTGGCAGTTAGATATGGACAACTGTTGAGTGGTTGGTTGCCAACCAACCCCTGGGCAAGCTCATTGCCCAATTTGCAAGCTCATTAGCACAAAAGGAAAATGCGAGACTCTGAAATGAGTGAAAATGTCAGCTAATTATATTTGCAGTTATATTGCCGCTGAGCCGGAAATGCCGTCAGGCTCATTTCCGTTTCGGCATGTTTCCTGTCATAATTGTGTCCATTGATTTTTTCCACAGCGCTAAGTGCTTCAAGAATAAGTGAAAACTTTGTGCTTAAAGCACTCACAAGTCCTTGGGAGGATTGGGGTGGGGCCGGGGACGGGGACGGGGACGGGGCCTGGGCTTGTCATGGCTTATTTCACTTGAACTTTGGGTCAGCGCGAAGTTTGGATGCGAAAAGTTGGCGTGCTTAAGCTTTATTTTTAATTTGCTTGCGCTGGCATTTTTTAAACGTTTTGCGCTTTTCTCTTTCTGCTTCTACTTTGGCCTGGCCATTAGGCCGCACTTAACTAACTGGCCATGATTGATGACCGTTTAAATGAGTGCGACAATGGCAACAGCCACAACAACAACAACAACAACAACGAAAGTACCCAAATTATGCCTATGGCCAATGCTAATAATTTACTTTCGACTTTGTAGCCCTCAGTTTTATAATCTGCAACTGGGTTAAAAGTTCACGACCGCCACAACACTCGGCCGGCTAATTGACGTTTAATTGCGCACATGCCCCGAGTCCTGCCGGCTGCAATTTGGCCCGCTCTTAATTGTCAAATGAACACCGAATGGTTCAAAAATGTTTTAAATTAAATGCATTATGCGCACATGTTATCAATTATTTATAACACAGTTGCTGGCTGCGCAATCAATCAGTTCACTGGCTGTACATCAAATATGCAAAAAGTTCATCAAAATAAGTAAACAAAATGCAAAAGATATTAAAAGTATGCGGGGAGACCAGCAAAAAAATTCCGATTGTTTTTCAAAACATTTTTTTGAAGGTTCAACCGAAAAATAAAACTAAAAGAAGCATTGAAAGTGAACAGGTATAGAGCAGTGTATCTCAATTGGGTTTCAGTTTGATTGATTCGATTTCATAAATTAAACTCTGCGTAAAACACAATGAGTGTGTGAGTGACCAGCTCAACTGTTCGTATCTGAATGATTCTTTATTTAATTTTTGGCTTTCCATTTAAACAATTTGGTTTTTGCCTCCACGCCACATTTCTCATATTTACTAATGTTATTTGGGCGTCCCTTTTTAAGGGTGGGTTTGGTTTTGACTATTTAATTCACTTAAATTTCAACTCACCTGTTCAATACTTTACAATAAACTCAATCAAACTTAAATAAATGAAGCTCAATTTTACTAGTCACAAAGATTCTACGATATTTAAGGCAAGGGTATTGAATTAGCCTTGGACCTTAATCGTTGCCTCTTCTAAAATGGAAATAAGTCTAAATTGTTTATGTTATTATTAGCCGATCTAAAAAGGATGTCAACAAATTTATGAACACTTTATAAAAATGACAAAAATATATAAAACTAATATCAAATTTTATTTGCCTGGAGGAGGTTGGAAAATTATTTCGAAATGAAGACGCAAACATATTTATGTGTAGTCTTGAAACTGAGTTTATACCAATCGATCCACAGAGAAAATATACGATATTAAATATAAAACGGGTATTTTAAGTATCAAGTCTTCATGCATCTGAAAAAATATCAAAGTGATATGATCGAGGGTATATATTTAGAAGTTAATAGTATACTTTTGATTTTGATTTTGTTATATACAAATTATAGGATGTTACTTGATATGGGTATCGATAATTTTGCTGATGATGGCCGATTTGATCTTTTTTTCTCGTGGAGAAAATAAACTTTCGGCCTAACAATTTTGACCACCCATTTTCCACCACTTTCGGGAATAGTAGTTAGCAGTCATAGTTGAACTTTTGAAAATGAGTTTGCAATTTTATCATTTCGATATTTTCAAAAATACTAATTTCTTAAGTATAATCAATTCGATAAAGGCAACTTTTAAAACACTTAGCACGAATCTCTCACTTAGTTTAATCTCTTAGTATCAAGAACCTCTGAAATTCTGGAGAAGTTTCGGTTAGTTTCGGCGTTCGAGCCAATTGCGAAGTCTAAGGTTAGGTTCTCGGATTGGTTCCTTTACTTATCAAACCAAAGGTTTTGGCTTGTTAAGATAAATTTAGCTAAGAAATTAGACAAAATTTTGAAAATGAAATTGAAATATTGCCGACATATGTTACCAAAAATAATTCGATTATTAAGCATTTTCTTTTTTAAGAATGATATCGAATTTTCAATTGATCGAATTTTCAATGTATCGATATTACATCCAGCATCTCTAGCTTGAACCTGATCAGATGATAAGCAAAACAGTTTTCTGTAAATTTTTCACACTGTCATTCAAGCGATTTCAATTCGGAAAATGGAAAGTCGGCTGTATATTATTCATTCATGATGTATCAAATGTATTGAAATATCGATATTTTTGTCAAATAGTACGATATATCGTTGTACAATATTTTCGAGACGATATATCAAAAGTGAAATATTTTTGCTGTTAGTGTTTGCCGCTATGTTTCTTTCACCTTACCGCATGCTTTATGATGAATTTAAAAAGTAAACACATCTTTAAGTACAAAATGAGCGATAATGGATGATATGGTGATTTTCTCAGCTACATCTAAATATGACGATTTTAAAAGGTCTTGCAAATAATCAAAATTTTCAAAAATTTCATTCAAAATTTGAACTAACAAAGTGTTCTTCATTAAAAATTCATGAAAAAATAATACAATATTCATATCTTTTAATCTATATTTTGCTAGGCTGCAGCCCGAACCTGAAACCGTTTCATTTTGGGTTTTAGGGTATATCAAACCGGACCCAGAACCGGACCTTCGAAATTGCAAATATATCGAAACGGGGGCCATGCTTGGAAGAAGGTTCGGTTTGTATCATTCCAACGAGTTCAAAACACCGGACCGAAGCTTCAACAGTATTTCAGAGGTTGTGTATCAAAACTTTTATCCCTTGATTTTGAACTGAGCTAGGGAGTAGTTCTTAAATCGTGTCAAATGACATCTGAATAACCTTATCGACCCAATTTTTCTAAAGAAATTGATATTTTTTGAAAATACCGAACATATCGATTGTAGATTATTTTTTGTAGTAAAATTTTGATATCGAAACATACTTTTTAATATGGTCAAAAATGTCGATTTAGATATTTATGAAATATCCGTCAACCCTAGAAAGAGGTAAAGAACTGGTTCGTGCATGTTCGTGCTTACCTAGTCCTGCAAGGCAGAAGTTTTTAGTTGAAATATACTTCAAAAATGTAAATAATTGTCCTTCATTACGAATACCACACAAACTGAACTGCATAGCATAGAACACATGCGCAACTTCATGATGCATAACTTGTAGCTGGAATTTTCATAATCATCATTTCATTTCTTTAAATTTCTATAAAAAATCAACTTATTTTCTTTGAGAGAATGGAATAGAAACTCGAGTAATTTTGCCAATGCGCCATAACTTTCATTACAAAATAACTTGCCGGAGATTATTAGTGCAATTCCAATTACAATTGTATTCGAAAGCGAAATATGATAACTCAACTCTCATTCGTCGCTCGGTTGATGGTTGCCTGAAATATGAGTCAATTATATCTTCGTACGCATAAATTAATGATTAATTGCAAAATAAATTGACTTGCGTCACTTAATTATGTTGCGCGTGCGACACACTGGAATGAGGCAGAGGAGATCAATGGAGACACAGCCAGTGTCACGCCCCGTGCAAAGTCTGAAACAGTTGCCTGTCAACGCATAGACACACACACCCGGACACACACACACCCGCACACACCCTCGCATAACGGCAATTCCTGCTGTTGACATTCACAGTCAAACATGCTTAATTAATGCCAGCAACGACGCAGCCATCGCTCAGCCCCGCCAAACAATAATGAGGAGAGTATGACAACATTAACGCGAACATTAACAAAAACTGCTGGCGCTGCTTGCTCTTGCTGATGGCTGCCAAAAATAAACACTTGCAGGCATCATAATAATGATACACAGCCCCGGCCAAAATGAGTGGCACTCGCCATCGCCAGTTCGTCGCACCAGCCGGAGCGGCCACGGCTTCTACTCCTGCTGCCTGCTGCCTGCTGCCAGCTCCTGCTCCTGCTCCAGCTTCCGTTAGTTGGGTTTGAGTGAGCGTCAGATTCAGCATTGTCTGGCAGAGTCTCATAATTAAACACAGTTTGCCAGGGAAGTTGATGGGCATAATGAACAGTGGGATTGGGTTTAAGGAAAAGTGGAAGGAATTAAAAGATACGGGAACATCATGAGTTTGAATAAGGACATGCATCTTTCTCTAGACAAGACGAAAATTAAATGATGAATAGAAAACGAAATATAGATTTTTGTTGATTTGTTAAAGTTATAGTTAAGTATTTTGCATGTAGATGAAAAAATATGCCTACGGCTACTAGATCAGACATAAGAAAGCTCGAATTCGTTGGACAGCTAAAACCCATTACTCGATCCCAAGTAAATTCAATTCTAGGAAAAATGAACCATAGAGTCTAGTACCCACAAATTTGCATGACACTCCCATATAAATTTACAGCGATTGCATTCGAAATCCAAACTTGTATATTCCCAATACAATTTGCACCAATATCAATTTGATACATGCTGTCTCAACTTGAAACTCAATCAATATCAATTTGATACACATTGCCTCCAATTGATACTAAAACCAGTACAGTTTCTTTTGGTATCAATATAGTCCGGAGGAGTATCAAATTGATATTTTTGCTTATTAATGTGATACGTTTAATATTCATTTGAAACTGAAAAGTACTATTTTAAAACTGATTAGATTTATGATTGTGTGGCGGTCTCCCGTCTCAAATATCGATAGCCTACACTCAAAAAACATTCGTCCTGAAAAGTAGAAATTCTCCTATGAAATCCGTCCTAAGGCAATTCACCGTAAAATTACGAAAAATATTTTCTTACTTGGGGAAAATTTTTAAAGTGTCAGAAAAATGTTCCATAAATGAGAAAAAGTCTTGTTAATTTTAGGGTGAATCGCCTTAGGCAAAATTTCATAGTAGAATTTCTAATTTCCAGGGCGAAATTTTTTATGAGTGTATATCTATTAACCTGTCGATATCAAGTACCATATCGATATCATAACTGTTCTGAGAAACCCCGTGCCGTTAGCTTTTCAACCTTTGTAATAATTAATATTATTTATATAAAAGTGATCATTTGGAACCTTAATCATATCCTTGTGGACGTTACGAAGTTTTGAAGTAGGTTTTCCTGCGGGTGACCATTCGCAAGTTGTATAGGATATATTTTATATTTATTGTGGCAAAATTACATACAATATAAATTTGATCTTAAAAAAGCGATTTCAATATGCTCAAAAATATCAGTTTGATATTTAAGAACAAGTAATTTTCAAGTTTATAATATCGGGTTTTTATTGATAGAAGATAATATAACATTGAGCCCCACACAAAGAAAATGGATCCTAAAAAGATCCATCTGGATGGAATATGTCTTAAATATCCTTTTGATCATCCAGCGGAGCTTCAAAATCATCCAAATGACCATAATTTTTTCTCTGTGCGGATCATATCATGATTTTTTTCTGTGTTAGCTGCAGAAGAGCCCCGTACTAATGTTCTCAAATTGGAACAAATTGCAAAAACCATCACAGAAACCAAGTCAAAACGGCGAACAGTTATCTCACTTGGATTCGTATGAGGCTCATCCTTACGGTGACTTTGGGTTGAGTAACATCCGTATTGCAATGCGAAAAACTACTTTTCTCAATGTCATAAAATACATTTTTTAAAAGTGCAAAGTAAAAGTAATCGTTTTCTTAGAATTCAGTTTTGAAATGTTAAAATTTTAATGACTTTTCAAACTTTTAG
The DNA here is from genome assembly GCA_035044965.1 of Lordiphosa andalusiaca. NCBI lineage: Eukaryota > Metazoa > Arthropoda > Insecta > Diptera > Drosophilidae > Lordiphosa > Lordiphosa andalusiaca. The sequence continues at coordinate 482,536 of JAWNNM010002217.1, read as the reverse complement.
AAAATTGATAAGAAAGAATATTGAAATGATACCTAAAGATTCACAATTACAATATAATATTGATAATTGCTGGTATCAAAAAAGTTAATCCAAAAAATGTCAGCCAGATCCAAGCTTGTATTAATATCCTTTTAATACTTTCGAAAATATCAAAATGATATTTGGAGGATTAAAGATAATTTGATACTCAATGGTATCAAAATAATGACTAAATAGTAGAATTCTGAATAAAACTTTTTTTGGATGCTCGAAAGTCGGCTTGGACTTCAAAAATGGACCCTTAATGCTGGCGGATGATGTTTAACTGTCTTTGGCGCTATTCTCCGCTTTTTAGAATAAATGAGTTCAACTTGATCTTGCAATTTTTCCATCCAGCTTGAATGTTAGAATGCTTAGAATCATGATAGTTTAAGTTCTTGCCCTAAACCTGCAGTGTAAAAAATATAGATAATGCTAAAAACGCTTTATAAAATATGCTTTGATACACACGACCTCGACGATCTAGAGTATTAAGCGTCATCCACCGAGCAGAAGGTCTTCTGTAAATGCCAATGGCTTTTCGATATAATTTAAGTTGCGAATTAATCGCTTTGGTCAGACACGCTGTGGCGGTGTCACCTGAGATGCGGGTGTCACCGAGTGGTGTGCAGTTAATTTTATAAAATTGGTTAATTGTTAATTTGTTTAAAATGGTGTAGGGTTAGTTTGGTTGTGGTGTGGTTTATAGTTTGGGAAAAGTGAGAAAGCATCTTGAGTCGATTTGATAGAATGAGTGTCTATAAATGTACTCGTTAAATTCGCTTTACATTTTTCAATGAGTTTTTCCACTATTGCGTTGCTTGGTTCCACGGTGCCCCATTAGCGGTGTGCCCTGTGCCAGCTGCTATATATAAAAATCAATAAAAACGTTGCCAAAATGGCTTTCGCGCCTTTGCAGTTTATCCGCTTTCCCTCTGCCATCCAGCTTTCACATTAACTGCACAGAGATGCTGAGGGAGCGGACGGAAGGCGGGGCGGGGGAGGGCAAGCAAGCAATTAACGCTGAATTGATACGCACAACTCGAAAGGCATTCAACCTTATTTCGTTAACAGGTTCCGAGGGAGGGTAGCGTCGGCATTAAGACGTAATTAAAACAACGCCCAAAGAGAGCAAAAAAGTAAAAAAAAAAAAAAAACGAAACCCTTTTCCATTCCATGATGGGAGAGGGAGAGCAGACGACGACGAGTCAAAAGATTATTTGTATTTAATTTCAAGTACTGCGCTGCAGCTGGGAGAAGACAATTTGTACACAAAACTCAATTATAATTAAGCATTTAAGTGGAACTAAGCGAAGCTGTAGCAAATGAAGCAAGTCTGTTGCCTTTAAGTTGAACTCGAATCCGGGACGCTCGCCTGCCCGTTATTATTAGTGGTACCCGGCAGTCTAATTGCGCCACTCAAACTTTTGTCCAGAGGAACCCGAGATGAGGAAGAGCAGCAGACAGCAGCAATGTGGTGCTGCGGGGGTGGGTGGGAATTTAATTATCGCTCATCGCTCATAGTTGGCTGGGGCAGTTTATTGGTAGCACATTTGCCAGGATATTGTTACACAAGAGTGTTGCCATGACACAGTGGATTATTAACTGTTACGTTAACTAATTTCACTGACATTCAGGGGCCGGGAGCACACGAAAATGTTACATAAAGTAAGTGAATGGCAGTTGACGGTCTCATTTGGTATATGTAAGTGTCTATTTCCGTTTTGCTGTTCTCGCTGCTGCCCAGCAAGTATCTTAATTAGTGACATGTCCTTGTGTTAGCTGCCAAAAGATCAGGGCCTTAGCTGGGTGTCACTCCAAAAGGGGTGAGGCGTATACGAGGGCAGATCCATACAACTTACTTAAAGTGAGGTTGATTTGAGAGGCTATTTTTTAGGCTTATAGTTTTCGAACTATACTCAAAAAACTTAATTCGAGTTTGTTTCAAATTTTCCCAATAAAAGAAGGTAAATACGAGCTCATGTAGTGTAGTGTATGTGCCCAATTTCACAAATTTTCATTAGGATCGTATAATAAATGACAGAGTTATGTAGGTTATATAAAAAAACGTTGCATACTTATCTGAGCCGCATGCTCTGTTTGCTAATATAATGTTGAAATTTTCAATTTAATGCATTAACTCTGTTAATTATCCTAAGGAGAGATTATTCAACACTAATACCCCTGAGTAACGGGTATATTGAAGTCGGGCAGGGCCGACTTAAACTTACGCTCGCGTTTGTTTTAAATGGAATAGACTCCAAGCTTCTTACATGGTCGTTTTTTTTAGGCTTTTGCATGATTCCACTAAGTTTGGTCGAAATCGGACATCTATATAGAATAGCTGCCATAGAAAAGAAGGGTTAGAAAAATGATCTTGGTAAGAAAATCGTTTTTGTTTTCAAAGAAAATGCCTCCAAACTTTGTACTTCTTAGCTTGCTATGTTTTCCCATGATTCCACTAAGTTTGGTCGAAATCGGACATCTATATAGTATAGCTGTCATTGAGAAGTAGAGTCGGGTAGAGTCTTGGTGAGAAAAACTTGGGAATGTCCTTTAAATTAGTTTGTATAACAACTTCAGATGAGCCGAAGTAAAATTTTCAAAATATTATTGTTTTAAATGGTATTATCAGTACAAAAAGAATCGGTTGAGGGGGCACACTCTCTAAATTTCAATTTTGCTCTTAAAGAGGGCACGCTAAGGTACACAGATGAGATGACAATGGCTTAAGTTTTCTTTGAGCTGCCTCACAATGTGGGTAAATGTATTTGTTGTTCTCGTCTTTGATCCTTAGTGTGCTAAGGTACTTGTCGGCCTCCTGCATGGCCACGTTGTTCCAAAATGCCATCATCTGGAAGTCGAATGATACTTTTATCAGTCTTAGACTCTGTGTTTTTTGAAAAGTCTAAACCGAACCGAACCGGAGCACTCAAATTTTTCCCTGCCGAAGCCGAATCTGAACCGAAGCAAGAATATTTTAAAAAGGGTACGGTTCGAAAAAAATTGCATTCTTTCACATTCTTCCCAGCGATTTCTACTCAACTTGGTACACTTTTCGCACAAAATTTCAGAGACTTCTGCAGAATACTCTAATATCTAATCAAAGTGTTTACAAAAACGATCTCACATTTTAACTTGATTCCCAATTCTAACAACTGTTTTTAGGGATCCAAGAAACCAAATATTTTTGTTGAAGTTAGAACAACGACATCATAAAATAATGTCTGAAACACGGTTCGAACCTTAGGCTGGGTTCAGTGATCTTCCGAAGGAAGATCTCTTTTTGAGATCTGCAGCACTGATTTCTATGTCTAAGTCAGTGGAGAAAACTTCGATCCATTCGCTTATACATTGATAGCATTAGCTCTGCTGCGTGGTAGGTTCTAGGGATATAAACCTAACATGAGGATCTGTAAAGTTGTTCCATTCTTTAGGCTATCTTTATTAAGGCTGCAGATCCCGGAATTCCGACTTGCATTACTACTGTACTATGAACCGAACCTTGAGCCGAACCTCTTTAGAAATTAAAGCTGAACCCGAACCTGTTCCGAACCCAAAATTTCGGTTCAGTTCAACAAAACTGACAAAAAAATTTGACCTTTCAACCGACTTTATCTGTTAATAAGTGCGAATGACTCCTAAAATGGGCAGAAGAGGTGAAAAAAAATCTGGCAAATCGATTAGATTTCCTTGAAAAATCCCTACCATTAACAGTCTCTGTTTTTAAAGCTCCTCGACTCCAAAGCTTCTTGAATAATTCTCAATAGCAAGAGTCTAACATTATTTTGGTAATATTTTTCTAATAAAACCACGAAATGGAATTTCTCTAAGCTGTAAATTATATATTGAATATTTCCATGTTTTCTACTAACCAATTCCGACCCAAAAACCACTCGGTTCCCATACAATTTGGGGAGTTTTTAGGTCGAATGCTGTTTTTAAAACAAAAAGAAGACAAAAATTAGTAATGTTGGACTGAACCAATGTTCGAACCAAAACCTTCTCCCAAAAACCTCGAACCTTAAATTTCCGAACCTTAACAATTCGATAATTTGGGTTCGAACCAGTGTACCGGAGATCGGAATAATTTTTTTGGTTTGCAGCTCTGATCTTAATATCACGTAATGAAACGTTAAAAAATTATAGCATACTTTTCTGCTGCGATGCACAATTGCTAAGAATGGATCAATTCAACTTGAAATAACGATAATTTCTGATGGAATCTATGGAATCTGTGGTGTGAACTAAGTATAAGTACTTTTGAAAAGAAAAAATTTAGTCGTAGAGTTCTGGTAACGGCGATTATTCGTGAGGCATTTCAGTGAAAATATGATAATTCAAACTTGCCAGAGCCCCACCAAATATTGGTTCGAGTTCTTAAGTCTGCGACTTGCGGTACTTTCTAAAGTCATCAATAAAGCCACCGTTTCACTTAGTGTTAAGCAGGATCTTTTTAGAAAACTCAGTTTGGGTCACATGGAGCTATGTTGCGGTGTTTCTGCTTTCTCAAAAGCTAGAAGAACCATCATGGTCTCACAGCAACAGCAAAATTTTGAATTTTCTGAATTAATTTGGTAGCATTTTGTCAATGAGGTTGGTTAAAACGGCACTCTCAACTCAGGTCTAATCAAATGTGTAGCCAAAAAGAATTTATTTATGGCAATTTTTTAATGACCTTTTAAATGTAATGAAAGTAATTTTCAAATTGCCTGCAAAATGAGGGGCACAAAAAAAAAAAGAGAAAAAAAGATAAACAACAACAAAATCATGCGGTTTATTCTTCCATTTTTCCGAAAACCCACCCCCAACCCCCCCCCCCCCCCCCCCTCCAAAGAAAATTCAATTGCGGCAAAAGTTGAGTCGAGTCAGAGCCAACTTTTGTGCGTCCTTCAAACCGTCAGGCAACCTTCGGTCCCTGGCAGCTCAGGGACGGGCACTCGAAATGATTTCAAAATGGCATTGACTGTAGCATTTAATTTGTGTCCGCTTCCCTGGAATTTATAACTGTTTATTTGCCGTGCGCTTCTGCTCCGGCTGCCACTGCAAAGGATTAATTAAACTGACAACTGACGACTGTGGCTGGCCGCCGCTCTCGCGTCCCTGTCTCTCCATCTATCTATCTATCTACCCCCCCTCCCAGTTCCCCACTGCTTTCTATCCGTCTTCACTTTGAAGTTGGCCGTATAATTAGTTAAATGAGCTTCATAATAACAATGGCCCTCCCCCCCCTCTTAAAAGTGGACTGTAATTGCAGAAATATGTATGTATTAAAAATGTGAAATAAAATTAATTAAGTGCACCAAAGGATTCGCAGGAGACGCTGCACTCATTTATTTACTGTACGTCATGTTGCAAGTGTTTGCTTTCTCTTCGCACACACACGAAAAAAACCTTCTCGCTCATTTGCTGGCAATTAAGCGCATGAGTATGCAAGCGGGAGAGAGTTGCTGCTTGTACATCCTTTCCGCAGATGGTGGACTGGGGGATGGTGGCAAGGCCGGGGGAGATGCAGAGGTATAGGTGCTGTGTCTGTGTGCATTTTAATTAGAAACTTGTACATTTTTGACTAATTTGACAAACTGTTTAATATGGTGTGTGCAAACTTTTTGGCTACATTGCGACAAATGAGTTTTCTGTTACAAACCCAAATGATGGTGCGCCAAAAGATAAAACTGGGTCATCAGCCAGGACATGGGCGTAATCAGAAAATGTTTTATAGGACGGCCTTGACAAATGCCCAACCGGCCAATTGAAATCAATTAAATGTGGCTTAATACGATGTCAAGTGCTTTGACAGTGTACACAATTTTTTGTAGTTTAGTTTTCAGAATGAAAGTGCTTTAAAATTAATACGAAACAATCACATTTCATTTTGATCATTAAGAGAGAGGGATGTATACGGAAATGTGACGATGGAAAGAGACAAATAGTGTGACATTTCGAAACAATAAGCGACTTAAGGAAATGTTAGAGTGGGCTCTGGGGAGTGTGTCCGATGGTGGAGTGGAATTGTACTAAGTGCTAGAAGTTCGAAGTTCGAGATTCCTGTAAAACACTCATACAAATTATAATGTTGTTGATTTCTGATTCTCTTAGGGTTGCAAGCCGGTTCTGGACCGAACCGGTTCTGAACCGAAACGAACCGCTTATTCCTGCTGGTGAACCGAAACGACTTCCTTTCAGAATTGCTTAACCGAACCGAAAACAAGAATGAAAGTCGGTCAAGCCCGACTATAGCATACTCTGTGCCAACGAAATTATACGCTCAGCATAAATTTTGATGCTGCAGTAGCAGCTGACAGCAGCGAACACTCTTTTGATCATAGCTCGACAACCGCTTAACCGATTTTCACCATTCCTTTGGCTGATCGATAAGTTATCCTTATTACTAAATATGTTCAGAAGGAACGAACCATCTATCTTTAATGCTGTGGGAGAGATGACGTTTTTCCTAAATTGCGGGGGCGGCAGGGGGCGTGGCCAAAATTGAAAATAAACTTGATCTGCCTGCAGACATAAGAAGCATATGTCTCGATGTTACATAATTTTGCACAAACTTATAATACTCTGTGTAACTACGGTGCAGAGTATAATTACAAATGAAAACGGTTCGGTTCGGTTCGGTTCAGTTCTCTGACGAGTTTTAATGGGAATTCCTTTCCTCTAGCCAATGATTTGAATTTGGGAACTCGAATCGTTTCCCGAAGATTATTTGTATACATTTCGTTCGATCCTCTACATATTTAGCATTGCCGGATCGATATAACTTGTAAGGATGACTTAACAAAAATTGTACAACATGTAAAACTGGAAGTCTTTTAATATACCTGTCATCAATCAGTATTTTTCCTCTAGTAGACAATATTTTAAATTTTTGTGGTACTTCTTTACTATTCAAGACGCAACTTAAGGAATAAAAGATACCGCCTCTCAAGAAAGAAGAATCACCTACAAAAGTGATATTTTGTTGTCTTCCGGAACACAGACTTTTTATCTTTTTATATTCAAGAAGAGTGGCTTTCTTAACTCATTGAAAAACTCCTATCTTATCGCCAGAAAGAACCGCTTTCGCATCTCTAAGAAAATAATATTACCCAGCTTCCAGAAGAATCGCTCTACTATCTCACAGATAAATCGCTTTCTTATTGCCCAGATCTGTCGCAGTAAAGCACACTTGCCGCAGGAAACTGGAAGAATCGCATACGTGTCTTCAGCGATAAAAAATGTTATGTTAGGTTTTTACTCTATTTACTAAAAAACATCAGAAAGTATTTTTTGCGCAGTTGTTAAAAACTTTACAAATATCAGTCAGATATGGAAAATTAGAGGAAAGTAACTTCGACTCGACCGAAGTTTGTGTATTCTTGCAACACGTTTTTCCTAACTATTTTAAAGGACATTTCCACTGAAAACCAAGAAGTTTTTCTCAATGACTACTTTTGTATGACAGCTATACTAAATAGATGTTCGATTTCGAACAAACTTAGTGGAATCATGGGAAAGCATAGCAAACTAAGAAATTCAAAGTTTGGAGTCGTTTTCTTTGAAAACAAAAAAGTTTTTCTCACTAAGACTAGTTACTTGACCGATCATTCATATGGCAGCTATATGTCATACTTATCCGATTTTGACAAAACTTTGAAGAATTGTGTGAAAGCTTATAAAATATAAATATGCCAAATTTAAATAGGTTTACATTGAAAACAAACATGTTTTTTTTACCATGACTATTTTTCTAACCTTACTTTTCTTTGGCAGCTATATTATATAGATGTCAGATTTCGACCAAACTTGGCAGAATCATGGAGAAGCCTAAAAAAATAAGTAAATACGGAGTTTGGAGTCGTTTGCATTAAAAACAAAAAAGTTTTTCTCACTTGAACTAGTTTATCCCATTGCCCACCACTGATTTAAGCGCAAAGGGTTCATTGGGTATCGATTTGTTTACTTATTATTCATTTTACATTACATATCAATACTAATTATATTTCCAATTAATGGGCTTCAGCTGGCTGCCCTTACCACTAATGGCCTACCTACTTACGTTTTAATCATGTAAATTATCTGTTAAATGTTCATAATGGAAGCACATTTCAAAAACGTGACTATTTAGGAGTGAATATTTTGTATTTGATAAAAGGATAAATGCAACAGGAAAGGACCAAATGAACAGCACTAACCATCATAGATAAATCGCATGCTGATAACGTCACGCATCGTTGCCAAATTCAAGGGATTAAGTTTGTGGTCTGTACTCGTGTTCACCCCCCCAGTATCTGGCTGTGTCTGCACATAATCGTGTACCCACGTTCATTGGAATTGTACTTTATTTAAACGATTCGCTTTTGAATGAACTGTAATTGCATTCATATGTGCATAAAGCTTATTGGCTGGGAGAATGTATATTCCTTTTTGTTGTTGTTGGTTATACTCTTGCAATTGGCGAGTATTAACACTTCTCACTGCAGCTTGCAGGAACTCGTCAGGTTGCTGTATTATATTGTTATATATTTCACCGTTTTACTCTTTCGGTTGACATCAAAGAGATTTAATTTACATTCGAATATTTACCACACAATATGTAAAATTGCTTACAAAGGGGCACATTTCAATATCGTCAAGTCAATCGAATTGCTGCCAATTGCTAAACTGTTGGCATTTAACCCAATTGCTGTAATAATAACCTGCCTACTTGGCCCACAATTCTTCAAACAGAATCTGTCTGTCTGTCTTGGGAAAATAAACAGGCGTTTTTGTGATTTTAGAATGCTTTAATGAATGCTTAATGCAATTTCGACAGTCGCAGCGCTTCCGTTTTAGGGAATTTGTTTACTTCGTTTAATACTGCGAATTCGAAATTGCATTAATAAACCGAGAGAAGGGGAAAGTTTAAGTTGTTTAGTTTTGTGTAGTCTCGGTTTTCTCCTCCTCATCCTCCTCCCCCTCCTGCTGTTCGTTGAGGGTCAGTTTGGCATAGAGCTCCTGCAGTTGACCCTGCGACTGGACCATGACCAGGGCACGTTGATAGCGCTCTTCCCAGGCCTCGGGATAGGATTTACGCAGCTCAGAGAGTGAGCACTCGGCTGCTTCCTTTACATACTGCTCGGGGCTTTCATAGTGAATCATTAATAGATCCATGGCCCGCTTGACAAAGGCCAGCCACACCTCACGTTCATTTTGGGTGTGCGTCTCCTCCTCCGCCGCGTTGCTTTTAAACACGGGCTGCAGTTGACCCGTGGCCAGTACGGCCATAATGCGTATGTCGGAGGAGGGATCATCCATGCGTTGCATGGTGGCATAGGCCAGCGGCTTCAGATCCTCCACGGACATATTCTTAAAGTATCTCATCGACTTGGTGGCATAGTAGCGTGTGCTGACATTACGATCCTCCAGCAGGCTGGGCAATTGCTTGGCCAGCGTGGGTAGAATTTCAGCGGCCTCCTCCGGTGCGCCCTGGGCCAGAGCGCAGAGAGTGGCCATGGCCAGGGAACGCATGGCCTCGGCACTGGCGCCCGCCTGCCAAATCAAATGGGGTTCCACGATCTCGTGTATAAATGTGGACAGCAGCTGTGTGCTCTGCTCTCGCTCGCGATGCACTGTGAAAGTCCACAGCAGCGAGGACACCGACAGACTGCTGAAAATGCGCACCTGGGCGCTGTCGCTGCAGTGTTTGAACACCAACTTGACCTTCTCGATCAGTTGACGCAGACAGGGTGCACGAATGTGACACTTGTTGATTAGACCATCCAGCAACAGCACTGGCTCCGCATTCTCATCTAGATCAGCGTCCAGGTTCTCCACATCGCCCAAGGCCAGATTCAAGAAACGCTCATGCAGTTTGGGCACCGAGGTTTGCTCCATATCGGCGATTCTCTCGATCACCTTCTCTCCGCGAGTGATGTCCTCTCGTTCGGTGACGAGGGCCAACACCTTGATGCCGGCCACATAGATGCACTCATACAGCTCGACCAGTTGCTCCTGGGTGGCATTAAGCCGATAGGCCTTATCCAGCAAAGTGTCCAGCATTTTGAGTATATACAACTGAAAGCCTCGTTTCAGTGTGTGAGAATAGTCGCTGGCTCTAAACAGCTTGCCCAGGCGTAAAAGCTGCTCATAGGTACCTCCCGACGAGGCGGTGAACATATAGTAAAAGCATTTCGTATACGATTCCCTAGCATTGCGCTCCAGTCCCTCGAAACCGTGCTCAATCCAGGCGTCATAGGACAGCAGGCGACCCATCAGATCCGCCACTTTGTTGGCCTCGGCACAGACTATGGCCTCGGAGTCGCAGCAGGCTTGTGCCACATGCGGATAGACCTCTATGAATTTGGCCGTCATGGCTGCCTCGGCATGCAGTATAAACTGGTATAACAGTCTGAGCGAATGTAGGCGCACATTGTCCTTCCAGTCGGCCAGCTCGCGTGTGATCAGCTGCAGTAGACGTAGGGAACGCTGTACCAGGCCACGGCAACCTATGCTAGGACGCTGCACCTCGCTGGGATAGTTCTCCGCGGGCAGATCGCTGATATCTTGCTGCGAGAGTTCCGCTTCGTTCTCCTCATAGTACTGACTGCCGCATTTTATCCACAAGGGACGTATAAACTCCAAAACCTCCGGCGAGTCATCCTTGAGACAGCACAACACCAGCGGCAGGATACGCTCAAAGAAGGAGTAACGATCTGGCAACTCCATAAGCAATAAAACTCCCATCTGACCGCACTCCCTACGTACCAGCGCCATGCTGTCCATCAACAGTGGCGAGACCTCACCAAACAAGCGTCGCATGTTATCCCCACTGGCCTCCATGTGCAGACTGAGTCGTCCCAAGGCCTCCACGGCCGAGATACGCGCCGCTGCATGCTTATGATTCAACATGCCATACAAAGCCTTGGCCAGGGATTCGGTATAGGGTCTGAACTCCTGTGTGTCGGCCACACGACACAGTTCCACCAGCGTGGCACAGCCCTCACGCTGCACCAAGGGATAGGCATCCTTCAGAGCTTTGACGAGTATCTTGACCACCTGGCCATAGCACTTACAAAACACACCCACATTGCCCATTTTGGCATACTGGCGCAACATCAGCTTCAGCTGTGACACATACAGCAGACGCAGCTCCTCGCTGGGCTCCACCGTCTCCGTCTGGCCCATGCGCTCGGCAAGTGTAGAGATCACATTCAGCAAATGGAAGTCCATGGGCGGCAGGCGCTGCAGAAAAGCATTCACCGCCCATACCGCATGGTCACGCACACTCTCAAAGCGATCGGCATACAGCTTCAGCAGATGCAGATACAATTCATCAAAGTAGCCGGCCACCACGTCCGTCTTCACGCTCTCCGGCGCATTGTTACACTCCTCGCGCAGCAGCAGCAAGGCATTGGTCTTCACACGGCGTTCCTGGCTCTCCAGTTGTTCGCATATAAGCTTCACGTCGATGTTGAGGCTCATCGTGCTGAGAGGATACACAGATAGATTGGCTTAGTTTGATTTTACCCAAGTGTTTTTCTCAGACTGTAAAACGAAAATGGGAGAACGAAATGTTTTTACTTCCACCATCAACAACACAAATCGAACTGGTTGCCATAGGAATGTGAGGGGGGTACATCGAATTGACGACGAACGAAACAAATTTCACGGCCTACTAGACTAAGCAGCCGGCAAAACTAAACCGATCAGCTGTTTTTTGTTTGTGTCGTTAACGTGTGTGTGTGTGTGTGTGCCAGTGTTGCAAAGCCTCAAACTGCTCAGTGTTGCTGATGTAGAGGGCGCGCTTTTCAAAGCTCCATTGAAATGCCTAATTAACGGCAAGCGTAGACTTTAAATTACATTTCTGTGAAATCTGTGTGTGTGTGTGTGTTTGTGTGCGAGCTCGCTTATCTTTCTGCCTGTCAGCTATCTAATTGCAATGTCGTTTCTTATCAACATCAACGCACGTCAATATCTAAGACTGATATAGGCCCAGAATGGTTTTCATGGGGGCGTTTTGCTGTTGATCACATAAAATGCCTATTTTTATCGAAATTTTAATTGTATTTTGTGGGTCACTGAATTGGGTTGTGTATAATAAAAATGGGGCTGGGCATATGCGATAAGAAACCAAACAATGAAGAGACGATAAAATTAATATTTAAATACCACTTGGACAATTTAACCACCTGAAAGACTTTTGAGACTTTAAACAATCCCCATTTAACTCTCTTTTTTTCGAATGTTGAAAAGCAAATGTTTCTAATCTTGTCAGTTTTGGCAGTGGAAATTTCTTTCATTTAATATTTAATGTTACAAGTTAATCTAAATAAGGAAGATGTACCTATTAAATGGTGAATGATAACGTTCCCACCCTTTTATCTCTTCCTTGGGAGGCACATCGGCCTCTTGATCGGTAAAAGACTGCAGGAAATGAAGTCGGAACCCCCAAAAAACCTATAAAACGATACCCCCTTTGATTTTTTGATTTGTACCCCCCCTACCCCTCTCTATAAGTCGGCCATTACCCACCCAATTAGGAAATGAAGTCGGAAAACACAGAACGAACCTATAAGCCGATCCGCATTTGATGTTTTTTTTTTCTCTGTTTAGTCCTTACTAAAGAAGGAAAAGTGTATGTACAATTTAGTAATAGAGCATTTTCTGGATTTGGGTACATTTCTGAACTGTAGAAGAGGATATTTACAATGCTTACATCGAACAATCCGCTGAATTTGTTGAAAATACGTTTAACGTCCTTTTGACCCTGGGAGGAGATATTTTCAGCTTCACGATCACGAATTATTTGGGACTGATTAAATGACTGTATTTATATTGTGAAAAATTCAGACACAACGCACGCACAACAAAATATATATTACTTTAAATTGACATTAAAAGATGGGGCTAGCTTAGATTTAAAAAGTCGGATATATAAGGAGGGCTATTTAACAATTTCGCTGCTCATATGTAAAAATATACATTGAATGATTTCGGTAATCAATTGAAATGGTTAAATTGTAGTATTCATGGATCTAATGTTCACCCAAGGGAGCTGAAAATCATCCAAAAGATATTAACAATAAATATTTTAATATCAAAAAAACTTTATTAAAAACTATCCATTCCAATTGCATTTTTTACTATTCAGTAGTTCTGTGAAATGTTAACTTACTGAGCATTAACATTACTGTTGACATATTAACATAATGTTAGCAATGGTTAAAAGGCGCGAAATTGAGGATCAAGGTTTCTGGGCGAAGGTTTTCGGTTGACAGGCTTTACACCATATTGATTAAAAAAGTAGAGCGTACATCAAAGTCAAAGCTCTGCCCGACTGCTGGATAAACCCATATTAAACAGCCTAAACTAAAGTCAATTTACTTAGCATTAACATTACTGTTAACATTTTAACCTTATGTAAAGTATTGACAAAAGTTGAGTTCCTTAAAGAAAGCCATAAAGTATGCAACACTTGCTGAAACCAAGTAAATTGAAGAGCCTCCCCACTTCTAAATCAAAAATAAGTGGTTGGTGAGTAGAAAAAATATGCTTTAGGCTACCACCTTTAAATGAAGATGGGTTGACAACGTTTTCAGAGAACCTCAGCTTAAAATTATTGAGTTTCTAATAAGCCGATCAGACACAAACACAACGATCCGGCCGAACAGCACGCAAAACTAACAAGTGGTAACGGCAACTGTCGACAAGACAGCGGCCAAAGCAAATAACCCAGCGCGGCAGACGTGGACTCCATGTGCAGACCCAGACCCAGTTGATTACAGCCCCCTCCACGCTGATGAGTCACGCAATTAAACGGCGCGCACATTAATATGAAATGCCAACAAGACGAGGACGGACGAGCCACTTCCACTTCCAAGGCACTCGCTTAATATGGCAACAAACTTTTAATAGCTGCAGTGTCGGTCATATGGAATAACGGATTGGGCGGGGGGACGCTCTTTATTGTTCATTTCTGCACGCGGAAAAAGTGAGTTAAGTGAGCAACCGACTTTGTATATAAGGCCACACAGCCCATTAGCCGCAGTTCTAAGCGCTGATTGTCGAGAGAGATCGCTATCGGCTCTGAATGACTGACGCAGTTGGTCGGCCACTTAAGACGCGGACTGGAAACATTAAAATGAAACTAATTAGTGTCCATAGCGGACAAACTGCTTTGCAGTTCAATCAATATCAATTGGTAAATTTTTGCATTTGTAACAAGTCCCATTTTAAGAGTCGCCGCTGCGAGGAACGAATGATTGCGTATAATTAATAATTATGACGATTATTTGCCACAAAGTTTGCATTGCCGGAGGCCAAACAAGTTTCCCCTTAGCGCCCAAAATGCAGTCGAGCGGCTTCCGCACTTTGGAGAGCTGCAAAAAACAGTTATTTTAATTGATTTTTTTTCCAGATTTAAATGTATGCATGAGCTTACACACACACACACACGCACACTCAATTGCTTTCAAAATGGCATAAAAAATACATGGGACATGCAACAACAAAGTTGCCCTGCTGCCAGACATCATTTTCAAATTGAATAAGCGCGGTCCATTACTCTACCAGTGATTTTGCCAAATGACTTCATTTCATATCAATTAAGTTTATTGTGCCCGGTGTGCACAGCGCACTCACAGATACAGATACAGATACAACAGATACATGGCCCTGCCCTGCCCCTGGAAGCGAACCGAACCGAACCTGATTCATGCGCTTAATTGCTTTGGTGCGCGCGCTACCTCTGCCCACATCACCGCAGGCAACAAAAAAAAGAAGGAGGAAAAAAAAATAACGCTATGAAATCGAATTGTGCACACAATAAGAGCAGCCAAAAGTTATAAGTGTGCGCGACTGGGAACGGCTTTCAATAAAAATGACAACAACAACCATTTTTGACACAAAAAAGTAAAAAAAAAAACACAAAAATCTCTTAAAATATGCCAGGATCGGGGAGAAGGAGTTGCGAAAGCGAAATTGAAAAATACCCAAGGGAAGTTTAATTGAAGCGGAAACTGATCATTTGATAGAAGCTAGCTGAAAGAGTTTGGAGAGGGGTCTCCGAAAGTTCCCGCAGAGAATTATTTAAGTGGTTGTTATTGGAGTATTATTATATCCTAGAACTTTGTACAGCTCTGTTTTAGAAAGCCCTATGCAAAGGTGAAAGAAGAGTCTTTGCTGAAAATCAAAAATAAATTCGATGCATTGATATATCAACCCTCGTAGCCAGCTGTACTCAAAACATATATTTTAAATTTTAACACAGAAAAACAAGAGATCCTAAATGATCTAATTGGACTATTTATAGCCAAAGGATTGGTACAGATCAGATAAACGATAGTCAAGTTGTGAGCAAAAGATTGTTCGCAGCGGCTGTGCTGCTTTCAGCTTCTACTGCAGCATCATAGTTCATCTGGATCAAGCAATTTCGTGGGTACAGAGTATTTAAGAGACAAGTCCAAATGAATACTGCCAAGTACTGTTTATACTTAATAAAATACAATAGCATACGCGGCCAAAAAAATGGTAGCAGAAGGTTAATTAATGATACATTTCTAAAAACATAAAAATTGACTGGGCTTGACTGAGTTTTCTGCTTGTTTTTCATTCAGCATATATTTTTTTTTTGCTATTCGGTTTTCCAGTGTACATTTTAAGACATAATTCGTTACATGAGGCAGCACCTTAAATGCTCAGTAAGGTTTGCCAATTTAACATGATTTGAATACCAAATGAATAGCGCTTGCAACTGATTGCAAATTACTTCCATTAAATTTTGCAATGATTACCTACCGAAGAATTGGTCTTTGTTGACAAGTGGTTTCAACAAGTCGGTGCCAAACGCCATTTGGCAAGCAACACCATTGTACATTTCATACTTATTAAACTCAGAGAATGAATCAATATGAAATGCTAAAAAAAGAAACATCGGAAATCGACCTAAAATTTATCAATTCGGCTTTGAAAAGGCGTCATGTCATAATAATTTCTTATAATAGAAATTACTAGAAATTATTTTCTTAGGGCCGATTTCTCATATTCTACATATCTGCTTTGTGTTAGATAAACTCAGATTTTGCTCTGTAATTTGTAGGTTTATGTGACAGATAGCTCTATGTAGTATATTAGAAAACGGCCCTTAATTGTATATAAAAGATTTCTAGAATTTAGAAAAAAATAATATTTTCTAATTATTAGATAGGAAAGTGAGTGAGGGGGGTTAACACAGAAGAGGAAGACAAAACTGAGACGCATGTAACCCCTTCTATATTATTTTTAAAGGACATTTTCTTTCTGTAGGTTCTTTAAATTCTTCTTTGTGAAAATCACATTAAAAAATATTCATTGTTTCATTTTCTAACTTTACCTTGTCTGGGACTTGAACTCGGGACCAAGGGATAACTTCAACGCGACCAAAAAGAATGCAGTCAAATGCTATGCATTCAGCTGTATCTTTGATATTCCGAAAACAAGGACTTCTAACTCGCGAACTAAATACAAGCAGTGTCGTTTTATACTTTTGTAAATTTTTGCGTCGATTTTCTACATAAATTTGTTTATTAGTATATTAGGGCGAATGTCTCAGCAAGCCGAATATTAGCTGTCTTTTATGTATTCCGAAAGCAAGGAATTTGAACTTGAGAGTTACAAGTGGAGTCTTGTTGTACAGTACTTAACTTTGGGTCGATTTTCCACACAAATTTTTCTATTTTTGAAGGGTAATTTCTAAGGTATTTTCGAAATTTTAGAATGTTCTTGTTATAGCAAAGACGTTTTACAAACATTAATGGGTTTCACGCTATTTTAATGTATTTTGCTGCTTAATTCAAGGCAAATTCACCCTTAATTTAAGAAACTTTTTTAGGAAAACATGTTCAAAAATTAGCCCGAATTTTAAAATTTGCGAATACATTTTCTAAAAAATTCAATAATCATTCTAATTTTTAGAAAAAACTGCCCGAAACACAGAAATTTTAATTTAATTAAAAAATAAAAACATAATTTTTCTCTACTTTAAAGAAAAAATATTTAAAAAAATGCAACTTTCATGTCACGGTTTCAAAGTTTAAGAAAAGACTGTCTAAAACCAGAAATTCTACTTTTTTGGAAAACATCAAGAAAAATTTATTGAATTATAATAGATTTATGAAAAATTTATCCGAATTCCTCAGAGGAAACTGTTTTTATTAAAAATTAATTTTCGGGTTATGATTTCTAAGTTTAAGAAATAATTGGCCGTGTTCAGCAGAAAGATTGATCGCTGAGCAGGTATCAGAAAATAATGATACATCTAATACTTTCTGCCGAACGAAGTGCTACATTTTTGGACAAAGACTTTAAAAGACAATCTTTAAAAAGAGGCACCGACATTAACGACGCTTCGTGTCAACATGGAAATTGTAAAAAAGTTGTTATTCTTAAGTTTTTACATATACTTAAGTTTTTTCAAACTGTTTATCGAACCAAGATACGCGTATCCGTATCGAAAAAACAATCGATATACAAATACAGCTGTAGGTAGCAGTATCCCTTGAAAGGAGCGTACTTTTTTCTCGACACAAGCTCCTCAATCATGATATGCCAAATTGTCTATCATGATACCGTTTCACTGGAGTTCAGCAGAAAGATCAGGAAAAAGAATGATTGATCAGGAAGCAAGTTCTTCTGCTGAACGCGGCCATTGTCTAATATCAAGAATTATAAAGTGATTAAGAAATACAATTTATTTTTTCTCGAGATTCTTAAGGCCCTATTCTCCTTCAGCTTGCTGTTTTTGGACCTTTTTTGAAAAAATTCTCATTTGAAAACGCAAAAAGATATTTGAATTTTGTTTTTTTTTATTGAATTAGTAATGAATGAAAGAAAATAAAAAAAAATTTTTGGATCCATTTTTTTGTAGTTTAGTGTATAAAAAAAATAGTAAAAAAAATCGTAAAATTACTATTTTTTTTCAAATTCAAATATCTTTTTGCGTTTTCAAATGAGAATTTTTTCAAAAAAGGTCCAAAAACAGCAAGCTGAAGGAGAATAGGGCCTTAAAACAAGAAAACACACTTCTTAAGAGTGGGATTAAAACATTTTTATTTCAAAAGTATTCTAAGAACGGCATGCAAAAATGTACCTTGAAGCACTCAAGTATTCATCTCATTATGAATTTTTAATACCGAATTTTTCCGTCGCACGAGTTTCCAACAGAGCATCCCCCCCCCCCCGCTCTCAGAAAAATAAAAACAAAAACACTTCTGAAACGAATTAAATAACTTGTTAACATTTTAATTATTAACCAAGTCAAATTATTTTATTATCTTCATTTTCATATCTGAGTGACTCTCATCAGCCTGGCCAGTTCGTGTTTCCAACTCATCTCAACCCAAGTGCTTAAACTTATGCTTTGGGTTGTGGTTGTTGTTGTTCTCCGGCTCACCCCTCCTCCCCTGCCGCGGCATGGCGCAATGTTCGCATAATTGCTGCATGTATTTATGTTGTTTTTCGTCTTTCCTTTTGCATTTTCTGTCAACGACGCTTTGTGCTAATTTACTGCTTGTTGGACGCTTGACACGCCCCCTGCCCAGCCATTAAAAATGTGTCTTAAGCAGTTTAAAGCATGGCTTGCGGTTCTGCTGCTGCCGCATCCATTTGTTTATTTATATTATATAAAAAAAAACATTCCACCTTATTAGTGAGGAAAGAGTGCAGGCCGTGTAAGGGGAGCTGCAAATGGTTTTGCGTAATTGTCGCAGCTATTTAAATGCCAAAGTTTGTTTGTGCAGTCGCATCCAGACCGGATCAGTCCAGTCCATGGCATGGCATGCCATTCCATTCATACGAACGCTTCGAATGTCAGTCTGTCCGTCAATCAGAAAGCAGTTTGAGTAACAATTTAATTAATTTCAGTACGTAATGCGAACCTGTTATGCGCCCGACATTAGATATCAGCATGAACGCACACACACAATATGTGTAGTTGCTGTGAATGAAATTGCCTCTTAATTATGCATTATACTCACACACGACACTCTATTAAAAGCCACCAGCGATAAGTTCGAAATGTAACAGACATGGGGTATCGCCCAGATAGATCCAATATATAGATTTCTGTGAGAACAGTCACGAGAGCCACGGAGAGGGCGACACAAACCGGGCCCGCGGTTTGTTATCTTTCGCCGAGGCAATTATGATTTCTGCTGTGCGGCGTATCTACAAATGTATCTGCCGGGTTGGGTTTGTCTGTGGCTGCCGCCGAATTGCCATATCTGCAAGTATTCTATTTTCTTTCTGTGTGTGTGCGCGCACTCTTGCCATTTTCTTTCTTTCACATTTTGTCAGGGTGTCGATTGATTAGCTGCCTTGTTTATTTACTTTCGAAATAGTTGCAGCCGCTTTTGTTGCAGTGTTTCCGATTACAATTGAGAATAATAATTTGCATTACTCGATTTGAGTGTGCGAGTGTCTAATAATGAATATTTTGCTGACGTCAGCAGTTCATAGGCAGGTAGGCAGGCAGGCAAATGAAATGGATTGCTAAATACTTTTCCCAGAGTCATCAACAGTTGCATCAAAGTGCAATGGAAATTAGAAATTAATTATATGTCAATAAAACTCGCTATACAAAATGGTTGCACCCAATGTCTGAACGATGATGATGATGATGAGCGAGCACAATACAACTAGAAATGTGGGCAAATATACACTGGATGGGAAAAAATAAAACGAGAGTCAATATAATTGTCAGCGCACAAAAGAGAGAACTTCTCATACATACAAGCAACAGTCTATGAATTGTGAAGTAAAGAATGACTTCAGGCTGCTGAACATAATCAGAATATCAAACACCCACTTACCACCTAACAAAATGTCAAGTGCAGTGCCGCAAACCGGTTATGAACCGAACGAGTTTAGTTCGGAATTTACCGAACCGCATGAACCGAATCTTCAAATAAACGAAAGGTAAGAGAATTACTGAACCAGAACCTGTGCCGAACCTTAGCTTTCGGTTCGGTTCAGGGCTATACTTTTTAAACTTCCTGACAATGTCTTGTCAGTACCATTGTCTCAACTCTGAGTTGATAGATTCTTAATACACGTTTTTTTCTGATGAAATGTGATGCAGTTCGGAATATTAATTTAAATATATAATATTTCACATAAGACGACATCTGCCTAAATTGGTTAAATCATGCAACCTATAATTTAAGACCAAAAAAATTAAATAAAGTTAACTTTGGCTCTGACAAACTTTAAGACAAACAAGTTTGTCTTACTAAGGGCCAATTTCTCATCTTCTACATAGCTGCTATGCTAGAAAACGGTCCTTAGACTACTTTTCTAGCCTCACTTTTCTATAACAGCTATACTATATAGATGTCCGATTTGGACCAAACTTAGTGGAATCATCGAAAAGCATAGCAAACTTAGAAATACAAAGTTTGGAGGCGTTTTCTTTTAAAACAAAAAAGTTTTTTTCACTAAAACTAGTTTTAGGACCGATCGTTCCTATGGTAGCTATAACCAAAAGTCATCCGATTTTGACAAAACTTTGAAGAATTGTGTAAAAGCTTATAAAATATTTATATTCCAATTTTAAAGAGGTTTGCATTAATAACAACAACATTTTTCTTATTAAATCTGTTCTTCTAACCTTACTTTTCTATGGCAGCTATACTATAAAGATGTGAGAATTCGACCAAACTTGGCACAATCATGGAGAAGCATAGAAAACTAGTAAATACGAAGTTTAGAGACGTTTGCAATGAAAACAAAGAAGTTTTTTTTCACTAGAACTAGTTTTTCGACCTATCGTTCCTATGACAGCTATATGTTATAGTCATCCAATCCGGCCGGTTCCGCCAAATGTGCAGCGTATTTGTACCAGAAGACTTCGTGCCAAGTTTGGTCGCGACAGCTTTAGAACTGACGGAGAAGATAGCATAGAAACAGACGTACGGACCGACGGAGAAGGCTAAATCAACTCAGCTCGTCATGCTGATCAAGTATATGTATACTTTATGTGCTTCCTTCTATGTGTTACAAACATCTGGACAATTTCAATATACCCTCTGCAAGGGTAGACAAATAATTCGCTGAAATGTAAGCCGAGAAGGTTTTACGTCAAGCCGAATTACTCAAATCCATCGCAAATAGCGGATTGTTCAGTGAATATTTTAAATTGTAATTACTTTTACAATTACTTGAGTAATTGTAACTGTAAAGGGACATAATTAAGTAATTGTGCTGGAAAAAGTTCAATTATTTATGTAGTTGTTGGTGAAAATTGTGAATGTTTACAAATCGACCACAAATTTAATTGATTGCCGATCATTTTAATACAAATTGAACTTAAATTGTGGTTCTTTGTTAGCAAGTCAATGTAATTAAAACTGTATAATTAAAATACTGTATGTGAGAATGGGGCTTTTATATAAATTCAATTGAATTATTACTGCAAACATGGGCAAACATTTCAGTATTCATCTGTATATAAATAATTCAACTATTCAAGCACAATTTCTTCATAGTCTTCCATTTGCAAATATATTTGAATAAATCAACAATTCAAGCACAATTACTTAATAATCTCCCTTTACCGGTTCAAGTATTCAAGTAATTGAAAAGTAATTACATTTTGTAATAACTAGGATTACTTAAAAACTGCAATCAGAAAGTTAATGTAATTAAAACCATGTATGTGAGAATGGGACTTTTAAATAAGTTCAGCTGATAATTTGCAAACATTTGAGTTTTTACCTTCAAATAATGAATAATTCCACAATTGAAGCTCAATTACTCAATAAACTTCCTTTACCGGTTCAAGTAATTGTAAAAGTAATTACATTTAGTAATCTGATCTGATCTGATCTCCGATTACTAAAAAACTGCAATAAGGAATTGATTTCAATTAACTAAAAAGTGGCAATGGTAATGTTAGTTGTAGTTGTAGTATACAGCTCAACTATGAGTTGACCAGAAGTAAGGTACAATTTTAAACACAGATTTTTGTGACATAATTTCATTACCACAGGAAATAAGGTTTCACTTCGCGCTTACTTATGCAATTCCTTTTTTTTTCTCAGTGCCCAAGACTTGCACTTTCCATTACTTACATTCGTGCGACATTAACATACAAATTTCAGTCCCTAATCATTAACACGTGTAATTATTGCTCAATGCACCTAGCCGCATTGAGGCATTTTTCTAAGAATTGATAAGGAGCTGTTTATGTTGATTCTCTAATCGGGGCCGAGTACCGTGAGACATCATTACAAGCGTGTGGAAAACATCTAGCTGAGGAAAACCCCCGTTTAGGTATATTTCACTAAATGGTTAGGTAATATTGTTGTTGCGTTGCTTACCTTAACGCTCAACGGGTTAATTGTATCCAAATAGCCAGGGCGTGCAGAATCCAATTAAGTGGGTTTTCCCTCTTGTTGTGTTCCACACTTATTTATAGCTTGGATTTTCAAAGGTCACGTTTTATGGTTGTTGTTTTTTTTTTCTTTTTTTTGATCCTTTTGCTTTCACGCTCACTTTTTACACACTGCTTGACGTTTCACATGCTTCGCTGCTCTGTTGATTATAATCCTTAATTAGTCTAACGAGTTGCAAATTAATCCACTTTCGTTAATTAAATTGCCTGGCCGCCACCACAGAGAGGCGTCCAGTGACAAAGGAAACATTGACGAAAAAAGAGAAATGTAATTAATTCATTAGCCAGCCAATTGACAATTATTGATTATTGCATTGCCTTTTTCGGAAATTAATTTTAATGCATTTGCGCTGTAGTTGTTTTTTTTTTGTTTTTTTTTGTTGCTCTTTTGGTTCTCTGTGTCGGTATTAGTTGCACAATTTGTTATTGGCCCCGTGTGACGCGACGTTTTGTTAAATTTTACTTTTAATTATTTTTAAATGTGTTCTGGTTTCATAATTGGCAGCTCATTGTCTGTGTGAGGCGGCTGCACACTGTGCATGTGTGTGTGTGTGTGTGTGTTTTTTTTTTTGTTTTATATTTTTATTTAATTAAAAGTATTTTACTATTTGTGCACAACGTCCGACCGGGTTGGCCCATTTGTATCGTGTTCCTTTTCAATTTAGCTGTCAGCTTTGTTTAATTATTAAAAATGTGGCGAAATATATTTAATTCGCCATATGCGCTTACATTTGCATAATGCAGTTCGAGACTCTGACCAAGTCTCTTAATTGTGTCTTTGTTCTGGCTGAACTAATTATATTTGTGGCTAATGGCAGCCAAAGTTCTTAAGAGATTAACCAAGGAAATGTATGACAATTGAAACATTTCATTACAAGATAATTAAAATTATTCTTAAGCACAATTTTGCTCTAAGGTTGAGTTCTCAGACAGAAGGAATTCGCCCCATAAAAATCTACCTACAACTAAACACTAGACACTGCTAAAAGCAAACCAAACATTGCCCAACAAAAGTTGGGATTAAAGTTAAAACAAGTTTTTGGAAGTAATTTTTTAAAAACTAACGATAATCTCAATTATTTAAATACAAAAATTCAATTTTAAAATTCAGCATATTTTAATAAAAAGCTGAATCAAAAACAAGAAAGAAAGTCGGTCAAGCCCGACTATAACATACTCTGTACCAAGAAAATCTGTTTTTTGATCATAACTCGAAAACCGTTCATCCGATCTTCTTCATTCCTTTGGCGGATCGATAAGTTATCCTAATAACTAAATATGTTTAGAAGGAACCAGCCATCTATCTTCAAAACTGTGGGAGATATGACGTTTTTTCTAAATTGCGGGGGCGGCAGGGGGCGTGGCCAAAATTGAAAATAAACTTGATCTGCCTGCAGACATAAGAAGCATATGTCCCATACATGTTAAGCCTCTATCTCTTACCATCTCTGAGAGCTGTGCGTTCATACGGACAGACAGACGGACAGACGGACATGGCTATATCGACTCGGCTGTTGATGCTGATCAAGAATATATATACTTTATGGGGTCGGAGATGCTTCCTTCTGGATGTTACATACTTTTGCACAAACTTATAATACTCTATGTACCTACGGTACAGAGTATAAAAAATATGGCCGAAAAATATGACTTAAAATTATTTCATATGCGATATATATGTTTGGACAAAAATATCGATATATCGATACTATTTTTGGCATCCCAAGTTAAAGTTTTTTGTTTAAAGTTTTATCAACGAGATACAACATCGATTGTTACAACTTCTATAAGGATTTTGAGCTATTTAAACTATTTCTATAAATTCAATTTCGATATTGTTCGATATTTACTTTCAAAACACCAAATAATTGACTTTGCAGTCCCATAGAGCCAAGTCGAGCGTCTTTCCACCTCCTGCCTTGTGTGCGTCTTATCATCGCACAAAAGAGGGGATTAAAAATCCTGTTTTTAGGGATTTAAAAAAAAAAAGGAAATAAAATCAATCTTTTCCCAGGATCAGCTCACGAATATCCGGGATCACCCTCTTTTTAATCCCGTTTCGAATTGATTTTTTTTGAGTGGAAGGACGTTTTCCCACTAAGACTACTTTCAGACTCTACTTTTCTGTGACAGCTG
Organism: Lordiphosa andalusiaca; assembly: GCA_035044965.1. Taxonomy (NCBI): domain Eukaryota; kingdom Metazoa; phylum Arthropoda; class Insecta; order Diptera; family Drosophilidae; genus Lordiphosa; species Lordiphosa andalusiaca. The sequence continues at coordinate 457,986 of JAWNNM010002217.1, read as the reverse complement.
TAGTATATAGATGTCCGATTTCGACCAAACTTAGGAAAATCATGGGAAAGCATAGCCAGCTCAGAAATTCAACCTTTGGAGGCGTTTCGATGGATAAGTAAAAAGTTTTTCTCACTAAAACTAGTTTTTTGACCGATCGTTCCTAAGACAGCCATAAGTTATAGTCATCCGAACCGGCCGGTTCCGACAAATGTGCAACGTAACTGTACTAAAAGTCTCGTGCAAAGTTGATATGATAGCAAAGAATCGGACGGACAGACGGACAAGGCTAAGTCAACTCAGCTCTTCGTGCTGATCTAGAATATATATACTTTATGAGGTCGGATACGCTTCCTTCCATGCGTTATGAGTTCTATGCGTCTGCAAGTGTATACAAATAGTCCAAACTGCGTTTTCGCTCTCACCAACTAAGCTTTGAATCGTGGATTATGTGCAGAATGGGGATAAGATGATGCTTACAGAAGAGGGGATATTGATAGCACGGATTTGATCAGAATTAAAGGGTCTCATCCCGGGTTATGTTTTAGTGTCGTACTGTGATATAAAACAAGTAAGAAAGACGCTCTAGTCCAACTTTTAAATGAGTTCTGATTATGCCAAGCAAAAGTGTTTACGTTGCGGCTATAGCTCGACTATCGTACATCCGATCTTCATCATTTTGATGAATCGATAAGTACTGCAGATATCTAAATAACTCTAGTATTGTTCATCCGTTCTTCATCATTTTGATGAATCGATAAATATGGCAGGCATCTCAATATGCGTAGAAGAAACGAACCTTTTAGCTATAACAATGTGTGTGATAAAAACGTTATTTACCATTAAGAGGCGTGGCAAAAATTAAACAAAATCTCGAGCCATTAAAAATATGAAGTTTAATAAGAAGTCCCAACTAATTGATGTAAAGCAAATGTTTTGCGACCCATGGATTGGTTGGTTCATGGTTGTCATATTGATGATGTTGTTGAGTGGCTAGCAGCATTTCCGAATTCAATTTTATTGTTTTGCCTGAGCGCCAGACTTGGCCGTTTTGTGGGGTGACTGGCAGGTAAATATTAATTGTTTTACTTTTATTAGCGTTTCGCACGTTTCGACAATTAAAACTTGAACTTTTTTGAACGGTAATTGTTGCATTATATAGTTAGTTATTTAGTATTAAATATTAATACACGCTCATATATGGCCAGGCGCGTAATTAATGACACACACACACTCGCACACTCAAGTGGCACTCAATCGGGCACAGTTTTGCTTTATTTATAACACCTCTGGCCAAATGAAATTTAATTGAGTAATTGAGAAATGTTTTTTTGTGCAAAATGGAAATGGCCTTTTTTGTTGTTGTTGTTGCCGTTGCCGTTGCCGTTTTGTTTCATAATTCATTCAAGTGGCCGAAACTGAATTGAAAACCAATTGGCCGGTCCACGGTGCGACTGCGTAACCTGTCAGCGCGTTCGGTTGACAAATTGCCGCCGCTGTCGGAGCGTGCGAACCGAACAATGGAGGAGCACATACCCAGACGCCACACGGCAGCAATTAGCGTGGACAGCCAGCCGGCTTGGATAATTGTGCACAAAAGAGCTATGCGATGGCCGTCTTATAAATTTCTTAGCTGATTGCCGTCGGCCGCACAAAATAAACAAATTAATGGGAATGCCAGGCGAAATCATAAACTTAAATATAGCTCGCCCCATAATGGCGCTTGACATCGCTTGCCGCGCTAATTCTTTTGGCCCGCAAATGCGACAATAACAAACAGACGAAATGCTAATTAGTTTCATGTGTGACTAATGGACACACACAGACACACACACACACACACACATGCGTGACTGCCGCTCTTTGTGGCTGTAACACACTTAATTAAAATGGTACACTCGACGGACTCTGGGGGACTCTGAGGGACTCTGGGGGGGTCGCCGCCGCCTGCCTAATTATAATTACTTGGGTTTTCGAAGCCGGCGCGTAAATTGAATTTGACTCTGGGACCGAAACGCCGGCTAAGCACACTTGTTAGGTTAAACGATTTCTGCGTCCGATCCGATATGCCGACCACACGACGGCAACAATTCTGAACGACTTCTGACTGGGGAACGCTATAAAGCACGAAAACGACATCGACAAACGACGATGATGATGTCGACGACGGCGGCGGACTCTGCTGAACTGCGCCGTGCAACTATTTAACGACGACTGAATGTGGCAATTATGTATCTAGATACATTTTGGCCGTTGCTGTTGCCGTTGCCGTTGCTGCTGCTGTTGCCGCGCGAGCGCTCTCTGTCTGTCTGTTGTTCTGTCTGTCCGTTTGTCTATTTGTGAGTGCCTGTGTGTGCCTGTGTGTGTGGGGGTTGCTAAACGACGGGGACCATCATAAAACATATTACTATAATTACAATTATGGTGCGCTCTCACACACACACACACACACACACCAGCACAGTGGAACATGGCTCTCACTTGGCGCGCACGTGAACCCAACGCACGGCAATAAAACACAAATTTTCATATGCATTACCGCTTAATTGTATCTTGACTGCGCTGCTTTGTGAACCCATAAATTTCCCGTTCAGCAACATGTTGCTACCACACTGGGCAGCATGTTGCTTGGGGCCTTATAGGCTGTGTTTGCTGGAATGATTATTAAATGCTGAATGTGTTTTATTGCTTTGATTGTTGTTGCCTGCCTGCTTGCCTGCCTGCCTGCGCGCATATGGAGAGTGAGACTCGAAGTATGCTTGGGCGCATCTACCCCTGGCCCCGGGCCCTGCCCCCCATCCACAGTCCCTACTCACCGCCTGTATCTTTTGCATTGCAAATTTTGCCGACGTTGGCTTCGCGTCGCTCGCTCTGGCTGTGAGTTTGTTTTTAATTCTCTATAATTGAGTTATATGTACATACTTTAATAAGTTGGCGGCGGATGCTGCTCTGGGGAGCAGGCCAGGCTGGCAGGCAGGCAAACATTCACTTGGCGCTGGCGACGCCGTTTAGCGCTAATTAATGCAGAGCCAACGGCTTGCTTTCCCTGCCATTTGGTTGGCTGGTTTTGTCTTTCGTTTGTTAATTGTTCACCGAGATTTAATATTTGATTAATTATTGCCGGCTGGTGTTCTTTTTTTTTTTTATAATACATTTCTTTCTAATTTTCTTCAAGAGGTTGGCGTAGGTTGTTGTTGTTGCAATAATTGGGTGTATAATTTCATTTCCTGAGAACTCTTACACACACAAGCACACAAAGCATTCATTGTTTTTGGAATGTCGTAATTCAGTTCGCTGAAGGGAATTAGTCAGCTAAGCGATTTGTTATACATATAGCAACATGTATATATCGTTTGAGATTGCGACAGCTCAATTAGCTACAAGGGAACATTTATTAATAGGCGATATGTTGCTGATAAGCGCAATTACTCATTATCAATTTAATATTTGGTAAACTGAGGGGAACTTCTGCTTGATTTTTGTTTCGATTGTGATGAATAGTAAGGGATATCCATTTGATCCCAGTAAGAGTTCAATTTATTTTCAAAAACCATGATTCAGGCTAAGAATATTTTATCACAATTTGTTGCGGCTCAAAAATTTGTACCGAAGAGATTCAGGTTGGGGTTGCCAGATATTTAAAAGATTATCTATATCGATGTTTCTGACAATATTGAAAGAGTTTCATTTCGATATTACTATTTTAGGGTAAAAATATCGATAATATCCACCAAAATCCAATTCTTCAGAACCATTGGGTCATTTAGCTAATTTAATGAGTTAAAAATCTAGGGATCAAAGCTACAAAACACAGCAAAATATCTCTGGAAAAGCTTCGGTTGGGGCTTCCAACATGAAGACATGTTAAATTGTATTATCAGAATATATCTATATATATATAAAGCATTTAAAATGCTGAATAAAAAATATCAATGAAAATTATCACCAATAAAATATTGGATATCCGATATATCGCCTCGGAAAAATATTCGATAACGATATTTCATTCATTTTTGACAAAAATATCGATATTTCGATAACGACAAAATATAGATATTTCGATATATTTAAAAATAACGATATTTCATTCATTTTTGACAAAATATCGATATTTCGAAAACGACATAATATCGATATTTCGATATATTTTAAAAATGCATCTTTAGTGGTTGGTTTGTTGGTTCAAAGCCGTATCTTAAAAATTGGTTCAACCACAAACATGAAATTAAATGTTAAGACTGAAATTTTCAGCAGTGCTGCAAACCGGTTTTGAACCGAACCGGTTCGAGACCGGAATTCCGAATTTTATTTTACTGCGAACCGAACCTTGAACCAAACCTCTTAAGAATTAAAAGCTGAACCCGAACCAGTTCCGAACCCAAACTAACGGTTCGGTTTTACAAAAATAGTAGACATCAGAAAATTTAGATATGATTTGGAAATATTGGAAATATTTTTCAGTGTGTGCCGTTTTCGACCCAAGAACAACCAGATTCCCATACGATTTGGATAGTTTTAATGTCGAAAGCGATCTAATGATCGCATAGGATTAAATTAACTTTTATAATTAATGGCCAATTTCTTATCTACCAAATAGCTCCTATGTGTCCAATAAACTCAGATTTTGCTCTGTTATTTGTTGGTTTATGTGACTGATAGCACTATGTCGAAGATTAGAAAACGGCCCTTAGTAATATTGAGTATGTATATAAATGTATTGATTTGTTTTATATTAATATTATGTCCAGCATGGATCGAACCAAGGTTCAAACCAAAACCTTCTCCCAAAAACCGCGAACCTGAAATTTTTTCATGGAGGTAAATTTTGTTTCAAACCACCGATACGGAGATCCGAAAAAATGTATGGGTTGCAGCCCTGATTTTCATACAATCCGGAAATGAGTCGGAAATATTTATATTTGTTAAGAACGTTGCATACTTTTTGGCGCTTTCTGCTAGAATGCAACTTTTGTTTTATACTCTGGGTGAGTATGCACTGACTGTTTACATAATGTTACCATGATATCGTTACTGTTAATGATCTGTTTATTAACATAATGGAAGGGAAAATGCTTCTTGGTTCCGCTTCCGCTGTTGTTTTCATAAATACTGAGTACTTTAGCTCTGGAAACTTGTCTCTGGCTGAATGTTACATTCTAAATGGTCATAACGCCAGCTTCCCGCTTTTTAAGAGACTATATTCCAAGGGAAATTAAACGTCACAGTGCACACTCATAGATAAGAAAAGAATACTGAAACATGTAACATCCCGAATGCCATCTGGTATCAACTGCCGCCCGCTGGCGTTATGATACTGCTGAGAGCGTCATAACGCCCGGGGCGTTATGTCAGCTGGTGTTATTATCAGCAATGAACAATTTATTTCCGAATTTTTTGGGTTCATTTGAAAATGATTTGTTTCTAATGAAGTACGAAAAAGCTAGTTGCAAAGGCAAATCGTGCTTAAATTAGGCACATATAGGACGAAATTTAGAATAAGAGCGGATTTTATTTCGTTTTAACACATTCAATCGAGAGTTTCGGTACTTTAAAAAGAGCTAGTGAATGAAGAATTTCATATTCAAGTAAAAAATGTCTTGATTTTTTCTTAAATATAGAGCAGTTCTGAAAACCACCCTCAATTGGAGGACCTGTTACTGAAATTTTGAGATTTTGTGACTTGCATCTCTGTTGGTTCTCAATGGTAGAGTAAAATTTATACAATTGCGTCCCATTGCACCCTTGAGCTGCGTCTTACTGTTGCATGGATGATATTTCTCAAATTATAGAATTAAAATTATAAGCCCCTTTCACAAAGAAAATAATGATTATGCTCGTGCAATTTGTGCTTCGCAAATGGCTCTTAGTAAATGCGCAAAAGTTGTAGTGTCTCTTCTTACCCAACACTTCAACTTTTATTATGCTCTCGTATTCTGCAAATCAAGCTGGAAAAGCAGCGAACTTATTAATGATCCATACTCGATGTGAACTCCATGAACTCTTGTAAATGTACGAGTATTGCCGGAGCAACAGCTTAAGTCGAACATCATTAGCAAAAGCCCTAACAACAACAGCAACAGCAACAACAATAAAACAGCGCACAACAATAGAAAGAACAATGCGAACGGCAACAACAAGGGTACTCTTCCTACTCGGATTGCTCATTTAAATTGTACGCCAACAGCAAATTGAATTGAAGATTCGCGCAGGCAATGAAAATGGCTGAAAATCGGGGCAAACAAGTCCAAAACTAAAAATAACTGCAAAATATGAAAGGGAAATAAGAAGCTAGCTGTTGGTGATGATGAAGCTGCCGCTGCAGCACAAGATGAAGCAATTTAGATACACTTGAATCGCACACAAGAGGCAGCGGCAGGCAAAACAAATTGTACGTTCCACGGACTGAGGACGCTCACATGGAAATTGCCTTACTTTATTCAATGAAATTGTGGATGACGACGACGACGGCGACGACGACTTCGCAACACACGTAAGCTACAAATAACTTCAGACCGACGACGATGGCGACGGTCGTTAACGCAAAACGTCAATTTACAACTGCGAATGTGATTGTGCATGTGAATGCCCAACAGTGCCAAAACGAGACGGGCAACATCAACAGCAGCAGCACCAGCAGCAGCAACATGTTGCATGCGAGGCAAGGACTGGCAACATACGACGTTGTTGTTCCAAAGGGGGGCCACAAAAAGTACAAGCAAATAAACTTATTATAAATATCTCCACTTAAGGCGAACGATGATGCTGCTGCTGCTGCTGTTGCTGTTGCTGCCGAACGACGCTGTGGGGGCCCATTTATGCTGCTGCTGCTGCAGACAACAACGAGCTGCAAATGCGCACACGCACACTCTGCTCTCATTCACTCACACAGAGACAGTTGATGGTTGGGGGTGGGCGGGAGTGGGGGGAGAGCCTGTCAAGTCGCATAAAGCAAATAAGCAACAAAAGCATTAAATGATGACAACAACATTGCGCTTAATGGACTGCCGCTTTCGCATCTCAATTCAAAACTGCATTTCACTCTCTCTCCCACTCTCTCTCTCTCTTTCTCTCTAACTTTGTCTCTTTTTCGCTGCCTCTCTTTCTCAATTGGTCGGGGCTCTCCATTTATGGCTGCTCCATCTCTGTCTCTCGTTGGCTGTTTAGATGTTTGCTCTTGGCTTGCGTTATAAATCCATTATAATAAAATCATTTTGTTGTTTTATTAGTTCAGCAACATGTTGCTAGAGTAGTCAAGTGTTTGGGCAACATGCTGCGCTGCTCATAAATATTGCAAGTGTTTTCAATTAGCTCACATTCTGTGACTTTCATATTAAATGAGAGCGCGCCCGCTCATCCCAAGTGGGAGTTGGTGTGAGCGGGTGTGTGTGTGTGTGTGTGTGTGTGTGTTTGGGTTTGGGGGTTGGAGCTGATTCCAATTATAAATTGCATGGCGCATGTGGTGCAATTAAAAAAACAGCAGAAAGCTGTTGGGCACAAAAAAAAGGTCAAAGTTTTTGAGGTCAGGCAAATGGCAAAGGGAAACTCCTTTAGTTGGCTTGCAATCAACGCACTTCCGCAGCAACTATTCTAGTCAAATGTCAATGGGCACACCCAGCTCCATGTGTGCGTGTGTGTGTGTGTATGAGAAAGCAATTTCCGCTCGTGTCCGCAATTAAAAAGCAATATCATACCGAGTAGACGTAAACACAGAATTGAATTGAATTTTTATGATGTGTTTGTTAAATGGTTTCATAAATGCCAAACATATCCTAGTCCTAGTTGGAGATACCATTTACTGTTGCAGATGCATTCAAAAGTCACAGGCGCCCAGCAATCATGGCAGAGCTTCGATGGGCACCCATGTGTGTGTGTGTGTGCGTGTGTGTGTGTGAGTGCAGAGCTGGCAAAAATGGTATAAAATGAAAATGCATTTGGCGAGAGTCAACCGGGTTGCTGTTGGGTTTTTTTTTTTTTTTTCGTTTTGTGGGGAGCAGAGCGAAGCGGAAGAACGTTACATGCCCGCCATCTGGGTGGGCTGTTCGAATGTTTCCCCCCTTCGTTTTTTGGTTTCGTTGCTGTTTGTCATATTTTTGGTCCGTCTGAGCGCCATAGCCATGTGTTTCATTAGCGTATTTATGGAATTTTTATGTGCTTTTGTGACATTTAAAAAGTGTGAAATATTTATCATGGCTGGAACGATGGCTAAATGTATTTGCTAAATTAAATTCTTCAGAATAGAATGGTAGAGGGCGGTCTACGGGCTTGGCATTGCATTGGAAGCGTTTAAATGAGTGTATTGAAACCAAAACAAAATTGCATCCCAAGAGAGCGATATATATGAATGAATGCTTTACTCGAAACATGTTGACCTTTCTTCTTAAAGGACGGATCAATAAACAAAAATATATAAAAATAAAATGCTATAATATCCACATTTTCCATCCGTGACAAAAAATTGTTGAAATTATCAGTTTTATTTTTGATTTTACTAGTTTAAACGTAAAATCATTTGAAATCTGCCACTTTTATTAAGTTTGAAAAACTCCATTGTTTCGGCTCGGCCGAAGCTTGTATACCCTTGCATCACGTTTTTAAACTAATTTGAAGAACATTTGCACTGAAAACAAACAAGTTTTTCTCAATAAGACTACTTTTCTGACTCTACTTTTGTATGACAGATATACTATATAGATGTCCGATTTCGACCAATCTTGATGGAATCATGGGAATGCAGAGCAAACTAAGGATTACAAAGTTTGAAGGCGTTTTCTTTGAAAACAAAAAAGGTTTTTTCACTAAAACTAGTTTTTCGACCCATTATTTATATGGCAGCTGTAACCTGAAGTCTTCCGATTTAAAAAAATAAATTTGAAAAATTGTGTTAAAGCTTATAAAATAACTATATGGCAATTTTAAAGAGGTTTACATTTACAACAAAAAAGTTTTTCCTACTAACCTTACTTTTCGATGGCAGCTATACTATATAGATGTCCGATTTCGACCAAACTTTGCAGAATAATGGAGAAGCATTGAAAACTAGTAAATGCGGAGTTTGGAGACGTTTGCATTAAAAACAAAAAAGTTTTTCTCACCAGAAGTAGTTTTTCGACCTATCGTTCGTATGGCTGCCATATGTTATAGTCATCCAATCCGGTCGGTACACTCAGAGAAAAAATAGAGAATTTCATACTTGGATCAAGAATTTTCGAGATCAATAGTTCGATAAGAGTGAAAATTCTCGATCCAAGAGCGAAATTCTTGATCCAAGTATCAATTTTTGATCCCGGTTTTCTTGATCCAAGAGCTTCAATACTTGATCCAAGTACGAATCAGTCTCAAATCAAGCACAAGAGTTCTTGGATCAAGTGCTAAACATACTCAAATTCAAGATTGCTCAATTTTGAATCAAGGGCAAACAGCATTGTCAAAAGCCGACAATGTTCTTCCTATTATCAAGAGCTCATCACATTCAAGAGTAAGATCGTTTGCTCTTAAATCAAGAGCTTCACAGATTCCAACCATAGAACAATTCAATATCAGTAGATTTTTCCATTTTGTTTAAATTTATTTCATGGAAAATGAATTGTTAAGCCATGTTGCAAATTTTAGCCGGCTATGGTAATACACACCTCAAAGCAGCGTCTGTACTTGTCAGTCAACTATCCGTCGAACAGAGGTCTCTCCATGCCAGCAATGCCATAACTGGTTGGGAATTCCAAAGCAACATGAGTGCAAAAATCCATTACGCTCTCCGCTCGATAACTTCGCCACACCCCTCTCCCATAAAATACAAAACTGTCAGAGCAGCTTCAACGCTATTCTCTCAAATGTGCTAGTTCTCCTCTCTCAGTTTCAGTACCTCACTTCCCTCGCCTAAAAGCACCAAGCTGAGAACGAATTTAGCTTGAATACAAGAGCGAAATTCTAGAAAATTCAAGAACGAATAAATTTTTTTTCAAGATTTTTTGTTCTTTAGTTATTCGTTCTACCATTTTCTGGGTGTAGGGAGAGCACTGCATATCGGGTCAATTAGAAAATAATATGTTCTATGAGTCTCTCAACCTCAAAAGGCCTTAAAACTATTTTCAAAAAACGTAGCATACTTTGAAGGGCGTCCAGCATGATACATTTAAACAACATGAAAAAAAACAATAGCGTAATAGGAAGACAACAGTTCCCCAATTTTTAGCCATTGTTTTTATCAAACCCAGAGGAGAATAGGATTACCAAATTCTCCAGAGCAGCTCTGTAGATTAATACATCGCTGATTCATACTCCTGCCGATCGGCTCAAAGACAGCAGTATTGTGTAGACGTAAAAGAATAATGCGGTAAAGCGGCTGTAAAGCAGCGATCACGAACCTACTGAATTATACAAAGATATTGTCGCCGTTGAAAACAGCAACTAAACTAAACGTTGCATGGGTTGTCCTCAATTATCCTCAAGTGAAATGATGCGAGAGACTTGAATGTTCCCCTCGAATGTGGCTAAATTACTGTCATGAAATCAGTTAGCAGGCGAACATCGCTTTGCCTGGATTGGCTCATTCGAAGCACATTCATCTCCGTATCCGCTCAATCCTGTCACTCTGCTACATTCAGACATCCTCGGGCCTTAATTTGTCGCTTGTTATGCATTCAGATATTTCATGGCGTAACAATGGGATCGACTCACCCGGCTGCAACCCCGGTTAACCTGCTCTCATTAAAAATCACTCAAACCACTTTATGCCCTTCAGCTGGCAAACAATGAGGGTTTTGTCATTTTTGCATAAATGTTCACTCAATAAAATGTCATAATTAAAAAATATTTGTGCTGTTGCTGCTGGGAGAATGACCTTAATTGCTGCTGTACGTGTGGCAGCGATTCATGTGCCCCAGTGTGTGTGTGTGTGTGTGGCAGCAAGTGACGCTGTGCTGCAACTGTCAAATGAATAAAATTAAGTGTAGCACTGAGTTGGACTCTGTCTGTGCAACCCAACTGATGGCAGGATATGTTGTTGCACTAATTGAATGTGGCATGCAGCAACAGCAGCAGCAGACGGGCAGAGCTTGTTGTCGTTGCCGTGGCCGTTGCTACTGCCATCTCTCTCTAGAAACTGGCATCTGGGCATCTGTGTCGGGCACACAAGTAGCTTCATTTTAAGTGCAACAGCACACACACACACACACACACAGTGGCACACAGATTGCGATTGCTGTTGCTGTTGACATGGCAATGCAATAAAAGTTTGCCTGCAATTGCAGCGGCGGCAAATGGCGACTGCCAGGGGCAGGCAATTGTTTCTCATTATTGCTTATGCTGATGATTAAGAGCGCCAGGCGTGCTCCTGCTCCTGCTCCTGCTCGAGCTGCTGTCTGGTCGACCACACAAAAGCCATCAGACAGTGGTAGATTAAAATGTGTTAATGGCCAGCCCCCCCCCCCCCCCCCCCCTAAGTAGAATCAGAGGTAGCAGAATGCTCAAATTGCCCCCAATTAAAATCACAAATGCACATAAAATCTCACTCAAAATGCTCTCCCGGGTGGCGAAACCATCTAAAAGATTTCAGAACTTTTGTTTTTAATATGCAAATCAATATGTGGCCCGGGCACACAATTTTGTGCAAAACTTTTTGACTACGATAATTTCTCGGCTTCTGTGTCGCACAGTGAGGCCAAAGCAGTTTTTCCGACTTTGCTGAACTAATGTATCTTTTTTTGGGGAGAGGTGGTTGTTTTGGTTCGAACCTTGGTTCATACCTTTTTAAATCGTTGAGTTTTCTGTTATTTGGTAAATTTCAGATTAGTCAGATTAGTAGTTCGTATTCGTATTCGTATTCGTATTCGTATTCGTATTCGTATTCGTATTCGTATTCGTATTCGTATTCGTATTCGTATTCGTATTCGTATTCGTATTCGTATTCGTATTCGTATTCGTATTCGTATTCGTATTCGTATTCGTATTCGTATTCGTATTCGTATTCGTATTCGTATTCGTATTCGTATTCGTATTCGTATTCGTATTCGTATTCGTATTCGTATTCGTATTCGTATTCGTATTCGTATTCGTATTCGTATTCGTATTCGTATTCGTATTCGTATTCGTATTCGTATTCGTATTCGTATTCGTATTCGTATTCGTATTCGTATTCGTATTCGTATTCGTATTCGTATTCGTATTCGTATTCGTATTCGTATTCGTATTCGTATTCGTATTCGTATTCGTATTCGTATTCGTATTCGTATTCGTATTCGTATTCGTATTCGTATTCGTATTCGTATTCGTATTCGTATTCGTATTCGTATTCGTATTCGAAAACTATTCATAAATTAAGACCTTGAACAAAGAGAGAGAGAAAGAATCCCAAGTAACTCGACCGCAGTTTTCAGTGCTCACCAAATCAAGCACATTTTCCCGACCGCTCTTCATTTATTTGTACCTTATTCTCTACGCTCACAAAATGTGCGAATTGTCACACTGTGCGTTGGCAATAAACAGTCAGGCAAGCAGAAAATATCTCAACGCCGAATAACAATAACGGCCTGGGATATTTGTTGTAACATTTAAATGCTGGCATATTTTCTCAAATATTTATAAACATTTAGTCTAAGGAAAAAGGCTACCGTCGCGTCGTCTGGTTGAATACCTTTCTGATTGCCTGTGGTGGCGTTTTGTCTGTTTTTGTCTTAAGCATCGGGGCCAGAAGCCGAACTGGCCATAAGCCTGTTTATCCCACACATATATACATACATATGGCCTGGTCTGGCGGCATTTGCTGGGTTGCTTGTATTCCCGGGAAGCTTGTCGTGTCTGTCTGTGTATCTGCTTGCAGGAAATTCCATCCAAATTTTAGCCAGGTATGTGCATTCAAATGAATTATACAGTGCCACAGCATTAGCTTAATACACTGCGAGAATGTCTGATTGCACACTCAGAGTTTCCTAACCAGACAGTTGTCAAGGCTAAAGGTGCAAATGATCTGCGTAGAAAGCGGAACACTAAAACCCAACACGCATGATGCCGGATCCAGAGCAACGGATGCGGTGGCTAAGCCGGTTGCCAACTGGTCGTGCCTTGCGGTCGCCCACCCACGCTGCAGGCTGTCTTACGGCGAAAAGCATCTCTGAATGCTGCCTCGACTGCCGTTTACTTTATTTTCCAACAATTTTGCTACTTACATGTGATCAGGCAAATGCAAAGGAAGCTGTGTGTTTGTTTTGGTTGTGTCTGTTTGCTGCATGGGGCACATAGAAAGTCTCGTTAATGGCAGTTCCAGACTTGAACTTTGCCACATGCCCGGTACACATACTTCAGGGGAGGCTACAAAAGTCAAAGAATTGCACTTGTGGATCGATTGTAAGTCGGAAAACTTTATGCACACATTTGCACAGAAATGCTGCAGAACAATAGAGAGCCCTAATAGGGAATTGTGAATTGAATGGAAATTAGTGGTGTAGCTGATATTTCAGGATAATTCGAATTATAGAGTGGCTTAATCAAGTATGAATTTAAGTGATAAGGCTAAGAAATGGCGCCAAAGACTTCTTAGCTTTAATATAAGGATGCAATTGAAATTTGTTCCACCATGTAAGGTCAAATTTTACTCGAAAATTTAAAGAACTGTATCCCTAGAAAGGACACGTATAAACTAATACCTTCTCTTGTATGGTGTGGTATTGTGCTTAAATCTTTTTTTTGAAAAACTTTTATTTGGAAATTTACCTTACATTACTGGGATTCGATTTCGAGTAGTTCGGTTACAAAACACCAAGTTACCATTAACAACACAGTCATTGTAGCTATCAAAATTTGAATTCAGTTGAGTTTTGAGGAATATACACAATAAAAAGATCGCGATATTTAGTATCAATCGGGAATTTTTCAGTATCGAATCGGCCTTCAACTGAAAAATACGCAAATGATATGTTAGAATGTATCACTGCAACATTCTGACATTTGTTAATATCCCTGATATATTTTTATAATATCAATGAAGAATTTTCACACATGGCTGAAATATTAAATATATATTTTTATAATATCAAAAGGGGTATTAATATGTATTACCAATGGTGTATTTTAAAATATCAAAGCTATATTTTTATAGTACCCATAGGATATGGTTCAAAAAATAATAATAATGGATAATATAAGATATATGTGAATAATAATTAGTGACTTTGGCTGGCTCGAGGTCCCGAAAAGTTGGGTTTATTCACAACTGTAAACAACTTATGCATTTATATGCACCAAAAAGAGCTGTTTGTCTATACAGAACTGTTTCATGAATCTCCCGATTCAACCTTCAGTAGGCATTTCGCTAATGACTGTCGCTGTTTGAATATCTCTCCATACGATCACCGCTTTAAGCAGTTGAGAACTGCAATCAGCAATGAAAGCAAAAGCAGACAAATCGGAGGAGTATTCGCTTGCTGCGGCAGAGACAGTGCTTTTGCCTTTTTCGAGTTGCACTATAGCTGTCTCCCTTTGATTGGAGAAACTCTGCGTGTCTCTTTCTGCTATCACATTTTCGATGTCTACTTTGACTTGAAATCAAGCCACTAGGGCATTTTTCAGATTACTTTGATGATTTCACTTATTAATATAACATTTTAAGTATCAATGTAATACCATAGCATCATATTGACATTAAATTATATATCTTTGATATAAAAATTTTAATATTTTTAAATTATATTGAAAGATTAAGCAACGGTTTCTCATTTCTACATAGCTATGTGTCAGATAAACTAAGATTTTGCTCTGTTATTTGTAGGTTTATTTGACAGATAGCTCTATGTAGTAGATTAGAAAGCGGCCCGAAGTCGATATTTGATCTTTTTATTGTTATGTGTAGTCACCTAAATATATGGTCACTTTTCCTTAACGTTCGTAATGTAGTAAAGTCAGCTTAATCTGTAAGCTGTCGATAACCTACGGGGCTCAGGTGTTAGAACATCGCCTAAGAATGTGGACGATGTAAGTTCCAGCACAAAAAGCAAAAAGAACAAACTACTAAACACTTCAGATAAAGAAATTTTTTTAAAAAAAAGTATACGATTGCAGTGAAATTTGAACTCACAACTTCCAAGCTTTCAAAGGCAACTTTTAACATCGCTGACTCAAGCGGCTGTTTAAAAGTATAACAAAAGTGACCTTATATTTATTAAAATATGCTTTCAAAGTTGAATTAACGGGAATTTTTCTTTTAAGGAACTGCTAAACCATAATTCCAGGCATTTTTTTGAGTGTATCAGATTTATGGGATGTTTGAGGAACTGCTTGACTGGGAATAATCCTAAA
Source organism: Lordiphosa andalusiaca (assembly GCA_035044965.1). Classification (NCBI taxonomy): domain Eukaryota; kingdom Metazoa; phylum Arthropoda; class Insecta; order Diptera; family Drosophilidae; genus Lordiphosa; species Lordiphosa andalusiaca. Next base: position 442,722 of record JAWNNM010002217.1, on the reverse strand, counting down.
ATCAGTGAGTCCGTCCGAAAATTTTAATTTTAAGTACACTCCTACCTGATAGCGAAAATATCCTTGATCAAGGTATAATGGTATTCCTCCATAAAATCGATTAGGCAGAGATTTATTTTGCATCGATAATTAGCTGCCGCAGATTCAGTTTGAATGTCACATAAAACTCGCCTCAAAAGGTTCACTGTGATCTTGTGGGAAGCTTTTATTGGGAGCAAGAAATGTGGCAGTCGAACCTGAACCGGACTAATTTAATCCCAGCTATTTCGGATTTTAAAGCTCTGCAGATAAGCTTAAGTCATTAGAGTAGGATTCGGTTGGAAATTTCCATAGGTTGTTGCACTTATTTTCCGAATCATATGTACAATTGCAAGAAGCGCCACTTCCTCCTAGTGATTTCTATTCAACTTGGTACACGCGAGGCATACAAAGTCTAAAATCTTCTGCAAAATTGTGTAATACCATAGAAGAAAGTATTCTAATGTAGAAAAGTAAATTTTGGGATTTGTTTATCATATTTTGCAATCCCACTACACCCAGAGAAATATGGCATGATTTCTTCTTCAATTTGATTTTTGTTCTTGATTTTTTTAAGACGAAATCTGCTCGAATACAAAAAGAGATACATTTTCTTGACTTTCAGCTTGATGGCAAGGGAGGTGCGGTAAGCCACGAACGAAAAGAGAGCGAACAACAAATGAGAACAATTCTCTCTTTCGCTCTAAGCATTGCCGATGGCTGTTCCCTACAATTTATACTGAGAATTTGTCGCTGCTTTGGCTTAACGCGTTGTGGCGGTGTTGGTTGAGATGTCGCTGTCATTGAGTGCTGCAGTCTTTGAGGCCCTGGCTTCAAGTTTTAGTTGGGGAAAAATAAAAGTAAAATTGTTAAAGAAGAAGAAGAAGAAGAACTACTCTGGGAATTGAATATTTTTGCTTGCATCCAAGAAGATCTTTTCTTGGATCCAAGACTATTTCTGCTTGATATCAAGCAGAGTAAATTCAAAACCAAGAATTTTCGTGCTCGATAATCCGTTCTTGATTTCAGTGTTTTCTTCTTGGATCCAAGCATTTTCGTTCTTACCGGACTTTTGACATCAAATCTTCTTGATATCACGCACAATCTTCTTGATATTTTTTCTCTGAGTGTACCCAATACGACTTTAGTAGTTTTTATGTCGAAAGCAATTTGAAGAATACATAGGTGTAAATTAACTGCTACAATTTAGTAATATTAAGTAACTGAAAAATATATTGCTTAACATTGTGCTAAGCATGAGCTGAACCAAGGCTTGAACCAAAACCTTGGCCCAAAAGCCTAAAATTTTCGAACCTTAACCATTGGTAAGTAAACTCACTCTCTCTGCTCTAAGCTTTGTTAATAAAGCTCACAGATTTGCCATCGCGGTTCATGTTGAAATGGCAAACCTTACTGAGCATTTTTGGCGTTGCCACCAGCCACGAATCACGGCTAAGGAGTGAACAACTGTAAACTAAAAAACCAAATAGTATAAAATAAACCCTTTTTAACAATAAGTTGCTTCAAAGATTTTATCTTGGTTCGAGCAAAAGCTGCCCTCTTTTGGTTTTACCCATTAATCATCTCGTTCGGTTTGCCGAAAATTGGACTACAATTACTTCCCTGGAACTCGTGCGTAGCAATCTTCGACTGCTGCACATCTCAGCATTTGCTGCACACCTAAGCAATTCTGCAACAATCCATTAGTGCATCTGCATATTTAAACGCCACAGTTCTGCATTGATCCGCGCAATGGCGGGGGCAAAATCAATTACTCAACAAAATTCACTTGGAATTTGGGGGGGAGTGGGTTTCGGTCATAGATCAAAGACATGCAGCAACAATATCGTCAGGCGTTGGGTGCCATTGCGAATGAGCATCAATCACATTTCAGGCATTCATGGCTGCCGAGTGGCTCTACTCGCATCAACCCCCAGAAATACTTCATTTGGCAGTGGAAAACAGGAAGGGAAAGTCCGTTGGCCATGGCGTTACCATGGCTATTGCCACTGTCCGATTGTTGCATGATGTGTGAGCGGCGGCAGCAGCAGCAGCAGCATTTGGTAAATTAATCAACCCTTACGTTGGCTCAACGGGGATGGGGCATGTCTGGGGGGGCAACATGCCATAATTACGTTTTAAATGCGTTTTGTTTTATGCACAATGCATTTAAGTCGCAACAATTAGGCAGACAAAGTCAACCGAAAATCAATTCAATTCAATTAGAGAAACGCCGGCTTTATGCTGTTGCATGTGGCAGGCATTTACCGAAAAACAGCAGCAGCTCAGCCTAAAAGCAGACACGAAAAATCAAGGCAGCAACAACCATACACCCATCCACCCAGCCACCACCCACCCACCTGGCGTGGTGGTGCCACATAATAAAGTTGCATGTCTGTTGCAGTAATGGTCGTAAATGTCAGTGCTTTATGTGGCTGTTGTTGTTGTTGTGGGGGGGCCGGTTGCAAATGTCACTTAAGCCTTTGTTGCTGCAACTGTATCTATATGTGGCGCACATTTACAAAATGAAATGCGTTTACCTTCTGCCCCCCGCCCCCGCCCTCCCACTTCCACCAGTTGTGGCATCCCTTGCGGCTGTTGCCTCCCAGCCGCCACACGCCCACAATTTATAAGCCTTTTGGCTACAGTTTGTGGCTCCGACTGCAATTATCTTTTGCATATTGTATTTATTTGCTACACTTTGCCCAATTGTTCGTTGGCCGGCCCCATTGTAATTGTCATTTGTTGCCATATGGGCAAATAGAGAGACGGTTGCAGCCGCAATGTCTGCATGCAGCTCATCTGTTTTCTATTTTCCCCCCAATATACAGTTTAATAATTGTCAATTGCATGCAAGTCTATTTGCGTGCCTCAAGGTAAAGCGGGCGGGCCGGGTAGAGCTGCCTTTTGGATATGTTTGATCAGGCTGGGTAACTCTTTTGTTCAATGAAAATGCAAATTTTTCATATATAATTTGCATTTGACTGAAGTGGAGAGAGCTGTGTGGTACTGGTTAAATACTTACATTTAGTCCTTCGGTACAGGGCGAGTCTCGTAAAGCAGCGCCGGCTCCAAAACGAAACAGTTTTGAACCAAAGCAAATCACTTATTCCAGCTGGTAAACCAAACAGCAAACCAATCCGGTTTCCTTTTAGAAATGCTGAACTGAACATAAAGCCGCAACGGTTCGGTTCAGTTCTCTGACGAGTTTTAAGGTGCGAATCGCTTTCCTCTAGACATTCATACTTATTATTTTGGGAAATTTAATCGTTTCCCAAATATCATTTTTATACGACATTTCGTTCGACCCTCTACATCCTTAGCGATGACGTATCGATCTAACCTTTAAGGATGACGACAGAAACTTTAGTCCTGTAAGACTTCTGCCACTTTTTCCCTGATCTCTTAATATACCTGTCATCAATCTGCATTCTTTTCTTGAAAGTTGTTAATTGATTTGTCGTCATCTATCAGACAATATTTTCAATATGTAATTCTTCTTTACCTTGATTCAATCTTAGCCAGGAGAGTTTTTTCTCATATAATTTAATAAGTAGGGTGTGGAAGATGCAGGGCTTATATACTTTTCTAGCCGACAAGCTCTGTTTTCGAAGGGCATGCTTCTAGCAACTTATGGAAGAATCCTGCAAGTCCGTCATCATAAATTTAAGATATTCTTCTCATGATTTTAAATATATAGTATTCAAATGGTTTATGGGAATTAAATCTCCAAGGTGCGCGAAAAATCACTTTGCGATGGAAACTATAATATTTCGTAGTGTGCCCATATTAACTACTGATTCGAACCTAAGCCGCGGTTCAGTTAGCCCCCAAAAACCATATAATCAACCGGACCGGCGGTTCAGAAACTGTGTTCAGTGGTTCGAACCAAACCAGTACTTATTTCGAGTAGCTTGCATTCCTGTTTACATGCACAGAGAAAAAAAAGGATGTTAACAAATATCCATTTGATGATTTCCGGCATCCATTTGGATATTATTAAATATTTTTATATTTTCTAATTTTAAGAAATTTTCGTGGTAATTATGAAGTGAAATAATACCAAAATCTGTGTTGTTCTTGGTCCATAACTTCCAAAAGGGCGATGATATCAAAAAAGTGTAAGTGTACTAAAAATAAGAGCACAATGGTCTATTCAGTAAATAATTTTGTAGTTTTTTTCAATTGGCAGGTAAATTTTCCGAATTTTTTGACTTGGGAAAAAACTATAATTTCTCTGAAATATCCACATTTTTCATATTTAAATCAATATTATGGTATCTGTGGAATATATATAAATATAAACTTTGGGTTAAGTTTTTCGTGATCGTTGTTCATCTAATTTTACTTTGAAACAAATATGGCTGCAATAGGTTAATAAAGGACCTACAGGACCCAAAAATGTGAACCAACCTCGTTCAATACAAATGCAAATTTCTCATAAACCTGACGTGCTGGGGCAAATCGGACTATTTATTTGAATTTAGCACCCGAAAATACGCTAGGAACGTTTGCTAATTTCTCTGGTTAAAAAGTGACGTTTTTTTTTTGTAAACTTGTGTAATTTATAAAATTTATAACTTGGTGAAAAATTTGATGTTATTTGAAATATTTAAAAATTCTCTAAAAGTAATATTTTCACCATTGATTCCGCTTAATATATGTGGCAAGATATTCGTATATCTAAAAATCTACGAACTATATAAATTTGTATAAATATTTAACTAACTCTAGGAGGGACTCGATCTCGGGTCCCTTGAACTTGAACACAATTGGAATGCCGTCTAAACCAAATATGCCATAGCGGTCGCTGGTTGCTAGACCGCTGACATACCACTTATACTGAACTGCCTGAAAGTATTCATCAATTTATTTCTGGCATTTTTGAAAAATACAACCACTTGTAATTCTCAAGTTGGAATTCCCTGCATTGGGCATATAAAGGGGATAACTTAAATCGCCGCTTTAATATGTTTATAGTCAATTGGAAGTGGTTTATATTTCATTTGAATACAAAGGGGGCATGGGAAAATCAAATATGTTTGTGTTACGTTTAACTATGCGCTATTTCCCTGAGATTATTAAAGCTTACTTAAATACCAATTCCATACCCGAGCATATCAGATACAGATTAATGCACAGAGAGACGCCTTGCCCGAATGATGCAGCTTGATGTGACGAGCTGTGTGAACTTGTCAGCTCGAAAACATGTGCACTTGATTAGCAGTATAATTCGATTTATCGGCCGAACTAGCTTTTTATAAGCTCACACTCCCTCACATCCTTGGCGCACAGCTGCGGTGTCAATGCAATAAAGGATAACTAAAGCTTTTGCAGGCCACTGCGCACACAGACAATGCCAATGTAGATATTTCATTGAATCAATTATCGCTGGACATGGCATAATAATTACCGTCTGCTGGCCACACAAGCACTCCCACACACCCATACAAATGCGCACACACACACACACACACACACACAAGGTCGCTGGAAGCGACAGAGCATCAAGGGACATGTTCGTTTGTTCCATTGATAACGACATAGATGGGGCTGCCTGCCCCATCCTGGCCTGGCCTGTCCTTGTTGCCTAACCAAATGAAACCAAATGAGTGACAGAGAGGGCCGGAGAGCGAGAGCGCGAGCGCGAGCGGGAGCGGGAGCTTACGCAAAAGCAAGCCATAAAACAAAATTCGCTCATATAAAAACAAAATAATGAAGTGAAAACGGCAACAATGTGATTACACACAGTGACAGGGCAAAGCCATAATGAATTGTTATCCGAGAGAGGCGAGGCGAGTCGTCGGGCGAGCAACTGCGTCGGCGCCCTACTAAATGTTGCTGGCAACATGTTGCCAACGGCTAACTTGTTGGATGCGGCAAATTGTTTCCCAATTACTCACCAAAAAAAAAAAAAACTGATTGATCAGTTAAGCCAGGCAAATCTGTGATTTCTCAAATCCTAATTAGACATTCCCATTAATTGTGCTGCCTTAATTAACTCATTTACAGTTCATAATGTGCTCTCATTACAACTTTGGCAGCAGCTGTTGCCCTGCACACTTCAGGGCAACATTACGACAAGTTAAATGGCTTGTAATGATGATGCCAACAACCAAGCGCACACACACACACACACACAAGCAGAAAAAAAGTACATCTCCGTTGGGTTAAATAGGGCTAAGTGTGCCCAATCACTCGAGCCGACTGTGTGGGTGTGGGTGGGGGATGGGGGTGGTAGCTGGGGGAGCCCTGCGAATGTCAGACAGCATTTATCCATTTGTAGCTGGACGTTGGGGAACAGACGTTCGACTCGTCGACGTTTTGTGTATGTGTGTGTGCATCTAATGGATACTCAATTGTATCTTATCGCATATGAAATTGTATTTATACCATGTAGCAAATATGCAAAGGGTATTAGCAGTTCGTGCTAGGAATGGATGCCGAGAGTGAAGCTCTCGGACTAAAAGGCTCTCTTTACGTTTTCTGCATATGCAATCGCTATTTTCTTAGCTGCCAGTGGCAACTTCTCTGCTCTCAATGCCGACCCGTGCCTCAAACTAAAAGTACACCCTTTTTTGATCAGTGTTCGATACTTGGCTTTACCATTGGATACTAAGTCCCACAATCAGCATCAAACGCCTCACTACAACACCACATAATACGCAAAGTTAGCGTGACGCGTGACGCTAAAATCAAATTTGACTTTTGATACTACAATCTTTCGTATAGAAACTAAAGATATTTCACTTTGAAAATGTTGTATTATTCCGAACTGTATGCACGGTATAAAACAGTTGGTCATGCGCCACTTTTTTTTACTTGTTCCAATTTAATATAGTCTCTGGCCAAAAAGTTTTGCAGCCACCAAGGAAATCCGACGACTGCATAAACGATTTTTGCTGTTCAACTGTGTGCCAAGTCTTGGTAGGCCTTGGTCTACCTATTTCAGTTGGGCGTCATTCGAACATTGTTAGTTACAGTTTCCAACTTGACCAGACCACACACACTCACATTACAATATTTTTAGCAGCAACTGCCGTATTAATTGTTGTTTTGAAATGGAAAGAGAACTACAACAGCTGCAGCTGCCGGATATGCATATTGTCAATATAGATGAAGAGGACGAGGACGATTTGCAGGACATGCGTGACGCCAGCGATGACTCGGAGCTGGATGAGTTGCAGACCATGCGGCTGGATAATCCGCAGGTGGCCATGCTGCTGGATGCTCCCCACGAGCCGCCCATTAACTTGCAACAACTGCTGGAGCACATCAACGTGCCCCAGCGGCCGCGCAAGAAGCGCAGCTTTCTGACCATCTCCAAGCCGTTCCATGTCCAGCCCGAAATGTGCGCCCTAATAGCCAACGGTTGGCAAGCCGTGCAGCAGACACAACCAGAGAAACGAAACGAACACTTTGCCAATTATTTGATTGAGCACATGAATAGTCAGAACTATCCGAATGGTGTGGGGTTGCCGCACCGTTGGGGTCAGTTCTGACTGAGCAGAATGCCGTACACACCCGGAAGGATTAAAGTGCCGACTACAGCCCCAAGGGGAACTGACTTTAGTCGAGCACAAAATAAAACGATTCAATAAAGAGTGAGTTTTCTGTTCTAAACACAAATATGGTTGCCAACTATTCGGATGGCCGAAACTTTAGCAAAACTCGGAGTTAGTTGAAGTTGTATGATTAAGCTCTGTCTACTCCACTCATGCATTAATTGGTCCGGCTTTGCAGTGATTAATATTCATCGAATCTGCTTTCTTAATCATCGCTCCATTCGCATATCACAATCTCTGTACAATTTAGTAAAAATCGAAAAAAAGTTGGTTCAGTCCTGAAATCCTCAAAACCTACTGAAGCCTTCCGGTTTCATTAGGAAATGAAATCATCAATGAATTAAAGCAGCGGTGGGCAGCACAAACATACCGATTTGTTGTATTAGTCGGCAGTCGAGTATATTATTGTCCATTGCTTTTATGGCAGAACAAAGCTGAGGGCCACTCGGGCCATCGGTAGCTCACCGCCGAACTAAAGCACTCCACTAGAAATCCATTAATCTCAGTGCTCTTGTCAAAGTATCAATATATTCAATATTTTAACCGAAGTTCCGAATTTATAGGGAAAGAACCGAAATCAGCAAATAAAATGGAGCGGTTCGATGCATTTCATTGACAAGTTTTATAATGTTTAAGTGGGAAAGTATATACGTTAGTCAGGCACAGCTCAGAAAGACCTTTTCACGAAGCCAACAGTTAAAATTACAATTTATAAAGAAGTCAACGCTAAGAAGTTTGTATTTAGCCGATAAAGTTTAACTTCAATAGTTTTTTATCCATGTTAGGGACAACATATTCAACCACACTGCAAAACTAACAATATACATTGATCCTTAGACATTCTTCGGCTCCCTGCACAGCATTACTATCAGAATATCCGGCTCGAAGGTCCGTCCCTCCCCACTAACTGAAACTGCTAAGAAATTAATAGAAAATGTTGAATTATATCAGACTTAAAGAAATTTTATCCAGTCTAATACAACCGCTAGAAAAATTGTCCACAGAATTCCTTATAATGTAATATAGCATAATTCCTTATACAGTGCACCGATCCAACTCATTTTGTTGTTGCTATGGTATATTTTTGGCCCACAGTAACACCATCTTGGAGTTTAGTATCGTCATACCCTTTGGATCGCTCATTAATTTGGAATATATATAATGAAAGCCAGTTTCCATTTTCGCATACAAATACTGGTTTTGGTTTTAATCTGTGAGAAAAGAAATGTTTCCCGAACTTTCAAAGTTAATGCAGTATGGAATATGTTAAAAAGACAATTAATGTACTTGGATCGGCCATAACTTCATATAATCTCAGCACTCCGCGATTTTCTGACGAATCTGCTCTTAAAGATATTTTTCAGACTCAAACAGTTACCGCATGCTTAAAAAAAATGCGAAAAACTAATTTCTGTTTAAGAATCGCCCATTGTTCCCACGACCTTAACATTTGATACTTGATTATACTCAAGAATTACGTCCAGATATAAGGTCACGAACTTCTATCTGTTCAAATATCGGTCTTAGTTCAAAAGAATCTTCACTTTAAGATTGTTCTTAAGCTTATTATTCAGAGATTACACTAAATCTGTTCGAGTTATTTGTTTGCTTTATAGTACGAAAGTTTATTTTTCATAACTTTTACTCCAAACATTTAAAATATTATAATATTGAAAGTGCGCGTTGTAATTTTTCAAGAATTTCAGAAAGGAATTTCTTTGAATAGTCGGATTTGCTGCCTTAGTCCACAATGTTTTCACCGACCGAGCTACTTTCAATCTCTTGACTTGTATGCTTCCCATTTGCGTACAAGAAATGGGTCCTACATTTTAACGCCGAATCCAAACGCTAAAGTTTGATAAGTTATTTCATATCTATTTCTTGGTTTTAAAGCTGATGCCAATAGCTAGTAAAGGTGAACGGCTGTGTAAGTCTTTTTAAGAACATACTTTCATTAGATGTGTGGAAGCACACTACACGCTGCACCACATTCACATAATAGCTCAAGTTGGATTGAGCTGAAGTAGCAGGATAGCATAATGATAATATCGTTCCCCAAAGAAGAATCACAAACTGATGTCAGACATTTTAAAACGTCGATAGACAATTCCACTAAGTGTATGGGATCACATGATTTTAAACACTTAGCAAGTTCCTGCATCGATTATAACTTTGGAACACGATTTTCAACATTTTTTTCGCCTCAAGACTCGTCACTGAATCGAACCTAAAGAAGGAACTGTTATGTATTGTGATTTTCGGTTCGGTTCAGCATTTTCGAAGGCACAAACCGAACCTTTTGGTTTGGCTTATCAGCTGAATATAGGGGTTTGGTTCGGTTCGGTTCAGAAGCGGTGTGCATCTCGCATTCCTAGACATTATGGGGTTTGATATATTAGAATATACCAATCCAATAAAAATCTTGCATGATGAAAAGGATTTTAATATAGTTTAAAATGTTTTAAATCTTAAATCAAGTTTTCCGGGACTGAACAAATAGTACTCAAATCGTACTTCCGCTTCCTTCCAACATGTTTGTAAGAAAATTACTATATAGTTCTCGTTAGTTCACATCTGGAAACAAAGGTTAAAACCAAGGCTGCAAACCTTTAAAAATATCCATGAGCTGCGGTCAGGGGGTTCGAACCCATTGTAAAATCTAAGGTTCGGTTCGCGGACCGGTTCTTGGAACCCCTGAACCCAAGGTTCTGATTCGAACCTTGGTTCGCTTGCACATTGAAGAATAGTTTGACTTTTGAATCATAAATACGTTTAAAATGAAACATATTTACCTTTTATCCATATGCTTAATCATAATGATCGTTACTTAATTTATTTCAATTATCAACTTTTAGAATCGACTTAGTTTAGGTTAATTGGCACTATATCTTCCAGGAGCTGTTCATCTATACTAGCTCTGCTCGTTAAACTGATAACTGAGTTGCTGGTACAGCTTCTCGACTTCGCATTGTTTTGTCGAATTTTGAAAACTCTCATTAAGCATATTAAATTGGTGAACCGAACCTCATTATTCGAAAAAGTGGTCCGGTTTGGGTTCAGGTTCGAGGAGTCAAAATTGTAAGACGCCTGGTTCATGGTCCGGTTCGCGAACCCCAAAAAAGCCGAACCGCACCGTTTCTCAGGGGTTCGGGTTCGGACCGGTTTGCAGCCTTGGTTAAAACACAGGTTATTTGTGTCAAATATTTTGGTACTTAAACTACTTGTGACACCATTTGTACTGAATTCAAGTATAGTAATGGAATTTTCTGCTTTTTTCTGAGTGTAGCCAATGGAAGATTGCTGTATGATGAGTAAGAATCATTTTGAAGAATCAAAATATTAGGTTTAAAACTTTTGGTAGTCTTTGAAAAGGATTCCACAAAATATATATATAAAATGTTCCACATTTTCTCATTTTTAGCGCCCCTGCTTGGTAAATGCCGCCCATGGCAACTGCCTGCATTTGCCACCTCTAGTTTCGCCACTGGCCACAGCGGCTAAGAGCCCCACAGGAAGCAGCATTCTTCTAGTCACATAAAATGTCAACTGCATTAGCATCATCATTATCAACGGGGCAGCATTTTGGGGCTGTCGCATCCCGGGCACAACTCAGCCTTTGATCTGTGCGTTGCGCTTGTTAAATTCAATATAGGCGAGCGAAGACAAATGCATATCTACTTTTTATATGGCCAAGGAGGTCGGGAGTGTGTGTGTGTGTGTTGCTGCGTTTTTAATTGCTTTTGCGCTATTTTTGAGCTGTCTGCGGGACACATACGAAACCGGAGCACAAGTAATGCAAGGGGATAGGCAGGCGGCTGCAGCAACTTTACTAGGTGTTAATTTATTTATAATTTTTTTTTATTATTTATCTGCTCGAAGCGATCGCTGGCAGACGTCACCATCAAAGAGCCACCAACGGGAACGGGACTCTCGCTGACTCTCCGCTGTGTGGCGGATGCTGCTGCTGCTGTTGCCCGCCTCCGTTCTCGGTCTCGGCACTCCCGCCTGCAATTAATACGAGTTTTATGTTCTAATGACATTCGTTCCGCCGCATTTCGAATGCATTTAGTGGCCCCCAAACATCATCGCTCAAAACGGCGTGGCAGGCACGAATCTTTCAAGTTGTAAAAACGCCATTAAATTTTGCAGCGCTGCTGCCACGATCGCTCGGCGGATGAGCCGGCCATAAAGCCAGCGGTGCGTAGGGCGCCCCCATTCCGCTGGTCCGCCTCTGGCCCTGGCCACATTTACTTTTGTTTATTAGCCTTAATTAATTTGTATGTTTTATTTCGAATTTGTGTAAAAATTGTTGGCTCGCTGTAAATATCATAAATATTTCGATGCCGCTCTCCATAAAGTTTCGTTGGAAAAGTAATAAACCGGCCGAGGAGTACAGAAATGTGGAAAGTGCTGGCCCAGCAGGGTGGTGGGTGGGTGTGCCGGCGGCTACTGTGTGTGTGAGTGTGTGTGTGCGGCAATCATGATTGGAATCTTAATGGTCAATAAAAACTAATTAAATGTTTTGTGGGCAACGAGTTGAATAGATCGATCAAACGTTGGAAAATTGTGATGTAAATCAAAGTCGGAGAGATTATCGGGCCAGAGGCGGAGATTGGGAATCCCAAACGCAGCCACTTGTGTGTGGGCGCCGTTTGCAATTGACACACACACACACAGGAGAATTTTAATTGTCTGCATTCGGAATCGGGGCAGTTGCCACTCCAGCTCCACCGCACCACGGCTGCAGGGCTTGTCACTGACAGCAGCCAAAAGGCGTCTGTGTGCCAGTTTGGCACTGCCTGCATCTCTTTAGCATCGACAACGACGAAGCGTCGCTCCTCGGCTGCTCTGTTGACTTCTTGGCTGCCTTTCTCGGTGGAGTGGAGTGGTGTGGTGTGGAGTGGAGTACAGCCCTGCCCGTCTGGGGTTCCCCCCGTTGTCTAACACAACAAATCGTTTTCAGTGCTCCGCAAAAGCATTCTCAAAATTGATGCGGTGTCTGAGTTTCGGTGGAAAATTGAATTTTCATTTCATTTTCGCCGTCTGCCGTAATGCTTGGGGTGTGCTAACTTAAATTTGATGAGGTTGAGGTATTTAAATAAATTGTTGCATGCGTTCTGTTTGACATTTTGTTATTTTTGTGTTTTTGATTGCCGGAGCTGCCCCCGGAGCTGCCCCACAGTCGCCCACACCGTCTGAGTGTGTGTTTATGTATTTGTTGTGTATTTTAGCGCCCCTTCCCCACCCCCACCACCACTTGAGTCCGCACACCTGTGCCAAGTGAGTTTCCCTGCCTCTAGCCTTTTGTTGTAGGGGTTTCGGGTTTTTAATTTTAGATGAATGCCGGCAGTCACCGGGCATAAATCTGTGTGTTGAGTGGGGGGGATGGAGCCCCGACGGAGGGCTCCCAAGATATTTCCTAATGCATTAATAAAGTCATTCGATAGTGTTTATAATGGAGAAGCCAAAAGGTGAGATAATTATAATAAACTATATTTGTGTTTACCCATAATATTTCACATTAAAAGACTCTTTCGAATTTGACTCGAAATGAAGAATGCTGAAAGCAAGTCGAATATGCTATGCACCTTTCGAAGGTGTGTGAAGTGCTGCCCATTGCCATTGCAGACGATGCTGCCCAGCCTAATTGTTTGTTTTCCAAATAACTCAACTATGGTTCAGACGATCTTTGCCATTTCGTTGCCGGATCGATAAATATTACTGATTATTAAATATGCATAGAAGGAACGAAACATCTATCTTTGAAACTGGTTAAAGTATAAGGTTTTTTTTGCGAGTTTAAGGGGACCTGAGGGGGCGTGGCAAATCATAATACTAAACTCCATCTGCCTGCAAGTGTTTGTTCCATACATGTCGAACCACTTGTCTAATACCATCATTAAGATCTGTGATTTCATACGTAGTATCAGACAAAAAACCAAGAACTTTGTATTCGAATTAAGTACAAACGATGTCAATCGTGCGATAAGTACGAAAATGCTTCATTCAAGTGATAAACTCTTATATCAAGAACGATTTTTCATGTCCAAACTTGATTTTAGACTGTTTTTTAATTTTGAATGATTTTAGAATCTTTTTAATCACACTTTTAGCTTATAATGATCTCAAGTTAAGCCCGATTACCTCTCAAAATAAGTACAAAATGTTTGTTAGAATCTTTTTAATCACACTTTTAGCTTATAATGACCTCAAGTTAAGCCCGATTACCTCTCAAAATAAGTACAAAATGTTTGTTAGAATCTTTTTAATCACACTTTTAGCTTATAATGATCTCAAGTTAAGCCCGATTACCTCTCAAAATAAGTACAAAATGTTTGTTAGAATCTTTTTAATCACACTTTTAGCTTATAATGACCTCAAGTTAAGCCCGATTACCTCTCAAAATAAGTACAAAATGTTTGTTCTTAAAGTCCAGCAATTTCTTATGCCAGCCCAAAGACATTCTAGAACGAAAAGTAGATTATTTCAAACAAGCTAAATGTACTTGGTTTGAGCCCTTACAATTCGAAAACTATTCCCAATTTGTTTAAAAACAAGGTCTCTGTATTGAACCAAATTAACATGCAAGGGCCTTGATTATTGCTCTTTGGTTAGAGCTACGGTAGTTCAGAAATTTTGAAATTTAAAGTGTTAGAACCAGTGGGGATTCTTAAGAGCAGACTCGCCTAAAAATAATTCGCATTTTCTGTTGCACAATTTGTGGAGATAGTATTATGAATTTATTTTGGAATCAATTTAACATACTGTGTACTTGAACTAATCACTCGAATTTCTTGAATTTTTCATCTTACTGTAGGTACAAAATGTTCTTGATTCACGAACGTTTGTTCTCATTTCAATAATATTACCAGTCGTATTTTGTTTTTAAAATGATTCAATACTCAATTCAAGTAATCCTATTTGAATATTGAAAATTTATTTAAGTGAAAAATAGACTTAAAATACCAACTTCAAAATGGGTACGTTGGAAAATTAGAACTTTTTACACCCTGTACCCACAGAAAATGGCTAAACGGGCAACAAACCTGGTATGTTAAAGAGAAGGAGAATAATGTCTGACCCCTTAAAGCTTATATATGTATGTATATATATTTAGCATCAACAGCCGAGTCTATAAGGCCTTGCCTGACCGTCCAACTGTTCTTCCTACCGTCTATCCGTATGAACGCGCCGATCTCAGAGACTATAAGAGATAGAGCCACATGTTTTGTATGTAGTTAGGCAGAGGTATATACTATAAGCCGATGAAGTTGGTTTCAAATTTACAAATTTTTTACACCTGATTCCTTAAACCGTAAAAAACTGTCAATGATACAACTTTTAGGTAAGAGAATGATGACTTAACATACATCAAGTATCGCCACAGTTTCGCGGTTCGATATGATAAAGCTGGGGTCCAACAGTCACAACCGACAGCAAGAGTTAGTCTGCTCCCTATGCAAAACTGAAGAACTGCTTGATTTTGGAAATTTCTAATTTATGCTAACAAGGTAACCTGGTAACCAGTAAAAAACTAGCATTAAAATAACGAGCAGCAATTTCGGAAGTGTTTGGTTAGTTTTAAATGCGTGCAAATGCTCGAACTTGCCAAATAATGAAGAACAATCTGGTAACTGGGGAAGACTCGGGCAGCCAGGTGTTGTAGTCGTAGAGTGGAGTTACCAAATATTACACCCACACAAAAAAAAAAGATCACGATATTTAGTATCAATCGGGAATTTTTCAGTATCGAATCGGCCTTCATCTAAAGAATACCCGGTTGATATGATCGAAAATATCACTCGTACATTTCGAACAAATCAATGTGAAATGTTTCAGATCAACAATCTGATATTTGTTAATATCCCTGATCTATTTTTACAGTATTAATATTTTTATAATATCAAAGGGGTATTATTGTACAATGTATTATTATGTATCAAAGCTATATTTGTATAGTACCCATTGGATATGGTTCAAATGTCAAAGATATATTAGAATGAAAATTAGTGACTTTAGCTGGCTCGAGGTCCCGAAAAGTTGCGTTTGTTTACAACTGGAAACAACTTATGCATTGATATACACCAAAAAGAGCTGGTTGCCTTTATAGTACTGTTTCATGAATCTCCCGATTCAACCTTCAGTAGGCATTTCGCTAATGGCTGTCGCTGTTTGAATGTCTCTTCATGCGCTCAACGCTTTAAGCAGTTGGGAATTGCAATCAGCAATGAAAGCAAAAACAGACAAATAGGAAGAGTATTCGCTGTCTCGCGTGCTGCGGCAGAGCCATGTACATTGTTTTTGCCTTTTTCGAGTTGGACTATAGCTGTCGCTCTTTGTTTTAAGAAACTCTGTCTGTCTCTTTCTGCCCTCAGATTTTCGATGTCTACTTTGATCTAAAATCACGTCACTAGGGTATTTTTTATATCACTGTAAGAATTTCGCTTATTAATATAATATTTTTAGTATCAATGTAATACTACAGCATCATATTGATAATAAATAGTAGCTCTTGGATATTTAAAAATTGATATTTTTGAAATTATATTGGAAGATCAACTCGATATTTGATCTTATTTTTTTCTGTGCATATCAATCGTAGCTCTAAATTACAAAGTGGCTAGATTCTGAACAATCTAAGGGTACGAAGGGGCAAGGAACATATCAAATGCAAATGGGAGGCATGTATAATACTACATCCTTTAATATAGTATGGTAGATATCTGTCCCACTGTAATTCTATATTGGTCTTTGTTGAATTCAAGTAACTTGGTTATTTCCAGCCTTCTTTGGTCCAATACAGAGACCTCATTTTAAGAACAAATTATGTGCTAAAACCAAGAATATTTTGTAATAGTTTGAGTTATCCTTAATTGGTTTCAATTATTATGTTTGTTGCCCAATTGGGCGGTAGGACTAGTGGCTTTGCCTCCAAGTTTCCCAATTCTAATCGTCTTTCTTTGCCAGATAAATTCTCTAAAAGAGTGGCACAGTTTAATGTTGCTTTGTTTGAGTTGCATCGCGATTAGGTTTATGGTCAGTTGAAAGCAAGTGCCAGCGGTCAGTGGCAGAAGGTTTGTTGATTTCGAACCCACGTCGAAATGTTAATTAATTAGAGATTGGTGCGCTATTAAACCCAAAAAGATAATTATCAAATGTTTATTAAGACTGAGGGAGGGGGATCCTAATTGCAGAGCACATACCCTGGGCACGGCTCATTAGGCTATCTATGCCCATACCTGGAACAGTAAATAGAATCATCAGCAGGCGATAAATGTAATCAGCTCATCACATTTATTGCTGCTGATTAATGGAGGCAAATGCGTCGGTTGCCCATGGCAGCTCTCTCTCTCTCTCTCTCTCTCTCTCTGTCTCTCTGCTGCCCATTTAATTGCTGCGACTGCGACAAAGTTGTAAATACGTCAAAGAGCAGGGCCCCAAGTGAGCCAATCGCCCTCATCCCTGCCCCCCTGCCCCCCAACTCCAACTAGAGGCAACAGCCAGACAGCAACTGTTGCCGGCGGCTGTTGCTGCTGCTCCTGCCGCTGTCTGTCGGCACTTAAGCGACCGACTGCAACATTCTTTGCTGACAACGCAGTAATTAAAATTCAATTGCAATTAAAAGTGCGCACGCAAAACGGGCGACGACAAACAAAATGAAGCGTGCACAGCCCCCGGCGAACGGGGGAAGGGGTGACACCCAGCGAAAATTTGTCCCGACGCCAACTTTTTTCCTGTTCCTGTTCCTTGCCCCTGCCCTTGCCCTTGCCCACTTGGGCGCATTTCTGCGTAGGCGTTTGACGTGCCGCTGCTGATTAGCTTGGGTTGCTCCAACTATTGCCGATATGCGAGAAGGGTCGCTGAGCACTTTTTTTAAGGCGAAATTACAAAACAAACAGTGTGGAACAAGGCGGAGGGCACAATCCCCGACAATTGCTGAGAATTATACAATTTAATTGCCGCCCCGCAAGAGCTTCGTGGAAACCGGCGACATTTTTGCTAGAGAATCACAAAAATGAAAAAAAGAAAACACGAACCCAAAACTGTCAAAGTAATTGTCAAATGATACAGCAGCAGCAGCAGCAGCAAACAGAAACCGCAGAAAAATGCAAATAAATTGTTAATTAATTAAGTCAAAGACTTCGCTCCACTGTGGCCCTTTGTCCAACCCTCTTTCATGGCCTCCGTTTTTGCCTTAGTTGGCATTGTCATTGCTGTAGTTCCCATGAATTCGAGCGCGAGCGAATGTCAGCAAAATGTGGAAATTATTTATAAATGCAAAATTAATAGGAACTGAAAACAATTATGTATGGTACAATCAAATTTATTGTTGCTTTTGATGTGCATATTTTTATTTTTAATATAATTTGCGCTTTTGAATAAAATTGGCTTAATCATTAATTGATCGATTTGGTTTAAAGTTTCAATCGGGTTGTACATTGTGTGTTAAATATGCTGCGAGCTGGCAGGGTGGGGGGCATTAATTAAATGGCCGTACAAAAGCTTGAACAATTAGCTTAGTCGGATTCTTTAATGAAATCCAAAATAATAAGTGTGCGTTCACACTTGCTGGCAGGTTGCACAGATTTCTCTTACCGCCTCTGGCATATACAAATTATTCACAAACAAAATCGTTTAAAATGGAGGCTACGATCCTTTGGTAGTTTTAGGGAAGCAAACCGGCTCTGAGCTGAACCGGTTTTGAACCGAACCGAACCGCTTATTCCCGCCAAGTCGGTTTGCCCGGCTTCCTTTAAGAATTTAAAACCACAAATAAAATCGGTTCGGTTCGGTTCGGTTCAGTTTTCTGACGCGTTTGAACGGGAATTGCTTTCATCTAGCCAATGTATTTGATTAATTAGGAAATTTGAATCGTTTCCCGAAGATAATTTTCAAACATTTCGTTCGACCCTCTACATATTTAGCGTTGTCGGATCGATATAACTTTTAAGGATGACCTGAAGAGAATTTTACAAGTCTTCTGCAATTTCCTGTCATCAATCTTAATTTGTTTTTTCATTAGACAATATTTTCTATTTTCTGTGGTACTCTTAACCTTAATTCAATCTTAATCTGCCAATAAATAAGGGTATTCCTCCAGGAACTGATAGACGAGTCCTGGGAATCCGACATATTAATCTTTGCAGATTGAATTGATTATAGGAATCAAATTTAAAAAATGGTCGAATAGCCACTTCACCGAAATCATATTTTATAATGTGCCTTTGTGAACCACTGAACCGAACCGAAACCGCGGTTCATTTAACTCCAAAATCCATGCTATGAACGGAACCGGCGGTTTAGAAACTGTGCGAACCACTGAACCGAACCAGTACTTATTTTCGAGTGGTTTGCATCCCTGGGTTTAACACACACAGATGTGAGATGCTACCAGTGTACATTTTCATTTCACTTCGTCAGCAAATATTCAAATAATTATGATTATAATCAGACATAAAAGTCTAATTCACATTGAAAATATCATTTTGTTAATATCTAGTATCATATTAATACAATCCGGTTCTCAGCCGTACCGAACCATCGTCTGTTTGAAGATGTTGAACCAATCCGAAAACAGCAAAAGAAAAGGGTTTGGTTCGGTTTATTGATCGATTGGTTTGATGACATATTGCCTACACTCAGAAAAAAAAGGCTACCGGCGTTCTAGACCAAACTGGATAGAATTTAAGCCGTTTTGTACTTGAAATTTCAAGTATTATTCGTTCTTGGTTGTACTTAAATTAAGTACGAAACATTCTAAACTTGAAATATGACTAGTAATATTATTGAAATGCGAACAAACCTTCTTGACTCAAGAACATTTGGTACTCACAGTAAGATGAAAGATTCTAGAAAAGCGAGTTCTTAGCTCAAGCACAAAATATGTTAGATTGAGTACAAAATACACTCATTATCCTAGCTCCACAAAGTGCACAACAGAATATATATAAATTATTTTTAAGCGAGTCTGTTCTAAAAATTCCCAACTAGCTCTAGCACTTTTGTAATGAGAGTGATGGTAAATTTGTGAGCTACAGTTCTTGTAACTTCCTCTTTGGGTATGGGTCTTGGTTTAACACAGAGACCTCGTGGGCTCAAACCAAGAACGTTTTGTACTTGTTTGAAACAAGGCTGCAAACCTCAAAAATTCTCAAGGAGGTTCGGTCCGGTGGTTCGAACCCATTGAAAAATAAAAGGCTCGGTTCGTGGACCGGTTCTTGGAACCCCTGAACCAAAGGTTCTGGTTCGAACCTTGGTTCTCTTGCACAGAAAAGAATAGTTGGAAACATATGTATATGCCTTCTATTCATATGCTTAATATAATATTAATGATCATTACTTATGTTATTTCTATTATCAAATCCATTAGGTGACATTAACAGCTTTTAGAAATTGCTTAGTTTAAGTTAATTAGTATTATATCTTCCAGGAGGTGTTTATCTGAGAAAGTAATAAACAATGTTTTGCTGGAGATTTTCGAATGTATCGTTGAAAAAATTACTTAAATCGGTGAACCGAACCTCATTTTTCAAAAAAGTGGTCCGGTTCAGGTTCAGGTTCGCGGAGTCAAAAATGTAAGCCGCCTGGTTTATGGTCCGGTTCGCGAACCCCAAAAAACGCGAACCGAACCGGTTCTCACGGGTTCGGTTCCGGACCGGTTTGCAGCCTTGGTTTGAAATACTCTTATATTCTTCCTAGAATCTTTTTGGGCTAATAATAGAAATTACTCACTTTAAGAACGTTTTATACTTATTTTGAGACATAGTCGGGCTTGATTTTCGACCATTATAAGCTAAAAGTATGATTAAAAAATATTTTAATAATTCAAAACATACATTATATATCCCAAAAAAGTATTTCGGGATCGAAAAAATCGTACTTCATATAAGAATTTTCAGGCAATAGGAAGCATCTCCTACCCCATAAAGTGTATATATACTCTTCATCAGTATTAAAAGCCGCGTCGAAATAGCCATGTCCGTCTGACCGTCTGTCTGTATGAACACCTAGATCTCAGAGACTGGAGGACCTAGAGCATCCAAATTTTCAATGTAGGCTCCTATTGTCTGCTCGCCGATCAAGTTTGTTTTAATTCTTTGAATATCTCCTACAAATTTAAAGACATCGAGCTCATATTAATGTATGTAGCCAATATCTTAAGTCTCTCTCGTTGTATTTATGTATAGTATAATTACATTTAAGGTATTTTTAACATTATGTATATTTTTTACAATGCTAAAGTCCATAAATATCTCGTTTGGATCAATTTATGCTTACTGGTAGTTTACATTTTATTCCCAGTGCCAGAATCAAAACCTACTTTCTAGTTTCACAATTTTCTCGGAATTTTTTGATCCGCTAAGGAAAAATCCTACCTACGCCACTGGCCGTACATAATCAGCAGTTCTTCTTCGTTCCCTTACTGAATTTTTCTGTGCTGATTCAGGCAGTAAGAATAACTGAATTTCATGGTTGACTTTAGGCATGTTTTAGTCCTTCCCATGAGTACAGCACTGAAAAGATGCCTCATATCAGCTAAGGTCATGACGTCGTAGCACATGTCTTACTAAATTGCATGGTTCAAACTCATATAAGGGATGTCATGAATTAAGTTCCAGCTCTTCCATTTCAGGGCTGATTCAGCTATGGTTCAGCTGAGTCTAACTGAAGGGTAATTATCGAATCTTAAGATTCGAGCACCTAAAGTGTGCATCTTCGATTAGATACTTATGATTGGAATTAAAGATAGTTTTATACTTATCGAATGATATCTGAAATTTAAAGTTCGTAGCGGTCTAAGAATATTCTAACTTCTGCTACAACCACGGCTGCAAGCCTCGAAGAAAATCAGGTGCGGTTCACTCCGGGGTTCGAACCCGCGAAAAATGTTGGGTTCGACGGTCGCTGAACACAGGCTGTTTTGGTTCTAAGGTCAAAATTTTTGGGTTTCTTGGACCAAAAAAATAAAAACAGATGTTATAATTGGGACTGATAACAATGTGGGACCGTTTTTCTAAAAACTTTGATAAGATATCACAGGATGATGCAGATGACTTCAGAACTTGTGTGCGACAAGTGTACCACGGTGAGTAGAAATCGTTGGGAAGAATGTGAAAGAAATACAAATTTGTGAACCGAACCCTTTTTAAAAATTTGTTTGCTCCGTCTCAAATTTGGGTTCGGCAGGGAAATATTTGGTGGCTACGGTTTGGGTTCGGTTCCGACTTCCCAAAAAATCCGCAGGCTCCGACTCCGGAACGGTTCAACTCCGGCCCTGGCTTCAACCCTAGGAGGCACTTTTTTCTAAAAATATATAAATAACAACACATCAGCTGATTTCTTCTTTTGATTTGTAACTCCGGGAAAGGAATTAGATGAAGAACTAAACTAGTGCTAGACATGTCTCGAATCTCTCCACCCCACCCAAAAAAGGAGAGACTAGGACTAAGACAACCAACAAGAACTACAAAATTGGCATTTTCCGTGCACATTCCTGCTGGAGCATTTTGTATACAATTCATGTATTTAATGCATTCATTTTGCGCTTACAAACTTGTTGCAAATGATATGTTCCACCAGCAACATGCCAATCCCCGAACGTTGCCTATTTCTGATAATTATTTCTCGGTTCATTTAATTATCGTTGCAACTGTTTGGCATGTGATCCGCACCGAGCTGGCTAAGTGGGCCGGCATCATGGCGCATAATTAATGGCAGGCTGCATTTAAGTAGCATACTTGCTTTATTATTTCACACTTTACACTGAAAGAATTTCGGGGCGCACATTTGCATTTAATTACCGCTTCGAGTTGCATGTCCACTCGGTCGGCCCGGTGATCTGGCGAGCGGCCCGCATAATTGTCACGCCGCATTTGTGAAATAATTCTTAAATAATTTCATCAATTACGCGCGGGGCGCTGTCTGCCCCGTCATTGCAATTATGTTGAGATTAATTTTCATATTTAATTGAACGCGAACCGGGCAGGAGGAGCGCGCGGAGCGGGGGTGGGTGGTGGGACGAGCGGTTGTGAAATCCATTTTGCAGTAAAAACCGCATGCATTATTTAATTTTTAAGTGAAATCAATTACAGGCTCGTCGGCCATGGCCGCAGGGATCTGGGTCCGGGGAGCCGGGTAGCCGGGTGGCAGGAGCAGGCCTTTTGATGTTGTGGGGGCGGCGGAAGTGCGCATAAATGCAGTTGCAGTTGCAGTCAAATAAATAAATAAAAAATATTTTGTACCATTAAATTTCAATTAATAACAACACAAACAGACGCACGTGCAGCCGGGGCGAGTTGCTGTTGTTGCTGTTGCTGATGTTGCTGCTGTTGCTGCTGTTGTTGCTGCTGCTGTTGCTGTTGGGCCGCGGCGCGCCGACTGCTGCTGCAATATTAATACATTTCGGCAGTCGAGCGTGCCCGCTCGCCGGGCACTGATTGCCGCAGGGCCATGAAATTAAGTCACAAATTAATTAATTAATGCAATCAATACGTTGGACATTTGCATTGCATTGCGTTGATGTCGCCCGCCGCCCGCCGCATTCCTCTCCCCACCCGGCGTGTGCAATTTGCAATTACAATTATGCATTGCCCGACTGCTGGCAGCCATTTCTTGCACTCTAAATATAGCCAGAGCCCAACTAGGCCGCTTAGGTTGCTCAGGTCTGGACTCACACACACATGCACACCCTGGCCACACCAAGGAGCCCGGCACGCCAAGCGAACATACTCGTAATTTTTTAATGGACTTTTAATGTTTTGTCGCATACATCGTCCCCCGGCTGGGCGGAGAGTGTGCGTGTGCCGGCCAAGCTTTTTTTGGGGTCACTTTGTTTGTAGCTTGGGCACAATTAGCGGCCGTTTGTACTTAACATGTGTAAGCCGTCTCTGGGAGAGGTGGGTTTTTCCAGCTTTTCGTGCACTGTCAATTTATTATGAGGCGATTGGGCGGCAGGTAATTAGAGAGCAAACGAGGCGCCAGTGCTGAAAGCAGCGCATAAATTGCGGCTAGTTAAATGGTTGGACTAGAAAACCGGTTCGGCCATACGTCTAAATGGCGTTAATTGGTTCAAGTCAATTGGACCTGTTTCTGTCCACGTCGTTGGGGATTTTGGCAGAGATTGAGTAGCGGGGTAACTTGAAATAGGCTTACCAAAAGTGGACGTACACCATGAAAATCATAGTTCATGGTACAACTTCTCCTTATGGAAAAATCTCAATCGTTAACCTACTGGTATGTCACACCAAACTTCGAAATATCTCTCTCTCTAAGTGCTCATCCTTTTTTAGTTTCGCTCGTGCCCTTCTGGCCATCTTCCCCAAGTCACTCGAATTCGGAATGTACACCCGTTTGGATGCAGATTGATCCTCCATACGGGTAACATGTCCTACACAGTGCAGTTGCTGTTGTTTCAACCGCTTAACAAGATTCGTGTACCCACAGAGCTCAAACAGTTAGTGATGCATTCGCATGCAAAATTCCTTGCCAACTTTTAGAGATCCCTAAAACCTTCGAAGGACTTTTCTCTCAAACGCTCCAATTGGCACCTTGGTTTTTATGTTACGTCCTTGCTTTGAAAAAACTTACTCAAAACACTTTTTCCCTGTGGACTTAAAACTAACTTCAACCAAAATGTAATTATTTTAGAGTGTACTTGACAGTATGAATTTCAACTAGTTTTCCACACTTTTTGCCCGATTTTGCCCACTCTGCGACTTTTAGGAAAACCTAAGCTCAGCCTGGGACGTATGTTCGACGTACTTATGGCTGATCAAACAAAACTTTTTTAAGGGATATTTGAACAAATTTACATGCAAAAGGTCAGCTACAAAACAAACAATCATTTAAACAGGAAAAATCATATCACGCATGCGCCACGTGGTACTATTGGTGCGGGGAGGTTAGCGTGGTCGGATCGGTTTACAACTTTTTCCAAATAATATTCTAGTTGTTGCTATCAAATTCACTATGTTTCAACTGAATGGCTGCAATTATTGACTTTATGTTAAAAATTTGGCCATCCAGCCCAATGTGGCTTGGTGAGCATGGTTGGACGCTTGCTCCATGCTAAAGAAAAGGGCGGGAAATGGTAAAAAAAAAACGCGAATTTGACAAATTTCCAATTCAGGGGCATTGATGGACGCTTGTCCGAGAAGATTTCGGAGTTGCTGAAATCTAAACATTGTTCATTTGAGCTTAGACTATTATGAATATTTGGTAGACGGCAATTGTAGACTTGTAAACCGGATGAAACGGTGAGAAAGAGGAGAAATTTAAAAAATAGGACATGTGTTTAGATTATCATTGCATACTTTGGGGCACCAGCAATATATAGGATACTAATGGAATCATAAACAAGTGTATAAAGTGGTATATCTCTATTGAACACAAATAAGAAAGTCATTGAACACTAATTTTAATGTGGTACAGAGTCTACCCAAAGCTTGAATTTACCACTGAAAGTGTTAAGGTATGTCAAGTGCTGCCCATTGCTGTTCCAGCCGGTGCTGCCCAGCGTAAGTGTTTGATTTCCTTATAGCTCGACGACTATCGCTTATCCGAGCTGCACCATTTCTTTGGCGGATCGATATACAATACTTTATTGCTACATATGTTCAAAAGTAACGAGCCTTCTTTCTATAAAATTGTGAAAGATATGACGATTTTTTTCAAATTGCGGGGAAGGAAGGTGGAATAAATGTTATCTTCCTGCAGATATACGAATTTTTGTCCCATTCATGTCGAAGCTCTATCTCTGACCATCACTGAGATGAGTTGAGTTGAGCTGAGGTGAGTTCATTCGGAAGGACAGTCGGACAGTTAGACAGATGCACTCGCTATTACCGCTGATCAGAAATATATATACTTTATGGGATCGGAGATGCTTCCTTCTGGGTGTTACACTCAGGGAAAAATTGCATGGTAAAAACTAACACGAACATACATATTTGCTTTAACTATGCCCCTTTTGTACTCAAATTAACTAAAAACCATTTTGAATTGATTAAAAACATATTCAATCGGAGAATTTCAGTTACCTCTTTTATATTCCCTAAGCATGGAATTCCAACTTGAGAACTTCAAGCAGTTGTATTTTTCCAAAATGCCAGAAAGATATTTATGAAAAACTGTAGGCTATTTAATATAAGTAGTATTTTAGCCGTCCGTCAGCCAGCTTACGCGATGGCACAACTGGTTGAGACGGCATCCCATTCGAGTTCAAGTCCAGAGAGACCCGAGTTCGAGTCCCCCACAGAGTAAGTTAAAATACAAATCGCAGTTTTTCAGAACCAAATCTAAAAGAAGAATTCAACTCCTGGATTCCATTACAAAGGGAATTGAGTATAGGGTTGGCTGGCAAAATTATTAATAAAAAAAAAAAGTTTTTTAACTATTTCCATATTCAATTTAACTATTGCCAATATTTAATTTGAAGTGTGCACTCCTTATTTTATATATACGAATTCCATATTTAACGCTAAATTTATAGTGAAAATATTCAAGTCAAAGTGTAAATATTAAAATATCAGAGTATTTTTCCCTGAGTGTACATACATTTGCACAAGCTTAAAATACTCTGTGTACCTCTGGTACAGGGTAAACAAATAGCATAATTTCTTTGGATTGGTTCATTCCAAAGCTAAGGAGTGTTACTTTCTGCTAGTATTAAAGAGAATCCAAACAATACAATGAATTTTCCAAAAATGTGCTTAAGTTGCAACAAAATTGGAACTTTATGCAAATTTAAGCTCAAATTACTAAAAATCTAGACTTGATAGACCATTTCTGAAAGCTCAGCTTACGAAAATGATCGAAACTCCTTACCAACCCTTCTTTGCCTAGTGTAATTAAGTAATAGTAAATATAATAATTTTATTCAAATGTAGCAGCCAACTCCGCTGAAGGTGATCCACATGAATATTTAAAATTTTCATTTTTAACTTCAGTTTTGCTTCGTGTATCTTGCGAGCTTTTGTAAAGTAAAGTCTGGTGTCTTTACTATGAGTTGGATTTTCAAAGACTGCATTTCCACGGTGAAGCAAACATCATGGAGTTTTTAAAAAAGCTATCGTTTGTAGAAAAGAGGTGTAGAGGCCACAAGCGACAGCACTACACCTCTTTCCTACAAGCTTCTTTAAATACTTTATGAGTTTAAATCCAGTCCATAGTACAACAATAAAGGCAAGGCGGCTTCAGTGTGAGTTCTCTGCAAAGTACCTTCACGTTCAGTACTGCGAGTACTCTTGAAGCGTAAGCTTTTGGCAAAAGTACTCATCACACTGACCCCGCCCCACCTTTATTGTTGCATCATGCTACTGCACCTCTTCCTACAAGCATGGGTTTTTTCAAAAACGTAATGAAGTTTGCTTCACTGCGTAAACTCCTCAACGTCAAACTTGCGTAAAAGCTGAATTGAGAAACTGCTCCATACCCAAAAATATTGCCTGTGTCGCTCAACAAGCTAAAGCTCTGCTCGCCATAAGCTTTCAGTGTCGCCATCCATTGGCATGGCAGCAAAGCTTCGGCCCTGTGCACGCCACCTGGCGACGAGTAGCACGAGCTTATTTTTTCAACGATATGGCAGCTGCCTTTTTATCCGTTGCAAAATGAATTGAAGTCCGAGTTATGTTTGAATTTTTATTGTGTATCCCTTTATGCTCGATCTATTGTAATTGGGCTTTATATATATGTATAATGCTCTCGACATGGGTTATTCATTGCCGCCTTTAATAGTTGTTTGGATAACTGGTAGATTCGGGTGTAGTACATACATTTATATATATTTAATAGATAGACACATACATACATGTAAAACTAGGACGCCAAAATCGGCATATACATATACATAAATGGATCAAGGATCGTAACTAAAACTGCATGAATTCCGATTCATATTTAGATATATCTGTAGTTAGTGGACTTACACTTAGCTAATATTAAACTCAATCAAACCATCAAATCATAACTGCAAAATTATTCCAACTTCCGACACACCTGGGCTTGGTCTTGGTCTTGGGCTTGGGTTGAGTGTATGTGGGTTAGTACATTAACTTAAACTTAGAGAATTTGACTAGTTGAATTTGCTTTACACATTTTAAGGTTGTTTCTCCGTCTGCCACAGCAGGGACTACGAACTAATTAACATTAGAGACAAACTTTAGCCACGAAATCGTAAAACATATTTTGTGATATTTCTGTGTTGAGTATTTTGAATGTTAGATTTTGTTTCGTAGAGTGTACAAAAGTAAGCATTGGTTAGGACCACATATAAATATAATACAGTAAATTAGTATAAAAGTAAAACCGAAAACATATTGAAGTTGGTACAAAAAGGCAATGGGGAGGGGGTCATCTATGTTAACTAAGTATTTACAAGACACCAACGCACCGCTAAGTGGGCGGCTTAAGCTCATTGTGGGTGAAAGGTTCTTGGATTTGTGTAGTCGTTGGGTACATATCGGGCGGGTTGTGTTTTGGTAAATGCGTCCATTTTGCGACAGGCAACGAGTACAACGAATATCCAACATTGATTTGAGTAATACGCCATATGGGGGTACTATATATGGGTTGCTGCTGTTTACACCTTGCTTTCGGGCCCATCGGCCACGTGCTTGAAGGCCAGACGAATGCGCGATAAGTAGTGCGAGCAGATGTGACCATAGTTCTTGTTGTACCATTCCGGTGTTTTGCCCCTGGAAAAACAGAGAAAGAAATGTTATTGTTGTAGGTTGATCGGAATTGCTCACGAGTGCGCCGCGCGCTCTGCCTCTTTTCGGCTCTCACTCAGAGCCGAGAGCCGCTGCTCGAGAGCCGGGAGCACTAAACGTCTCACAGCTGAGAGCCGCAACTCGGGAGCCGTGAGCCATCAACGGGCTCTTGGCTCGTAAGTCACAGCACTCGGCTCTGAGCTGAGAGCGGGCTCTCGGCTCGGGCTCCCGGCTCGTGAGCCATAGCTCTCGGCTCGTGAGCCTTAGCCACTAAAAGAGGCCCAAAAGCCTTTTCTCAGAGAGCCAGCAGCAACTCAGCAGCATGCACTCTCCCGTTTAGTTACTTACTTGACATCCACTCTGGCCAAATGCATGACACGTGATTTTCCACTACCGCAGGGCTCGATGAGATAGCGTGAGGCTAGTATAACGCCACGCACTGCTCCATACAACGACTTGGCCTTGGCATGATCTATGGAAGTCTCCACAATGACACAGGCGCCGCGCGGTAGATCCGTTTGCCAGGATCTGGAAACAGTTCATTCATTAAACTACGTTTAGTCAAAACTTCTCTTCCCACTTACCTGAGCACACAGAAATCCGTGGTCAGTTGTCCATCCAAGGCATATTGATAGATCTCAGTGCGATCGTCCAGCTTCTTGACTGTTTGAAACTGCAACAGATTCCCATCCCAGGAGGCACGCTGCTTGATAATGTACTCCAGGACTTCTCGTGGCGGACCCTCGATTTCAGTAGAGCAACGCCATAGACGCAGAGGATGACCATCGCCCACCTTTTTGTAGGCAATGTCCACATTGGTGTCATTCAGCGAGGTAATCGTGAACCAGCCGCGAGTTCTGTGGAGAATCAGGAGAGGATTACCAACTGTATTCGTTTCAGAGGCAGCCAGTTCACTTACTTTTCACGCCCTTCCTTAATTGTGGCACTGGTGCATTCATACAGATAGCCACGCCAATTGTGGAACTGCATACCCTCACCGAGCGCTTCCAGCGGCACCGGCTTCGACTCCTCCATGTAGCCAAAGTTGCATTTGCCCAGCTTTTCCTTGGAGGCCGTGTAAATGGACTTGTAGTGCTCGATCATGAAGGACAGACACTCATGGGAGGCCTTGGCCTCGGCCAGCTCCTTCATGTCGGGCATGCCGGTGCCCTTGCCCTTGCGTCGGGGCGAGGCTGAGACGGAGGCGGAGCCCGTCGAAATGGACGAGTGGAAAATGGACTGAGCCAGGCAGACGCCCAGATTGTTGCTGGTCATTTGGTTTAGCTGCGAGTTGGCAGCCACTATGGTGAGGAATTCGAGTAGCACATAAAGGATTTCCCGATTCTCATCGGGCAGGAGAAGCACAGCACACTGGACCGCATCCAGACGCACTTCGGGCGGCAGATCTGCGGAGGAAGAGACGTTTAGCTGGGGAATACTCTCCCTGGGGGAAATTACTATACTTACGCTGGAAAATGGCCACAAAGGTCTCCGACATCTTGGTGGTCAGCAGCGATTCGGGCAACTCGCGGAAGTACTGCTTCAGCATGTCGGCCACATCGTACGCCTGCTGCAGATCAAACACATCCATGCACTCGGCCGTGGAGTCGCTCACCTCGATCTGCTCCCGCAACTTGATGATTCTCGACTTGCCGCCGCTCTTGCGGAAGAGGCCCACCTGGTCAAGTGCGTTCAGCTGCAACCAACGTAGGGCGGCCCTCACGGCCAGCGGCAGGGTTTGCCCACTTCGCTGCAGGATCAATAGTAGCGGCACTCCGAACACCTTCTTATCCTTATAGTCTGGCATTTTGATCTTCTTGATGAACTTGGGCAGTTCCCAATTCCAGCCGGAGCGATGAGAGGGACAGTACCGTTCCATATGCCCCGTGAGCGTGACTAACGCCAGCTTGCGAATGATTTGGAGTTGACCCGCCGACATGGCAGCAAACGGAATGCCTTCGTCTTCCTGCTGCGGCTCGATTTTCTTGGAGAAACACTTGCGGAAGATCATGTTAGGTCGCTCCTCCATCTGGAAGCTGTGCCAGCGCACCACCGGCTGCCGCTTGGAGCTGCCGCCACCGCCACCGCCGCCATGCTCGTCCTCGTTTTTGGGCTCCTTGCGCGTGGTACTCCTCGAACGGAACGAGGCAGATCGGAAGCCATCTCGTTTCTTGGAGTCCTTGCCCAGATTGAGCGAGCCTCCGCGCGTCAGTTTCTTTACCTTGACCTCTGTGGTATTGGAGTTGGCGTCCTTGATGAGCAGCTTGCGGCCCTGGTGGCACTCCGAGTCCGAGTGCGTGCCAATGTCGTCCACCTTGCCGGAACGCTGCAGAAAGCGACGCGCCTTGGAGGGTTTACGCAACGTCAGCTTGCCGCCTGTCGACGACTCCTGGCTGTCGCTGTAGTACGAGGAGGAGTCGTCCGACTTGCCCTCCTTCAGCTGTGTCATGGGACTGGTGAAGAAGTGCAGCGGGCTGGTGCGCATCGAGCGGGGAGTGGTGGGGGTACGCTTGGGACTGGATCGGTTCGGACTGAGGAAGTTCTCGCTTTGGCTGGGCACCTTCAGCTCGTTGCCAAAGAACGGCGCCTTGGGGAATGTGTGCATGGGACTGAGTGCTGAGGGCGATGGCGGCGTGGAGTAGATGCCATCTGGCTTACGCTGGCTGCTGCGCTGACCCAGCTGCGTAAAATCCAGCACCTGCGGCCCACTGATCACCACATTCTCCCGATTCTGACGCTTGCGTCGACGCGACTTAATGGACTCCACCCGTCGCAGGAAGGCCTTGGCGCCGTCCTTAAAGCGCTCGCTGCCGGTACGTCTCAGTCGAGCCGCTGCTCCATCGGAGCCATCATCTGTGGTAGCTGCCTTGCTGCAGCCAGGTATCATGAGTGTAATGCCAGCGCCGCTCACATCGTAGCCATCATCCTCGAAGCGATCGGGGCTGGACTCCTTGGACGAGCTTTCGGTTTTCTCCGCCGCATTCAGCAGGCCCGGCGGTGGCAGCTCCAGGCCCATTTCACCTATGCGCGACCAGCGTCTTATGTGGGGTTGGAATGTCCAGTTTTCGCTCAGAGCAAAGTTCTCATCATCCGATTCCTCCTTCTGTTTAATGAGACGCAGGAGTGGGGGTGGTGGTGTTAAGAGATGCTGGAATGGTTACCTAGAGTAGATCAGGCTTACCTGTGGCGTTTGCGGCTTGTGCGACTGATCCAGTCGCATGGTGGCACAGCGATTGAGAACACACAGACGCCTGTACAGCGACTGCAGCTGATCGTTCTCGAGATTGGTGTGATCTTTGGCTACATTGGTCAGATCGATCGGGAACTGATGATCTGAAAATAGAGAATTTGGTTTAGATTGGTATGTTTTGGTGTGGTGGGGTAGCCAGATGGTAGTCCGTGGTCACCTAAAGCCAAATTGAAGCAGACTTTGCTACTAAAGAAATGCTACTAAAAAAATTGGTATTTGTATCAATTTGATACGCGTTGATCCGAATTGCAACTAAAACCAATTTCTTTGGTATTAAAATAATACCAGAAATTGGCAAATTGATATTTGTGGTATTAGTTTGATCCTTAACCTTAGCCTGGTCGGAAACCGCGCCCAGACAATGAGTTGAAGACAAGTTAAGTCTAGCAACTGCATAAATGAATACATGTATTTCATTACAAATAATAAACAATTCTCTAAATGTTACTGTAAGTTTGACAATTGAAATATCAAATTGATCTTCGAACATATCAACTTAATAGCTGGAGAAGAACAAGAAGAGGATACCATATTTCAATTTTTATAGCTGCTTTACGTCAATTAAACTTAGAATGGGTTTTTTTTTACCATATTTTTAGGTGCCAGTTGCTGCCATACATGTGTGAACCCCGGTCAGAATTCTCACACAGGGATCAAATCGATACATTTCTTTAACTATCGATTCATTTGCCAGCTCTATTCAGTACTGAGTATCGAAAAACTCGATTACTAATGAGAATCCAATACTAAGTAGTTAGTACTGAATAAGAACATTGAGAATCTAGTAGAGTTTCCAGTTTAGAGAATCGAGGCATAAGTATTAACTATCAAATACTGAGTATGGACTACTAAGTATCGAGTACAAAATATTATTTTTGTAGTACTGAGTATGGAGCTCTGTCGAGTAGTGAGTCTAGTCTGAATATCGCATACTGAGCATCAAGTACATACTAAGTATGCAGTGCTGAGTAACTAGTACTAATTATTAAGTATCGAGTACTGAGTATCAAATGCTGAGTATCGGGTATCCACTAAATATCGTGTAAGGAATACTGAGTGTAGAGTACTGAGTAAGTACGTAGAGTACTGATTAAGTACGTAGAATACTGAGTAAGTATTAATAAACAGAGTATCCAGTATTGAGAATCGAGTACCTATTATCAAATTTAAAATACTGAGTATCGAATTCGCCCCTTCTTGAACTAAGCATCGAGTATGGAGTACCGATTACTAAGCGACGGGTACACAGAAAAAAAATTCGAGATTTTGGAGATATTCCGTATTATATTAATCCCAAACGTTGTCAGTAGTCGGTGAATCCCGCATTGCCCGGAGATCATTCCAAGTTTGAATGGGATTGACTTAATCTCGGATCTTGTACAACTTTCGCTTACAATTACAATCCGAAAATGAAGATTAAAACTATTTTTTAGAGATTGATTTTATCTCCCCATTTGTTGTTCTGTGAATGAGTCTAGAGCACTGCATATCAAATAGTGAGTGTATCGAGGATAGAAAACTGAATCTGCAGTACTGAATTTCAAGAATTGAGTATCCATTGGTGAGCTGCTACAGCTGAATATCGAGTAGCGAGTAACGAGTGCCGAGAACTAAGTATCGAGTTACGCACACACACACACACTATACCGAAATTGAGTTTGAGAAATACCATTATAGATCTCTCAAAACACTCGAAGTATTAAATAAAGTTTGTAAGTTCGCGTAGCACGATTATCCTTGTTCGATATTCTATCGATATTTAAGATGTTTCCCTTTCGAGCCGTCGCAACGTCCGCACGTCTCGACGTCGCCTGAAATTCTAACTGAGCAACCAGAAAACTCGAACACCCAGCGGCGCCAGCAAATGAGGCGCCCATTAAACGGGTATATTTTCATAGCGATCTTTCCACATATTTGCCTGTCCAATTCGCATGTAGGCATTCGAGTTACCGATCGCCGATCCGTAGGATGTAAGCCTGGAAAAGCGGCCTGCCTGCCGCACAGCCACAATGAGGTGTCTGCCCAGAGAGTCATTCATGGTTTGTTGAACTCAGCCGCTGTGGCTTTTTATAGTTTTTTGTTTACGCTGGGTCCAGAGCTTAATGTTATTTAATGTTTCACCAAATGTTGTATGTTTAGTTTCTAATTGAATGCACTTTGATGCTGCTGGAATAAACAACAACGCAGGTCGGGCGGGTGCGCCATGGAGAGAGTGCGTGCGTGCCACTTAATGCCACATCCCGATGGGCGGCCATCGTTGACGTCAGAATGTAATTATTTGGAAACTAGCATAATTTTGGGGTTCTCTCAACAGTTTACAAAAAGAAAAAGAACACTTTGTGGGTCATTGTGCCGCTGTAATTTAATTATATGATTAATCTTTTTGTCCAGAGAGCCGGCCGGGGCCCATGACGCAGATTGCCCAGAAATGGCCCAGTGGCTGCAGTGCAATCAAATTGATGGGAAATTACCTGGCGAGTCTAGGAAGTCGCTTGCAGTGAGTAATGTGCGTAGGAAACAAACAGAGTCCACATTGCCCTCTTTTTTTCACTGCCTGCCTTTGGCAAATTAACAGTCGCTTACAGCCGCTACTCCTCCTTTCAGCGAGCCCAAATGACAGAGCCGGCCAGAGTTAAACACCTACGGCATTTTAATTTGCAGACCAAACCCAAAAGCATCCCAAAATCCTGCTCCGCGCCTGCGCCGCCGCCTTTTTTACACGAAACTCATTAAAACACGCATTTATCATGGAGCCGCAGGAATGGGTGGGGCTCGGAAATTTGGTTCTGGTTCTGCTTGGATTTATGCAATACAATGGGCATATTTCAAGGTCGGCGACAGCCCGCTCCAACCAAATTGCAGGCTCTCCATTTCAGATTCACTTTTCGGTGCCCCCACCCCAGGCTCATAACTCAACTGGAGTCCGGCCAACTTTGGGGATTATTTGATTTGGATTTTGCAGATCGGCATAGCGGCTCATCAATCTGCGCGCCCTTCAGGCGTTTAATGCAAAGCGACAAATGCCCCCAACAAGGGTTCTGGTTCTCAGTTTTCGGCCAATGACGATTAAGGAATTCAAATAAATTCGCAGCTTGGCCGGGTTCAATGAACTGCAGCTCCCAAAGGGGACTTTGCCCTTTCTTAAGAGAAATGAGATATATATAAAAAAAAATAAAAACGAAACCATTTTAATTTCGGTTTTGTGTGTGTGTGTGCTTTTTGTTGTATACGAAGGTGGTCCTCATAAATTTGTGCGGTGCGTGTCCTTTAGCCTTTTATTATATTTTATCTGCGCTTCATGGTTTTGTATGCGTTGCCGAAAGAAGGGTATATCGATTTGAGCCAACGATTTGATTATATTTATGTGGTTTTCTAAACGAATCGAAAGTAAGGATCGTAGGTTTTTAGATCGCCGAGCACATTTGAATGGGTTCAGAGCAGATCGTAATCAGATCGACAGAAAGCGAATGAGTGGCAGTTGAGTACAAAATGAACCAGGATCTAATTTGAAGTCCTTGAACCGAGGCTTCCTTTACTACTTGGAAATGTTTGATCCCAAAGCTGGCATCTATTATTATACGTTAATAATCTTAAATTCAGTAGCAAAATATATGTTTATCATGGTTTTTATGTATTATTCAATTTGTGATTTGGTGATACATCGCTTAACAGTAACTAACCGAGCCCCAATTTAAGTTGCTCATTTTCTGTTGAGAGTCCACCGAACTTCAACTTGCAAATTACAATTACAATATAAGCAATGTGCAAGAAATCTATTGTGAAATACTTTCAGGCAGACGGTAGATTCAATTCAATATAAGTACACCCAGAAAAAAGTAGAACGAATAACTTAAGAACAAACGCTCTTGAACAAATATTTATTCGTTCTTAAATTTTTAAGAATTTCGCTCTTGAAGTCGAGCTAAACACGTTCTTAGCTTGCTGCTTTTACTCGAGGGAAGTGAGGTATAGAAACTGAGAGAGGAGAGCAAGCACATTTGACAGAATAGCTTTGAGTCTGCTCTTACAGTTTTGCATTATATGGGAGAGGGGTGTGGGAAAGCTATCGAGCGGAGAGCGTAATGGATTTTTGCACTCATGTTGCTTTGGAATTCCCAACCTGTTATGGCATTGCTGGCATGGAGAGACTTCTGTCCGACTGAAAGTTGACACAGAAGGACTGATGCTGCTTTGAGTTGTGTATTCCTTAAGCCGGCTAAAAGTTGCAACATGGCTCAACAATTAGTTTTCCATGAAATAAATTTAAACAAAATGGAGAAAATCTACTGATATTGAAATTTTTTTTTTTTCTCTGAGTGTAGAACGAATAAATATTTGTTCAAGAGCGTTTGTTCTTAAGTTATTCGTTCTACTTTTTTCTGGGTGTAGTGCTGTGTAAACATCGATATTAGACATTATCGATAGTATACACCATCAACCTCAACGCTTGGCTATCGAAGATCATGTCATTGGTCATGTCCTTTCAATGAATCTCCATTACCCAAATCGAAGTCGAGCAGTGGGTGAAATAGTTTGGCAAGTTTTCGCAAAGAAAAGACACAATTCTATACAAATTTATAACATTTCTTTAAAAATATAATATAAATATATAATATTTTTTGTTCAACTAATTCTCACAAGTGTATACACAATTCGGCTTTCTACAAGTCTTCTTCGAAATAAAAAACAATATATTTGTTTTTGTTGTTTTTGGTTTAAATTCTTTGCGCTTGCCACGATCGTGTAGAGGCGTTTGCTTTGCTTTCATTTTCGCTTGAAAGGATTTCGGGGCCCAAATGTTGTTCGCGGCCGCGTGCTGCGGATATCAGGTTCCCTATCATATACATAACTTGGCTATTGCCTTTGGTGTGGTAACCCTTAGACGCTGCTAAGCGTGATACGGCACTTAAAATGTTCTCAAAGTTGCCACGTCATAAATGCTGGCCAACTTAATGGGGCAATCGCATTGCTATTTATTTTAACGCCCAGCGAAAGTGAAAGTTCGTGTCATAAAATTAATAAAACGCCACTTGGGACAGCGTTAAAAACAAAACTTAATGGAGAACACGAGTGCGAGAAGGAGAGAGAGAGAGAGGGAGACCTTCAATTATCCGCCAGTTAAACCTCCTGATACGCCCCCGGGGCTAGCAGGTTAACGCGACATGGGGAGACGGAAGTGCGTGCATATTTGGGGCCACAACTTACCTTCGTACATCTGCGCGTATTGCGGAAAACCTGCGGCACGCAGCCATTTGCAAGCTTCCACCGCTTCGATTTCTGCAACGAGAAAAGAAAAGGTGGCAATTGTAGACTTGTATTGTTAAAATAATTTAAGTAAAAAAACCATCCGAAACAAAAAACCCAATTAAAATCACACAACATTCTCAGCCAAGTATCCGCTGGGTGGGTCGCTCTTTGTGTTCGTCATTTCATGGCCATTTGATGGATTATGTTGTAAACCGTCCAAATGATGTCGACGTTAAAAATTATGTTGCTGCGGTCAGTCGCGAACTTTACCGCTGATTGACGGCGTTTTAAATTGTGTTTTGCCTTTGCCTCGTAGCGGTTGTTGATTTAAAAAACATTTTTTTTGTGGATGACATAAAAGTAAAAGTTTCGAAGAATTTTTGCCAGGCTTGAAAGTGAAGTGATTAAGCAAGCAAATGTCAAGCGGAGGCAGATTCCCACAAGGTTTTTTTTTGTTGCTGGAGGCAAGTGTTTGAGTATTAAAATATGAGGTTAAAGTTGATGGAAGAAACAAAGAAATATTGTACAACTCATGAGGTTTCCATTTGAACGGAACTGAAGTAAGTCCTGGGGAAGCAAGGAAATGTACTCAAAATGCATTTAAGGTCTGCTACTTGAAAAACAAGAATGCTAAGCTTAATCTAAATCTCTGACAGATGGCTTAGCTGTCGGAATTTGTTGTCATGTTTGGGAAAGTAAGGGCAAGGATCATCACCTCAGACACTACAATAAAGTCAATTGAAAGAAAGTTACCCATGCCGAAAGCAGATTAGGATAAGTGTTTAGCACATGAAACTCATCTCAAGTTTAAAGAACACCTTCAGTAGATTGAAAGAAGAATATTTTTGTTGTTTTTCATAAGATGTTCCGAGGCAGCATCCCACGTACGACCTTTTTACAGCAGACACACGCTTGCCATCCTGCATTTGATCCTTTTCTCGCCAAGGAACATACAAATGTTGACTTTTACTTAATCATATTCCTGCGAAAGAGTATTATAATTTTGCCCAAAAGTGTGCAACGCATAGAAATATTCATTTCAGACCCCTTAAACTATATATATTCTTGATCAGGGTGACGAGCTGAGTCGATTGTCTGTTTCCACGCAAACTAGTCTCACAGTTTTAAAGCTATCTAAAATTTAGCATAGAGTCTTCTTTTTTGTTGCGAGCTACTAATATATTGGAACCGACCGAATCGGATGACTAAATCTCATAGCTAGCTAGGAAAAATCGGTCGGAAAACTAGTTTTAGTATGAAAAACTTTTTTCTTATCAATGAAAACGTCTCCAAACTTTGTATTCATAAGTTTTCTATGCTTTTTTATAATTTTTTCAAGTTTGATGAAAATCGGACAACTATATGGTATAGCTGCCATACAAAAGATAGGTCTGAAAAACAGTTTTAGTTAGTAAAACTTTTTTGTTTTTAA
The DNA here is from genome assembly GCA_035044965.1 of Lordiphosa andalusiaca. NCBI lineage: Eukaryota > Metazoa > Arthropoda > Insecta > Diptera > Drosophilidae > Lordiphosa > Lordiphosa andalusiaca. The sequence continues at coordinate 404,502 of JAWNNM010002217.1, read as the reverse complement.
TGGTAGCATCCTGCAATTTCGTATTTGCTAGTTTCAGATGCTTTCACTCAATTCTACAAATTTTTGTCCAAATCGTATGACTATATCATATAGCTCCCATACGAACGATCGGTCGGAAAAAGAGTCGTTGTGGGGAAAAATTATTTTTGATAATATTTAAGCGATCACTTGCAAGGGTATAAAAACTTCGGCACAAACGAAGTTAGCTTAGCTTTCTCGTTTTCTTTCTAGTCTTTCAGTTCGCTAGTATACTTAGAATCGAATTTACATGTTCCATAAACTAAGTCGAACACCTAGATAACATTTGGGAACAACTTTTAAGATATCAAACAGTGACTTAACATACACATCCCCAACGGCTCTTCTGCCCTATCGACGGCAGACAATTGAGGGTAAACTGCTTCAGTATGGTTAAACTTCAATCTGTGTGCTCAACTCAAATCCTGACTCTGAAGTCAACCACAGAGCCCTGGCCGGAGTGGTAATGAATTCAAATTGTATTCAGTTTTCTACCACCAGGCAAAACAAACGAGAATGGGAACCGATTTGAGGCTAGCCAATGCCTGCCACTTGGGCAGCTATTTTAAATGCTAATCTGTGCGGTGTTTCACATCGTTCGCTGGATTTCAAAATAAACCCAATTTGAGCTACAGCTCGGGAGGAGGCTATGGTGCCGGCTATGGCTATTGATTTTTAATCAACAGACATAGAACGACAACATGGAACAGTTTCCGGCTGCTTACTGTCGTCGTCGTCAGAAGGTGGCCAGCTGGGGGGGTGGGGTGAATTATTATTGAATTTCGCAAGCGATTAACTTGCACGACAGCCGGAAGAGGCCACTGAGGCGTGCTGGCACCTGCCTTGGTCCTGCCTGGCCGTCAGTCAACCCTTTTCCCGTTTCCTGTGACTGGAGAGGATGTCTTTGGTTTCCTTTTTTTTTTTAAATAACAGCAAACGCGGCTTCTGCAATCGATACATGCTGCTGGTCAAAGGGCACTGCGAATGCAACAATAACAATTCTGCCCGGGTCTAAATATAAAACGAAGGTATCCAAAAATATAACACCAGGACATTAATTATCCAGCCAACGACGGCAACAACAACGACAACAACAACTGACAGCAGCAATATTTGTGAATGCCACCGGAGCCTTATTAAAATTGCGCATACGCCGCGTTTTCATCTAAAAGCCATTTAATGCGAACACACAATTGTTGAGCGGCTCGCTGGCTGCTTATGGCGTCAGGGTCAATATTTGTTGTATGTTTGCCACCGCCCACACGTTGTCCCTGCTGGTGCTTCTCCTCCTCATTGTTGTTGACATCGTCGCCGTCGACGCTGTTAAAACATTTTCCAACAAGCGACTCGCAAAATTCATGAAGTTCCCTGCTCACGGGATAATTATTATTCTGTTGGAGACCTGTGGGAGTGTACACACACGCGTGTGTGTGGGAGAGAAAGGCGAACCAACAAGTGAGTAAGTTGATCCACATTGTACATCCAAGCCACTGTTTTGCTGCTAATTAAAAATACAAAAGGGCATAAGCTGCTGGAAAACATATACTTATGCTTTAATTGTGCTTTAAAGCGAGTTAAAAGGTCTGCTAAATTATTTACTACGTATGTAAAATCACCTGACTACCGGGACAACTTATTGAACTAAGCTTAGGCATGTCACGGTTGTGGCTTTTTGGGTACCTAAATCCCGAAACGGATGCCGAAGTCTCAACGGAGTTGTCAAACATAGCCATTCGCTTTCAGTCTTAAACTGTGGAGAACCTTTCTTGCTTCTCTTTTGATTAATTCCAGGTAATAGTTTCTTAAAACCGCAAAATTTTGTTAGTAATCAGACTTAAACAGGAACTAATTTTCTCTAATAAGTATAAAGTCAATCGGATGAATGAAAGTATTTTGATTATTTTTTGTTGTCCATTCTCAAAAACCGAGTTCAAAGTCAATCGGATGAAAATTAGGCTTTTCCATATAACATTTTCAGAGGATTTTGTCCACCCTGGAGGCGAAAGCATATCACAAATCATTTGCAAACTATTCTTTCAAACCGAGATGCTAGTCAATCAAATGAAAAATACTTTTTTCCATACGAAATTTTCCGGGTATTTTCACACCCTGGAGGTGGGTTTTCTTATCAGTAGGTCACACTGATCACAATATATTTATTAATAATTTATAAATATGCCTAATTTCGAGTCCTTAAAAGGCAGTTCCTCCCAAAATGCCGCATCTCTAGCGGCAATCGTCTAAATAGGCACTTTTTTTTGAATGAAAAACACACGGTCACACTGAACAACTTCAAACAGTTGCTTGTGGCAAAAGTGAAATATAAACAGCCACACAGAAAGAAAAAAAATCCGAATTCGGGATTAAAAACGGGGTGATCCCGGGGCATGCTTGAAGTGATCCTGTATTTCGGGATAAAAAATAAAAAAAATTGGATGTAAAATCAATCTTATTCCGGGATCAGCTCAAGAATATCCGGGATCACCCCGTTTTTAATCCCGTTTCGGATTGATTTTTTTAAGAGTGTACATGGTATTTCCATGATTTTGACATTCACTACAAAGATGGAGGCCCCGAAATTCGCAAGTAGATTCTGTGATGCCATATGCAGCTCCTACACAGAATCCTATCCGGTACTAAATCAATCTCAAACGTTGTAAAAAGTCGTTCAATTTCGGATTATCTCCATCCAAGAAATATCAGGTTTGACTTAAGATCCGCTTTTTCAATTCAGAAATTCTTGTCTTGTCCTCCGACTTTAGCTCGATATTGGATTTATTCCATTACACACGGAATTTGCTTTAATTTATTACCCGAACTCTACTATATCATATAGTATGATGAAATCAAGAAGGCCCAATATGGATTACAGCTCGAAATTCGTTGTTTATTGTATATTGATGCTTGATGAAAGTTTGCCCGAGATTAAAGTTAACTTGATGTTCTAACTGCACTTAATTTAAAAGAAGATTGCTTCAAAAATGATTGAAATCAAATTCTTTTAAGGTTAGCTAGAGAAAAGAGGCTATCTGTGTCTCTCTGTTCGGCCCCCAAAGGGCTGTGGCTGGGAAACACTGCATAAAAAAACTTTTTTTTTCACATCCTTTTTGATTTTGAAGCTAGCCAGGTTCAATCTTTGTTGGACTTCAGCCCTCTTCACATGCCCGCTTTGACAGTTGCTTTGACCGTTTGGGAATTTCAAGGCATCAGAAGTGAAAAAGCGAACCAAAACGTAAACGTTATGGTTCTTAATCAGTATCTTTGTTACACATCGAGATGCTCGCCCAAAATGCAATCGTTTCCCAATCAATAGTCGCTTCTAGTGATTTAAGTTTGCCATATTGTGCCCACATGCCACTCTCTGCGGGTGCAGTTCTATCTCCTCATTTACTAAAGTGTTCTCACTTAAATTTCCATATTTCATACTGCTTACTATACTTAAGTCCTGCATGCCAGCCGAGAGCAACAAAACACTTTTCAATTATAAATTGACTGAAATGGCATTGTTTTTTGGCTCCTGCGGCTGTGCAATCAACCTTTATATGGCAGCATAATTGCTAAATGGAAGTCAATTCTAAATAGCGTTTAGCGCAAAAATTATCCAAATTGCTGTATAGTGTAAAAAGCTGAACAACAATAACCGCACACCCACTGGCCTGTGGCCATGGCAATTGCCGTTGAAGTTTAACTGAATAAACTAGCAATTAGTGTCAGAGTAAAACAAAAATCAATTTACCATACACGAAATTGTTGAAAGGTCAATTTTAGTTCAGAGGTTTCGAGTGCAGAAAGTTTTAACATAATAATGTTGATGCAAAATCAAGTGCGTTACGCATACGCCGCATGCAACGGCAGCAACATTGAAAGTACAGCGTAGAGCAAAGTTATTGAATTGCCTTGACAGGACAACTCTTTACATACGCTGTGTGTGTGTGTGGGAGTGTGTGTGTGCGCGTGTGTTTGTCGGTTCACTTAACTTTTTGTAGAGCACAGACACACATTCAAATGTCATTAACACGCGCATAGCCCGACTATATCTCTGGCAACAGGAGGCTGGCAGAGCAAGTCTATGGGAATTGTATTAGGAACTTTGCTTTCATTGACACTTTCCCCAGCAGAGAGCTTATCATTGTGGTTCTGTGGGATGTCGGAATCAATGCAAATTTTAATTGAATATTTCAACAACATGGAGGGAACGTCGCTTTGACAGCATCAACCCTGCAGTAAGGCGAACTAAAGCTATGGCTTACACCAAGAACCTAATAAAGGGAGGCGGTGGGGGGGTGGGGGGGCTTCATAATTGCATTATGGCTATGAAAAATATGTAAATGACAGAGAGCGACTATGATTGAATTATACAGAGGTGCCACGGAAACTTCAACTAAAAGTTGCCCACAGAAAAGTTTGCTGGTTTGTTAAAAAAAATATGGTAAATATTTGAGGAAGGGCTGGCAAATGTATAGTACACTTGGGCGGACCCTCAAACTGTTGGTTGAATGAACACAATAGATTGCCACCTACAAAGAATATTGATAGCAGACGATGCATTTCATCAAAACGTTGTGAATCTTTTTGTAGGCGTGTGGTCAATAGGAAGGTAAGTAGAAACACTTTTTACTCAAGTACCAGCTTACATTCCACAATAACTGATTTAATACTATTTTGGCTTATGTTAAGTAAGCACATAAGTATTTTAAAATGGTTATGATGAGACATTTTAGTTGTAATAGTCTTGGGTCAAACCCGATCGACTCTCAATATAGGTTAAAAGTTTTCTTTCTACCTAGAAATACAGAAAAGGTCAAGAGATTATGACAATCATTCAAAAGATGTAAAGAATACTCATCCTTTGGAATATTTTCAGCATCGTTGGATGTTTAAAAGTATATCCAGTCCGTATGATATCCAGTGGCTATTTTTGAGTATTCTTTTTTCGCCCTGTGTAGTCTAAAGACAATTCTATTACAATGTCGAAACAAAGTTAGAGTCAAAGAATCGAAGAAAGACCCATCGATGTCCTTGATACAAGCCAATCTTTATATTTTCTTGAAACAAGAAAACCTACCATCACTTCATAAGAAAAGTGCTATAACCTGTTGGGAATTTCAATAATCTGTTCTGTTAAAAATTATACACTTTATGCCTATCGTACTGTTGTGTACTTAGTCCAAGATATGTTGTACTGGAATTAAGAAGGCAATTTCCCAAACTTGGGTTACTGTAAGTACGTAAAGTTCCTAGTTTAGGAACTCTAGACAGTAGTTCTTTGATAATAGAATGATTTGTATATCCAAGAACATATCATACTTTAAATTTTAAGTAAAAATTCTGGCCAGATTGATTTAGATCCCTGTCAGTTGGTCTTAACTGAGTGTAAGGGTTAGTTCAGACACACTGACAGGGTGACTTTAGACTTAAGGTCAGTATCCAGCACTTTATATAAAAAGAATCACTTGGTTTTACTTTGATGTTCATTTGCTGTTTCAAAATGTTTCTGTTTATGTGAAAAATTGTGACGAAATTGACTAGCTCGAACAGCTGGAGCGAAGCTAAGGACTTCATCTTGTAAGAAAAGTCTTATAGAAAGGACATCCGCAATTACATTAATATCAAATCATGATTATTTGACTTTCAAGCAATACGAGTTTGAAATTAGCTTTTTCGCATGGATGCACGTTTTTTAGAATTGTTTCAAGCCGTTCGAGCTTGTATCAAGCTCGATCTAGTTTTTTTTTTAAACTTGATTTTAGCATGCATCTTGTTTTACTGCGGACAAGCATTTTATGTTATTTTGATGAAAAGTTTTGCCTGGGTGGGATTAGCTAACCTGCGTGAAGTATTGCAGCTCTCAATTGCGGATAAAATGCACCTGAACCGAAACCAAGACACAAAGCATACTGAGAGATTACACTTTAATATGAAAAAGTGTCAGATAATAACTCATACAAGTCTACAAATAGTTTGCACTTTCCAATGTAAATAAAAGTGCGGGCGATAAGCCATTAATTAATTGTTTTCTGTTGGCCTTTGTTGCACTCAAATGTCATTTGCAACATAAATTTTATTCACATCCGACAACCTCTTATTGTGTCCAACAGCCTTGCCAAGTCATCAAAGGAAATGGTTAGGGGAATTCATAATAAATTATGGTATTCGGGAACTTAAATTCCAAAAGCGAAATGCTAAAAATATAAACTCGTGCTCCTTGAATTTGCTTTGGGGGTAAATTCAAAATCATATTGTTGGGCTTAAAGCTTGGCCTATAAATACCTTGAGCTGGAACTTCCTCTTCACTGAGCACACACAGCAAGCCTTGGCAGCCAAAGGATCAAGCTATTTATATAATGTAGCCCTCCCCCTTTTGGCCGCAGTGTAAATGCTGGGTGCAACAAGTGGCACAGTTTAATTCACTGTGAACTCAGAGTTGGCTGGTTGCCAGGGCAGCGGATGGTTGTTTATGCCTAACTACGATGTAATCTGCAACTTGTTTGCCGTGTTTCCATCTTGTATAAAACAGATCATTGAGCTTTTAATGCGTTTTTAATGTCGCCTCCCGCAACGAGAAGCAAAACGCACAGAACAAAAACAAAAAACACAATTCGCATACGAAAAATAATTACATTTAAAAAGAAAACAAAACAAAACAATCAAAGTCAAAAAAAATGAGAAGAAGAGCGCGCCAGAAATACAGAAATCATTGTGCAAAAAACAAGACGGAAAATTTATGTGTTTTATTGTTATAACCCGAAAATGGCTGGGGAAAATTAATTTCAATTCAACAACAGCAGCAACAACAAAGGCATACAGCGGCTTAATGGGGATATCATGAAAACAGGAGTTTTGTACATTGTGCAGAACATTGACAAAAGGAAGCAGCAGCAGGATGAGGATGGGGGGGCGAAGGCCATGTTTTGGGTAGGCTAGAGACTTTAATTATTCTTAAAGAGCACTGCGGACAAACTAATAAGCTAAGGAAATAATTGCTCATGAAAAATTTGTGTAAACTTTTCACGGTGTTTATAATTTGCGTTTGTGTTTAGATTTCACATTTCTTTGCCCAACTTTTAAATTGACAAATCAATTATGGTGATTATTGCTTACAAACGTTTGCAAGCTTGTGAAATTGTAGAAATCCCTTTTGTTATTAGCTTTTGGTGCTCCCAAACTTGCAAACACGCAAATAAATTTGCACACGAATGTACCCATTTGATCAAAGTGAGCAAATATTATATTTGGTTTAAGTTTATGGGGTCACAAAGAGAGACAAATGGGTCACAGCTTATACAATCAAACTAGTTTTGGCTCTCGTCTAAGGCGAATAATATATCCAAATTTTCAATAATATTTGCGCAAATTATTTGCATGTCGGACGAAAACTTATGGTCACTATCTATTTGATCTATTAAATTTCCTGCCAACCATTTTTTGGTCCCATAGGACAAATATTTGTTTCAAAACATATGTGCACCAGCAGAAACAAGTCTAGCTTAGCTTATCTTTAAGCGCAAACTTATTGGTGCTCTAACTTAAGACGAAGAAAGTAGGTAAGTTTTTACAAATATTTGCTCATGGTCTCTATCTCTCATATTAATACTTGCCGTGTTTGCTCTTACAATTTGCTTGCAACAACAAAGTCGCAAATTAATTTGCTTACAGGTGTTTCCATTGGTTCAAATAATTAAGGCAAATGTTACTTAACTAATGTTTGCACGCAAACAATATGGTGCGTCCACTTAGGGCAAACAAAAGAGGCAAACTTTTAAAAATATTTGCGTAAACTTGTGCTAATTAAGCTAAGCTAATTGTCACTTAATCTCGGTGGTGTTTTCTCTTAGAGTTTGCGGATTCTTTTATTTATGTGTGTATCAAATTATTCCTACACAAGAAAGGCAAAAGTTGCCTAACTAATGTTTGAGTGCAAACTGTTTGGTGCTTCCACTAAGGGCAAACCAAATTGGCAAATTTGTAAAAATATTTGCGCAAACTATTTGTTCGTGAGACCTATAATAATGGTCACTCAATCTCATTATAGTACTCTGTGGTGTTTTCTCTTAGAATTTGGTTGCAACAGCAAACTTGCAAACTAATTTGCACAAGGGTTGTTAAAATTATTCCGCCAAATATTTGGTTTAAATAATTCGTGCACAAGCAAAGGCAAATGTTGCCTAACTAATGTTTGCTCGCAAACAAATTTGTAAAATTTGTTGAAATATTTGCGCAAATTATTTGATAATAGCATATGATCAGGGTTAACAAATAAAGTAAATCGCAAACCTATCTCTTCGCTTTGGGAGCATCTTTCCAGACATTTCTCTTTGGTGGTTTTTGTTATTTGACAAATATTTTCGTTTATTTGCATTGGCTCACATCCCTGGATACGGACAAAGTGATAAGCTATAACTATGTCAGCACCCTACTGTCACCAGGTTAAGGTCTTGACATGAAATCTTTTCCGCTTGTCCATTCCACCATGGCGCCCCAAAGAGAAGGTAATCCACAACATTTTGGAGGCATGATCCGTGGAATCGCGGAGTGTGTGCGCGCCATATTAATTGTATAATAATATTTTCCCATTTATTGCAACAACCAAAACAATTTTCTTTTCATTTAAATAAATGGCTCTGCTTGACTGGCGCGCAATTTCACTTGGGTGTAAACAAAATACAAAACAAAAAAAAATGAAATTGTTGTTGATGACGGTTAACGTAACACCGAGACACACTGTCAGCGAGCTGACTGACAGACATGGCCGGGCCACTTGTGGACAGGCTATGTGGCAGCCACACTTGTTGCCATTCCTAGCCCCCATTTAAATGCCAAGCGTCGACTGATAAGTACAAGCTGTGCCCGGTTCCAGCTGGAAATAGCCACGCTCCGCATTCCCGATCCCAAAAATAGTTGTCTGGAGGGTGCGAAAGCACAATAAACAGCCAGCGGCGCGCGCGCGCTTATTTTTGAGTATTTTTTTTGTATACAACTCGGATATAAATTTAATAATTTGTTGCCCTTGAGGCTTACCTGCAATCTTGCGTTCGCGCATCTTCCGCCATAGCGCCTCGGCCTTGCGTTTCGGCCAGTTCTCGAACTTTTGCGAGAAGCTCCTGAAGAACTTGTACTCGCGTATGGTGATGGACATGCGGCGTTGCATTCTGGCTAACGTGGGCAGCGCCGTCTTGCTAAAGCTGGCAGCACTGGCTGCGTGTGGAACTATTCACGCACTGCACCGAAATTGAAAGTGAGTCGGCGGCGTCGACGCGGTTCCATTGGCTGCCCGATAGACTCGCTGCGACCACGAAAACCACGACCGTGCACGGCGCCTGTAAGAGCACTAATGAATTTGCCAACGCGCGCTCGGTTCAGGCAAAATGGCGAGGCAGGGCCGACTTCGCGCCAGGCACGAGGCGCCACGAAGCATCGGGTCGTATGAGCAATGCGGCTGCTTATGTTGTCTGCGGCTGCTGTTATCGTTTACTTCTTGCACTGGGGCGGCCAGGCAGCCAGGTGGCGGGGACAGGCAGAACCTTGGGTTCTTGTCCATGTTAGATTTATCGGCGCCACAATCGCTTATTATATTGTATAGTTAGTTGGCCAGGGCCAAAGCTGCAGGCCCAGGACAGACGAACAAATAAATAAATAAATGAATAACTGGCATGTTGTTTGCCGTTGATGATGCTTATTTCGTTTTCATGTCAACTAAAAGGACCCTCAGACACACACACACACACACACACTCATTCAGGGCTTATGGTCTCGTTGTGTTTTCATGGGCATTCATTAAAACTCGAACATTTGTTTGTTTGCGGTTGAGTTGAAAGCTTCCAGAAATGAACTGAACTGGCCAGCCGCACCTGTTGCTCATTGTGGGCGGAGACAATGCGGCTGTTGCCACAGTCAGTTGTAACGTTGCGGAGTTGGTGGAGCTGAACTTGGTGCTTGTGATTTATTTGACAAAAGTTGCAAACATTCACTAACTATGCCCTGACATTGTAACGGAGTTTGGTTGTCGTTGGGGAAAAACCTCTCGTGTTTGGCTGAAACTTAGCTCCAAAATACACAAACTACAGGCAATTATATTTCGTCTTTGGGTAAAACGTAGCATACTTTTGAAGGCTGTGAGCGACTTCAACGTGTCTGACGAATCAATATTAGTTTTGATTATCTCACATGAGCTAAGTGAATTCCAATGGGCCAAAGGCCGAATCAATGAAACGTTCGGAAAGCCAAGCATGTTAAGTTTGTGTATAAGTAGCTTATGATAAACGGAGTTGAAAGCTTTGCTGAAGTGACATCCTTTTGCTGCTTGTTTATAAACCCCACATTGACAGTAATAAACTTAAGTGAGTTAGTGTTGAGCTACAGAAATGCTGTAAGTCAGGATTCTATAAGGGACTAAATTAAATGTGGAATTGCCAATAGCTTGGAAATGCCTTTGTAGTTGGAAACCTCTAACTTATATCTCTGTTTGTGGATAGGAATAACAAAGTATGCTTTCATAAGTTAGGTAGGTCATCTTGCTGAACAGAGAGTTTTAAAAGTTTCCGAAGGGGCAAGCTCAGAGTGTGGCCAGGTGTGGTGCAGCAGGTAGTTTGTGTGTGTGTGTGTGTGGGTTTGAGCCCATTTCGTGACATTTAATGAAAATGTTTTTTCCTTAAAAACTTGTACAACCCGTCACCGTGACTAGCTATTGGCGCCAGCTTTGAAGTAACTAGTCATGAAAAGCTACTCAAACTTTGCCAATCAGATTCCGCGTTAAGCTGTAGGTCTCTTTTTCTTTTGTCAGAATATAAGAACCACACAAGCCACAGATAAGCTTGGTCTTGGCCCTTGGGCTGCTGTTTAAGGTCAAGTCATTAGCACAATACTAAGGCATTTTCTTGAATTTTGAGAAAGCAAGGTACTGTTTCAGTATGTAAGAAGTCCAACATATAAGTAGCTTGGATTAATACACATGTTATAGGTATACAGCGAACAGGGGGCATGTGACCTCTAAGGTGATCTAATCGCAATGGATAGTTTTTAATTTCGGTTTTATACTCTTGCAGAGGGTATTTTAAACCAAAGTTGACTTTGTTTAGTGTTTTTCATGTTTATTTGTATAAAAATATCCATTTTCCATATCGTTTGGATGATTTTCAGCTCCGTTGGATTAAAATTTAAGATCTATTAAAAATTTCCATTCCAAAAATCCATTCCAAATGGATACCGAAAGCGTCCGAGAACACCCAATTCACGCGTAGTTACAAATGTGCTTGCTAAGTCTAAAGCAAACTAAATCATTCGACGCACAACAACAAATGCTACATGTACAAACGCATACGAATTTGTCGCAGTGTTCAGTTCTGCAAGAGGCAAAGGAAAGAAAGAGAAGACAGACACAGACAAAGTTGTGTTTGAAATTTGTTATTGCTTAAACTGCAACACTCTTGGCATTGTCCTTGCGCAAAAGCATCACCCTATACAGCCAATGCGTAAAGCCTACGGGCACCACTCATCTATATATAAATATAGAAGTGAATGAATATATTTTTATATGATTTCAAATTTCGCTATATTAACTTAACTTTCACAGGTGGTTCATAACAATCGGGAAAGACTCATGGGCTAGGTTAAGTCTGTGAACCGCTTCAAAAAGCGGTTCAAAAGTGTTTCAAATCTCAGAAGTTATTAAAGCAATGAGCTTAAAAGTAAGGATAAGGACGATAAGGAGTTTAATGTTATACTGGTTCAGAACCAGTTTCGTAACAAATCAACAGTGAAACCAGCTTAAATGTGGTTCAGAACCAAAAACCATATGCTCAAAGAACTTAGAACGACTTCAAATGCTAATATCGATTTGCAGTTTGTTGAAATTGAAATATAAACGCTTTGGTTTATTTTTTAAAGCTAGAACAAGACCCAAGACCTTTTGCGAGCAACTACGCCGGATTTTTAGCTTCGGAAATTTTTTGGAAAATTAAAGATCAAATTGCATCACAACTAGACGCGATCGATACCCTTGCAGCACGTTTTACTAACTAATTTGAACGACATTTCGACTGAAAAACAACAAGCTTTTCTCAATAAGATACTTTTCTGTCTACTTTTGTATGACAAGCTATACTATATAGATGTCCGATTTCGACCAAACTTGATGGAATCATGGGAAAGCATAGCAAACTAAGAAATACAAAGTTTGGAAGCGTTTCTATGAAAACAAAAAAGTTTTTCTTACTAAAACTAGTTTTTCGAACGATCATTCCTATGGCAGCTATAACCTATAGTCATCCGATTTTGACAAAAATTTGAAGAATTGTGTGAAAGCTTATTAAATAAGTATAGGCCAGTTTTAAATGGGTTTACATTGAAAATAAAAAATGTTTTTCTTACTAAGAATATTTTTCTAACCTTACTTTTCTAAGGCAGCTATTCTATATAGATGTCCGATTTCGACCAAACAAGGTAGAATCATGGAGAACCATTAAAAACTAGTATATACGGAGTTTGGAGACGTTTGCATTGAAAACAAAAAAGTTTTTCTCAATAGAACTAGTTTTTTGACTGATCGTTCCTATGGCAGCTATATGTTTTAGTCATCCGATCTGGCCGGTTCCCACAAATGTGCAGCGTATTTGTACCAGAAGACTTCGTGCAAAGTTCGGTCGCGAAAGCTTTAGAACTGACGGAGGATATAGCATAGAAACAGACGGACAGACGGACATGGCTATATCGACTAAGCTCGTCATGCTGATCAAGAATATACATATGTATATACTTTCTGTGGTCGGAAGAGCTTCCTTCTTTGCGTTACAAACATCTGGACCATTTTATTATACTCTCTGCAAGGGTATAAAAAGGGTAAAAATACTAGAAAAATCCTGTCAATGTTGCAGCGCCGCGATTTCTACGCAGGATAAGGGGCTTTTCTCATCGTTAAGATAGCCCCAAGGTGTTAGATAAGCTAATATTTTACTCTGATATTTATCAGTTTCAGTGACAGATAGCTCCATGCAGACAATGTTCTCATTATAAATTTTTTTCCACACACACTTGAGCAATTATTGCTCTTCGATTGTTTATTTCATGCGAACTGTCTCAATTGTGCACACACAACGAAATTCTGCCTAAAATCATTACAAATCACATTTATAATTTTTCCCATTAATCGACTCTTGTGGGAGGGATGTGACATGGTGCGGAAGACTACACGACATGGACACATGCTCGCAAATCGACGCACACCCCTGCACATTTGTATGTTCCGTACATATCTGTACGATTATATATATTCTCTTGAGCCATAGTCATATATTTGCTCGGACGATGGAGATATAAATCATGGAAAATACTGCGTATTAATTTGTTCAATAAAATAAACAAGAGACGCTTGCTTCCGTTATGAAACAGCCATCCCATCCCAGAAACCCTGGCCCATCGGCCGGTGGGAATGCACTGGGGCAATCGCACTCGGGACTGGACTTGACCATCTAAAAACATAAATGGGCCTGACCTTTCCAAAAGGGCGGCTATGGACTCAAACGTCGTGGCAATGACGTCAGTCAAGGAAATGGCCAGCAAACACAGTTAATCGTCATGACCAACATGTGCTGACGTCATTGTTCGAGGGCAAAGCTGATTTCGATGAAGCAGTCAGGCGGCAAAAGTGAAATTGAATGGTCTCTTGTCCAGCAGCCACTTCGTGCAGCTCCTGATTCAATTTCTGTTCATTTATACGCCATTTTTGGCACAAAGAGCAGCATCATCCCGCCCCCTCTCCGGGGAGGAGAGTGTGTGAATAGATTGCGGCGTGCACACTGACAGATTGACAGCCATTTTGGTTTGGGCCAGGCCATTTGTATTGAAGTGTTGACGGAAGTGTTGGAAATTTGCAAAAGAGCAGCGGCAGTCGGTTGCCCGGGCTTGTTGTTGTTGTTGTTGATATTCTTGCTGGCCGGACCCAAAGAACATAAAAGTAATTTAAATGACGCGAAGCGGCCGGCCCTTGATTGGCAGCAATTGTTTTGTTTTGGTTTTGTTTTTGGTGGGCGGGCGAAATCGAATCGCGGCCGGGTCAGGCTAAGCAAGCCTTTGGCTAAATTATAGAAATTATGAGACTGCTCGACCGCACACTGTTATTATAAACCACTCAGGCTTAATAACAGGCCGCTAATTGGCTGGCAGGACCACCGGCACATTAAATCAGGCAGCAGCCTTGATGGACCAGGCCATTTAAATAACTCATTTAGTTGGGACTAGGAAGGAATGGAAAACTTGTTGGCCAGCATTCACTCACCTGCTAAATAGCGATCACTCTGCGAACGAGAATAGCGCAAGGTCTGTGTGTGTGTGTGTGTGTGTGTGTGGGAGAGAAGAACGGGAAGAGAATGCACATTAAGGTCTGATGATAATCAAGTTTATGCGAGGGTGACTCCTTTAGTTGTTTCCAAGCAGGTACAAGGGTTAGCTTTAATTTTTGGGGAAATAACTCACTTTTAGTGTGACCAGATTAAATTTGATATTTACATTCGAAATTTTGACATTTTTAACTTTAACCTTACTTATTTTTGAGAGCGACCTAGATTTGATTTAGATTTAGTCGACCAATTCTATACAAAATGTACAATGTGACCAGAGTATGTGAGTAATTCAGGGTCATACTAACAGATTTATTCAAATCAGGCTGATATAGATTTTAGTTAGATTTGATTTCGTTTTGGTGTGACCGTTTTTCAAGAATATTCATCTCTCAACTTAGCTTGATAAATTGATAACTCCTACAGTCCTTTGTGAAGCTTCAGTCAAATTCTTTGAGCTACGCAAAGTGGAAAAAGAATATTTCACAAATAATATTTAGTTTTAATTTTAGTTTTATTCTAAAATAAAGATTGTTTCATCTTTAAGTCGAGTATAAACGGTCTTTATCTAAGATTGTAGTTGAGATTTGAATCTTAGGTTGAGCTTTTCCCTGCTTTGAGCATGTATGTTACCGTATCGGCTCGGTTTAGAGACTACAAACTTGGCTTTGAATTGAGTATCTTTATTGGTATTCATAAAGCTTTACAAAGCTCCTCTCTTTGCAATCATAAGAAGAGAACGAACTGCTTTAAAGCTTGTTGGTAAGATAGACTGGCTTTACACGATGGAATGATAGGACATGTGATACAGAATGATACTAAACTTTTGCGCGTAGAACCCCACGCTTCAAGAGTACTCGAAACACTGAACGATTTAAGTACTTTACTGAGGGCGTACACTGCGAGCGAAGATTAGTTGTTGTAAAGATTCTGAAAAAGCTTTCGTTTGTAAGAAAGATATGAAGAGGGGCAAGCGACCTCTTGTCAACCAGCTTGAGCTTTTTTAAAAGCTTCATTAAAGATTTCTTTAGCTTGTAAATCCCGTCTAAGTTGTTCCATTAAGGGTCGTTCATGCCCTTAGATGGTGACTTTTAAATATATTTGCTGCCCATTAGAAGATGGTCTAATATAACTTTTAGAGTTCATAAGTCAAAGCTTGAGTAGATGGCTCTATGCGTTGTTTTATAACCCTTAAGCCAGAATTGATATATCATAAGAACCGATTTCAATGGTCTTTTGAAGCATTACAACTAGGGTTGTCAAGAAGTGCGACCCATAGGTCTCATGTCTCTTCACAGTGACAATCTAAACTCTCACAAGTCGGCTTATAAAATAATAAATTGAAGACAAATTCCATTAAATCTTTAAAACACAGTTTTTCAGATTCAAAAATGTCAAAATTTCCCATGGTCACACTAAAAACGAACTATTCACTTCCCAAGTTTGCAAAGCCAGCCCTCGCAACCTCCCAGTTGGCCTTAGGAGCCCGCCACTCGCTGGGTCTATACCTACCAAATGCTGTGCAGCAAAGTCATCGCAGCGGCGACTACGCTCACGCTCCTTAAGCAGCAGCGGCGCCGAGTTGGACTTGGTGGTCAGCTCCTGTATGCCACCCGAGTCGCCCAGGCCGCTGTGCAGTGAGGCACTGCTGGGTGAAGGCAGCTCCACAAAGTGATGCAGTTGCGTGACGGTTGTGGCCGTGGGCGAGAGCAGTGACTGGAATGGCTCCTGGCGCAGAGCCAGCGATAGCTGGGCTCGCTCCTTGCTGCTGCCGCCGTTGCTGCTGCTGCTGCTGTTGTTGTTGTGGCGCGGCAGCAACTTGCGCGGCTGCAACAGATGTAGCTGATGCTGGTGGTCCAGCGAGTGGCTGCGTTGATTGCGACGCGCCACACAGGGCACCAGCATGGGTGGTGCCGCACTGTACTTGCGTCGCAGCACCACAGGTGTGGCCATGGATGCAGTGCCTCCGCCACTGGCACTGCTGGCATCCCCATCGGTGCAATCGCAGTCACAAAACTCATCCGCGCACTCATTCTGCTTGACGGCCTCCTCATCCAGCAGCATGTCATCCTGCGACTCAGTGGCCGCCTCTCCGCCGCTGCCGCACTGACTCAACACCTCGAGCAGATCGGGATCATCGGAGGAGGCCACTGAGCCGCTCTTTTGGAACTTCATTTTGCGCAGTGCCTCCAGGCTGCTCACCGACTCATTATCCGGGGCACTGCCGCCGCCGGGTCTGTGATGGTGATGATGGTGATGATGACTCTTCCAGTGGGACATGTCCTTGGGCGGCGTGGCTGTGCCTATGCCGCTCTCATTGTTATCGTTGTCCAGTCCCGAAGAGTCCAGTGAGATGCCCGACTTGCCCGAGCTCAGCACGCCGGTTGCCTCCTCGCAGGCCGACGACGATGAGGTGGAGCTGCGGGCAGAGATTACATGGTTGACACATTAATGGCTTCATTCGCCCCTCCCCGCCCCCAATCGAATACTCACTTATTGTCCTCATCGACGGCGCCAACGCTACGCAGTATAGACTCCTCCGATGTCCAAATCGTTGAGGTGGAGCCTTTTTTGGTCACATCCACCAGATAGCCAGGCGTGGCGGCGCCTTTCCCAGCCGCTGCCGGTGGCGGGGTGGTGGAGTTTCTGCTGGTCGCGACTATTGCCTGATTAATGCCCACCCGTTTTGGCATGGACATGGATGCCAGCATTGTCTCCATGTCGTGGCTTAGCTGGCGCTGTCGCCTAGATTTAAAATCCTCCAGGGTGGTCGCCGCCGCCGGTTCACCTGTTGCCGCTGCCAGCTCTTCGATTTTCAATGCGCTTTGGAAATTTGTCAGCTTATGAGTTGGCGATGTGCCGGTCAGAGCCAGGCTCTTGCGTTGGCTCTGGGCTGGCGCGGCCGCGGCCGCCGATCCTCCGCCTTGCGGGGCCGAGAGCGTGCGCATGTAGGCAACATTCGACTTGGCACTGGCCGCCGTCGCCGCCTCAAGGTTAAACGACTGCAGTGGAATGGTTGCCTGCAACAGAGACCGAAACGTATTAAAATATAGTCAGTCAGGTTTAATAAAGAGAACTCGACACAGAGTGCCGCTGACAGATTCAACCTTTTGCATGAAGGACCTTGAATGCGTAATGAGCCCGAGAGCGCGGGGAGCCAGTCACCTGGCTGGCTGGGAGGCGCACAAAAACAATGCGGCATTTTTAGACATTGTCAAGTGGCCGAAGCAATTGAAGCGGCATCAGAAGAATTTGTATTTTATGCAAATCTCAAGCAGCCATTTCTGTGGAACCCCCTGCCAAGTTATTCGAAGAGGCACAGAAGCAACGAATTTGGTACCCTTTGAGATGGGGTTAAAGGGTATCATTGAGTGGGGACGAATATTGCAGGAATTGTTATCAAATCAAGCAGAAGAAAGAAAACACACAAAATCTACACTGCTAAAAAATGTAAGATAATATGAACATATTCAATGGGCAAATGCAAGTTTTCATACTAGATTTATCATTTTAAATTGTACACTCAAAAAATTGTTCATCTTTTACTTTCTCTTTGCTTAGGTGAAATATGTACTGTGATTTCTCGTCTGGCTCAATTCATTACGGTCACGCCTGACGTCTATAGTCGTCTGCGTTGAGATGTCGACTACTTATGCGTATCCGAGTGAGGGGAAAAGGTGGAAAAGTAAAAAATAGTCCATGACAAACAAGTAAAAAGGAATTTCTTATACTCTTGCCGATGGTAAAAATATATTTTCTTGACCAGCATGACGAGCTTAGTTGATTTAGCTTTGTCCGTCCGTTCGTCCGTCTGTTTCTTCGCTATCTCTTCCGTCAATTTTAAAGCTTTCGCCACCAAACTTAGCAAGAAGTCTTCTGGTACAACTACGCTGCTTATTTAGCGGTACCAGCCGGATTGGATGACTATAACATATATCTTCCATAGGAACGATCGGCCGAAAAACTAGTTCTAATGAGAAAAACTTTTTTGTTTCCCATGCAAACGTCTCCAAACTCCGTATTTAATAGTTTTCAATGATTCTCCCATAATCTTTTAAGTTTGGTTGAAATCGAACATCTATATAGAATAGCTGCCATAGAAAAGTAAGGTTAGAAAAAGAGTCTTAGTAAGAAAAACTTATTTGTTTTCAATGTAAAGCTCTTTAAAATAGGCCGAAACTTATTTTATAAGCTTTCACACAATTCTTTAAAGTTTTGTCAAAATCGGATGACTATAGGTTATAGCTGCCATAGAAATAATCGGTCGTGAAACTAGATTTAGTGAGAAAAACTTTTTTGTTTTCAAAGTAAACGCCTCCAAACTTTGTGTTTGCTATTCTTTTCCATAATTCCACTAAGTTTGGTTGAAATCGGTCAGCTATATAGTA
The DNA here is from genome assembly GCA_035044965.1 of Lordiphosa andalusiaca. Taxonomy (NCBI): domain Eukaryota; kingdom Metazoa; phylum Arthropoda; class Insecta; order Diptera; family Drosophilidae; genus Lordiphosa; species Lordiphosa andalusiaca. The sequence goes on along the minus strand of JAWNNM010002217.1, from coordinate 385,766 downwards.
TAGCTGTCATACAAAAGCAGAGTATGCAGGGTATACAATCTTCGGCCGAGCCTTAGTTTACTTTACTCTATTTGCATAGGTAAAAATAGTTTAATCATAGTGTATAAATAGTTGGATTTACATTGTTGTTTCTTTTTTCTTGTGCATCATAAAGAGTGCTGCCTAGTCGAGTCACCACATTTCCTCATTTGTTGTTCTTGCCATTGTTGTGTCTTATGATTTATGTGCGTATACGCTGGTTTAGCAAACTTCTTAGAACCAACTGCCACAGAGCCACAAAAGAGGTGCCCATGGTCATGTCCATTTCCATGTCACATGGCCGAGCCTTGCCATCGCATAAGTTTGTTATGTCAATTCGATTTACAAGCCTTTGGCGAGCGATTGACAATTTGCTGTTTTGCAGCAGCGAAAAATTCATTTAAAAAACAGCAACAGGCGGAAATTGATTTAAATGATTTATTGGCGCACAACTGTGTGTGTGTGTGTGTGTGTGTGTGTATGTTACGCTCCGGCTATGGACTGGGACTGCTGCTGCAGCAGGTTGTTGCTCTGATTCTGTTGACGCGAGTGCACAATTCCTTGGGGGCATTTGGGGACTGTGAAGTGCCAGTGAAATTGCCAACGAGCCTGAAAAAAGTGGATCAGGAAAGGCAAAGAGAGGGGGGGGGGGGGGGGAGGAGAGTAGCTGGTGCAGAATGCAATTTGTTTTAAGCTTTGTTCAAGTTGAATAATCATTTTTGGTTATAAGTAATCCCCCAAAGTATGAATCATTTGATACAAAACGAACAACTTTTGTATCCGTACCGAACCGATATTTAAAGCAGAATCGAACCAAAATTAAGCGAATATTTTGAGAGAATCGCCCCCTTTGGTCACGATATCATCTAATTAGTGTACACACAGGATGCGGATGTCTGCCAGCCAGACAGTGTAGGTCCTTTGGGAATATACCATATCAACAACAACAACTGCGGTTGCGGTTGCAATCAAATTTGTTATGCATTATGGAACAGCTGTCTTAATGATGCCCCAGACCTTTTCGCCCGATACGGCAGTCTCTATGAATTATTGATGCCCGATTCCGATCCATGCCAACTGCGTGTTAATGAGCCGCCAACTCTCGCCGGCGACGCATTAATTGGTCAGCCAGAGATCTTCGTCTTTTATGGGCATCAACATCTGGCTATTTATAGCCAGGCGGGCGCCAGGCTCCAGCCTCCAACCACCACATGTAGATCGACAGTTACATTTTATATGAACCTGTCGCATCTATCGCATCTCTCGATTTGTTTGGCGATTTTATCAACGACAAACCAAAACAAAGTCAACTCCATTATGCGATGCCGTAGAACTTGATAGCCGAAACGATGCCAAAAGCTAATTTAAATGTCATAAAAACGAAAACCCGAAAATGAATTGGAATGGAAATAAATGGAAGGCTTTTCCTCGGTTAGTTAATGAAAAGTGCCATAAACTGAAACACAAACTGACACATAAAAGAGATTTCTGGTATCGAGGGGCGGCAACTGTAAATACTTCTAATTGATCATAAAAATATTTATACATATTTTGGATGGAGTTTTGATATAAAAGCTGAATGACAAATGCCATGGACAACGCCCCAGCGAGCCAGTTTTATTGATGTGTGACCCAGAAAGAGTGCGCATACGGGAGAGAGTGTGTGTGTCCAGTGTATCGCCAATCGATTGGACATGCCCTCTCCCTTCACGCCACACCCCCCCACCCAACTGTCTTGCCGCCTGCGGTCACGCATGCGTACTGATAATAATTATCAAATCAAAACACTTAAACGCCTGCCCAGCCCATGGATGCAATGCAGCTCCCTTTGCTCCTTCCCTCCCTCCATTCCTCCCTCCCCTTGTGGGGTCGTGTTTTTGTTTGCCTTGCAGTGATTTGCAAGTTCTACTTAAGTCAAAAGTGTCCGTGGCAGCGGCAGCAGCTCGTTGAGCTGCGTGAAAAGCTCTTTGTACCGCGATCTTTTGTCTGCCCCGTTCTGCATGGTTCATCATCATTAAGCGGCCGCACAGGGGAAGAGATTCACTTTCGCAGGCGAGGCGAGAGCACCTTAAATTGGGACTGCAGTTGTTGCCTGCCACAACTCTGTGTGTTGACAGCTGAGCACTGTGAAGTACTCTGTGCCGGTCTGGATGGGGTCTGAGTTGTTGCTGCAGGGCGGCACAATGACCCAATTCTCTCGGCCCATCAGGGAAAAAAACATCTGTTTCTGCTTTACTTTCGTTGACAGTTTGTCCGTTTTGGCAAACCAGGCACGCACTTGTGTCCTCGATAAGGTTGATGTTGTCTTTGATTTATGCCATCGGCCTGGCACACTGACTGACTCTGACGGATGGAATGCGTGAGGTGAGTGAGACAGAGTCGCATTCCACCTTCTCCTTCTGTTCCTTAAGCTGCGGAGCGGATTTAATTGAAAGTTTTACTCGAGCGATTATTGCCAAAATGTGACAGCAGCGGAGAATGCAGCTGCTGTCGAAATACTATGAAAATTTAGACACTTTCGAGCTTCGATGCGAGGGAACATTTTTCGGTTTATGGCCAACAATAATGCCTGGTTTTATGTCACCTCCGCTCTGCTTGGGGTTTGCTTTCGTGGGTTTTGCAGTGTCGATGTCATGTTTTCCTATTGCACTGTGGAGCAAAAGTAGCTGGAGTTGAGTTAAATTCGTACAAAACAAGTTGTTGCACTATTATATCATATTTATTTTGTACCGAGCATCTGCTCGACAAAGGAATTCCTGTCCTGCAGGCCAGTGTAATTAGTAGCGATGATCGATATAGGATCACTATTTCGAAAACCAATGTAATCGTTTGTCACCATGGGGAGATTTTACTTTATAATAGCAAATATTTTGGATATTTAATCGAATAACCGCTGAGCACATAAAGGAGTTATACGATCTTTAGAAAATCTTTGTTTTTCTTGCACCAAACTTAACTTACTTTTTTGGGGCTTTGTGTTCTATTGCTTTGAGTTGAAATGTTTTATTTTGAAATATGATGTTAATGAAAAGTAAACGCATTGTTTTATGGCAGACATGCACCACAAACAAAGGTGTCTTTTAAGTCCAGATTCTGCTAAGTCGACTTCATCAGTTTTTCCGGAAATGGTAACTTCTATCAGCCACAAATTGCGAAAGACTTAACATTGCAGAAAGTACAGAGTGGAAATCCAGGACATAAGAATCATGTCAAACGGCTTGGTCGATCAAATCAAAAAGATGCTTTCAAAGACCATGTGAGGGGTAGCTTGGATGATCAGCGATGAGTTTCAGTTAAGCCTATATGATATATATATCTTCATGGCCAAAAGTGAAATGCTAAAACTGAACTATATTTCTAACATAGCAAGTAGCAACAAAGCGAGTTACAACGCCGGAATACTCAATACAAGGTGCTCTATACTCAGTACTATAGCACTTAGAAGTCGATACTAAGGACTCAAAACTTAGTACTAGATACTCAGTTGTCAGCACTCGATGGGACTTAACACTAAGAACTCAATACTTAGTACTCGATACTCAGTACACGATACTCAGTACTCGATACTCAGTACTCGATACTAACAGCTCGCACTCTTAGCTAAGCACTCGATACTAAGTATTCGGCGTGGCCCCATGTACGGGTACTTGTAACCCCTGACTTCCGAACTTAACTGGGCAACAATTATATTAACAATAATAATATCACCCTTCTATTTCCAGGTATAATCTCGATTTAAGTATTTTGGTATAAACCAAAATAATAATAATTTAACCGCCGTTCGTAAATCAAACAGAAAGAAGTTATTTATTTTTGATGATGACAGATGGCGTTTCGACTTATTTACGTTTTCGGTATTCGAAATTACTAAAATGATTCCTAGGAGCACAATTTCGGAATAAGAATGTTCGGAAAAAGCAAAAAATGACAATAGAATTAAGCCACCGAGCTAAAAGGAATTCTTGGTTTATTCTGAAAACTCTTAGGAGGGTCAGGGTCAGGCCTACTCATTCTAGAGGACGACATCTAGTGCTCTGCTGTCTAACTGAATATTTGGTCAAACCTGCTTTTTAGTTTAATTATACGGTAAAGTACCTCTCCCTTTCCTCGTACTCGAAGAACGCTGTTTGATGGTCGACTTGAAAGACGACCATTGGATCGGGTGTACCACTAGGAAGTGTACTGGTCCCAGTACAGAGTACTACCATATACACCGCACGCTTGCAGGCTCTAATGAAGATAACACAGCGTTTCTGCTGTGTCCAAATGTTTTGTAGGTCAAATCAAGAGCTATAAACATATTAAAAAGCAACAAGAACTGCCTTACGATATTCAATCGGAGTCCAATCAGAGGTAAGATTCTTTAAAGCACAATAAACTAAAAACGGCAGCTGACCAAACCAAATCCAGACAAGCTTTTTATGCTAGCATCATAGAATTTCAGTTTTTTAATGTTCTGGCATTTTCTAATCATATTATTATTGATGTCGATTTGACCTGGAATTTCCCTTTATTAAATTAAGCCAAACAACATCGTGTTTTGCACCACAGTACTTTGGGCTGGCACGCGCTTGGAAAATTAATATTTCTTTTTTGTTGGCTTGTGGTTTTTTGAGGTTTTTCCACTGATAATCGGTAAGCATATGCAACAGAGACCACAAACTCGGTGCCGTTTATGAGCTGTTTTGGTTTTATAAATGTTTTAATTAGATCTATTTGGTTTGATAAGCTAGTGACAGCTAACAAGTTGCTTTTTTGGCTGGATTAATAAGTGGGTCACGGAGTCGAAACTGTGTAACTAATACAGTTGATTGCCAAACAGGTGGGGGAGGGATTGGGTAATAGTGAAAGCAGCAATCAATCCAGCAATTGTCTTTCAATAGCCCACTCGAGAAGAGCACTAATTAGACTATTTTATTACACATTTTATGGGGCTGCAAATCAAGCAAAATGCAACTGGCAGTCGTAAAAGTTTGGCTGCTCTTCTGGGCAACAGTTCAAAGTTTAACTCATTCAAGTGGCAGCCGCAGCAGCAGCACCAGCAGAGTGACGACTGTCTATCACCGCTCTTGGACCCTGCCCCCATCCTCCTGTTCATAAATTTCACGCGCTTCAGTTGCGCATCCGGTACAGCAGCATATGGAACAGATGGCAGTTCTTGAGGGGGAACATTCCTGCTCGTCTCGGCACTGCTACTGCGGGGAGTGGGGTGTGGGGAGGGGCGGAGTTGCGGAGTTGCGTGTGGGCCCTGCATTCTGAATTGTGTGTGCGTTGACAACATTGTTGTGCTTCAGATTAAATGCCTTTTGTTTTAAGCGCATTTTATCTAACCTAAATTCATAAATTCATGCTTTCGCTGTTTACTCGCATGTCGAAATCATGCCACAGAGATTACAAAGGGAACTTGAGCGATTTGACAGAGATTTGGAACAAAACACGCCCTAAGATTTTAGTCACAAAGTCGCACCCCGAAATTATGTAATCTATGTTGAAGTACGCAAAAGGGGTTTGGGCATGTATTTCCAAGAAAGACCTTTCTTTTTAATTATTAACAATAATTTTTTATATATATTATCTTTCAAAACATACATATGACTTTGGACCTTCGAAATTCTGCTAAAAATTCGGTACAGTGTTTCAAGTTACCTTCGAAAAGCAAAAGCTTTACTTTTTTAGAAATTGGTTTGATGCTACTCATGGTTCGGAACAGGATAGATGTTAATGGAGTTAAGCTTCACATGACAAATCCTTTTAATGGTTAGTAGTCAGAGCACAAATATGGAGGGAGATATATAAGCTATAAACCAATGGATGGCGACTCTTTTGACCATTTATTTTAATGATAGCTATTAGCGAATACATCGATCTTCATCAGATTCCTATCAAAATTGGTCAAATTGTGATAAAGCAGGCGCTATCAAGGAAAGCATCAACACTTTTTTCTATTAAGACTAGTTGTTAGACTGATCGTTCCGCTGGCAGCTATAAGCTATATAAGCTGTAAGGACGAGTCCATTGAAAACAAAAACTTCTTTCCTACCAAGACCAACTTACCAACTGTTATATGGCAGCTGTAATAAATCACAAAGCTGTAATCGAATCATATATTCAAGTGTTCCATTACTTTTCAATACAATTCTCGATTATTTAGACAATTACTAAAGAAAATTATAATTACGACTTTTTGTAGCAACTACAATAATTTAATGATTATTTAGAATTGTAATTACTTTAACAATTACTTCAATAATTGTACCTGTACAGGCGGATTATTGAGTAATTGTACTTGAAAAGTTAACTTATTCATGTAATTGTAGGCAAAAACTATGATTTTACATCAATCATTTATGGCAATCATCGAATATAATTGATTGCTGATCATTTCTTTCGGCAAAACTGATTTATGCTTTGGTCATCCGAGTTTGACAGAACTTTGTATAATTCTGTGACAGAAAGTAAAACAACATTTGACCATTTCAGGCTGCTTTCTTTACAAGATTTGGATTTCTGGAGTTCTCTAGGTTTCAAACATAACTTTTCAAAGGCAGCTACCTATAGAGCTGTATAGTTATCCGATTTCGAACCCATTGAGAGGAAATATACAAATTTCCTAGAGAAGTAATATATAAGAAGTGTTTTATGTTTCGTTGAAAACAAAACAGTTTTTTCTGACTAGAACTAGTTGTTTAACCGATCGGCAGCTATGCCTATAAAGCTATATTCATTCCGGCCGGCTCCTAAAGATAGCTTCCAAACTGACGGCGAAGCAGAGGGGTTAAATCAACTGAGCTCGTCAGGCTAATCAAGAACACATAGGGGATTCCTTCAATGCATTAGAAACATCTGGTCAATTTTAATATGATATGTCGTTTAAGGAATCCATCCGAATTCGCTCTAATTTGCCTATAATGCAGGGATCGGCAAAGGGAGCAGAAAATGTTGACACTGGCAACTGACATTAAATTCATATGCAGAAAAGAAACAGAGAGCTTTCATAATATTGTCTATTTAGCTTTAACTTGTATGCGCGTTAGGGTGCAAAGATAATGGAGCTCTACAGCTAGAGGGCTCTCTGCTGCCAATGCCGAACTCTGCTGTACTCAAATAAAGACTAGACTTTCTTTCTTTTGCAATGTAAGTAATTCTTTTGTTTAGTACCAAACACTTCATGATTCATCTACCTGATGCCCAGGTAAGTCCAAGTCGTTTACATTTTAAATGGAAACTTCACTTCGATTTGCCATGTTGAATTTGTTCATAATTTAAATGTCAATATGTCTAAATTTACTTACATGCTTTTCCGGTTTGAGTACAAGCCCGCTCTGCTGCTGGTCGCTGCCGCTGGCTGAGTTCTTGCCGTAGCGGCTCTGTATGGCCGCTGTGGCCGCCGCCGAGAGCAACATGGGCGCTGTCCTGGACGTGGGCGAGCTGCTGGCCGATGTGGATCTTGTGGCGGAACTTGCCAAGGCGGCCAGATGTGGTGGCAGCTTATCGCCCGACATCATATTGTCCAAATCTCTTAGAAATTTGCAGGCCCAGACGTTCACATCATCCGCAGTCGCGGCCGCTGAGGAGGCCACCGATGAGCTGGGACTTAGCGGCGGTGGCGGCAGGGCCCTTAGTTTAGTTGTCACTGGTTTGCTTGCGCTGCTGCTGTCAAATCCACTATCTGATTCCGTGGAACGAGACAATTCATCAGGCTGCGTGCTCTGCCGGATGGCCTCCAGTTGCTCCCTCAGTTGCTGCTGCAGCCGCTGGGCCTTGCGCAGCTCGAAGACCTCGTTGATTTCCAGCTGCAATTAGAACCGAAGCGGTTAGTTCCAGTGGCACATAAATTTGCTGCGATTAGGTTTTGATTAGCGGCCTAATTGCACACATATATCAAGGCCCCGAGCGCCAGCTTCTAATGGCCCAGAGACTATGATGTATGTTTGCTTAATTTGCCCAGCAAACGGCGACAGAAAAGGAAAAAGAAAGCCAAAGACACGACCAGGCACTTCTCACACACAGGAACAGGGCACAGACATGGGCACAATCAAAGACAAATAAATTAGAACACGACCGGCAGAGGCATGAAAAAGCTGCTGCCACGAATTCCAAGACAACTGCAACAACAAACAGCCACGACGAGCAGCAACAGCAACAAATGCAAATAAATTGAAATGAAGCAATTTGTTAGCCAGATTAAACAAAAAAGCAGCAGCAGCAGCGGCGGAGAGTGCAGAGTGCAGAGCCTCTAAAGAAGATCAGACAGCGGAGCCCACAGCCTGCAGGGCCACAACAAAGTCAGCGAATTACTTAATTAAAATTCGTGGCCCAGAGATGCCCCCGAACCAGAACTGGCCCAGACCGCGGACCGGGCCGGGGCCCCAGTGACATTAATAACGTGCAGTGCTCATTACTCAACAATTGTGTTGGCCAGAAGGGCAGCCCCGGCCACAGACAAATGCTCGATCGAACATTAGCGGGCAATAAATTCTGAAAAGGTAGCCCTCATCTATTGGACCAAGGGGCATGAAAGAAAGGGCCGCCGCCGCCGCCGCCGCCGCCGCCGCTGCAGCCATTGCCTCTGCTTCTGGCCAATTGCTATTGCTGTGATTGTATCGCTGGAAATGTTTTGGCTTATTTGTCCTCTGGTGTGAGAAGGGCGCTGACAAATTTGTGAGAGATTGCTCCTATGTACGTCATTAGGAGGATGCACAGTCCCCTACAGTAAAATGGAAACCAATTTATACCCCGACTTTGAGATACACTTACGACGTGTAAATTACTTTATTTTGTGGTAATGTTTTAGAAACGGAATATATTTTCCATATTTTTCGAAAACCTATAAAGGTAATGGTGAGGGGTTCAGTATCCTATATCCTTGCAGTATCCTACATAATGAATTGGATTGGTTTGGATTATATTGGATGCACACGCTGAAACACTCTCACGCGCTCGTACCCACCCTAGCTGAAGATGCCTCTTGATTTGTGACTCTCTTATAGTCACTGATATGGAAGACTTCATACAGACAGACAGACACTCTATGAAGGAGATTCGAGTGTCGAACCCATGACCAGAGAGTGCCAGAGCTACAAGCCTACAAATTGTCTGCTATGTTTCGGTTTGCGGGTTCGAACAAACATTTACCTAAATACCATGATTTGAGTCAAGCTTTTCGTTCGAACGTGGATTTCACTTGTCGAATTTCTTCATATTTGCTTAAGTCTCTCCAACTAAGACTTCTGTGAGCACTGAATGCTGTACTAGCTCTTTTAGCTTTATCTAGAATTTTTATTCTTGAACTTTTCGCAATATATTTCAGATAATGCAACACAAATCACTAGACAATTGATCAGTTTTCTACATGTGTGGTTTTCGTTCAACCAAACCCAAATCTTGGGAGAGATCTTGGGTTTTGGGTTCAACTATTTTTTCACTTTTAGTTTGGTTCAGTGAAATGTTAGTCGTGATTCCGGACTCGCAACGGTTTGCTGCCGTGGTTAGAGCCATATATTGGCAATGTCACGCGCGAGTGCCTGATAGTCGTATGCACTAAGATGCAGCCAGTCCCTACACAAGGAAGACATAACCGACGTATCATGATAGAGAAGCATGCATCGAGGAAATATTGCAGTAAGCTTCTTTCAAATGATAATGTCACTTTCTGCATTTCCTATGCTTTCGAGGACTATTATAAATCCATAAATATTATTTTGGGTAAATACCAAATGGATTGTACATTAATTTCGATTGGTTTAAGGGTAAGTCGAACCAAGGTTCGAACTAATATTTTTGAATATTAACAAGCATCTTATGAAAAACCAGACTTCCCACATCTTTCCAAGTTGAAAAGTATTCTAGCATTTCAATATCTACAATTTTGTGTTCTCGCACAAAAAGCGACTCTTGACCAATGCTTGAGGACATCTCAAATGGCATTCATAATTCCCAGTTCGCAGTGCAATAATATTTTTTTAATTTCATGCTACGACGCGCTGGACAAACAATGGCCAGAACCACCACGCACACTCGCACACACTCCCTCACACACACACGGCTCCTCAAGGGTCCAGCATCCAGCAGGCGTATTCCCAAAACTCCACATGCAACAACTTCTGCCCAACATCTTGGATATAAAAAGCTGAGCCGCTGGCCAGCAACTTTCAGTTTCAGTTTCTAAGAGCCAAACGCAGCGGTTGCCGCTTCAAAGACAAGCCCGACCAGCAGGAGCAGCCGCGTCAGCAGCCAGCAACAAAAAATTGGAACAGCCGCCGTTGTGATCGCAAGACACAGACTCCACGAGTCGCCATGCGGCTCACGCTCGCCTGGCTCTGCGTCTGCCTGGCGATTTATTGCGGCGGCCAGGGCAATGGGGTCTTATCTTTGCCACCATCGCTTATCGCCACGGCCACGGAGGCGGCGGCCTTGAGGCAGCAACAGCCACAGCAGCGCTGGAAAAAGGATGCACGCGTCCTGTTTGACAGCGGCAACGATGCGCCGCGCGATATGCTGCTCCACAGCAAGTCGGCCGCCACCGCGGCTGGCAAATTTAGCAGCAGCGGGGAGCCGCCCGAAGAGCTGGATGAGGATGTGGAGCAGCAACCGCAGTCCGCGGATTTTAATCAGCGAGCACTGAGCGGGGCATACGATTTGGGGGCACCGGCACAGGCCCGGCAGGAAATTGGACCGCAGCCGCAGCCGGAGCTGGGTCCCAAGTACGCCACGCCCCACCAGTACTGGGAGAGACGCTGCCAGGGTCGGGCTGCGTCTGTCCTGTGTCCGCGGGAGTATTATCGCGCCATGCTGGCAGCCAGGTGAGCAGCCAGAAATGTGGGTGGCCCGGCGAGTTCAAGGTTGCTTTCGGGGTAAAAGTGCTTGAAAACTTTCTCAAGTGGACCCTTTTGAAGGCGCCACAAATCGTCGGCAATTTGGCTGTCGGCCGGGAACACGCAAAACCAATTAAGGGGCGTGAAAAAAAATATCCGCTCAGCGATTGCAGTCCAGCCCAGCCCCTGCGACTTTGCATGTTGATTTATTTTATAAAACAACAACTGTCAGCAAATTCATTGCACCGCGAGTTTCACTTTTCATTCGGCTTAATCGCCGCTCCAGAAGTGAGAAATATTTGTGGGTTTACATTTTTCCGCCATTAATTCACAATTAATCATCCGTTTGTGGTGTTTGGTTGCCCTCGCTGATTTGTTAAATGTTTGATTAATTGGCCCGAAGCCCGCATGGGCTCAGTTGTTTTGTCCGCTTAATTTGTAATTTTACACAGCAATTCTTTAGTGGGAATTGCCTCAAATTGACTTTTGATTGGTTGATCAGCCATGACGGGCCCCGATAAGCCAGCCAAAGAGTTTAGGCGCTAATTCTGCATGGCAGTTGTGAGTGCTTTTCTGGGTCAGACGTCCCACGTATTGACGGCCGATATGTTCATCAATTTGGTGAGACAAAGCGATCTGCCAGCGAAGATCCGAAGAAGCGCGTTCACGTGTAATGGAAAACCAGAGACAGAGCCCACGCACGTGAAAGAGAAATGCTGAAAACAAAATGCGGCCCGAAGACGACGATCCTTAAACTGTCATTGGGGGAACAAATGAGAGGCCATTAATCTCGGCTGGGGAAGTTTTCAAAAAATGAGACGAGAGTGTAGAGGCGGAAGATGCTGCTGATGGCGATTATAATGCTATGTCTTCTACTTACGAAACTTATTCGGAAAACTGGCGAAAGAATTCGCTAACTTCATAATCAAATTGGGTGGAAAATTCACAAATTTGGCAAGAAGATCAAGTCATAGAATAGAGCAAAGAAAAAGACGCTTTGTTTCTCAGAATTACCGAGTGTTCAGTTTACTTTAAGATGAAATGCTTAGCTTAACATTTCTTTCACCGTCTCCCAATTTCGATGCACAGGAACAAAGAAGCCTTGCGCCGTCTTCACATGCAGCTAAGTTCCCTGCAAGATTCCGATTCAGCCAACGAAGACTCCTCCTCAGACCCCGCCAATGATGATGATGATGATGTCGGGGACAACAGCAATGAGGTGTTCATGCTCCTAACCGGCGAACAGGAACTTATCAAATTTTTACACTGGGCCATGCAACTGCTGTATCCCACTCCGAGGCTCGCCACCAATCTGAGTGAGAATTCGGCCGAGTTCTATCACCCAAGCATGTTCATTTGGAAGAAGCTGAATTTGTCGGGACACCTGGAACCGCCACTGATCGTGGACGAGCCGCATTATGTACTGGTGCGGCGGGAGAAGGTGTTGGATGGTTATCATCTGGGCGGTAAGTTTGCATGCATAAATATTGTGCTCCCCAAATGGGGCGTACCCAGTGGCTGTGGTGTTGAAATTGCCAGCTTCGTTTAATTTAGAAGTGGTCCAGACCACATAGCCTCACGTGCCACTGCTCCTCTTGTGTTTTGCAGGCGAAGTGTTCAGCCAGGAGGACGATCCCTTCATACCACCGCGGGGACGCAAACACAACTCGCCCGATCTGGACGCCCTGTTCAATCGCTATGAGACATTTGTACCGAATCGCGGCAAGCGCGACCAAATCAAAGATCTGTTCAAGTACGACGATCTATTTTTTCCGAATCGCGGCAAAAAGCATCGCAACATTTTCCAAGTGGACGACCCCTTCTTCCCCAATCGCGGCAAGAAGTTCCAACTGCGCGATCTCTACCATGCGGACGATCCGTTCTTTCCGAATCGCGGCAAGCGACACATGACAGGGGCCGCCGGGGGAAAACTGCACGTCGACTGGCCGCAAAGAATGTCAACACATAAACTTAATGGTTACGATCAATCAGTCAAGCCATCAATGTCACGGGAGGAGGAGGATGCTGCTGAGGGCGCAGGCTGGCGACTGCCGGCTAATAGATTGCACTCGACAAGATCAATGTCAGCAAATTTACAACAGCAGCGATTGCTGCCGGAGCTGGACCAGCTGCGGCAGCGGGTGCGCTTCGTTCAGCAGGTGCGCTCCCAGCGCTGGCCCAACGATGCTGCCCACAAGCGAAGTGCCAATCCCGACCCTGACACCTAAATGTGGTGCGAATCGTTGCTTTCCTGTGGCTTCCTGTTGCTTCTTCCAGCATGTATGAACCCTGGCATGAAATAAACTAAAGTCTGCAATTGATTTTCGAGAAAAATCGAACAACCGAAGGTCGTTGTTATTGCCCTTGGGGGCTTGGGGGCAGAACTGTGCTGTGAAGGTTTTTTGCCCCTGGGAATCGGCTTGGTCTTTTAATTTGTATTCATTGGTTAATTTATCGCTAAATGCAATCAGCATTGTGCAGGCAATCCAACTCCAACTTGCAAGCTGCAAGGCGTGGCACTCGGCTGATGCCACAACTCCGATATGCAGGCGCATAGAACAGCCCTGACAAAAGCAAAGGTCACCGTACCGACCTGTAATCCCCCAAGCACCCATCAATCATGCGCGTCTTTGGCTTATTAAAGATCAGAGCGGGGGAAACAATAAACAGTCATTTTTTGTAAGCTGCCACTGAAATTTTCCACTTCAACCGATTTCTGACATTGACATTGACCAAATCGACAACGACGTCCAAATATTTGTGGAGAGACGCAAAGTCTGCGGGCCGGGCCGGGCCAGGCCAGGCAGGCAGCCAGCTCTTTGGCTGTGTACAAATGACCATTGAAGGTCATACCAGCCAAGCGGGCCACAGCAAATTGGTTAAATAACACTCGGCCGGCATACGGACAAAATGTTAAGCAGATGCGCGTCATCGAATCGGGTTTTTGGTAGCTGGACGGTTGCGATCGGTCCAAAAAAAAAAAAAAACTTTAACTCTTATGTGTATGAAGATCATTGTAGTTTCAATGGCACTTCAGTATCCGAGAGAGGGCAACCACATCTAGGAAAAATGAATGCAGCAAGTCAAGTTTCGGCTGGGCAATGACATTTGGAGTGGTGGTCAGTCCAAAGTGGTTGGGCCACAGAGAGGGAGAGCGAAAGAGTGGAGCGGAGACCCACTACAGTGCTCGACATTTGAATAACACAACACAATCTTATATCGGGCATTAAACTGTCGATTTACTTGAGCTGTTAACAGAACATAGCCCCCAGTTGACAATGCAAACTATATGCCCTCAACTACTTAATCAAAATAATCAATAATTGAGCTATTGTAATTATCATAGAACAAAACAGGATTATTCATGGCAGCTGAAATTGTCTATTTCGATTTGTTCCACATGCGTCTTCTTAAACATCCATAAGTCTTTGATTTAAGTAATGTCCGGTTTTCTCTGCAGCGCATTCTTCTATTGAATTCTACCTTTAAGCCATGTAAAAGTCATAGTGGAAGCATAAAAGTTGCATTCAATATAAATGCACCTGCATCCGTGAGTTTTCGAGTAGTAAATCGACAAGGTATCGCCTATTTTGGTATCGTGACACTTTTTACCATTAACATCCAAAAAAAAAGCTTTTAAAGTTAAAGCGGGAATAAAAGCCTTGTTTGCTTAATTTTGTGAACCCTTTTTGTATCTTTGTATGCGAATATGGATAGACTTTGCTTTTCTTTATAGATTCTAGATAATAAACAAATTCGGTTACCATTCTAGCAGCAGGTAGTCAATCTTTCATGCTAGTACGGTAATACCGATTGGGACACACACACACACATACAAGGGCTTCTGTCTGCTTTGGCAGTTTCTTTCTGCTTTTGCACATATCCTGCCCTAAAATTCCCAAGTAGTTAAAGCGAAGCTTTTTCCGACTTGTCGGCGAAAACGTAGATTGCCTCGACTCTCAGAGAGGCTGTCTTTTGAGTCGAGAGAGCGGGGTGAACAGATTGAGTCCCTTCCCCACTTAACAATTTTGAGATCGTTTTAACAAAAACCACCTTGATGTGTCTTTTTCGGGACCTTTGATGAATAAAAAGAGATTACTGTCATGTGCGATTCAAAAAAGACTCGAAGATTGCACATTCATATGCTTAAAATGTGCTTTCTCGAAATACGACTCGGAAAATACTCTCGAACAGCTCTAAAATAAGTATCAACTGATCAGAAAAACAAGTTAAAAACAACTCTTTCAGGAAAGTCGAGGCTAGGATACCATTTTCTCCCGACACACGCTTCAAATATGAACAGAAAACGAGCGCATTTATAACTGTTTTAATCAGATTGAGGACTCGAAAAAGACTCTTATGTGATCAAAATGTACATAAAAGGTTTGCTGGGTCTCCACTAAGGAATACGTCACCTTGTAATTGAATTCACCTTGCCTTGGGTTGTCTTGTAAGACCTGTAAAATTGACCGGCCTCCTTTGCCTCCTTTGTTGGGAGTTAGTGTTTAAAGTTATGCGGAAGTATAAAATGACCTCGAGCTGGTGAAAAATGCTAGTTTACCTATTATAAAAGTCGAATAAACTGTTACAAATGTTTTGCATAAGATTTTAGAACAATTGCTTGAACATAAAGCGTAAAATTAGTCACTTGGTGGAAGTTGTGAATCCTGCCGTTTTTAAAGATGAAAAATAAATGGGATGCACAAAGACACATATAAAACTATGTTCCATTTTACCCCAGTGTATAAATGTGAATCTCACCACCTAGACCGTCTATTTAAGGCCAAGTGGATTTCATCCAAATGGTTTCTTCCCGTATTATATGGGAATCTTTCTAAATCTCGCCGCTTAACATCAAAAATCATCCACACTTAGTTACAATTGCAATTGTTTATCTGCATTAATTGGTGAAACCAAACCTTATTGGGGTTAAGATTAGAGCAGTCAAATAAATAAGGACTGTAGTTTATGGTCCGGTCTACGAACCGAACCGAACCGGTTCTCAGGAGTTTGGTTCCGAAACGGCTTTGATAGTTTGAGTTTTGATTTCATAATATTTCTTTTGAGTAATGCAGATATGTCAAAGTGTATTAAGAAGTCACAGAACTTGATTCAGCTTTTAACAGAATACACCAAATTCTTCTTTAGAAACGATAGACGATGCTGCCGAAACCTCAAAGCAAAATGGTTCGCTTGGGTCCAGTTCGAGCTTTAAGACATTAAGCGTTTAACTTCAGGCAAAAAACTCGAAAAAAAAGGAATTATAATCATTTCTCTAGGAAAATCTTTATCTGATCTTCGTGTAAACTATGAGAGGCCACATCAACAGAACTTATAACAAGCGATGCCAGATTGAAGAATCTTTTAAGCATTGCTGTCATCAGAGTGCATACCATTGGTGGAAGTTTCTTTTTGGTTTGAGGAAGTATATAATACTCCTCATCCATATGTTCTAAAGATCGTTAATCCAACTAAGACAATCCGCACGAATAATGCACTATTCGTGCAGTGACATTAAAAAGTTGATTTCTGAGAATTCACTTTAAAAATCGTAAAACAGAGAAAAGTAGTATTAAATTAAGAGTGAACTACTGAAGCGAGCTGAAACCACAACTGCAATGAACCGAACCATAGTTTTAAAAACCACTGTGAACCACTGAACCGAACCAGTCCTTAGTTTCAACTGGTTTGCATCCCTGCAATTAATAATGCTCTATCCTTAATATATTCTATAAATATCATTTAAATCTCCGTTTGATCTACATTCAACTTGATGTTTGTTTCAAATTCAATTCAATTGCATTGAAAAGAGAAACTTCTGCCTGAGTCAAGCACCACTCACATGGAAAACGTTAAATAACCCAATTAGAAGAGCAATTATGCTGTCGACACATTACTTTAATACCTTTCTTAGCCGTAAATTACACTCCAGAGAGAACTTTATTTACCTGTGGCAAGTCGATAAGTCGTTTGGCTAATCAAAAGAAACCATCAAGTGATACCACATAAAAGTAATGGCTCTGGTTTTCATTCGAATTAATGTTTGAAAAATGCGAAATTAGAACAACGCATTCTAGATGCCAGCCGTAGTGGATTTGGCTGACATTTGGCATTAGGCTGCAAAGGGGCCTCTGGCTCTCACATTTCCTAATCAGTGTCATCACCTCCACCGCCATCCATGGAAAATGGTGGAGTCGTTTGGCGTGGGCTGTCGGCTTATGACTTGGACTGACTCCAGCTCTCAGGCCTTACTGCCCAGTTATTAACGCCTTTAACAACTAATACATGTTTCTTTTTGCCTCGTTTCTGTTGGCCAAATTGAAATTATTAGCCGGCAACTGTGGCTAATGATGACAAAATGTGTCACAGCGCTGCCCACGCGGGGGCAGGCCGCTTTCTTTGGTACTTTTGGTGGGCATTTATTGTGACAAATAGTGCAGCAATTGCCGGTGGTTTGGGCCAGCGCCTCAGGCTTAATTTGCCTAGTTATGAAATGCGTTCGTGGAGGCGGAGGCGGAGGTGTCGTGTAATCATCGCGCAACTGGCCTGACCCATTTCGGACGCACCAACCCGAACCCGTTTGGCTGTGCGCGCTTCCTGCATCAATTAGCGTTTGACTTTGCACAGAGTTTTCCCGTTTAAGCCGGCATTAATTGGCGCTCGTCAATGGCCCGCCGATTGGCGGCGGCTTAATGCATCAATCATGCTTTCAACGTCTCAAAGTTATGTTTTCCTCTCAGTTGTTGCCATTCGGGGATCTGATAAGGGGCGAGGCGAGCCCAGGCTTGCGTGTGTTCTCAAAGTGATTTTAATTATAGATACGGACAAAGTGGCGATGGGAAATTGAGACGTAAGGCTGGGGCTGCGCCCAGGGATTGGCTGGTTCAGTGAACCTACCAAATATCGGCTCTGGCCAATTATGCGAATGCTGTTAATGAATGTGGGCGACGACTGCGACGACTTACCTTTTGTTTATCTATATGGCTTTATGCAATGACTGCTTTAACTCCCAGGCAGGCAATTGCCTGTTGCGCAGCTGCCTAGAGAAAGTTGTCTTTGCCCAATTTGCAAATGACGTTTTTTTGTCAACGTCAACGGGCCGAAACAAATGGCAATAAAAGGCAGCGCCTGCTGGCACGTTACTATTTTTGTCAACCAGGAGTGTGCACACACACACACACACACACACACACACACACACACCAAATGAAGACAGTCGCCCCTGGCCGCAAATCAAACGAAAGTGAAGCGACTCCTCCGGCTGCGATTTCACTGCGAGAAAAACAATCATAATTGCGGACAGCAATTAAGCCGCCGTCACCGGCTGTCAGCTACCCATGCTGATCGCGTTCCAGTTGCAGTTGCATGTTGTCAACGGCGGCAGCAGCAGCGCCAGATCATTGCTGACCGCTGACAATGCGTTGATATTTCCCGACAACCAAATCAGCTGCACCAAAATCGAGCCAATTTGTTGACCAGGAGTCCGATTCCGAATGGGGGGACTTTCTTTTTCGACTGCCGTTCGCCTGGCCAAATGTCAAGCCAAAGTGACACAAAGTAGCCATCTGTGAGCTTGGAGCTCCGGTGTTGACGGCCAAAACCCATTTGAAAGTCCAAGACTTGCACTTCAACGTTTTTTCGCTGCTGTTGTGTGTTAAATCGCAATGGAGTTTGATTTGAACAATCTTCACTTTTGACACATTTGGTTCAACATACAGCATAACACACAGGGCACTTTGCGGCAGGAGTTGGCCCTATCACGTTTATGGCCAAGTAAGTGTTTTGTTTATTTGCATGGTTGAGCCGGAAGTGTTTGGGGGGATTGGGTAATGCATTGAGGAGAGAGGTTTGGCATACGATTTTGTGGATATTCTAACCCGGGATTAGTTTGGCTAAGTCTTAAGTTGCTGTTATGCATGGAGTATGAATTTGGTGGAAGCTTCCACTTGGTCAGTAAGTGTTCAAGATGCTACGCATATTTCTTTAGCCTTATCCCTAACTTCTCCTCCACTTCGTATCCAGCTTTTTAGTCAGCTCTTCCGGGACTGTGCTAGGTTTAAGGACAGAGCTTATGGGACATAAGAGTAAATCGTGTTCAGCATAGGAAAACTATGTAGAATCACTAACATGCATTCATAAAACAGCCCACACAGAGATGAAAGGACATTTTAAAAGAACATTTACCATTTGGACTGGATATTCTTTCCATACTCATAGTAACTAAATTTGTAGATCATGTTTAGAACAAGTCTTCGCTCTAGCCCTTTATTTGAGGAAGACAGAACTTATTCACATGTGGTGGGAGATAAAAAAGTATTCAGAATTATCCTAAAAAGATTTGGAATTAGAAGTGAATAGAACAGAATGGAAGAATAGATTAGAAAACCATATCTTTCAGAGCCGCTTTCACATCTTCTACATAGCACGATCTGTCAAATAATCTAACAAATAACGCAAAGCGCAAAAAAAAACTCAAACCGATTAGTTCAACAACCAACCCGTCGCTCTCGAATTCTCAAAACCAAGCACAATTCGTTCTTAGTCGATTAGTTTGGTGTTTCAGTCGAGGGCAGTAAGCTAAAGAAACTAAGAGAGGAGAGCAGGCAGAATGAGAGAATAGCGTTGAGTCCGCTCTCATAGCTTCGTTATTTAGCAGAGAGCGGTGTGTGACACAACTTGCCTTGAAATTCCCAAGCAGTTATGGCATGGCTGGAAATTACAGATTGGCGGCTGCTGGACTGTCAGTTGACAGTTGACAAAGACTGCTGCTGCCTTGTGGTATGGTGGTATGGCCTTGAGTCGGCTAAAACTTGCCACATAGTTTAAAGATTAATTTTCTTTGAAATAGACTTCAACGAAAAAGCATATAAGAAAAGATTTTGAAATTGTTGATTGATTGATTTCTTGATTCAATAGTGAACAATCTTCCTCTTGGACCTGATGAGCTTCTGATACAAGTACAAACTATGCACCTTGATCTTCATTTAAGAGTGAGCAATCTTGGATTTGAGTACGTTTAGCACTTGTTTCAAGAACACTACTTTATTAAAAAAGGATTCATGATTGGTTCTAGCTTTAATCAAGAAAAACGGGATAAAAAATGCATACTTTTCCCCAGAACTTTGATCTTGTTTAAGGTGACATAATGCTAGATAAGAATTAATATTCTTGCTCCAAGAACGAAATCAGGCAACCTGCCAGTGTGTGGCTAGTTTATGTGTGGTGTAAGCAAGAAATGCTAACTTGGATCTAGTTGATTCTATACGCCCCTAAAGTCGATTGTATGCAACTGGCCTGCTCAACTCCAACGATTTCACGCATGTTCCAGCTCTGCCCTCGGGTGGTCACTCTAGAGGAGCATCTTCGCTTGGACCCGTTGCAGAACCATTTACGCAATGCTAATGAACCACGCGTGCGTGCGCTGCTTCCGCTGGCGACGAGCAGCGAGGAAAATTCATGCGAAACAGTTATAAAAACTAAAAGCAGCTAAAGTTGCGGCCATTGACGCGCTCCTCATTGTTGATGTGCGTGTGCGAGTGTGTGTGTGTGTGTGTGCGAGAGTGTGTAATAGTGCGTTTTCCGGTACAGAAACATAAAAATTTTATGTCGACGACGTTGACGACAAGTCTAACGACAGCAAACAGCAAATAGCAACATGCGGAGCCACAGAAAGTCGGGCGTGCAACGCGGCGTATGCGTTACATATTACTCAGCTGCCCCCCTGCCACTCCCTACGCCACCGACCGCGACTCTCTGTTTGCCTCAACACACATTTTCTGTCACGCAAAATAATCATTTGCAAAATCACGCCACGTTGACAGTCGGGAGGGGCCGGATACCCGTGTTGCTTTTCCACTCACCTTGACACGTTCCAAATAATCTTGCAGAGCGCCATACGGATCTTCACCATCCTCATCCATTAGGTCCAGACTGTGCGCCAAATCCAGATTGTCCAATGCGGCCAATTTGGACTCGGCCTTATCGACAAATTGCAGCTTATGATGCACCGAGGGTGAAGTGTTGGCAGCGCCGGGCGCCGCCTGGCCTAAGAATTTCTTATCAGCTGTCATGGTGTTGGCCGGAGTTGCTGCTGTGGCGGCATTGCTTCCGTATTGGCGAGTGCGCGGCATGGTTGCACAACCGGTGCTGAAAACGCTGGGGGCCACTGGGGCCGTCGCTCGGCCATCAACGTCCTCGTCGGCCGCCACATCACTTAATCCCGATTTGTAGCGCGTCGTGTCAGCGGCGATAGCTGACGTGGCGGCTGCCGCTGCCGCTGCTGTTGCTGCTGCTGCTGCTCCTGTTGATGTTGCCGGCGGCGCTGGCGTTGGCTGGTCGTTGATAAGCATTGGTTGTTGTTCCTGGCTGTGGCTGCCACAACTAATTGCACTTTTCACATCGCCTGTCATGTTGTTTTGATTTGTATTGCTATTGCACTGCGTTTGAGTTAATTTCTTGACTTTGTCATGATGCCGCGCCGGCGTGGCTCCGCTCTGTTGTTGTTGTTGGTGTTGGTGTTGTTGCTCTGCAATGGAGGGAGAGAGAGAGAGAGAGAGAGAGAGGGAGTGAGAGAGTGAGTGAGTGCAGCGAGAAAGCCAGTCCCATAAAGTTGTCACTGTCGCGCACATACATAATTGTGGCTCATTTCGCACCCAAAGGCGCACCCAGATAAAACACATTTTCATAATGTTTCTTTTTTTGCGGCTGCTTTGTCGCCTGGAATGAAAAATTGCACCAAAAACTTTGGGTCTGCCACATGTGGCAAGGCTGGCCAGCGAACGGGCGACTGCTTAAGCCAAATCCGCGAAAATTTCCGCGCTAATCGCCTCAAATTGTCCACCAAATGTGTGCCATTTAAATTGTCATAAATTTTGCAATATGCCTCGCACATGTGTGAAACCAAGTTTGTTGCGTTTGTTTTTTTTCGTTGTTTTTTATTTTTATTTTTTTATGAATTTGGCATCGGGTAATATTTTAATTATTTTCGGCTGGCAAGCAATTATTTACATATTTATATTTATGGCACACACTCTTTGATTGTTCAAATTGGTTTCTTTTTTAAATTTTAGCCACTCCTCGCTGCAAAGTCTGTCTAATTTTCTGATAGTTTATAAGAGATTTTCACAAAACCTCGAAAAACACTCCAACAAAAGTGGAAGTGGAATTTTAAAGAATTTTAATGCTTTAAGAATGCTTCTGTGACCGGGTGTGGTGTAGCGGGTAGTGTGTGTGCAGAAGGTAGTGGAAATATTCACCCGGTCACCTTCACCAGTTTTTGGCGCCAACTGTGTAGTAACTTGAGATGATAAAGCTTCTCAAACTCTGTCCTTCAAAGCACACAAGCCACGAAATTGATCGAAGCTGTACTTTTGCCAAAAACTACACAGGTCCTGTTACTGCTTTAGATTCATTTCCTGGATATGATAAATGCTCCCGGAATCGCTCAAGCCAGGAGTGCTTCTGTAAACTGTTATTGTAAAATGAAATCCATTTGTGTTTCCGGTACCCAGGAAAAAACACTTCCAAATGGATCACCTTAAAATTGCTGAATAGTAATGCAAAGTTCCAAATTGCTTACGAGATTGACAAGATTGATACTTGCGTCTTTTTTGAGACTTTGAGTATGAAATTGTTATTCTTTTTAACCAATCCTTATAGCCCCGGTTAAGAGATATGAAATTGCCAAAGATAGAAATGCAAAGTTCCAAATTGCTTATGTTAAAAGTCAACACGGCTAAAAGTTGATACTTGTGACTTTGAAAAAATACTAAAGATTGCTTTGTGGTCTTTGGTGGGACCCCCCGTCGGACATTACATTTAATAAAAAGTTTTTTCTTTTAGAAGCTTTTAAACAACAGGCCAACTTCAGCAGCAATTGGCGCTAGATGTGAAGCACCCATTCGGCGTTTATCGCTTAAGAAGCACACAATTCATTTCTTAAACTTTTTGGTAGATAGAAGGAATAATAGAAAGGACAATCGATTTATCTTTTTGTATTCTGGAGAAGACCTTGGTTCACTCCATAAAACGCTTTACTGAAATCAGTATAGTCAATGTCAGATTGCATTTGAGTTCACTCATGTGTGACGAGCTGAGTAGATTAAGCTTTGTCCGTCCGTTTGTCTATCTGCAAGTTTGCACAGTCTTCTTTTTGCTGCACGATACTAATATGTAGGAACCGACCGGATCGTATGACTATATCTCATAGCTCCCATAGGAACAATCGGACGGAAACTAGTTTTAGTGAGAAAAACTTTTTTCTGTTCAATGGAATCGTCTCCAAACTTTGTAATCGTAGGATTTGTATGTTTTTTTTTAATAATTCTACCAAGTTTTATTGAAATCGGACAACTATATGGTATAGCTGGCGTAGAAAAGATAGGTTTAAAAACATTCTTAGTGAGAAAAACTTTTTTGGTTTTAATAGTTGCATCCCGATACTATGTATTTGTGTGTTTTATATGCTTTCACATAATTTCACAAATTTTTATCCAAATTGGATGATTATATCCTACGGCTCCCATACGAACGATCGGTCGGAAATGGGTCATTGTGGGTAAAGACACTAAAAAAAACAATGCGAATGTGTAGCGAAAAATAAACTGAAAGTGATAAGATGTGGACACTGGTTTGTTAGTACCTTGGCAGCAAGCAGACGTCGATGTGCTTGCTTTGAATGAGCTAACTAGCTTTTGCTTAAAAATTCTGTACAAGAAAGCCTTATAGTTGGTTGTTAGGTGAAGCAGAGTAATTTCTAATTCTAATTTTCTAGAGCTAATTTAGTACAGCAAGAGATGGCATGATTGCTCTCGTATTTGCTCTCTTCTGGCTTGATAGTATGAACGAAAATACACAAGAGTTATTTGCTGGGCTCAAGTAAATAAAAAAGAACAGTGTTCTGTCGCTATCTATATAGAGAAAATCTGTTTAAAATCTAGATAATGCAATTCTACGTCTCAGCTTGCTTAGAATTCAGCAATTTTGTGTGGTGCTGTTAACCCACATGAATGCATAAATTCTCTCAACACTTGGCATAGGGGCTAAAGTGTCGGAAGTGCGACTGAACTTTGCACAGCAGAAACAAAAAAAAATACAAATAAAATAAAATACGAAAAGGAAAACAGAACTCCGGCCACCGTACGGCCGCCTGTCTGGTGTCTGCATATCTGCTCGGAAACGGTTTGAAAGAGTTTTTCTTTCTCTTGTTGATTTTATGGCTTTGATTTTATTTTGTGGTTTTTATTGCGCATGCGTGCGTTCGATTGAGTTTTTTGATTAAAATGTCGCCGCCACCGTCGCGCCTGTTGCGGCTTGGGTTTTGGCGACAGCAGCGACAGCGAGGGGTCTTGGCTTTGGCTCTGGGTTGGCTCTGGGTTGGCGGCTGCTGGTCAGCGTTTGGCATTTAAGAATTCTGAATCGCATGCGTTACACAACGACCCGTGGCGAGCTCATAAATCAGCAGCGCAAACGAGTCAGTCAGTCGGAGACAGTTGGCCACATTTTATGGGGGCTGGCAACAGGCAGAGTCAGAGTTGGAGCTGGAGCTGGAGCTGGAGCCGGAGAATTGGAGAGTCTCTGCCAATTGATCGTTTTGTGGCGATTGGCACAGACCCAGGACCAGACATTGGCCCACACTCGGTTGCAGTTTTCTTCTGCCATTCCGACTGCATTTCAAATTGTGCAGCGCTAACGGTGCTTGTGGCCATAGGGACTCCAGTTGGCCCGTTCATGGGAGGTCTTCCCGAATTTCAATTGGCATTCCCATTTGGCGACACACATGTGTTGCGGCCAGTGCGCATTTTGCCATTTAATTAGCACAACAACAAGTCGAACATCGAGAAGACATGCCCATGCCCAACTCCCTCGCCCTTTTTGTTCCATTTGATGGGGTTTTCTTTTCTTTTTTTCGCCTAGCATTCGAACACAAAACCCCAGCGAGAACACAAAACATTTGCAGGTATTTGCTTGTTTGCTTAAAATAAAACTGTTTGCTGGGTGTGTTCGCTAAATGGCCACTGTCCATGAGAGTCGCCGGACAGTGCTTTGTTCCATTGATTGGGCGTGTGTGTGTTTGTGGTTGCTGCCGCTGCTGATTGATTCGCTGGCTGAGGTCACTTGAACGTGATTAATTGTTCATTGCCAGCTTCAGTGACAGGGGGGCGAGGTGTCGCCAAGATGAAATGCCTAATTGAAGGCAATGCAATATAATTTGTACCTTACGGCTGAGGGAGTTAATCCACACAGTTGTTGGCCAGATGTCAGGGGGGAGTGCAACGAATTCAATATTGAAGTTGATTAGAATCGTGTTCACAATATAAACATAAGAGCTGAGACTTTGCTAAGTGATTGATTTGATGTATATATGAAAAATGCATACATGAAAAAGATCTAATTGCTAAAAAAAAGTTCATAGTTTGTCGATCATTTATTGAATTCAAGTTTGATTTTCTATTATTTTTCTTACAGATTTTGCAAGACTTTGAATACTACCATTAAAATATGTATACAAATGACGCAATGAAACTCAGGGTGTTTTAAAATAGATTGTTAGATTGTCTGCAGCATTCGTAATCGTTCTTAATTCGATGATTCAGTGCACCAACAGGCGCTTAGACATTCATCATACCCGTTGCTCATTTTGCTTACTTATTTTGACATAACTCATCATCTAATAATACTTCAAATTGAATGAAAAATAATATTAAACTAAAAAATGCTCGTAATAAAATGATACCAAAAGTTGGACATGAAGTATCAAAATGATAGTTTCTAGTATCAAATTGATTCAATTTGATATATTGATATATTTATTGATACAATTCAAACAAAAAAGTGTTAGCCTGATACAAGTTAGTATCGTTTTGATATCTTTTAAATATCATTTTAATACTTTCGAAAATATCATCTTGATATTGGGGGTATTGAAGAGAGTTTGAAGCTTAATAGTTCAAGAGTCCAAAGTATCGATTAGCGAGCACTGAGAGCTTAGTATCAAAGTCTGAGAATCAAGAACTGAGTATACAGTATTTAGTATCGGGTACTTTGTGTCAATACCTTAGTTTCGACTGTGAGTTTCGAACAATAAGTATAAAATTCTTAGCATCGAGCACCAAGTAGCGAGTCTTAGCATTGAGAGCAGAATAGAGAGTACTAAGTTGCGAGTACCGAGTATTAAGTACAAAGTATCGACTACTGATTTTCAAGTACGCTGTATTGAGTACTGTGTACGAGTGTTCTGAGCACCGAATTCTGTGTATTGATAACTTAACATCAAAGTCATATTATTAAAATCTTATTTTGATATTGAGAGTACTAAAAGCTTAGCACCAAGTTCCAAGTATCGAGTTTTAGTATTGAATGCTGTGTAGCACCTACTAACTATCGAGTACTGACTATCGAAAACGTAGTATAGAGTACTAAGCATCGAAAATGAGCACCGAAATACAGAGTATCGAGTAGGGAGTACTTAGTATTGAGTACTAAGAAGCGAGAACTAACTATCGAGTACTGAGCATGGAAATTTTAGTAATGAGAGTTGAGTATCAAGTACTTAGTATGGACTACTGAGTCCTAACTATCGACTAATGAGTATCGAGAACTGAGTATGGAGTACCAAGTACTGAGTATCGAGTACAGACTAGCACACACACACACCCTCGCAAGGAAGTGACGGCCGTATCACCATTTAATAGATACAGCATAAATGTTAGGGGGCTTTCAGCTTAAGGTCAGTTATCTGGCAGTCTATTCAGACTGAGTGAGAAACACTTGAGAATAGGGACTGGTTAAACGGAACATATATGGCACCAATTAACTGACAGCAACTGGCACCTAATCATATGGCAACCTGCCAGTTTATCTGAATGCAATAATAAAACAAGAAGCTTATCAATTTAAGTATTTATAGTATAGCTTTTCTAATGTGAAGCGCTGGTTGTGTGTCAACTTTCGACACAAGGTGTATGTTTGATTTTAATAATGTACAAATAAATTCTAAATAAATTTGATCACTAATCAAGGTTCTCTGATGAAAAGAGAACAATTTAACCAAATTATGGCGTTTTAAGGAAAAAGTCTTTCGACTCCTTAGACTGCCCTTTGCAGTGATACTCCGAATAAGTGGTTTGGCTCAAGTGAGCCTACCTCACTGCATTCTCAAGCACCGCTGGACTCAGCTGGACAACTGTTTTCCGGCTCTGACTGTGGCTTAAATCAACATCAGCACAAAGCAAAATTGCCAAAGTAAGAACAACACAAAAACCCACCGAGAGGTTAATACATACATAAAAGTAAATAAGGTAAAGTGGGCATCGCAGTAGCTGTCAGGCCGGCAAATGCAATTGCAGGCTGTTAAGGTGAACAACAGACGCGCCGGACACCACACACGCCCATCACGATGACGATTACCGATGAGCAAGCCCCAAATGAAAAGCTGTCCATGCTCTGAGGCTGTCGGCTCAGGACAACATCTTCGTCATGCTGATCAACACAGATCGGCGCCCTAAGCCGGCTTGGCTGGGCTGGGTTCGGGCTGGACGGGCTGGCCGGGCCGGGGCAGCTTTCAAGCCTCATTTGCCTATCAAAATGATATAATACGCACTCATGACGTCGATGGTGGGTCGTCTCGGAGTGCGTGCGTGTTTCCTGTTTGTGCGAAACTGACTGCGGGTGGTGCTGGTGGTTGGGGTGGGGCGTGGCACTGATCAGATGGAGTGCACTTTACAGCTGGTGACAAAGCCACCACAAGGCAGGCCGAGGAGTGCTTTTTGTTTCTGGCTGCACCCAGGCAATCATTTTGTTTTTTTTTATATTTTGTATGCAGCCCGGTTCACTTGGCGGCACTTTTACGACAACTTTTCCAATTGCCCGACCAATGCAGACATATTAATAATAAATTTTTTTCCATTATTAAACATTTTTCTGGAGAAGTATTTATGCCGCCTTAAGTGGCTTTTTATTAAACATTGCGGCATTTAATTGATTTGTAATAGATTCGAGTTTCGGGGTGTGTGTTTGTGTGTGTGTGTGTGCGAGAGGTGTGTTTATGTGAGTGTGTCGTGTTAACGGAAATCCCTGGCTCGTTGTCATGCATTATTCATTACAAATTGCAGTCGTTTTAGTGCTTATGGAATTACACGCCCTTCTGCCTGGGCAGCTGGACTGCATTTTTACCAACCGAAAAAAGAAAAACTGAAGGAATAATTGAAGTATCAACCCTCTTGAACACAAAATCTATTCGTTCTAGAATTTCCAAGAATTTTGCATTACAAATCGAGCTAAAATTGTTCTCAGTTTGATGCTTTAAGGCGAGGAGAGTTAGGCTAAGACACTGAGAAGAGATTGCTCTCATCTCTCTCCACATTTAAGAGAGAAGTGTTGAGTCCGCTCTCACAGTTTCGTTGCTCTAGAAGAGAGAGAGATGTGATTTTTGCACTCATGTTGCTTTGAAATTCCCAAGCAGCTATGGCGTAACGTTCTTTTTTCTAGACAATGCGCTATGCTGTTCATTCTAGAATAAGCATTCTATGCTGTTCATTCAAGCATAAGCATTCTAGGACTTGAGTACGTTTGGCACTTGATTAAATATTTTTTAAACTTGATTTGAGACTGTTTCGTGCTTGGTTTAAGTATTGCAGCGGTTGGATGAATAAAACGGTATTAAAAACTCAGACTCATATCAAGAATTTCGTTCTTGGATCAAGAATTTTGATCTTGGACTAAGAATTTCGCTCTTGAATCAAGCATTTTCATTGTTTTCGAGCTTGTGACATTAACATTCTTGTCTCAAGTATGAAATTCTCTAATTTTTCTCTAAGTGCACAGGAATACAATAGGGCCACAACCACCTAAGCACTGGGTAAGACTTAGTTTGGACTTGTGACAAGCCTGGAAATGACTGGAGATCCCAGCGAAATAGAATATTGGATCCCATTGCCATAACAAACTCCATTCCGTTTGATTCTTTGAGAATAAATCAAAGCTTTCAAACTGAGAAGATAGGCTCAAAATGGCGTTTCTCTGATAACGTTTTAACTTTTTGAATTTTGCAATATAGAAGAATACATACCAAATTATTTCGCTTAGAAAGCTTCTAAACTGAGTTTCAAGTCAATCGTTGAAAAATGTTTTTTTGCATGCAGAATTTCCCGCGAGCTTTCACGTCTGATGCCGATATTTCTTATAGCAGAAAACCGTTTTACAAACAAACTTTCCGTGCATTTTAATCTATTTTTAAAAAGAGTTTGGCAAATTTTCTTTTCTAGTGCCAAATCTTAAGTCTCTCGGATAAGCTGGGATCTGGGCTGTAGGTTGATATTCAATCAGTCATCTGTCAGTCGGGCCAAGAGATTGTTATATATGTAGAGATAGCTTTTTCCTGTTAGATGGATGACTACCACGTATTGGCATTTTGGGTACATTTTTTCGGTTTGCATAGAACGAACTTTGCAAAAGACCACCCCTAATAAACTTATCCGTGCACTTTGGGTTGCAAATTGTCAAAGCTTTCATCAGAGTGATCGTGGGTCTACCTCAATTCTGAAATCTCTAATATAATCGTTGGTTTGTTAATCATTCAGTGATTCTAATATAAATGCCATTAATTGTCTCTAATTGACCTGCACTTAACATTTTGTCATTCTCTCAGGCAAATGATTCACATGGCAAATTCCAGCTCAGTTTATTTAATTACAATTATCCAGTATATTTCATTTAATTTTTTATTTAAACATTTTTTCCAGGAACAGGAAACTGCATAGACATCAGCTGACCATAAGCTGGCTTTTCCCCAATCAATTAATAACAATAACTGCCTCGTTTAACTAGCCTAATGACTGCGTGTCGCGCTGGGATCAACATTTTTCCCACAATATAACACATAGCAACTTTTCCGGCGACAATGCCGACTTAGTTGCCAAAGCTGATTAAAAAAAAAAGAAAGAGAAAAAAACTTACCATTTCCTGCCGCAAAGGCGGCGATGCGCTCCCTAACCGAACGTCTGGGCTCGTCGCTGCTGCCGTGGCAGCTGTGCGCCTGCAACACATGTGTTGCTGACGCTGCCTGCTGCGTTGAGTCATTGCTAGGACTACGCTTCCCCATTGTCGTTTTGATCACAGTCTTGAGGCGGCTGGGCGTGGTGGGACGCGCCGCAATGCGGGGCTTAGGTGCTGGTGTTGCTGTTGTCGTTGTTACTTCTGTGGCAGCACCCACAAACTCAAACTCTTCTGCCGCTGGTGCCGTCAACCCACACTCGTTGCAGGCAGCATTCGTTGCTGTTGCTGTTGTAATTGTCATTTTATTCTGCGACGACTTGGGTGAATCAATTTCCGAGTGGTTGCTGTTGCTGTTGCTGTTCGTTTGGGGCTCGGCGGTGTCGGGTAATTTACAATAATTACAGCGCGGCTTGTTGTTGTTGTCGTAGCTTAGTGTATTTTCCTTATTGCTATGTTGTTGCTGTTGCAATTGCTGTTGTTGCTGTTGCAAGCTATTGCTAAGTCTTTGGGTCGGTTGTTGCTGTCGCTGCTGTTGCTCATTGCCACTCTGCGGGCTGTTTGTGACAGCGCAAGTTTTGCTTGTTGCTGTTGCTGCTGCTGTTGCTGCTGCTAGTTGTTCGCTGCCTTTGTGGTCCTGCCGCCATTGTTCGGGCACATTTCGTTGATTCATTAATATCAGCGCCACATTTCCGTCGTTTCTGGTGCCTTGGTTCCCATCAGCATCATCGCCATTATCATCGGCATCGGCGTAATCGCTATCGAAATCGCTGGCTCGTGGCACATCATCAATATATGTTAAATCGGCGTTATCGGCGAATATATTTCTGGCGTGCAGCGTGTTCACCGACGACTTGCTCTTGGGCTGCTTCAGGTTGTAGCGCCTGCGCTGCGGGCAACAGCAAAACTTGACAATGGTCCGCGGCGATGTTGGCGATAGCGTTGGCCGCGTCGGCGTTGGCGGCTTGGCGATGTCAGCCCATTTCTCGATCAATGCCAGCTCGCGAGCATTGGACATTGTTGTATGGCCATGGAGTGTGATTCTGCAGACAAGAAAAAACAACATAAATTAATTACACACAAACACACACGAGTCGGTGGGGCCAGGGGCGGGGTGGGGGGCAACAAAAATCAATTAACCATATTTCTCAACGCATTTCAGCTTTTCACCAACACTTCCTCATTCCTGCGCCGGCGCAGTGACTCCTGTCAGCCCCGCTGAAAGCCCATTCGTTGCGGACTTCACGGCGGCAGCGCCATCTGTGCACCATGGCGGCTGCCACCGGCAACCGGCAACATGTTTTAATTGCCCACCGCTTTTTTGCGCAACACTTTCCCGGTCGGCTTAGAAGTGACCGCCAAAAGTGCAGCCGCCGGCCAGGCCACATGTCGAACCATGATTAACTGCATCGCTGAGGCTGCCTGCATTTAATTGCATTCGCCACAGCGCCCTGCGGCCACTGGACAGCAGGTAGTCCGCACCACCGCCCACTGGAGGTGGCCAGGCAGCCAGCTAGCCAGCCAGGCACTAGTTGATTAATTCCTTTTGGCACGGCAGAAGCTGCCTGGCGTTTGCCTAAAGAGGTTCAAAACCCGACTAAGTAACCTTTGTTGAGCTTTTCGTGAAAGTCCGCCGGCTCACACATTCCTTTCACCAGCAACTCGGCGCGCTGGCCACGCCCCCTGTCAGGCGTTTGACAAATTAATTTCAATTGTCTAATACTCACTCGGCTTATCTTCCACTTTATCTATTGTCCGGCCGCAGCGAAAATAAATTAACAATAAATAATTATAATTATTTCATGAAGATGTCAAATTACACACGCCCACGCCAGCACCGGCACGGCCTGCGATGTGCTCCTCCGCCGGGTCGCGTCCATCTGGCGATCTTTGCCACCAACTGGCGGCTATTTTGGCAGCCCGGCACAGCTGCGCTCGCTCTTGCTCTTTGTGTTTATTATTTTCTATTTTATTTAATAAATTTCCGCCAAGGCTTTTAGCGTTTGTTTGCGCCTCTAAGCGGCTTTGGCCGCTTTGGCCGCTGATGTTGATGGCGAACACATGGAGTGAGTGCCCCAAGCACCCGGTTCGGTTTTGTACCGTTGAGTGGCGGCTGTGGAGTCGCCCTATTTGTCGCCATCGGGGGATCACATTACACTAATCAGACGCTGTTTAAGGTTGGGGAGTTTACAAGAAAAACTGCCACGAGCAATGCTACCAACGATTTATCAACGCGTTTACGCCTCGACACTGTGGGATGGTTCATTTTGTGGGGTTTTTTTCTTCAGTTTTTTGTTGTTTTGGAATGAAACCCAAAGCTGATTTTAATCAGGTGAGAGAATGATTAAGCTGAGAAGTTCGTTCGAATGGGGGGAAAATACTCTTGCTTCAAGCGAGAGATTGTGCTATGGAGTATGAACTGACTAGTCGGTCCTGTGAATCGATGATTCCCGCATGTCAGCTATTCGATTTTGTTCAAAATATCAAGGTTATTTTGATGTACTGAAGTAAAAAGATTTCAGTGTCAAGTTAATAAAACAGTGGCTGGAACTCGCTTAGACTAACTATTAACAATTGGTTCGACATCGTCTTAAAGTGTGAAATCTTCATAGAGATCATATCAGCTTCTCATAGGAAACATCAGAAACAGACTTTAATAAGAAATGATTGGTGTGATGACATCTCAGAAATCGAGTAAGAACCCATCTTGATGAGGAGTCTTCGATACTTCTTTGTTGCCTAAGTTTCTCAGAAGCAGGGCTTGAAACCGATCACAGACAAATTGATTTGGATATAGAAGCTCCGCTTGCTTTGGCAGACCCAAACCTAAACTGAACCGAAGACGCAAATACGTATGTTAGCGACTGAACCAATCTACAGCTCGGAGCAAAATTGTTCTCAAATGGATTTTTGCTTCCTTTTTATACTAGTTGGTTCTTCCCCTCACGGAAGTATGTTATGCATATGTTAATTGGGTGCTAACAGATGTGTCCCTTTTTTAAGGGTTACTTGGCTAAGACAATTTTTGAAGTATATTTTCAATAATACCATCCCATCCAAAAATCGACACAAATCCCTTACAGCTTATGTTGTTTTTGGGTCGATTACTATATAAACTTGCATAAAGCATAGGCTGAACCAAGGTTCGAACCAAAACCTTCACCCAAAAATCCAGAACCTCAAAAGTCTGAACCTTAATCATTGGTAAATTTTTGTTCAAGCTCGCGAACCTAAGTTTCTAATATTTTTATGGGCTGCTGCCCTTCTAAAAACTTTTTAAGGAACCAGGGGATGGAGATACCTCTTTGTGTTCTGCGGCCCTTTAAGTCCGTCGCAAGGTTAGTCGATTCGGAGTCAAGAATACGATATGCGAAATACTTCGAGATATTTTGATTACATTTGAGTACAAAGACAAGCTTCTGTCAGTCTATTCGCTTGTGTGCTTCTAGTATTAGCACAAAATATTCCATTGCATACTCAATGCAAGATTTTTCGAACTTAAATTGAATGCGCGATTTTTTCTACAACATTTTTGGCTTACCATTAGTGCGAAAAATACTTAGTTTAGGAACGATTTTTAATATTTGAATAATATAGGCGGTTGGTTTCTGATTTAAGAATGTTTTACATTTAATTTAAGCGCATCAGTACTTGAAATGCTAGATATAAGTAGTTCCTCAATTCGTCTAAAGGTACACAGGGCATATTAAGTTTGTGCATAACAGGTGGAAGTATAAGGTTTATATCTTCTTGCTCAGCATGAACAGCCGTGTCGATATAGCCATGTCATATGTCTTGTTTGGACGTATGAACAAATAGCCCTCAGAGATGGAAAGAGCTTTTAGGTTCACAGTGTATGGAACGATTGCTCCATATACTTGTAGGCAGATTTTTGGCCCTGTTCCCAATTGAGCCGGTTTCCGTGAAAAAGTTGGTTTTTCTAGACTGGGTCAGTTTTCTAAGACCGGGTTTACACGGTGAAACAAACTTAATGAAGCTCTAGGTGATATTCTAAAACTTTCGTTTATAAAACGTATTTATTTTGCCTTGAATATTCCGCCCACTAAGCGAACTTCATGAAGTTTGTTCACCGCGAGCATTGAGCAATCGGTTTCAACTGCTTAAGCAATTCCGATTTTCCTCCAAACCGATCTAGTAACAATGGAAATGAATGTCACTTTCATTATAGCATTTCTATGTTTTAACTCCCCTCCCTCTCCGCGAACTTATAAAAATCTTATATCTTCCACAGATTTGAAAGTAGATGGACGTATTATTTATTTATCCGCCGAAGAATTGGTCAAGGTCGGACAAGCAGTTGTCAAGCTATGAGCATAAGAATGTTCGCTGCAGCACACAAATTCATATTAAGCATAAGCATTCGTTGGTGCAGAGTATATTAAAGTCGGGCTTAACCAACTTGCTTACTTGTTTATGCAGCTATTTATTCAATACTGATATTTTATCATTTGGAAAAGGCTGGGAGATTGGGTGATCAGATGGCGCCAGCATCGACCCATTAAAAGTACAATTTGTTTGTAAACTTTGCACAAGAGTAAATGGCAGGGAAAGTCGCCCGAAGAGGAAGCTATGGAGCTTTGAAGATGCCTTCTGCCTTCTCTCCCCCCCACCATATTTCCTGATAAATGTGAAATCATTATTACTAAAACCAAATCCACTAAGCCACCCCAATCCATGTCTACTTATGGTGTACCTGTCACACATCTGATACACCCCTTGCTAGTTAACAGCTAAATATATATATATATATGTGCATATATCCAATCCAAAAACAGATCATAAAAAACGCCTAAAAAAACATAAATTGACTCCCCCCCCCGTTCTTCTGTGCGATGCATGTGTGCTCCACTCGGTATGATATTTGTGTTTCCTCCGGTGATTTATGGCCCGGCACATGTGTTGTTGTCCGAAATTAATATTGAAAAGCAACTAAGTCCCGGCTTACGCATAAATTGAAAGCTAAGTAGGTGGGCAGAGCCGGCTATTTTTATTATGCACAATAAAAGCGCGAAAACAAAAACTGCAAATATTTCGCGCATGTTTAAGCCATGATTTATGGCATCGACAGCTAAGAAACATTGCAATTCAATGCATTTGACATCGTAAATATTTGTCAATGCATTAAGCTGGACAAATAATACACACATGTGTATATATATATATATATAGATATACATGCTCGGCACGTCCGACGGGGGTTTATTTATGAAGTCTAGACGCCCGATCTGGCAGATATACAATTAGCATATGTAACTGAAGTAACGGTTGCCGAGTTCTATGAACCCCCGGGCTAATTGAGGCGATCGCGCGCAACCTCAACTACTTTGGCTGCTGCCGCTTAATGTCAGCCAGTCTGTCAGTTTAGCGGGGCCATCGATCAATCAAGCCATCAATAAGTCAATCATATGCATGAGCCATCAACAAAGCGCATACAAATTGCAGCAATTGTCTACAGGGGGCCCCTGCTCCCGCCACCCGTCTATCGCTTTATGAGTGCATTATGGTGAAAAGTTTTCGCTTTTCATATTATACGCATCTGGAGGAAAGTTTTCGAGGCCCTGGGGCCATGCAATCAAGGCGACATTAACGCTCCGCCAGCGGCTTCAACCGGTCAGCCCCGAATCGCTCGTACGCCGTCTATTAATGCTGCCCATTAACCTCCTGACCCCCGGCTCCACGGCTCCACGGCTCCGCGGCTCCGACTCTCTTTCTCTTTCTCACGCAAAAATGCGCAGGAGCTAAACGCTTTTGCGGCCTGCCATTTGGCCATTTATTATTGGCGATTCTCCAGTCGAATTTGTTGCCAATTTGTTGCGCCACAAACAACTTGGCCGTCTGTCGCCTCTTTTTTGGTAGTCCTCCAATTAATTTCCGCATTTCCCAGACACCAAAGTTGGCAATTAATTGTGCAGTTTGCATTTCTTCAACCTTGTGGCCTGACCCCTCGGCTCAAGTGATTCACGCCAACGCCAGCGTGGCCGCAAAGGCTCCGTCCCAGCCGGCAATTAATCAAAGCGCCTTTGGCCACAGACAAAATCCTTTTTCGCATTCGTGCAAATATGGTTAGCCAACTGACAGGGCGAATGGCTAAAATGACAGCGCCATGAGCCGGCGCGGCGTCAGCGTCAGCGTCAGCGTCAATGGTAACATTAACATGCGTTGGCTTTTGGGGCGGCATTTCTTTCCATTGCGACGGAGACAGGCGGCAGTGAAGGCTTTTTCATCATTGAAATGGCTCAGAGCCGGCGGCGGGGGGGGATAAGCTCCAATCTTCATATCAACCAATTAGTCAATCTCAGCCATTCAGGGACAAGGACAAGGACGGCTTGTGCAAATACTTGCGCTTTAATTGGCGGCTTTTTTCACGCCATTCGATAGCCACTCAATGGCCAGCGATTACCGGCCGGAAGAGTGCTTCAGTTTCAATCCGAACACAATTGTTTAGCCATGCGTGGTCGGGGCCTTTCGGCAAAGGCCAAGTTAATGAAAATATCATTACAGTTTAGCCCAGAGCGTACAAATAAATATGGAGCTGTGGAGCTGTGGAGCCATGGAGCGGTGGAGCTATGGAGCCGTGGAGCAAGGCTTGGCTAGCCCAAGTGCGCGTGTCTCACTCAGTTTATTGACACATGAAATATGAGCAGCACTTCTTAGGGTGTGTACGGGGATCGGTCTTGAGCTCGGGCTCGGGCGAGGTGCGTGCTAAGCGGGCATTACTCAAGCGACGCAGCGCGTCAACTGCTTCTCCTCTCCGCCAGTGTCAAGATTAGGCGCAGAAGTACGCAATCTCTGAGCAGCCGAGCAAGCAGCGCTCCGCTGTCAAATTGACAAATGCTCAGCGTTCAGTGATTGTGACAGTTTTAGTGAATTCGTAATTAAGCATGCGCGAGCATGCACAAAATGCCATACATATTCAGCGAGGGGGAGAGAGAAGGAAAACCAAAACCTAATGTAAACAGTGTAAATACCAACTCTTAGGCCACTGGCAGGATGACAAATTGCCGGCACGACTGCCGAACCGAGTCAATATTGCGTTAACGCCCGCCAAATGTTGGCAATGGTAATTAAAATAATGCAGAAAAGGTGTCAAGGACTTGCGACATCAAATGAATATTAAATATGAAGCCAACTTCAAACTTTGAAAAACCATATCCAAAGTTCAGACATCTTTTTGAATAGTCTTTCTAAATTTGAGGCATTCATCAAGCTGGTTCGAGCCCCAAACTCCGACTTTCAGATAACTGTGAACCGAACCATTTCAGGTATGAAAGTAGAACCTGCACCGGTTCGGTTCAAGTAATATTATAGACATCACCAAAATATGACCCACTGCCTAGCGACTTCTTGTGTTATGCTCATGGTTTTGGTTTTTTGAATAAAAATCTATAAGAATGCTCAGAAATACATTTGAAAGCCCCACCCATTTAAGCATCTATATTTTAAGATGCTTTACTCCAAAGCATATTAATTGATTTACAAAGTGAGAGACTACTTTGAATATTTGCTTCAAATGTAGACTACGAAATGAAATTGGACTTAATACTAAATTATATGTTGAATAAACTCAAATGATGTGACACAATTCCCATACAGTTTGAGTAGCTTTTAGATCAACTACCCTATAAAGATTTGAACCAAATCCCTCTACCAAAAACCTTAAAGCTCGAAAATTCAAGACTTAACCGTTGGTAAATTTTGGTTCCTAAAGTTTATTTGGGTTTGCGGCCCCTGCATATAATAGTACGCGGATATTAGATAATCACCATATCTCCCACAGTTTTAGAAAGCTAGAAGCTAGAAAGTTTGAGACATACAGTGTATCCTTATCATGATGGTTTTTGTTAAGTCCCATTTGACGATAAATCGCTACTGTGACAGCCATAAGCTATAGTCATCCGATTTTGAACAAACTTTGCTGATTTTTGTGATTTACCATTGAAGTTCAAAACTTGTTTCTACTAAAACTATCCCAGCGGTGCAAATCGACATTACATAATGGATGAAGGAGTATCATTACTTTGCCTTCAGTTTGACGGAAATAATCATGTACAGTTTAGTTTACTTTGCCATATGCATGGCCGTTTTGTAAGCGGGGTGCACACAACCAGCATTACTGGTAATGTAAAATGTATGCCAGAGCCTAACGCCCATCGGTTTCCCATTACAATTGCGCATTACTTTTTTAAAATTGTAATGCGGATTGTGCACAGTCTGTTTAGTGTCCCTTTATGGAAAAGCAGCTGATGTAGTTCATTACTTTTCCGTCAGGCGTAATGCATGTTTTCGACAGAACATATTTAGCTGTGCGCCGCCGGGTATGCGTTAAACTTCACTATTCTATGGCGCCTATATTATAACTCTAATTGTCCGATTTCAACCAAACTTAGTGAAATCGTGAAAATGCTTAGAAAACTATAAAAGACGTTTCCTTTGAAAAAGGTTTTCTGACTGGAAAATGAGTCAAAACTTATCACCCACTCTCTCTCTCAGAATTCGTTAATGACTATTTGAATTAAATACACCCGGCCTCATTAAGGACCTTAAGATCTATGTGTGACCCCATATGCGGTCAGCCGGAACTACCTACCTAACCTAATAGTCCGAAAAAGTGTCGAGTGTGATCAAAAAACTCAAAAAATTTTGTATGTCTTAGCTTGCACACAAAGCACAACAAATACCAATGACTCTGTCATTTACTTGCTGAATCGCTGATGTAGCATTCAGATCATGATCACAATTTACTCCAAATGTATTTTTCTTAAAGATTCACCTGATCAAGTAAGCCTGCATTGGCACGAAACGAAACTAGAAACAGTCTTGCAAATGGCAGCAAATATTACACGTATACAATGAGCTCATCAAACTATTTACGATCTTGTCATGCTCACAGCATTGTCATTAAAGCGGTTACGCAACCAGCAGTATTTCCTGATCGACACCGCAATGAACCTTCAGTTAGTGAAATACTGATTTCATTATAGAAATTATGTCTCTGAAGAATGGCCAACCTGTCGTATGCGTCATATGGCGCTGATTAGAACCCACCAACTTAGATATCAACATTTCGGCACGTTCACAACTGGACACCCCATTTGTATACATACCCCCACATCCAGCGACTGGCATTCAGACACGTATCTAAGCACGCGATCTGCTCGACAAAAAGGCGAAAAACAGCTCAAAATATTTGCATAATTTACCTGAAACAAAAAACAGAAACAATAAAAATAAATAAATTATTTGTACTTTTTTGTGCGAAAACTTAAAATTGAAAACGTAAGCCACACCTTTTGCAATAAATTGTATACATAATTTCGCTGCTGTCACACACACAACCACACATAACAATTAAGTGCACTAAAAAATGAATTAAATGCAACGAATTCGAGTTTTTGGGATCGAAGACGTCCGAACTGCCGGCAATTTCATTGATAAATAAACGGGGGAAAATTGCTTCCTCCAAATGCAAATGCCCTGTGCAACAGTTTTGTGGCCTGTCCGGATGTTTACAATAAAATAAACAACGGCCGAAATCCGAATGGAAATCGATTTTCCAGGCAACCAACTTGCAACCGATATTGTTTACTTGTTGTAATGCGCTGATCAAAGTCGCATGTAAATTTATGATATGATCATCAATTGGCCGCAATCAATCAGTCGCTGCCGCCGATGAAGCGCTAATCTGCCAGTTGACCCAGTTGACTCTCTTCGGTTGTATTTATATGGGATGCAGGTGAATGCACTTAGTCTATTTTGTTTACTAACGAATGCCACAATGGCATACCGAGAGCTGTTTGAAGAGCTTGCACGTAATTGTTCTCTAAATTATTGGAGGGCTTGTCTGCGGTTACGCCATGTGGCTTTTGGGACGTCGCCCCGTCGCTGTCGTAATGAGGTGCCAAAGGTAAATATGAGCACTTCTTTTTCCCCGTCGTCCGCTGACAGCGACAAATGTTGAAGTTCTTTAATGAGATTTGGGGTAATTAGGTTTTCTTTTCGGAATGGTTAATCTATTTTTGTTGTCGTCGTCTTGACTAGAAATTGTTGAGTGCTCTTCGAGAAGCTTTAATGAGTTTCAAAAAACTCAGCTTTGAAATGGTTTTGGGAAGGCTAAGACGGTGGCCTAATAGGCGAGGGTGGCAGCAGAAGTACATATACTACATTATTAAATTGGAAGAAAATAATAGTGTTAAGAGTTCTCTTCTCCTCGAGTTGAAAGAATTTGATTGTCATTTTCGGGCATAACGCCCCTACATTTGTATACATTAAATGGAGGAAACACTATGCATCGCTTTAATAACATTGTACCATGTTATTATATATTTCATATTTCATTTCAATCTTGAATTTGAGCATGTAAATATCTAATTCAAGCACGATAGATCTTGCTTTTGAGTCTAACTTCCTCTTGATTCAAAAACGATGTGAATATGTGAAGAAAAATGCTCAATCTTGATTTTAAGACTGACTACATCTTTATTCAAGGAGCAACCATAAATTTGAGTATGTGAATAAGAATGCTCGATCTACATTTTGAGTCTGACCAGAACGAGCTTAAGAACGAATTTGCGAATTTGACTATGTAAAGAAGAATGCTCGATTCCGATTTAGAATCAGACAATATTTTGGTTTAAAAACGAGCAATCAGGAATTTAACTATTTGAAGTTGATTATTAAAGAAATGTAGATCTTGCTTTTAAGCCTGACTCGCTCTTGATTTAAAAACAAACCATATTGAGCATCATTTTGAAGAATGCTCGATCTTCACTTTTCGTCTGACAAGATCTCTATACAGTCGGTGGAGTGTAAAGTTCTTAATACAACAATGAGAATACCTACCTAAGATTTGAATACGTTTTTCACTTGATTCGAGAATTTTTCTACTTGTCACCAAAATGTTTCGTGCTTGTATCAAGAATTGAAGTTCTTAATTCAAGAAAACGATCTCAGAAATCCATACTTGGTTCAAGAAATTCGCTCTTGGTTCTTTTACTATAACCGTACTTCTGTCATTAAACATTCTTGACATATGTATGAAATTCTCTATTTTTCTCTGAGTGTGTGTTGTAATAGTAGTGGAATGTGTGCAAAAATGCAAAACCTGATCCTACTAATTCTGTATTTTGACTTATTTTATGGAATTTATGGTTACTCTAATGCTTAAGTGTGACCGTATATATTTCAAAAACTACGGCCACACTATGAAATCGGTGTGACCTGGCTAAGCAATGAGGTCAATCTAAATTATTTCAAACAATTCAAGTCTATGTTTTAGTTTTTACATCTATTTAAATTTCTAAGAAGAGATTCTATTTTTGGCTTTTACGATCAGTCGGAGTTTACACGATGAAGCAAATTTTATGAAGTCTTCTCAGACACACGGGTGAGATTCTATACCTTTCTCTTAATAAGTTCTACTAATTTCCCCTGCCGCCTTAAAAGAACACTTTCTAGAATCTTGCTTCATGATGTAACTACCGACAAAGATTGACTATTTCTGTAGCCACCCTCGCCGCTTAACTCTTCGATATTTGATGAAGGCATTCCTAAATGGCTGATGCCAACCGAAAGACAGCTGCTGAACTCGTTGGCCCCAAAAAATTACAAGCAACAATTTTCAATAAACAAGCGATAGAAAAACCATTTGGTCGGGCTGGGAATTGAGAACGCCTCAATGGTCCCTCCATCTTCAATTTGTTTGTT
This sequence comes from Lordiphosa andalusiaca, assembly GCA_035044965.1. Lineage (NCBI taxonomy): Eukaryota > Metazoa > Arthropoda > Insecta > Diptera > Drosophilidae > Lordiphosa > Lordiphosa andalusiaca. The sequence continues at coordinate 344,220 of JAWNNM010002217.1, read as the reverse complement.
ATTCCTATTTCAGTTGTTGTTCCGTTTGGTTTTTTTTTTCTATTTTTTGGAGTCTGTGCTGATAGAATTGTAACAACTGTCGCGGCATAAATAAAGCTATTATGATTTATGCTCCCTGAGTGATTACAAAACTCGTTAGAATGTTGCAGCAGCCGCCGGCTAATGGACGAGCCAAGCCGATTGCGATTGGGGTTCAGGGGCCCGTGCCGCATGGATTTGCATGTCTAGCGCCAATAAATTCTAAGGAGCTCCGGCTCCGATGATATTCCAAGTGGTTGGCGGCTCACCGAGATTTCGACATTTGATATGGCATGCGGCTATACGGAGCCAATCTTCTGATTGGATATGTGCGTGAAATTGTATATTTGCGCGATGGCAATTAAAAGGCATCTCTGAGCATGGCTTTTGGGCATGTAGATGCAGAATCGATGGGCCAAGCGGCACGCAAATAACCCAAGCACACGCCCAGGCCCAGGCCGAGGCCGAGGCCAAGAGCAAGTGGAAATCAGGGTGACTCACAGCCCACAGACAAAAGCCTCATTAGGCGTCGTCTGCCCCACGTAGTCGTTGCTCGGCTGGATGTGGATGTTGGGGCTCTTGATCTTGGTCTGGGCCTGCACTCGTTTCAATTTCAGCGTTGGCGTTGAAAGCGCGTCGGGCTTAGCAGCACTCCTCCTTAACTACATAGTTATAGTCATTGCAGGAGCATGGCTATCATCATCATCGTGTTGCGCCCATAAAGCGAATTATGCTATTTGCGTAAATTATTGTCAAGTGGCCCCGGCACACTAAATCATAGAGATGCAGCGATAGTTGAGTTGATTTTCACGCCAATCAGCGGAGCGAAATGAAAAGTTCATGCGACCCAAAAAGAATCCAAGAATCCATGCATCGATGCAGATGCAACTTTCTTTGCCAGAAGTACCCCAAATATTATATATATGAAACCATAATGAAAAGCCAACAAAAAAAAAAAAACGGTTACTTAAATGGGGAGCCGCTTGCATGTGACCCCTTAACCAGCGACTCCTCCGATGTTGACCCAGAAATGCAGCCCCGGACTGTAACGCGGAAGTGTTGCGCCTTACTGTTGCCTTTCAGCGGGTATAAATAAACTTAATGACTCAATTTGCAATGAAAAATGTGCGCATTTTTGTTTGCTCTCGTAAGCTCCACTTGCAGAGTTTTGCTTAAATTGAAGACATCTTCGAATTAATGTTGACTTTCTGTTTGGTTTTAATCAAAGGACCATTCAGGGGAACAGCGGTTCCACTTAAGTTTAAATAAATTACACAATTTAGCGACTCGTTTGGCAGCGTCTCTTTGTTCCTAAGGACACAGAAATTCCATACGAAAAAAATATATAAAATAAATTAAGTAAAAAGCAAATATTTATGACAAAAGTGTCAATAGGCCGCCGCACATAAATGTTGTTAATTAACGTTTATGGTTTGCTGATACCATGGCAGAAAAAATAACACAAAACAACAACAACAACACAAGAAATAGCAACAAATATAACAATGGGGTCCCACCATAAAACGGCATTCAATTTGCTGGCCATAAACTTTTATTGGGAATGGCAGCTTTGTAGCTAAAGTCGTGGTCGTTGTTTTTCTGTTTTACTCAAGAGCCACCAATGCTGGGCTGTAAATATTTCTAAAACTATCTTTAAATGTGGAGAAGATGAATCGCAATTTAATATCATTCGGGTCTAGATTTAATGCACGTTGTCTCAAATTGAAACTAAAAGGAGAATTGGTTTGTTTTTTTGGGTATCAATAGTATCCCAGAGAGTATTTAATACGTTTATACAAAATACAAAATACAAAAAAGTATCAGCCTGATGCCATTAGGCAGCATTTTGATATCCGTGAAATATCATATTATTACCTTCGAAAATATCTACTTGATACTCAGTAGCTTCAAATTGAAGAGCACATTTTTTTGTGTGTATTTTGAAAAAGAAGTCTATTTCGGATCGAAATTTTCGAGGAAAGGAAAGCAGTCTAATAATATTTGAAATCAAATGTTTTAAAATGGTTGACAAGTTTTCCTAAAAAAGAACTCATCAAGAATGTACTCGGACTATGAGCGGTCTCCTTTGGAAACAGTCAAACGGAGCAACTTAATTTAGCCGTAAGTCCGACAGAACTTATCTTGGGGAATCGATTCAAACTTCCAAATTACTCAGGGTCGTTTTGCTATATTCAACATAGAGCGATCAGTAACATAAACTAATAAATGTCAAAGTAAATTGTAAGCTTATCTGACACATAGAAGCTATTAAGAAGATGAGACAGGGCCAATGTCTTGTATTATTATCTGAAGGAAAGAACTTTATGACGTTAACTGAAATGAACCAAACCAAACCGTTTTGATGTGTGGTTTTCGGTTTGGTTCAGCTCAATAAATGCAGAGACTGATAATATGAAATTAATTCAAGAAGCATGAAGAGATGTTGATGAATATGAAACATTTGACAGCGAAATTCATTACAGCTTCTCAGGAAAGTAAAGACGAATTAGTATATTTCTGGCCTTGGCTACTTTAAGTGTGACCAGGTCAAATCGGAGAACATTTTGTTGTGCTCTGCTAAGACTACACTGAAAAATAATGGTGAGATAAAAGTAAGCTTAAAACAAATAGACTTTATCTTGACTTTTGGATTGAAATTTAAAGCAAGAGTTGTACTAGATCCGAGATATATGAGATCGAGTCAATCCTAACCGTACTTGAAATGAGAAAATCCGGGACTGACCGACTTCTCATAACGTCTGGGATTGTTTTAATGCTGAATATCTCGTTTTTTTTTTGTGCAGAAACCATACAAAAAGGCAAATCCCATTTTCCAACCGTTACTTTGTGAGTCTTTCAGAGAGAGTAAGAGGTTTGTTGTTTTCAAAATACTTTATTAAGGGGATATGAATTTATTTTTAAGTATAAACCACTTTGTTTCTGGTTTGCTAAGTACACAGAGAAAACAAAGGATGTTCGAAATTATACAGGGAATGATTTGGGTATCAATTTGGAAGGGAAATTTAAAAAAAAATCTATTTTGGTATATTAAAATATACATTAAATCTTAAATGGATCTTAAATTTTCATCCAACGATGCTGAAAATTATCCAAAGGATATGTAAAATGGATATTTTAATATCAATTGGATCTTTGTACTGCTAAAAAATAATGTCTAAATATTTATTAATATTTTAGGAACTAAGCTACACCCCAGATGAAATGCAATATTTAGTATTATACGACTTTTTCCCATATGGAAACACAACTTCCACTTAAACGGTGTTTATGACACTTCAAGTGGATCGCTGCAACGAAGCTGTAATACTTTCATTCATATATGAGTTTTACTGCAACTGAAACCAACATTGTCTGCCCGTTTTTCAGCTGGTGTAAAGTTCAGCTCGGTTGCCTTGGCCACTGATAAGACCCCAACGGCTTGCACAGCTCTTCTAATCAGCACTCAATCATTGCTCGAATGAAAACCGCTGACTTGGTAATTAACCCAGTGCATTATTGACCGCTCCTCTGTGGCATGTAGCTTACAATTTTCTATAACACGAACACACTTACACACACACAAAACCATTTCAAGTTATTTAAATGCAGCGAAAGACAACGGAGCCGTCAACTAAATAAGCGAACTCGAAACCAAATTGATATGATTGGAGGCTTGGAGTGGATCCACAGTGCGTGTTCCCTTTGTTTGCTGTTGCTGTAAACAAACTAATTAAAACTGACACTGACAGCTGATGACAATTTACGCAGCTGCTGCAGAAGGGAGAGCTTAGCTCCAGTCGCGTTTCTCCCCAAGAATGCCTTCCTTCCCCAATAAATGTCGCCTGGCTCAATTGAAATGTTGCACGCGCAATTGCAAAAGGAATGGCTGCAACTGCACTTCAAAGCAGCCAGACGCGACCAGCTCTGCATCCAAATAGAAATGCAATTTAAATTAGCTTCATGGCATACAAATTGATGATGGCGACTAGCAAATGAGGCATTGGCAACATGTTGCCAGCAGCTGTTGCCAGCAACACATGTCGGACACATTGCGTTAGCCAAAAGTTATGAATACGGGCAAAAATGCCAGCAATTTGTGTGCACACCTAACAGCGATCTGTGGCGACGTCAGTCAGTCTGGCAAGACATGCGAAACGTGGGCAAATAATTATACACACGAGTACATAGATACCCATACCCATACCCATACCCATGCCCGGACCAGGCCCACTTGCCATTGCGGTGGTGGCGGTGGCAGCGGCTGTGGCTGCGGCTGCGGCTGCTGGTACTGTAATTGTTGTCTATTTGGTGTTGGCTTTTAGCGTAAATGCAGAAACAACACAAAACGGCGGCGGAGACGGCGGCGGGGGCAAACAAAGCTCGTGTTTAACTTGAAATTGTTACACATTTCTGTTGTTGTTGTGGCGGCTGCAGCGGCGTCCAAGCCAACGGTGACAATCATAATTTTTCATAACTCAACCGGTTCCCGTTGTTTTTTTTTTTTTGGTCCGTTTTGGTGAGCCCGACTGACGTTTATGTTGGCTTGTTTTTGCGCTAGCGGCAGTTTTTAGCCTTTTTTGTGTGTGAGTGGAGGCGCTGCACATGCGCACAAGTGTCGTCGCTGTCGTTGCCCTCTTAGCGGGCGCGGGGGCCAGGGCCAGGGTTCAGGAACGGCGTCGTGCTCATTGCACAAAAGAATAATGTGGCATGTGCTGGGCCAGTAATTACCTAAGAGTACACGCGTATGTCAGACTCGAACAAGTCTGTGTGAGTGTGTGTGTGTGTGTGTGTCGGTGTGTCGTAATTAGCCGCATTTTTGTTGTTTGCACTGAAGGCCCTTAGCCCCAGGTCGTTTCATTAAAATTGTTTTGCCTAACCGCGTGGAGATTTATGTACACTCAGGGAAAATACGCCCACTTGTAATGTTCACTTTGAGGGGCCAGCAAGTTTGATTTAGGCAGAGCTTTAATGTAACCATTACGCATTACTTACAGTATTCAATTACTTTTTATTGAAGAAATTTCGATTACTCAGATAATGAAAAATCAATTCCCGATTACTTCTTTTTTAGTTATCCTGAATGTAATTCGCTGCTACGATTATTCAAGGATTATTTCAAATTGTAATTACTTTTTAATAATTGTATCTATAAACGTAAATTATTGAGTAATTTTGCTTGAAAAGTTGAATTATTTTTGCAATTGTAGGTAAAAAAAATGATTTTACACCAATCAAGTTTGGAAAAAATTAGATAAAAATGTTTTTTGATAATTTTTTTGGATTTTCTGAATTTTATATGAAAATACTTCGGAATTACTTTTTGAATCTAGAGCTTCCATGGCCGCTTATCGATTGAAAGTTGTGAAATAATTACTTTTGGATATAAGCACCTTCGCTATATTACGATTGTTGATTGTTGTACGATTGTTGAGACTGTACCCACTTTTGGATGTAAGCAACAGCATTTCACAGAATCGATTTTAGATTGATTATGGAATAAGGTCTACTAAATTGAATCTTCCAAGAACAATGATCACAATTCTGAAAAAAGTATAGAATTTTTCAATTATCTGGCAGCCCTTTTAACGGCGATAGACCAGTATCGATTGTCAAGTGGTGTTCAGAACTATCGCAATGTGGAATTCAAAACATGAATTTCTTAAGGTTTATGTTCCATTTCAGTTTCCCAGTTTTCCGAGACTGATTAGTCATTTAGACCTTAATGGGGCTGATATCAAAATACTGATAATTAAATAGTGTGACCAGCCCCCCGATAGTTTAAAACTAAGACGAACTTCAAATATTTTTTGTAGTTTTTTATTTAGTGTGGTCTCTCTAGTCATATGTTCGTTGACGTTGACACAAATCTGTGGAGTAAGGAACATTTGGTTCTTAGTTTATTCAAGCATAAATTGGTATGGTCTTTAGACTATTTTGATATTAGAAAAAGTGCTAAAAGATCTAAAAGATCTTAAAAATGCAGAAAAATACATTAAAAGAGTATTTAAATAGCCTAAAATGAGCAAATCGTGCTTAAGTTAAGAACAGTTGATTCTAATTTTATTCATATTAAGTATTATTTGTGTTCAGTGCTTAAAGATCTTAAAAGTTAAAAAAGAATTCAAACAGTCCCAAGTGAACTTAAAATGAGCACTTCGCAATTGAGTAAGAGCATATGATTGTAATTTTATTCAAGAGCTAATCGAATTGGATTTAAGATTACTTCGAAAAAAAGTAAGGGCAAAAAGATCTATGAAAAAAGTGTAAAAAAGTTACTCAAAGTTACCCCCAAAGCAGTCTCAAGTGAACTGAATATAAGCACTTCGTACCTCAGTCTAGTATTCTGCATGATTGATTGCTTTCCAAGTGTAGCTCGTGAACCCAGACGTGTTTGCCTCTCAAATCGAATGTAAAGTTTCTAAGTTCAAAGATTTTGGCATTTAAAGTTGACTTTTCCATTTTGCACATCTGCCAAATGTATACGACGACAGACTATGGTCTATAATTTCCCAACATTCAAATGCCCCCGGACCCCTTTTTTTTTTTTTTTGTTCGTTGGCCTGCCTTGTGAAAGGAAGCTGCAAGTTGCCAAAATGCCGGGCAACTTGACCAAAGCAAAACATGAAAAACTATTGCAGCTGCAATTACTCGCACTTCAAAATGCCAACATTTCTGCACAAAAGAGAATTTTTCGCAACAAAAGCCAAGCGTGGCAACATCAATCATTTTGCATTTGCATGCCACAGACAGTAGCGTTGCCCAGCAACAGCACTGGGAATGGCATAAATTAGCTGGAGGCTTTGTGTTAAGTTTCCATTTTGCACTTGCTCTGGTCTGTTTAGCTTCGCGCGGAGTAAAAGTGTTGCCCGCTTCCTTGAAGCCATTGCTATAAAATCTATTGGTCGTTGCCTTCCCATGGCGTTCTAAACGCGCCAGTGCACATTTGAGGCACTTTCGCTGGCGCTTCCACCGCGCCGCACATCAGCCTCAAGTCCTTCCTTTGCTTTTTATTACTGCCTGCATGACTCACGACCCAGCCACACTCAGAGACGATACCGTTGATGCATTGTCATCTTTCCGCTCGTCATAATTGGCTATTTGGCGGCTGAGTTTGCCTTAAAGGTGTTTCCCACTCACCCACACACACACACACACGGGCAGCAGTTTATGGGCAAGTCCATACAAAACCCCTATTGGCCACATCCGCTCGCCAGTGAGTCATCATAAGCCAAAGCTGGTGCCGGACAGTTGAGTGCTGTTGCAAAATTTGCATTTAACATTTGCTTTTGCAAAATGTTTCAACTAAGTTCAAGGTCTAAGTTGGAGAACGAAACAAAGGAAACGTTTTTTTTTTTTGTATACAAACAGGCATTGTTTGCAACGAGCCGAGTGGCCAAGATGCAACGAAACAGTGGAAACTGTTTCAAAGAGATTCCCACTAAAGGCAATAAAAGAGATGGATTTCATGAACAGTTTAGCTTGTTAACTATTGAACAGTGGCAAGGTACATCGCCAGTGCGATCATCCATAACGAAACATAGGTTCGTGTAACGCTTTCTATGAACTTACAGTACTGGATGTGTTCGTAAAACAGAAGTTTGGCATCAAGTTGAAGATTCGGATGGTTTTGTAAGTAAGTTAGTAGGCAGTGATATAGCAAGGATATCAGTTAGTGGTCTTACATATGGATTTCAGGCTGAAGTTTAGTTTCAAATATGCTAAAGTACGCGAAATCACTTTTACACTAATCGTGAGTAAGTTAACGCCGTAGGAAGATCATTCAAAACAATGTGAAAGACAGAGGTGCTTGGTGGGTACCTTGAGGTACCCCAGATGAAACATTTAGAAATTGGAAAAGTCAATAATGAAATGGAACCGTTTTGGTTCTAAGAGTTAAGTACAGATCCATGACAGTAAGTCTGCAATTTGTTATTAAGTTCTTTGTAACATGAAACGTCTGCTCCAGTGAGTCTGTAGTGGTTGAAGTTCCATTCAAGAGCCCATCATGGGATGGTGAAACAATAACTCCACAGTAGATACTGCAGTTGAGAACTGTATTATGCTTGAATGCTTTTATAATATCAGAATTATAAACCAACTTATGGAGCGGATACGTATTACATTCTTGCTATTGTTCTGAAGAGAAGGAACAGTCCTTAGAAAGATTAAATAACTTAAAAAATGCAGCACATTAAGAATAAGTAAATCGTTATTGACTGCGAACTAAGATATTGAAGTTCTGAACGAGTCTGCACCCAGCAAAAAATGTATGTGATTTTTGATCACATTCGACTCTTTTTTGAATTCTCGATCTGATTAACATATTCATAAATGCTCTTGTTTACTGATAGTAATTGATACTTTTGTCGGGTCAAAAAGGTACCCCAGCAGCAACATTTCGTGAAGAGTCGTTTTTAACCTGTTCTTCTCATAAATTTCAACTCATTTTCGAGTCTTTTTCGAGTAATTATTCAATAAATCTCATGATAAACTTATGCAAGAGACTGTTTTGAGTCTTCTTTCGATTGCAAACATTTTATGAAATTATTAATCACAATCAAGTCATTTTCGAAACCTCAATCTGATAAAAATAGTCATAATTGAGCACATTTTCTGATCATAAATGATACTATGGTCGGGAGAAAATGGTAGCCTATCAACGACTCTTCTTAAAGAGTCGTTTTAAACACCTTCTTGTGAACAGTTTCAAATCATTTTCGAGTCAATTGAGAGTCTCTTTTTAGTCGTAGTTCACTTAGTCAAATTTTGAGCGCATTCATGAATCATTTTCGAGTTTCCTTTGAATCGCACATAATTGGTATTTCTATCTAATCATCAAAAGAGGCCAAAAAAAACTCATCAAGTTGATTTTTGTCAAAATGATCTTCCTAATGTTGGGTGGGCAATTACATAGAATCGGAATACAGCTACCTAAAACATTATATCTATTTATAATAGTCTAAGCGTCGTTCGTATTTCAAAGCAACTAGAAATTATTTATATTATTGTATGACAGATGGCGTTACGACCGCCTCATCGAACTTTTATAATATCCATCCCGAGAAGTTTTGCAACATTCGTAGTTACACGACTTGTAAGGTCTAAAAAGCGTTATATTTCCTATTAGATTGGCATTCGCAATGACAATCGATAAGTCACAAGGCCAAGTTATGTCCGATTGCAGCCTACATTTGGACTCAACATTGTTTTAGACGTGGCATGTTCTGGCGTGGGCAAACAATCAAGCTTATTGTTGTTCAATTTGACTCAACTTAGTACACACAATTACTGTTGGCTATGTTAACTTAGGTCCTAAGTGTGGAGAAAGGCTCGGCCCATTGTTCAGTAACATTGAACTAGTCAATAAAATTAACCGAACCGAACCGGTTTTCGTTTCGTTTGCTGAAAGTTAGTAGAACTCTGTTCGTTCTTCTGGGGGCCATAGATCCACACTTATGACAGAACTCCATTTGCCGGGTCAGCTAGATTTAATAAGCAATCCTGTGGATTTTCTAAGACTTTTTAAGTTCAATTGGCTTTGATCCTAAAAGCATACATGAATACGCATTTCCCCACTCCAACCAACCAACCAGAGCCGTAGAAAAGCATTTTCGTGTTAACCCTATAAAAGATGCTGACTTAACATTTTCGCATACAAATGATTTATGTAAAATCCAACAAAAAATCGCATAAACGGACAGGCTTATCTCAATGAGGTGCTGCCAATGGCCATGGCGGAATGGACGGGCCTGGGCATGGAGATTTGGTCATGTGCGTGCAGTCGCACAGCCACCACAGAAACAACAACAACAACAACACAACAACACACAAGCGGCGATATTGATAGGCGCAATTAATTATACGCGCCTCACACTGACAGTAAGCGTTTTGCTTTGGCCGCACAGCCCCCTCCCCTCCCCCGGGATCACACCCGTTCTCCTTCCGCCGCTGTGCGTATCAATGACCAAATGACATATTAGCCTTCGTCTTAGTGTAAAAAGCCGCGATAACTTTGGCAGACGCACACGCAACGGCAACGGGCTGGGCTGGGCTGACTCTCTGGACTGGGCTGGGGCTGGGCTGGAGACGCTTAGAACTGTGCACTGGGAGCGAGCGAGGCTAATCGTTTATTGAACCCGTTTGGGAATAATGCGCATACGCAGCGTGCGCCAGCAGCAATGTTTACGTTTTCTGCTTCTTTTTTTTTTGTTTCGATTTCGTGGCAAACTGGAGCAGACGTCTGGCCAGACAGTGTCCAACTGTGTCGCTCGGCTGGCCCGCTGGCCGCGTTGAGTGCTCGAAATTACTACCACCGAATGGTAACCTCCCCACCCGCAGGGCGGCCGTGATTAGTGGGGGCCCATCCAAGAGTGCTCGGGCCCGGCCAGATATGAGTAGGAAGTTTATGTGCACGTTTTATTGAAATATGAGCGACTTTATCAGAGGCAGAGTGTCTCTTGTGGTGGCGCCATGACCATGCATTCCCATGAACTTGCCACGAATGCAGCTCCCACGCCTTAAAGTAGCTCGTTTGGGGCATTTGTCACGTCTTTGTGGTGCAGCGGAGTGGACTGTGCGGTTCCGTTCGACCATCCGGACGGGGTGGGGGGTGGCGACGATTAGATCCAATCAGTGGAAAGAGGTGCAAACCGTTTTATTTCGCAAAAGCCAATGGAAATTCGATGGCAAATTGTCAGTTACTACTGTGTAATCAGGCGCAACAACAGCCACAATAACAACAATCCCTGGCCATGGCCAAGAGGCGGCGGCAGACGGCAACCTCGCGGCTCTCAACTGATTTGCTAAACAATTACGAGTACACTCGCGCTCCGGCCATACAACAAATAGGCTGTACAAGCACTTTAGATAAAAATCTTAATAGAATTGCAAGGCGAATGCAATACAAATACAAATGCGAACACAAATAAAAGCATTCGTCCCATCCAGACCTGCGACGTAATGATATTTATCAGCGATTCAGACGATTTCCATGGGGCATCATCATATTTACAAGTTAATATTTACGCTAACAAGATTCGCCGGGCCAGCCAGCCAGCCAGCGAGCCAGCCAGCCAGCCGGGGCAACCAAGTCGCCGCTCTAGCCGTTGCCCACAGGCCAGCCAACCCCACACAAAAGGACTTTGCTGGATAGAGAGACGGGGAGAGAGCAGGCGTCCGCGGGGAGACATGAGTAGACAGGCAAAAGGCTTGTTAAAGCGCAGAACATGCAGATTTCATTAAAGATATCGCGACGACTCCGACAACCGGCAACTGCAATCGTTGAAGGGCTTACCAGGCAGTCTCAGTCCACTTTGCATGCCACTGCAGCTCCCCTGGTGGCGGTGCCATATGCCCCATCCGGTTCATTTGTGTGGCGAAAATGAAGCCCCACGAGACACGAGTGCGTTCTAATGAGAAGCAGACTGTGGACCTATTAGCTGCCGTAATAAAATGGCAATTAAGTGTCTTTATGGCCAGGTCCTGGTCCATAGCCAATGGGCATCCTTTTATGCCCGGCCATAAAAATACATGTTTACGCATGTAGCAACAACTCTATACGGGAGTGAAGCCACCGCCTCGAACCGAGCATTTTTTTTTTTTGGCATATTTTTAGGGCAACTCCGATAAGCAGGACTGCGTTGTTTATGTTTATTGCGGGCATAAGTTTATGCTAGTTTATAGTTTTTTATAGCTCACACACACACACATGTCCCATGCAATTCGTAGGTGGGCAGGCGTTGCCCAGTTTGCGTTTATTGATTTTAAGTGTGAGTTTATGTTGTGTCTGATGCCCCAGGAGGGGGGGACGGGGACGGGGTCGGAGTCGGGGATAGTTCGGATTGGGATTCGTTCGTTCTGCATGTCAACTTCATAAGCAGCGCACACAATTAACACGCACTAGAGGGGTAAATGGAAGCCCTGCTGTGCCGCCCCGGCCATGAAAAGCTATCCAAATCAGACGGGCGATTAGAGCGTATCAGAGAAACATGTTTGGATGATCTTCTTGGAGAAGATTGCACTCAAACATTCGGGATTGAAAATGCTGTAGCCCTTGAGCCAGGAACTTAGCAGGGATTAGTTCCATATAGCGTACACTCACCAACAAAATAGATGATACGAGTGAGGGTCAAAAATAATGGTTCCCTCTAATTCAACATTAAAGGCAACATATTACCCAAAAGAGAAATTTCCTGTCGGATCTTGTCAAAAAGAAAGTCACATTTCTTAAACGTTTGATAACCCCTTGGATGTAGTTCAGATAATTGTTGATTATTGTTTTAGGTTAAAGTTCATCACACAGTGATAGGTTGATAGCATTGGTTGCAATGCCTGAGATGCGACAAGTTTCTTACTTGGAAGACGTGGTCACGTTGCGAAGCCATGGGAATAACTGCAGTTAAACCCTTGGGTGGTCTTAAGTATTGAACCATTGTGTGAACATTATAATTAAGTATAGCTGGGATCTCTATGTCGGATACTTTCGATAGGTTGAGTAGGAGTGATTGACCAAGAAACCTAAGTCGCCTCCTACTTGAAGCGGGGCAATGAAACAGAAGGTGCTTTATCGTTTCCCACTTTTCGTCAAATCTGCACTGCGTATCTGCCCAAAAGGCAATGTACCATCTGGGCCCCTACAGGCACCCCACAGCAGCGTAAAAGTGAATTGGTACGTTTAAGGTAGAATGTGGGCCAAAAAGTCCCGCTGCCGCACAGGAGGAAAGTTGTATCCACCGGTCCGTAGCGAAGCGGAGAGTTGTGGCTTTTGTGTGTAGCTTATTGGTAGCCATAGGCATCCCCATCGTGCTCATCCCTGAAAGGAGCTTCGACGTATTGCCTAATCTAAAATTAAATATATTTCAGCAATTGTTTAAACCACAAACTGGATATTCGATGTGTTGAAACTTTCTCGGTTCATACAAATTCTCACACAATAGAGTCCCACTGGGCTTCAGAATTTAGTGAGTAAATGCAAAGTGGTTAAGGCTAAAATTGGTACCATGATTTTGTCGCAGTCTCTCGCGAGTGCTTGATAGTCGAGTGAGCTAAGATGCTGACTTACTGTGGGTTCCAGTTCAAACAAATTTAATAGATTCTCCAAACCAATCCAAGCTTAGCTTGCGGTGGGTGTGTTGTACGGTAGTGTTGTGATTGTGATTGGTCGTGTCTTCTCTTCCCTTCTAACAGTCTTTTTAAGTCTTTCTAGACTAGTTTTGATCATCTTGGCTAGGTTAAGACCTAGATCAAAGTTTTGAACCCAGAATAGCTTGACTTCGTTTGCTTTTCAATGACGTCTTCTGAACTAAATTGACCAGAACAGCTGTTGTTTTCGATGCAATAGCAAAAGCCTTGGGCTAAGGGAACGCATAGAAGTTAAAATCAGCTACAAGTCAAATTTGAATTTTGACAGAAATGCAAATATGCTGTTAAATGAGGTCAAATTGCATGTCGCTAAGGCGTTAGTTAGAGCACGGGTCCTTCTCGAAATCATCCACAACTACTCTAACCAACCCCGCTTGCAGAACATCCACAACTGTAAACTCCAAAAATGTTGCCAAAATCTGATCCAGCAGAGTTCTGTTTTCATTTCAGACCAGTTTCGCGGACTCGCCCTCTTTATTGTCATCTCGCATGAGTCACACTCACACGCACACACTTGGCGTATGCGTAATATTTATGTACGCTTTTTGTTTGCTTTCTGCAGTTACACTCTCCTCCTCCTGCTCCGGCCAGAAGCCTGGCATACTCACATCACATGGCCTGCCGTGCCACTTTATGGGGCCCCGGCTTTATCTGCTCTGTCATTTATGGTTATTTAAAAGTGTTAGCTATCATTCTGGTTGTTGTTTCTGCTGCACTGGAAGTTGTTTTCACCTTTTGCGCTCAACTCGTTTAGAAATTAATGCGAATTCGACTTTGAGCGAGTTTGACGATTTGAGTCATAGAAATTTCGCAAGAACCTCCAAATAAATCGTGTGGGCTTATTGCAAATGCAAACAGTTGGGGAGCAGCCACAGAAGCCGACACGAAGACACGGCCGGCGCGCCGCTAACACATTTTGCATAAGAATTAGAAGAGACACAGCGTGTCGCGGCCAAAGGCGCGCAGAAGTCTTGTCTAACCGAAAATAACTCAGAGCATACACCACCTTCATCTGCGACGGCGACACGAACCACGGCCACAGCTCCAAACTGGCCCATCGGTGCCGCCGCCAAACTCCAAACAAAAACAAACAGCAAAACATTAGCGCAAATTTGAATTTGAATTTTGTGCGGGGGGGATTCGGCAGGGAAACACGTTTGTCGTATACATTTATTTCGTTTTGGTTTTTCGGCCACTTTAAAATATAGACGAAAATCAAAAACAAAAACAAAAAAAAAAAAAACGTCCCCAAGAGGCTGCCATTACATTAGCCAGGTCTCCGGCCCGTTGCGGCCTGGCCAATGACTTCGAGAAACATGTGTTGATTAACATAAATGATTTCGTTGTGGCCGGTCTTCTGCCATTTGTAAATTGCAAAATTTTTGGAAATCTTTATGGATATTTGGTGTCAAAATGCGACATCAGCAGCTGGTAAATATTTATTGATTTAATTGGCATATTTGTTCATCTCCGGCCATTTCTTGGCCGCAGTCCACGCCATTCGCGAAAGTTGTTTGTGAGTTAATTAAGAAATGTGTTACATACCTTTTTTGGTTGCAATTTTCATGCAAAGCGTCCAGCTCCGAAACTGCAAAGAGAAAGCCAAATAACAAAAATAAGTTTCTTAGTAAAGTTGTCAACTAATCAGCAGATTTGCCATGCGGCCTTTGTTACACAACGAAAGTATTGGCACGCATTTGTTTATATGCTAATTTCTTTGTGTATTTTGCATTAAGAAAAAAAAAACGTCCAACTAAATGCATAAATTAGGGTTAAGCAAATGCCTCAAAATATCATATTGAATGTGGAGAAGATAAAGCCCGGGTGGAGAGTCATGGGTTGTGGCCAGGTTTGTTTGCATATTGTTAGCCATAAACCAAACACAAATTGATAAGGCAATGCGCGGCACACATTAGAGAGTGATTCAGAGATGAGTTGAGTGGAGAAAGAAATGCGGAGTTCGTTTTGCTATTTTACTTTCAACAAAAGGTGAAAACCTTTGTAATTCAGGAAGAATCTTGTATACATGTGAGCATGCGGAAGTAAATTGAGTGTGCAAAAAAATTACAGGAGTACACATCAGCATCAATAATGAAAAATGTACTAACAATGCTTAAAGATACCTTTAGTCCAACTGAATCTTCAATTATTATCAGTTTCGTTTCTGTATGACGAACCGGTTCGTACCCGGAACCACTCGGTAGAACAAAGTTTGCCTTCCGCAATATGTTTTTGATTGAATTATCAACAAGCAGCAAGAAGCTATTTAACACATTCCACATGTGTTTCATGGATTGTTTAGGTGCTGCATTTGAATTATACTAAGGGCTTGTTGCTGCTATAAATGAGATAAACTCAGATTTTGTTTTGTTTTATGCAAATTTATGTGATTGATAAATGAAATAGCCAAAATATGAAACCACACAAATAGCTGACCAAAACCTGTCTTATTCCGCGAGTTATCATAAGGGTAAGCAGAGTCCTTGCCACGCATACGCATGCTTGATGAACCCACTGCTGATGAAAGCTACTTGTGTCAAGCGGCGCCACAGATTGCGCGTTACCTGAGCTAAATCTCTTCAGGACCGAATGAAAGCGTTTCTGGCCGTACGAAATGACACTCGCCCCACCGTAAACAACGAGTCTGTGATGTCCTTAATAGACCCCACCAAATGGCCCTCCCTGTTTTACCAATAACCTTCACCGAGGAGTTGGGGCAAATGCTTGGCGCAACCAAAGCTTGGCGCATGAACAAGCTGTCAACAAGTTCCTTATATACAAACAAGCCCATATAATATAAGGAACTTGTATATAAAAAAGCCCATTCTGTCTATAAGTCTAAGCCATCGCTTTCCTTCTAAAAAATCTTTCTCTAAATATGATTGTTTATGGCATTTGTTGCTATACTTTTTCTAAAATAAATCGAGTTTTTTTAAGTTCATGGAACATTTTTGTTCTGAGTGTCTAGAAAAGTTATCCCGCCGCCCAAAAAAACTGGCAAACAACTTGCTCAGCAGACGCAGAGTCTGTAGATGTCTGCATCTTAGTGCACATGACCAACAAGCAATCGCGAGAGAGTGACAAATCATAGTTCGAAATTTAGGCATAACTACTAAGCACTTTGGCACTGTTCCAGCAAGCAACCTTGTTGTCTCGTGGGAAGACTATTGCCTAGACCGTTCAAGTCACCGTAGAAGCTTAGTCTTTTGTTTTATGGCTATTTGACCAAAGTGACTCTCTGCTGTTCATGCCAATGCCCCCAAAGAAGCCTCCTCGTGTGACTCATGACCCATACCCAGCCGCTTCAGTTTATTGCACTCTTTTGGCATCCCAATCCCATCCAGGTTTTATGCTCAACACTTTAGAAAGCATCTTTCTCTCGCCTCGTCTCAATTGGAATCTCTGACACCGCAACCGTTAAAATTGCATGCCTGGGCTTTTGGCCATTATCAATCGGTGCAGGCAAGCGGCAGCAGCAGCCGCCACACAATTGCCCATTGCAATTGGCCAGGGCAATTACCGGCGAGTGGGGGAAATGGGCCAGCCTGGCTAGAATATGCATTTAGAGTCCAGCTGGGTGATTATGCAATTTACCAGCCATTGCATTGTTATTGTTGTTCCCGATCCGATGGTGGGTGGCTGCCTGCATTCACAAATCATGTTTAATACCCAAAATTCAAAGCAAATAATCATCAATAACTGGGTTAATTTGCAACGCTTCGTTGCATGCGTAATGAGGCATGGCATTTCCGACCCAATTGGCCACGGGGAAAAGTTCTTTGATTTTCGGAAAAGTAAACGAAAATGAAACTCAATCAATTAACGCTGCCCTCCCCGTCCCCCCGTCAAGTTCAAAGTTATAAATGTGCCAGTTTGTGAGTTTGTCTCATATCGAAATCGGTTCACAAGTTTCGGCCCAGAGAACTATTCTGTCGTGGCCCCGGGATCAATTACCTTTCGAAACCAATTTGCATTTGAAATGCATAACGAAATCGTGTGCACACAATATTTTGGCAGTCGCCTGCTGTGTCTCCGGCTGATTGGCAGGCTTTCAAATTGTGGGTGCAGGTGGCTCTCCCACTCGCCTTATCTCCCCTCGCTGTGGCAGTTGCTCATTATTGCTTGCAGTTTTTGTTGCTGTTGTTGTTTTTTTGGCAAAAGGTGTGTCAGCGGTTGCAACTGCCGCCGTTTCGGCTGCTCCATCCCCGAGTGCAGCCATCACGTGGCTCTGATCAATAAGCAAGCTCCAGGCACGCAAGGCACTTCACTTGGGGTTTGTGGGTTAATGCGCCGCTGCCGACGATTATTGTTTTATTTTCATTGTTGATTGCGGGAACTGCCTTCTCCTAGCCGCGGCCACGGCTTTGTTAGCCATTTCTTCACTCTTACTTTTGATTAGGCCATGAGTTGGCAGTATTTGCTCCACCATTCGGCGGATTAATTCTTGAAAAGTAAATCTTGTGGCAATGTTGTTGCGGATGATTTGATGATTTGTCAACTGTTGCCGTGTGTTTGCTCAAGTGGCCGCAGTGTTTTCATATTGTTTGTGGGTTATCACAACAGGCCGCCAGTCGCGGCGCTTTCATTTTCTGGCATTGTGCAACATTCGGGATTCTCGCCCGTCTGTGCCACACACATGCCAATTATGACAGCCTGCCCATAATTAATCAAAGCTCTAGGGCCGACGTCGGCTGCCGTTTAGTCGCAATTAGCACACGTAAATTGGCCAGGACTGATGGCTGATGTGAAATATGCCTGCCATTTGAAAGTAAAACCAAACTCCGCACCGTTCCGGAATCTGTGATACATTTCGCACTGCGGGTGCGAGCAGTCCGGCGGGAGGTGCAGGCATTGTGGCCTGGCCTTTTGTGTCGCTCAACCAGTTTAGAAATTCTACTGGTTTCGCTTTGAGTGACTGACTAAATGAGTGACTCTGGCCATGGCCAAACCTGATGTGCCACATCAAGCGATTTGTGTTTCAAATGACGTCTGGTTCCGTTGACTGGGCAAGGAGAGACACTTGGACTAGCAGCAGCAGCAGCAGCAGCAGCAGCCAATGTCAGCTGATTGAATTGCTAAACCTGTGCAATCTGTTCTGCAAGTTAAATTAGACATTTGGCAATCATCTGGGAGTTTCTACACAAGAAATGTGTTTCCCAGAAATTCGATAGATTGATTTGATGTGGATTAACTGGAACACAATATTTTGTATTTGTTTGCACTTGACGAAGTCATTGACCTGCCTCAGTGTTTGGACGGCGTTTCAGGGTAGCTGTTTTGGCTGTATTTTGGGTGGGAACATTTGAAAAGTAATTCCACTCTCTGATAGCCAAAGCCAGAGCCATAATGAGTTCAACCCGGAAGGGCAGTCCCGAACTAGAACTCATACACCCAGAAAAAAGAAGAACGAATAACTTTACTTTACGAACGAACTCGCTCTCTCAGCTTGTGAGAGGGGCATGATGCAACAATACTGATGGGGCGGTGTCAGTGTGATGCGTACTTTTGCCAAAAGTACGCGCAGCACTGAATGTAAAGATACTTTGCGGAGAACTCACACTGATGCCACATTACCTCTCTTGTTGTATATTGGAGAGGGGTGGGTGGGGAAGCTATCGAGCGGAGAGCGCAATCGATTTTTGCACTCATATTGCTTTAAAATTCCCAACCAGTTATGCCAATTGACAGGCAAAGACTGATGCGGCTTTGATTTGCTATGTACTCCTCGAGCCGGCTGAAACTTGACATATGGTTTAAGAAATATTTTTCCATTAAATAAATTCAACCAAATGTAAGAAACAACTGATTTTAAATTGTTGTATGATTGGTGCCTGTAAAGCTCTTGATTTAAGATCGGTCTAACTCTTGAATAGGAAGAACAGCTTCAAACTGAAATTTGAGTATGTTTGGCACTTGATTCAAGAACTATTCTGCTTGATTTGAGAATGATTCGAAGTTGTAACAAGTTTTAAACTGTTGGATCAAGAAAAACGGGATCGAAAATTCATACTTGGATTAAGAATTTCGCTTTTAGATCAAGAAATTGCATTCTTATCGAACTTCTGACCCCAAACATTATTGATCCAAGTATGAAATTCTGTATTTTTTTTCTGAGTGTGCCTGAAATTTAACTCAACTCTGAAAGGCCGACAATATTTGAACCTCTGCATCCTTAATAACTATTTGCTATGTCCACATAATGAAATGGAACCCTTTAGACTAAGTCGGGTTGACACCTGGCAGACCCAAATAAAGTTGTAAAGGAAGACTTTCGATAGAGAAGCGGAAAGCATGGGGGAAAAGTTGGGAAGAACTCAAAGCGACGGCCAACTACAGAGTTCGATGAGACAGACGAGTGTTCGATGCCCTTTGTTCCACACAAGATTGGAACTACAAGAAGATTTTAACATTTTAAAGTTCTTTTTTGTCAAATTATCAAGTGGATCAAAGTCTTTTAGCAATATGCTAAAAACATGACTAATTTTGTCCGGGCAAATTTTTATGACTTATGATTTTGGATGTTGGATATTAGATGTGCGAAGTGTCAAAGCCTACAACAAAGAAGGGCAAGGGAGAGACACCATTTTAAAACTTTCATTGTTATCGAATTTTTGTACATATATTTTGTTCGCCTACAAACTCAAAACTTATTTTAGCTCTTGTTGGTCGTGTGCGCTTACATGCAGACGTCTGTGTGTTCAGTCTTCCGGGCACCGAGAACGATGCCCAGTCCCTGCCTCGCAATCATTTTTCTAAACCAATCAAAAATAACAAACTCCACATCCATCCAAAATCCATTTAAACGATTCCCATTCCATTCAAAACAACTAATCGATTCTGCACAAACACAACAAATACAAATTCATTAAAGCGCCAACTGGCGTCACAAAATTAGCAAAAAAACAAAGTGTTATGTGCGACAATTAGGCGCATTTTGTTGTCGCGTTTCCAGTTTCTTTTGTGTTTCTCGTTCCAGTCAACTGTCAGTGGTGGTTATTGCATTGAATTTCCCCCTCCACCCAAAAAAGAAAAAAAAACACAACCGAAAATTGTGCAATAACAATTTGCGCTGCACAAAAATGCGCCCGAAACTGACCAACAAAAGATAAAATCCCCGAGACAAGTTGCGGTGCAGCTTTTCGGCTTTTTATCTGGTGGGTGGAAAATGATTTCGTTTTCAATGATGGAAATTGTCAACAGAGCGCTCCCAAGCCTAATGAAGGTTAATGGACACATGGAATGAACCAAGTGCAGCTGGAAACTGTCAAAAACTGGAATAGAAGTAGGAGTGACAGGGGGAAATCGGAGGAGTACATGCATCATGCAAAACATACAGTTAATAAAACGATCGAATTTCATTAATTGTAAAATAAACCCGAAACCAACGAAACGCCGACGAGGCAGCTTCGACTGGGTGTGTGTGTGTGTGTGTGGGATTGGGTTTGGGGTTGGGGCTTGGTTTATGTCTCAAGGAAGCGCATAGACGACGACCAACAACCACGCGGAAAATGTGCATGCGTGGTGCAGCACAGAGCTCTCGCATTGTTGATGGTTGATTGGTAGCCCGGTTAGCCGGCGACGTTAATTTCACTTTAACAAACATTTCGCTTGTCTTCGACGCGCCACAGCCGCAGCGTGCGGACCGCAGCCAAGACGCTGCGGTTGATGGCGATGCCGATGGATGCCAGTGACAGATCATATAGAAATGTGTTGCATTTTTAATCAAAACGATCGATCAAACGGTAGTTTTATGTTTGCGTCTGCATCTCCTCCGCCGGCACGCACACTTATGGCACTCTGGCAGTCTGATTCAGTTGCCATACGATACTCTGCGCCATAATAACGGTGGCCTGCATTTCTATGCGCATATCGGTTCGTTTTGATCACAACCAAAGGTCTCAATTACCTCGGAGAGCGAGAGTGGTATGCAGCTGCCGATTCTAACCCTTAAACTTTTGCACACGGCAGCACCCCTGACCCCTGACCGTGGCAGCAGCGCACAACCTTGACACCACAAGCAATCAGAAAACACATTAACGCCTGCTCCAAAACCTTTTAGGCCGAGGGGAAACCTTTGTGCGTTTGTTGTCTTTCGAGTATATTTACCAACATCATTACGATGAGGCTGCACATTTTCTCAAGAACTATTACAGCAACTAAACAAAATTATACGATCTGTGTATGGAGAAGTGTGACCCCAAGGAATGATGCACCGCCCGGCTGCCAGCCACCCACCCACCAACAACAGCGGCAGCGGCAGCACTACAACAACAAGAGCTGGTGGAGAGCTTACTTAGGCTCAGACGAAGTGTTAACACCCTTTGGTGTGTCTGTAAGTAAAGTGTATGCACCTGTAGGGCGAGATTTCCAAAAACTGGTAGTCTAAATTTTGTATAATTTGCTTTTATTTCAAGACTTAAGTCATTTGCCTGACAATAAATTATTGCCATGGAAAGTTTTTTGTGAAGAAAAAAACACTCAGAAAAAAAATAGAGTACTAACGGTGTCCATGGTATTGGTAAGTACCAAAATATTCAATTCAAGTATTAAATTCTTATTTCAAATAATATTCATTCTATACCAAAATAGTTGATCCTAACATGTTTCGGCTTAAATCAAGCCTGGAGGGCCATTGTAATTGTTATTCATCGTTTTTCGCATCGATGACTCATTTTTAGAAGCCCAAGAGTGTACGAAGCTGACAAAGAAATGGGAAAAACGCATCAATTTCTAAACAAGCGTCGTCGAATCGAACAATTCAATATGAAACTGTTGAGTATCAAATTCTCTTTCATATTCCAAGTATCGAGTTGATTTTTTCGAAAGTATTGAACATTCCAAATTGATACTAAATTGTATGAGGCTAACACTTTTTTGTTTATTAATTTTTGTAGGATGAACTTGATACTAGCAATTATCATTTTGATATTTCAATTGTCAAACTTTTGATATTAGTTTGATACTACTTGATAAAGATAAGCAAACAATTAAAAAATGTTCTTGATTTGAGCCCATTGTATTCTACTGCAATTCCCAATTTTTGCTTGGAGTAAGGTCTCTGTATTGAATAATAGATGACTGGAAAGGAGTCGTGGGACATAAATTAATCAAAGACCAAGATGCAACTGCTGCACACAGAACAAAGATATTAATAGATATCAATTTTCGGAAATTAATATATCCATTTAAAGTTGAATTGATCTTAGATTTTTATACAACGTTGCTGAAACACTTCAAAAGGAAAAGAAATAAACATTCCAGTTGAAACTGCCCACCAAACATTTGGAAGATCATTTTAACAAAAATCTCCTTCTTGAGCCTTTTCAAGTCCATTTGATACTTAAAAGGAAATAATTATCATGTGCTACTAAGAGAAGATACGAAAAAGAATCCTGCCTATGCTTAAAATGGGGTTTATTGAAACACGACTCAAAAAAGACTCCCAAATGACTCGTAAATGAGTCGAAGCTGATCAGAAGATCGAGCACAAAAACGCCTCTTCCAGATTTTCTTTCATTTTCTCCCGACATAAGTATCATTTATAGATCGAAGACTCAAATGAGATCTGAAAACGATTTATTAATCATCTATTACATTTTGAGCATTTGCATGAGCCATTTTTAAGTCTTCCATTAATCGCACAAGGTAGTAATCATTTTTGAATCAGTAAAAGAGCTCGAAAAAGGCTCAATTAAAGGCTAAATGAACTTCGAAATGTTGGGTGGGGTGTGCCTAGCCAACATTTTATGCAATTTTTGTTCACAATCGAGTCATTTTCGAGTCCTCAAGAAAAATAGTCCTCCTTTAAATTAGTCATAAATGAGCACATTTTATTATCATAAATGATACTTTAGTCGGGAGCAAAGGACACCCTAGCGGCGACTCATCTTGAAGAGTCGTACTTAACCCCTTCCACTGAACAGTTTTAGATCATTTTCAAGTCTTATTTTAATCGTACGTCACTAGGTAAAATTTTGAGCGTATTCATGAATCATTTTCGAGTTTCTTTTAATCGCACATGATAGATATTTCTTTTTTAGTCATCGAAAGGGGTCGAAGAAAACTCATCTAGGTATGTTTTGTGAAAATAATCTTCCAAATGTTAGGAGGATGTAGAACAGAAATCTACCATCACCTTCATAAAAAAGCGTTAGAAGCAGTTGGGAGTTTTAAGACTAGTCTAATTAGTTTGTTCCTACTTAAATAATATTAACACTCGCTTTTGGATTTTCAAATGTTTCAAGAACCCAACAGGCACGAAATTTTAAGTACAAACGGTATAAGTTCTATTCCAAACGATCTAGAGCGCTGTCAGTAGTAATTTTTTCTGAGTGTACTTTTGTGGATGTAATGACAAACCACATTTTACCCCTGCAACCAAAATTTTCCACACTTTCATTTAGAATATAAGGCATCCAAAAATGCGCCTCAAACGTCATACCTATTCCATAATACCCCCTGCCAGGGTATACAAACATCTATCTTTACATTTCTAAGAAGCATTTAAGGCCTTCGCGTTGCGTGTTGCTGTTGCAGCTGCTGGAAGCATTCACGTGGTTTCAGCTTTGAATCTGCTTGGGTGCTACAGTGTGACTATTAAATTGGCGGCGGTAATTTTAGGTATTTGTTTCTCTCTCTGTTTCTCCAGTCTGAAGCCTGAATGCACGCAAAAGCCGACAGAGCCATTTGCCTGCAGCCGCCTGGGCTTGGTCTGGCTGTGGACCACACAGCCAAGCCCGAGACGGAGACGGAGACCGAGATGGAGATGGAGGTGCATGTGCATTGCGTTTGCAGCTTTGGGTTTGTTTGCCTTTACTGAAAATTAACTCTCTTCTGTGAGTGTGCGAGTGTGTGTGTGCATTATGCAATCCGCTGGCCCCCGCGGCACATATGAAAAGCGAGTCTGGCCGCCTCTCGTTGCTTCCCAATTGAATTTTATGACGAATTTTAATGCTGGTCAGTGGGCCACCCAAAGTTTAATTGCCGCTTGGCCCGCGTGTAATTAAACGCCCCGCTATCGGAGAGCAACTGCGCCGAGCTGTTGCTGCTGCAAATCTGATTAGCATCCTACGCTCCAGATTTGTGGAACTATGCTGCATTCTTGGCTGTCAGGCCAAGAACTCGGCTGTCAGGCATTGCCCACACGCCTCACTGCACACGCTGGGCAGCTTTGCTGGAGTGTCCAAGCGGTTTAAGGAGGACGGCCAGCCGCCAGTGGCATCCACTGACAAATCAATAGCCCCGGCGATACGTAGGCCGTCCGCTCCAAGTGTAGGCATTAAATATGCTGCTGCTGACACTTTAAAAACTGTCACATGGAACGCGGCTAGCAGCCGTAATAAGCCATAAAGCATATCAGGCCAGTTGATGTTGCAACATGATCGAGAATCTCTGCTCAAGCGTGGGTTTGGCAACTAATTAAACGGCCTGGCTGTCGGACGTTACATTGTGGCATTATTCAACGGCGATGAGTTCCCCCAAAAACCCACCATAAAAACCACATAAAAACAGACAAACCTCGACGGCAACCACGGAAAGCGCATGAAAACTATAGCAAAATGTAAGAGATTTTCCCGGCGGTGACCACAAAAAGTCAACCAAATGGGCGAATAGGTTAAGGACTTAGGTAAACAACTACACTGAGAAAAAGCTCCATTAAATACTTTAGTTTGAATATACAGAATTTTGTGTCATTGCAGTCAGGGCTGCAAAGCTCGGAAAAAACAAGAACAAGGGGTTCGAAACCGCCAAAAATATGGGGTTCGGGTTCACGCAGCGGGTTCGGAACCAGGTTCAGACATTACTTTTGCTGTTTCTGTTCTGAGGTCAAATATTTGTGTGTGTCTTTGTATCCAAAGAAAACAGACTTTAGAATTGGAACTGAACTTAAAATGTAAATACTTATTTCCTAACACTTTGATAAGATATTTCGGTATTATGAGGTAGACTTCAGTACTTGTGTGCTACGAGTGTACCAAGTTGAGCAGAAATCGCTGCGAAGCATGTGAAAGAAAAATAGTTTTGGAGCGAAACCTTTTTAAAGTTATTTTTGCTCCGGTTTAGTTACGGGTTCGGTAGGTAAAAAGTCTCCGAACCGGTTTGTGCAGCCCTGCGTGCAATTGGTTCTTTCTCCTAATTAGTAAGAAAGCGTTGAGCAATTGAGTTTTGGCCAAGTTGATTGGCCACCGCCACCCAATGCAAATTGGAACTTACACAAAATGTCATTTGATTTACATATTCTTTTGCCTTTTGCTTTCATTTTGAATTGAATTTGCAACTCCGAGTGCCAAATGTAATTTATGCGCAAAAACAAAAGCCAATGCCAATGGGTTGCAAATTTGCCTCTCCAACGGAGGCGCAGGACGTGGTTGTCAGTCACCCATCCAGTCAGTCAGTCAGTCAGTCAGTCCGAAGCAAGCCAAAAACAGCCACATTGAAATAGTGCACTCCTCTTCTGCACATGGAAGGCTACTAGTTGGGGCTATAGGATTTCGTGTTGCGACGACGATGACGCTTATCTTGTCACCGCTCCGCCGCCGCCCCGCCCTGCTCCGCCAGTGCCACGGCAATGAATTGACGTATGCCGAGCCGGGCTCATGCTCATGGGACAAAAAGAAAATAGCACAATGCGACGACGACGACCGATGAGGCTGGGGTTGACTTGATACATTGTTGGAGGAAGTGATCTCATCGTAAATTACAAATTACACAAAGTCACGATATCAATTTCAGATATACCCCTTGCTTGTGTTGTTGTTGCTGCTATTTGTTATAATTAAATTGTTGTTGCCGTTTTTTGTGTTTTGTTTTTTTTCGCAGGCTCGCTCTCACCAAAAAAGCCAGGCTCGGAAATTGATTAATGTATTTAAATTGATTGAGCGAAACCGAAAACAAAGCCTCCACCGAAACTAGCTAATTGTATAAGAATTTCGGAGCCGATGAAAATTTACATAAATAAGCCAACAAAGTCGTTGGCTGAGGGTCAAACACCTACACAGAACCCTGTTACCTTTGCCCATTCAAACAAGTTCATTAGTAGCTGAAAGCGGTGGAGGCGGAGGCGGAGGCGGAGGACCAGCGGTGTGGTCATATATATCCCCTTTTCGGGGCCTGGCGAAAGGTGACGGTGACCCATATGCGGCGGTGAAAGCCTCGGCTCATAGACTCTAAAGCGCCTTTAATCAGCCACCGCGCGGGACTTTGCCTTGATTTTGAAATGAAACGAATGAAAAATACCACAAAGTGCTCCGTCATGGCCGGGGCCGAGCGCTAATAACTAACAGTGACCCATTTAGAAGGCAAACATGTTGATCTGATCGAAAATATTTGGGCTTTTCTTTTCGATTGAACGGCTTCCGCCGAACCCAACAGCATTGCCAAATACTATGGAAAACTTCATCGCATAAACAAATATGGTTGATCAACAGATCAACACTCTGCTGCATTTGCCCGGCCCGGCCGCAGCTTAATTAATAAAGCAAATACAAATATTTTGCTGTTGCCGTTGCCGTTGCCGTTGCCATTGCTGTTAGCTGTTTGCAGTTTGCAGCATAAAAGCCAAGCAAACTTATGCAACGAGCGTCATAAATTTACACATTGACAGAAGCATGCGCAGGTCTTTTGTAGTATTCAGCTGGCTGCTCATTGCATGTTGCAGTTTTCTAACAAATTTGCGAAAATATTTGCATGCTCCAAGGTGGAGAGCTAACTGGGCCATGCTCAGCTGTGGCCCACCTGTAGGTGGAGGTGGGCTGGCTGTTGGAAGGGAGCCCAGCCGAGCTGGTGTTTTGAGCTTGAGTTATGTCAACTGGTTGGATTGGTGCAGCCGAAGTGCACTTGTTTTGGGTAATGCGAGACGAGATATTTGCGGTTTGCATTTTATGTACTTTTTTTTGGCTGACCTTCAGCGTGTTGGTACTATGTTGCATTACAAAGTCGTTGGACATTGACACCTTATTCCGGGAAAGAGAGGATTGGAAGCCAGAAACTCGAATACTAGTGAGAGGGGAATTTTCATATAATATTTATCTATGTTTTCTCTCACTTCTTACGATTTCTTTGGACAGTCTTTTGGGAGTCTTCCTGCTCCCTGCTCCCATCAACGATCTAGGTAGTCTTCCTCTAAGAAACCTGGTTTTTTACCACTCTCTAAAAAAGACCTTTTCCACAATCATTCATCTTCACCAGCTACTGGTGTCAGCGGTGAAGTTAGTAGTTACGCTCAGCAAAATAAACTGAAAATTTGGAATTCAGTAAACCGAAATCAGAGTCAATAATATTTATAAGTACCAGACTAGTTAATTCAAGTACAAAATTCTTATTTAAGGAACCCCGCAATACTGGATCTCATGCAATCCGAAAAAAAGATGAAAATATCACTTGAATTAGATACAATCGGAAAGTGGAAAAACTCTTGATATAACTACAAATTTCTAATTTCAAGTAAATAGATCATTTAGTCCCGAAGTAAGTCATGTAAGCTTTCCTGGTTTAAGCCCATACAACTTTAAAACTATTGCCAATTTGTACATGAGGTCTCTGTATTAAAAGAAACAACTCTAGAGAGAGGCAAGGGAAATTTATTAACCAAAAACCAAGATGCTACAAGTACAGGGTAGGAATCTAGTATTGCTTTATAAGAAAATTGGTTTGGAAAGTGTTGGGAATACTAAGAGCAGATTTGAACCATTTTTAGGGGAAAATATCCATAATTTATATGGCAATGTAGGATGTTTATATGTTTATGTGGGATACCTACACAAGTGCTAACAGAGGTATGTTTCCATTGGAAAAATCATCAAATTGTTTAGGATAGATTGTTTCAAAACTCAGGAGTGGGTACTTCCGAAAAAATCAAAGTGGGTCCAAACAACAGAATGGATTCCCCAAATGCCTGCCTTAAAAAGGTCAAAATAGGCACATTAAGCCACTTTAAGCTCAAAGTGATCATTTTTAAAAACGAAAATCATGTAGAATCCCCACCAACCCTTCAATATACTCGACCTTGTTGCCTAGTGTTGTTCTTGCTTTCTAGGTCTATTTGGTACTTAATTTCAAATATTTTATATTTACTCCAATTTATATACTTACTTTATTCAGGAACGTTTGCTCTCTTAATATAAATATTTCACAGTCGATAATAGAATTTTTAATATTTTTGAAAGACAAAACATGAATGAAATATTAAGTAGAAAGTGGTTTAAACTGTATCCCGAATAATCTATGCTTTCTTAATCATAAATATAATAAATTAATTTAGCTCTGAAGCAACCACAACCACAAAAAAAAACGATACAGAAACAAAACACACAAGAGTCAATTCCTGCTGCGCGTGTGCTTGTGACTTTCTAAGGCAAACTAAATCCTTCGACGCACAACAACAAAAGTTACATATACAAACGCATGAGAATTTGTTTGCGAGAGGCATAAGAGAGAAATAAAAGAGAAGTAAAACACGAAGTAGTTGTTGCCCTCATTCAGATTCCAGTCGATTTTTTCTAAAAGTTCCGCCTGTAGATGTAAACATTCACAAATTTTGAGCTATTTCCAATTAGTTCTGGCAATAAGACTTTCGTATTAAGTATTTAAGGGCCATCACTCCAAAAGCAACGCGTTAAACGCATTGTGATTAGTGTTATAAAAATAAGTATCTAATTACTTGTAGCACTGAGATGAAAATAAACCAAATTCTATTCAACTCAAGCCAGTTGGGAATTTAAAGTACCGATTCGTGTTTAAATACTTCTGCTTTTGCTTTGCCTGGTGGAATGTCATTGAAAGCCAAGAGATTTGTTACTTGAAGAAGTTTTAATTTCAAGAAAGTTTGTTCTTATTTTTATAATATTAATGGAATAAAGTGGAATAAAGAGTGCTTAGTGCTTCATTGAAGTACTTGATTTGGGTTTTGTGAAGAATTTGTTCAATATTTGAACAAAAAACCATTGCCAAATCTTAAAGTTCGAAGCGTTAAGATTTCCAATCCAACGATTCTAGATCTTATTCCTCATTTTTCCTGAAAAAAACTTCTCAATCTTGTATCTTATACAATCCGATACGCCTATTAAGCAGGACACACATTGAGTCTCATCTGCTTTCGCCCGGTCTTCACCCACACCCCTTAAATCATTCACAATAATTCAATAATCGCATTTAAGTGTCATTTTTTTTATGAGACGCACCTTATGATAATTTACATGACAATCATCTGACTATCCTGGCCACAGACAAGGTCAAATGCATATAAAATCTCCGACTGTGGTTTTTTTTATGTGCATTACAAATCAATATAAATCGAAGAGTTATAAAAAGCTGAGCAGATCATAAATAAGAGGCCCCTGGCACAATGAAATGTCTCAAGATCAAGATGCCACCAACAGCCATCGCAGAGCCAGAAACTGGAATCGGTCGGGTGAATGGCTGCCTGTGGGCCAACGCATTGATAACTGCCGCCGCTGGCAGCCGCAGCCCGCCACATAAATCTTTTCACACCCAAAGACTCTCCGAGAGGAGATGCTGCCCGGCTGCCCGGCTGCCCGGCCGTCCGGCCTTTGTATCTGTGCAAAGTGCATGTAGTTTTGAAATTTGAGCTACGCATGCAACGCTGGCCCCGGCCGTTGACAAAGCCGCTCAGGTCCGGTGCGAAATCAGCTAATTACTAGACCAAACAGAGAGCTGGCAAACGATTCTGGGGGAAAAGTACCTCGTTGTGTGATTATCGCTAGTCATAATTTACCAAAACAAGATTTCAGTCACTTTCAAGTTTTTTTAATTGGCAAAAAACGAGGCGGCATGATATCATATTGTATATACTAGAAGCAGTAATCATTTATTTTTAGCCAAATTGACAGCCACCGAGCGGAGGCAATTATGGCGAGGGAGCGCGTGGCGGTAGGGTGAAGGGGGGGGAGGTGGGTTGGTCAAAACCAGCGAAATAACCGAAATTTGAATCTGGGCTATGCTCAATTTCACTTTCCACAAATGAAAATCCAAATAAATGCAAACTCACCTTTGATTTGTTGGCCGTGTACAACGTTGCGTATGCTTGACTCGCCCAAATGGAGAGAAACTAATAAAAAAAAAACAACAACAACACTAAATAGCCGCCTGTCGTAATATGAAATTCACCTTAATCCAGGGAGAGGAAAAACGCTTGGAATCTGTAATGAAACAACAACAAACAACAACGAGAAATTAATTGTAAATTCAATGTGTTTTATGTATGAAAGTATGTAAGTTTGTATGTAGTTGGCTTTGGGCAGTCCCAGCATTGATTGCGTGCCTCGAAAATGTTTACAACATTTGCTATTTTTGTTCAAAACAACAACAACAGCAACAACAACAGCAACAACAGCGTTGGGTGCACACACGGCGAATGCGCAATCTGAGTAGCTTTTCCCTCGCTCCCCATGTTGCTGCCGTTGTTCGTATTTGAAAACGCATCGTGTCGTATGGCAATCAACGCGCACAGCTGGAAACTTCTAAGTTTGTTTACACAACGGCGTCTCGAAATGGGCAAAACAAAATATTTCAAGATTTCAGTTGTGTTGAACGCACCGATCCACACTGAATATTCATATGCATTTTGGGGCCATAAACCGATTTTTAATTGCTCGTCCATCTCGATAATTAAAATTAAGCAAAAATCTCTATGAAATTTACTCCAAAGCAAATGGCTCATAAATTATTGCAAATTTACGAGCAACATTTTCATACAAGTTTTGGCAAATAATAAAAAAAAAAAAAAACAATATTTTAACAACATCTTAAAAATTTAATAACAGTTTTATATATATATTAAAAAATACAATTTGCTTTTTAAGTGCAAAGTTGAAATAAAGCTTGCAGGATGCACAACACGACAATCGATTTCGTTATCGAAGTTTTTGCCTTCCTGGTTTGTTCAGTTTTCCTTAAACTGAAGGCAACTGACAGCAGGCAAACCAAATGGGATTTGCTATTTGATCTGAAGGCGTGGATCGGTCTCAAGCTGCCGGTGGACCGACAATTGGATATCGAATTATCGATATATTTTGGTTTGTCGAAATGAAAATTTGCATTAGTAATCGATATTGTGTGGCCAATATGTAGAAGATGGGATATCGGCCCTAAGTGTGGACGAAGCTTCTCGTGTTCCGATTCGAATTAATCTTAATCTGTAAACAGACATCTTTAATTTCTGATTCCTATGAAATGCCCGAACCTTTAGCTTATTTCCGATAAGCTCAGCTTTTAACTTATCAGCTAGCGTTTGACTTTAGTTCCTTTCCAGCCATTGGCAGAATCAGACGTTTTTGAAAACTAAAAAAATATGCGTATAATTTGTATGTGGACAGCTCTTATTTTGCTGTGCTCTTGCCCATACTGGGTCAACACTCAGCGTAAGTGTGAACATAAAGTAACACCAAGTATAAACCCTACTTTTTCCTTTAGATTCTAAAGACTTTTCAATTTGGGATGCCTTTAGGGATCAGTTCAGTCCTCGTGTGATGTACAAAAAAAATGTTAATGGCACATTGATTGTTGGAACTGCCGTAGAGAGAGCGCTTTCATTGTTACACATTCTAGAACTGGATCACCTGAAGAAAGAACTGATGCAAGCCAAGCATGAGAATGATGGTCATCATCTTCTTTTTGAAATGAGTTCATATCTAAAGGCCATCGAAGTAGTTGAGGCTTGGAACAATAGGGCTCACAACCCGGACTATGACCCTGATCCAAACTGCAGAGATGTTTGTGTTGACGACAATTTTGAGCTGTATCAAACCGAAAGGGACTTCTTCGAAACTGTTAACTTTAGAAGTACAAAAAATGCGAATAACAAAGAGTAAAAATTTATTATTGAAACGAGCTTATCTTATCGCTGCCAGGTTTCAATGCTTGTGAATAAAGTTTCATTCATGGGACACTAAAAACTGTCTTTCTCCCCTCAATGCTTATCAGCAAAATTCGGAATGCTTGATTAGTAGGCACGTCAGCAGGCGGCTTAATGATTATTCGACTATTCTGAGTTTTGCACTTTAACAAAGGAACAACGGAATA
The DNA here is from genome assembly GCA_035044965.1 of Lordiphosa andalusiaca. Lineage (NCBI taxonomy): Eukaryota > Metazoa > Arthropoda > Insecta > Diptera > Drosophilidae > Lordiphosa > Lordiphosa andalusiaca. The sequence continues at coordinate 312,024 of JAWNNM010002217.1, read as the reverse complement.
ACATCTGCCCCGAAATCCTATCTGGCTAGCATTCACCCACAATCGTGTGCAATTTAATGCACTCACCAAGTGTAATTCAATACTTCTGCCTCAGTTCATGAGCAATGCGACGCCACAACCTTGACTTCATTTCCAGCGACTCTTTTTTTTTTCCTACTTTGAAAGTTGCAACGAAAACAGAATTCACACGCCGGCAGCAGCAGCAGCAGCAACAACAACCCATTTCCAACGGCGCTTGGCTATATTATTTGTGTTGTATTCAATGTCAGACCAAAGTTGAACTCTCTGCGAGAGAAAGGGAGGGAAACGGAGGGAAAGATGCGCGATTGGAAATCCCATCAAATGATATCCCACCATAAATCACCAATGGCACCAAGTTTATCTGTCCGCTTAAAGCACCATAAATTCTTTAAAAACGAAAAAAAAAAATGTTTATATATATTCTAACACCTCAGCTCTCGTATGGGTCCGCACTCAATAATACACTGTGCTACAAAAATTGGAGAACCACTTTCTTGTTAAACAAAATTTGGCAAATATAATATAAGAGCTCACGAGAGCAAAGGATGAATTGGATGACAACTATGATCTCCGCGCTGTTGGAGAAAATTCATTTTAAACATTGCTTAAAAAATCTATTAAAATTTTCATAGATTTACGGAATTCATACTTAGATTCTCCCAAATCGGATAAGAAGTCGAACCTCAAAGTTAATTTCCGATACGAAACATGAACAGCTTCAAACTATGGATTTAAATTATGATTTATCACTTTAAGGATCACAGCATATCAATTCCGTTTGAATCCAGCCCCGAACCACAATGTCCGACCAAATGGATGATGTACAAAAATTCTACAATTTGATTTCTCTTTGTATTCTATCAGAGTAGTCCTAAGTATTTCTAATGGGATACTTACTAACTGAGTTTCAAGTCAATCGGGTAAGGAGACCATTCTTTGATTTGAAGCAGAATTTCCCAAGAGTTACGCCTAACTAACATCGGTAAACTAAGTCATATTTTCATATTTTCTAACAATCCCAGTTTCAGATCAATCGAATGAAAAATTGTGGTTTCTTTACAAAAGAGTAAGAGATATAGTTCCGACATGTATGATACAAGAACTTCTCATATTTGCAGGCATTTTTAAGTTTAATTTGAATTTTTGCCACGCCCCCTATCTATCACAGCATTATAGATAGAAGCTTAGTATCTTCTGAACAATTTTGGTAATTAGTATTATTTATCGATCTTCCAAGAAGATCGGATAAACTGTATTCGAGTTAAAGGGATAATAAACATTTCTGAGCTGGGCAGCATTAACTGGAATAACGATGGGCAGCACTTTACAAATCTTAACACTTTGAGTGATAATGACAAACTTTCAGAAGTACAGAGAATGTTCAAATATTCATATTTGTATCTTTTGAATGCGCAATTATGAAATGAAATTTGCCAGCAGTGCTTTGCTTACACTTGAATTTAACTCAAAGAGATTTAAAAATATAATCCATGGGATGGAAACGAGAAGTTAAGGAAGAAGCGAATGTTACAAATCGAAAATGTTTTGTATTGCTAATTTCTTGATAGCGCCACACTGATTACTACACAGAAAAACATAAGTTCCATAAGAAAGCAATTGGAATGGATAGATTTTATACTCTGTACCGTAGGTACACAGAGTATTATAAGATTGTGCAAAAGTATGTAACAGCCAGAAGGAATCATCTCCGACCCTATAAAGTATATATATTCTTGATCAGCATCAACAGCCGAGTCATGCCCGTTTGTCCGTCTGTCTGTCCGTACGAACGCACAGATCTCAGAGATGGTAAGAGATAGAGGTTTGATTTGTATGGGACATATGCTTCTTATGACTGCAGGCAGATCAAGCTAATTTTCAATTTTGGAAACGCCCCCTCCCGGGGATTTGAATATATACCCACAATCCCACAATTTGAACGTTAGAAGGTTTGCTCCTTCTACAGAAATTTAGTAATCAGGATAACTTATCGATCCGCCAAAGAAATAGTGAACAGCTAAGTTTATTCCTTGGAAAAGTACACTGAATATATAAATTACTAAAATATAGATTTTTCATATCCATTGGATAATTTTCAGCTCCTTTGGAAGAAAGTTTAAGATTGATTTACCATTAAATATACCTTTCGATCAGCTGGTACATTACACAAGCACAAACCCTGAGATACAACACAGAAAAAAAAAAAGTTAAACCAATCCGAAACGGGATTGAAAACTGGGTAATCCCGGAACAGGATTAAAGTGATCCTGTTTTATAGGATTAAAAAAAAAGTGAGCGGTAAATCAATTCCGTTTTAATTCCGTTTCGGATTGATATCTTTTTTCAGTGTAGCACTGGGTATATTTTGTGCGTCTTACAAGCTTGAGAATACAGTGAATGACCCATCAGAAAACACAGTCTCTCCGGGACGTTTAACACTTTAAAATATTCTTTTGCTGTTTAGTGTAATTTATGCGATCACACCGCCGTGGTTCTTTGATATCAAATTGTTGTTCCTTACTTTATTTTTTGGTTGCCGCCACTTGATTTATATCATTTCATATCCGCCGTCTAAAATTTGCTCAAAGGTTCCAAATCCCGGCACAGTTTTTATTTCTTAGCATTATTTTTTTTTTTCCATCTTTTTTAATCGTTTCCTGTTCAGAAACGTAATTAAACGCTTGGGTTGCGTAAAAACGCATTCGGTTATTTGCATAAAAATAATAATAATAATAATAACAATAATATATAGCTACAACAATAAACACTCGTCCATTGCCGCACCAAGTCACAAATCACAGAGATTAGCTCACCACAGTGCGCATCAACATTTGAATGCGACGGATGGGAAATCCATGGCTCAGCTGCCGATAATCGAAAGCAAATTGAATTCATAATAAACAAAAATAAGCCAATAAATTTGAGTTATTGTGCCAGCGTTTTGTGCGTGCCATCGAAAAGAAATTCGTTGATCAGTCAGGCTTTTCCATTTGGATGTTTTCCCATTCCGTTTTTCGTAAGCCAAACTCGCTTGTCCAATAAAATGTTGAGTTTATGTGACAGTTTAGCGATTAAAAAATGCATGGAAAACTAGAGATTAGGAACTGTTGATAGAGCTGGCAGCGAACCAAAAAAAAAAAAAAAGCAGCTCAGAGATGATATTTAAATGTAAATTACTAAATATAAGTTATTTAGGTGTTTTAAGTAGTGAAAGTGCGGTTCGCGGCTGTTGGGGAGGGGGGAGAAATGGGAAACCCAACTCTCGAGTGGGTGCCAAGTGGCTTAGAGATGACGCAAGCCAGAGAGATGCGCGCATAATTAGAGCAAAGTTTTTGATGCGATAATTTAGCCCCGCCCGGATGTGGGCGTTTCTCTGTCATCAATCCATCCCTCCATCAATCACCCCTGATCCTGGCCAAGAGCTTAGATATGCAGGTACGGTGACGAGGGTAAATGGTAAAATAAATTCAAAGTGAAGCAATTAAACCACCAGCAGCCATGGGCCATGGGGTTCCCGGTGGAAATTACCACCATGATCGTTGTCATCCGACAATTCCTTTACAGCTGTGCGGAGTACTCGAACATTCATTTCGTGTGCGCGCGCAACAACCACAAAAACTCATTGCAAACAAAATGATCGACGATAATGCGCCGCGGCGGACCCCGAGACAGTTTTTGGTTCAAGACAACGTCTGGCAATTGTCCCGCATTTAGCGACAATTAAGAAATCAAATGTGGCCTGCGCCAGGCAATTGCACTCGAAGCCGCTCACCAGGAGCAGCAGGGCCCGGCCACCAGTCCGCAAATATGCAATTAAATTGTTGACGTTGGCCTGTCTTTTGTTTTCATCCCAATCCACACTGTGCGATCTGGGTAGACCAAGTGAGCGGAACGGTCGCAGCCGCAGCCGCAGCCGCAGCCGTTTGATGGCCTTTCAAACGTTATGTTGCTGTTGTTGTGGCTCGAAAACTCATTGGAAAACCCTTAACAGTATCCCAGCTATTAATTGAATGGCTGAAGTATTTGCGTATGTTTATGTGCATAATTAAATTAAATTTATAAGACCTTATAATGAGATTTTTATGCCTTACAATAGCGAAAACAACCCGTTCGTGGCAGCGTATTAGCTGCCAGAGTCGTAAAGCAGCATGAAGTCAGCAAGCAACCAACCACATATGGTTACAGTTCGGTAATTTTCATTTTCATTTTCAAGTGAAAAAAATCTATGAGCTGGAGAGATGTGTATCTCAACACACACACACACACGCTCGAAGAGATATAAATTGAAACGGGTGTGTCATTATTTCAACTGAAATTCATGCCACATGCAAGGCTGGAAGTTTCCACGACGCGGCCAACGTGGGCAGACCCAACATTTTGACAGAACAGTTAGTCATTTGGCCGGCGAAGACAAGGTGTTGCCAAAATCAATAGAACATTTATTTGGCAACACTTGGCCAGCAATTTATTGTAACGACTACCACAGCCAACGCTCAAGTTTAGTCAATTGCATAAATTAACAGCCGGAGGCACAGTGCTGCCCATTTGAATAGAGACCGCGCTCAATAAATTGAGCCAATTTTTGGGTTAATTTAAAAGGTTTTTTTTTTTTTTTTGGTTTGCTAGGAATCAACTAGCTTAAAGTTAACGAAGCTTGGAAAGGTTGTAACGTAGGTAAGAGTAACAAATTTGTATTTCAGCGTCACGCATCACGCGTCACGCTGACCTGGCATATTTTGGGGTATTGTTGCAAAGCATTTCGTGGTGGTCGTGGCACGCGCAATGTACAAGCAAACTCTCTTACGCAGAGCAATCCACAGCGAGAACTGAGTGTCGAGTACTGAGTAACAAGTTGTCAGTATTGTGTACTTCGTACTGAGTACTTAATATCGATAACTTTATATTGAGCAGAGAGTTATGACTACTGAGAATCGAGTTTTGAGTAGGCAGTACTAAGTATCGAGAATTTCCGTTTGAATAAACAGATCTCAGAGATGGTAAGAGATGCAGGTTTGACATATAAGATATTAAAAGTACACTATGTTGGTACAAATTATAATATAGTCGGGCTTGACCGGAAAGTTGGTCATGGTTTTTAATAGAATTTAGGTAAATTACGTCACGATCGATTTACCAAGTAAAAATCGGTTTTTGCACGATTCACGCATGTAATTATTTAGAGATTTGCGATACTCACGAGTCATTCATTTCATTTGATTTGATTTTTGTGAACTCACAATGTTGGATCTAAATTCACTCACGAAAATTGCACGGATCTCGCATGTTCACGAACAAAGCTCTATATTTGCTCACATTCACGTCGTGACATGTCGTGACTCACCCTGAAACTGTCCAAATCAGCTCAGAGGTGAGTGTTCAAAATAGAGAATATCACCAAACTGAACAAGTAAACGTTATGTTATTTTTCAAGTATTAATTTTTGTTCAGTGTGTTTGAAAAGTGATTATTGTTCAGTCACTCTTGCTCAGTGAGTTGTTCATTAATGTGTTCAGTAATTATTTAGTTCTGGAACTTGCTCAGTAAATTGTTCAGTGACTAGATTAGTCTCTTATTTAGCAACTAGTTTGGGGCTTATTCAGTGACTGTTCACTCAGCTCCATATCCATTCAGCTGTTGTGAGGTGCGAGTCTGCTAGCTCTTAAAGTATAACAGCTCTAACTTACGATGCATGTTGCTTTTCTTTAAGGCCCTATTCTCCTTCAGCTTGCTGTTTTTGGACCTTTTTTGAAAAAATTCTCATTTGAAAACGCAAAAAGATATTTGAATTTTGTTTTTTTTATTGAATTAGTAATGAATGAAAGAAAATAAAAAAAAAATTTTCGCCGCGATATAGGGGCTGTCCATAGATGATGGCACCGTCAAAGTTGGCCCTCAAAAAAAAAGGCATGGTGCTGGCGGCCACGATTCCGCCAGTTCTACTGAACCGATTTGGAAGAAACAAAGTTTAATCGACGTAGAATTGTCACCATTCTGGCCCGTAGTAAAATAAAAATTTGGTTTTTTTTTGACAAAATGACGGCCACTTGAAATTGACAAATCGAATTTGGACCCATTTTTTTTGTAGTTTAGTGTAAAAAAAAAATAGTAAAAAAAATCGCAAAATTTTTATTTTACTACGGGCCAGAATGGTGACAATTCTACGTCGATTAAACTTTGTTTCATCCAAATCGGTTCAGTAGAACTGGCGGAATCGTGGCCGCCAGCTCGAAAAACGTGTTTTCGAGATAAACGCGTTCAAAGTTTGAAGTTTATTTTTCGAAAAAAAAAAGCGAAAATGTTGGAATGCAGTTTTAAAGAGGCATCAATTGTGCGATTTGGACAAAACAAAACTCACTCTTTTATGAAAGAAAAAAACTGTTTTTGGAATACTTACCCAAATTATTCAGCGATGCCAACTAAGCAACATAAAAACTACTCATTTTAGCGAAGACATGACCCCACAAAAATGGCCATATCTTCTAAAGTATTTCGAATTTCAAAAAACCCTTTAAGGGTTATATTCTTAAATGTCCAAGCTATAAAAAAATGCAAAAAAAAAAAGTCGAAAAAAATAACCGACATTTTAGAAGTCGAAGTACTAAAACCTTTTCGAAGGATCGCTAAATGTCATGCTGCCTTAGTGATAGTTGACAATCTCATTAGCTACTGAACAACTGGGCAGTTCTAGTGAGCCGATTCGCTTTGAAAAAAGAACAAGCTCAGTTCAATGAAAAACCTTAACCGCCTAAAGTTATGGAATCAAGCATTTCCATTATTTCTGAATCAAAACGAATTCCTTTATACACTGAGACCTTTCTTTGTCATTTACCACGTACTCATTTTGGTATAATGTGAGGAGGGTCTTATACAATTTTGTTAAATATATTGGAAATGTTTTGAGCAATGCTTTTCTTTTAAGTGTTCAAGTACATTTGTCCCCATTTCATTGACCAGGAGTGTAGGCATCTGTGAATGAATGCATTGAATTATGCAGCCTGTATGCAAACGCCGTAAACGGGCAACTATTTTGATGGCAACTAAAAGTCTACAAAGTAACTAAATGCTGCTTAGCTTGTGCGCAATTAGAATAGCCAGGCATTGGCCAGCAGGCCGGTTGTTCTTGCTGCTGCTGTTGCTGTTGTTGCTGTTGCTGCTGTTGCTGATGTTACTGTTGCTACATGCCTACATATGTTGCTGGTTGGTTAGTTGGCTGGTTGGTTGCTTGGTTGGTTTGTTTGCCATGGATCTAACTAGCTATCTATATTTGAGCAGATTGCGCTGCTAACCTCATTGCAATCTTGGCCTAAGCCACAGTCAGAGCCTCACAGACAAACTGACTGGCGGCCAAAGTGACTAACTGACTGCAGTTGCAGGCTGGCCCCTGGTTTGGTCAGATATCTCCCTGAGTGTGTGTGTGTGTGTGTGTGCTTGTGTGTAAATTGTAAACATGCAGACAAGTGTAATTTAGTTGTTAAGAGAGAAAGAGAGAGCGAGTTGTCGCAGAATTCTGGCCACTAACTGCCGCTTCATTGACAACACGCTGACTTCTACAAATTGAAATTTAAAACGCTTCCTTTTGGAGAAATGCTAAACTGGTCGTCCGACTGCCTGCCACATTTATTTAAATTGCAATTAGAGAGTGCGAGACATCTTATAATTAGCTCGTTGGCGGCTTAATTAGCCAAAGCCCAGCTGTGGCCACCTTTCGACAGCTTCTTAAGAGATACACACAATAGAGCGCAGATCTCTCGCATTATCAGCTGCTGGCTGGCTGGCTGGCTGCTGGTTGTTTATAAAGCAGAAAGTCGTTAACCTTCGTTGTAACACATTCATCTTCATCACTCACTGCAGCAGCAGCAGCAGCCGCTGGTACAACAGCAGCAACACGCACACCGCAGCAACAGCTTCTACCACAAAGTCGTCTCGTCTTCGCAGCTGTAAAAAGAAGTCGTCTTAATCTTAAACGCCGTCTCCATCCATCTCAGAAGGTAGCGGCCAGAGCAGCATCGACATTGCCATCGTCATCAGCTGGCTGCTGCTGCTCTTAGCCAAGTTTGCTGGTTGTGTGCATTTGAAAGCCAGCAAGGAAGTTGACTGACGAATTGATGAGCGTTAAGTAACTGACTCTCTCACAGCAGCCACTCGGCCTTTCGAAGGCAACTGCTCACTCCAACGCAAGTTTTGGGTTGGTAAACAGCTCACACACACACACACACACACACACACTCACACACACAGCCGAGAAGAATAAGAACCAGCAAATGCCCAGATCAGACGGCACACAAATTGTCACGCCCGTCAACATTTGAAAGCATTTGAAAGTGTAGAACAACTAAATATGGTGAAAATTGGGCACAACAGCAACAACCACACACTCTCTTCGGGCTGACACTTTCTAAGCCACAACTGAAGAATGCAAACAGACGAAAGGGTTAGGCGGATGTTTGTCCAGACACCGATCTAACTGTAAAACGGGCCAACAATGCTGCCCCGGCCACAGCAGCAACATCGAATGAAATAATTAAAATTCCATGCTCATAACTTCCGCAATTAAGGCTGGAGGAGTCCGAGTCCTACCCGCCACCAACAGGAGTTGAGTTGGCCAGCAGCTAATTTCAACGCACAGTTGACGTGTTGTGAGCACTTCAAAGTGCCAGTGCCAGGGCCCGGTCCGGGCCAAGGCAACAAGAACTGCACTGGCTGCCACTGCTGCCGTATCTGTGAGATACAACATCGACCAACGCATGCCACACGGTACACGCCTGCACTAATGAAGTAATTCATTGAACCGTGCCACACCGCCATAGCTGGGCATTGCCATTAGTTTAGAGTTGGTTACGCTACCAGGCCACAAACGTGGCGCCCTCGCCCTTTTATTCACGAGGTTCGCCATTAGTGTTTTCACTGTCTGCTAATAAAACTGTGCCTCAAGAATGCCTTAGAACCTGTATTGTACTTACACCCACCTAACTCAATTGCCATAAGACGGGTCAAAGAACTACTGCACTACACACCTTTTTATAACTCCCGACATATATTTAACTCGGTTAGAGAATCTTAGTGTTTTGAATTCCTTTAGCGCCCTCAAATCGGGTGTACAAGTACCTTTCTGGGCCAAAAAATTAATCTAAAGTACAATTTTCCTCACTGATTCACTGATAATAATAGTGAGAGGGCTGAAATTTTGCATGGTAATATCCATTTTTGTTGGATTTTGAGGTTTGGAAAACTCCATTCTCTAGGGTTGAAAATCGCAAGAAAGTTTGAATGGGACAAAATGTATTTTAAATTCGAATGACTTACAGTTTGTTTTAAAAGTCGGTAGAATAGTTGGACATTTATATCCACGTCTTTGAAAAACCGGGCCATAAGATAAATGAGCGGAAAATTCATCATGCATAAACGAATTTCTCATCCAATTAACTAAAAACTCAAAACAAATGGCGAAAAACAAGCTGATATTCTCGAACATATAAGTTCAACATTTAAAGATCAAATTGATATTTTATAATATTATTTTGATATTTTATAATATCATTTTGACATGTAAATAAAGAATGTTCATATATACGAAACTCCTCGTTGGAAATACTAAATATACTACTCACAGCGTTTTTTGCTAATTATAACACAGTTCGACAAAATCAAACTTAAATAAAAACCCGGGATGAGACCCTTTAAATTTCTGATAAAAAGCACTTCAGCAATATTGTTCTGCATATCGAGGATCTTGTGTTGAAGAGTAACCTATCTTAGGTCCAAGAAATAGCCCATTAAGCCATCATTAATTTAGATTTTAAGAAACATTTACGCTGCGCTTTTAAAGATATTCAAGAATTTAGTTTTGAACCCCTCTGAAAGGTGGCAATGCCCAGCTATGGCGGTGTGGCACGGTTCAATGAATTACTTCATTAGTGCAGGCGTGTACCGTGTGGCATGCGTTGGTCGATGTTGTATCTCACAGATACGGCAGCAGTGGCAGCCAGTGCAAATTGTTATATTGTCTTCGTAATGAGCCTGTCCATATGTTTTGAATTTTGTTGATTTTTTTCTTGAAGTCTAAGCTAAAATTGTTGTAGCTATGTTTTGCTAGTACTTACTAAAGCACCCATAGAACTCAAACCTAGGGTACAGTTGAAAAACTGGGTATGAGGCGATGCTTACAGATGTTCTCTCTAACAGAATTTAAGGGTTTTATCCCGGGTTTTTAAAGTGTCTTATTTACTTTTAAAGAGTCAGAAAAACAACCAATCTATTGTAATTTTTTTGCTTGAGCTTCTTGTCTGGGAATGTTTAACAAAAAATAACATAAACCAAAACAAATCAAATTGATCTATTTGTTTATATTTCTTTTTAATGTGGTCATATGCAAGTTTCTGAAATCCGACAAAATTTCTAAGGGAACAATTATGCAGGGCAGCACCGGCTGGAACAGCGATGGGTAGCATTTTTAAACCTTAATACGTTGTGTGATAATTACATACTTTGGAAAGTACAAATTTGAAAGCAGATCTGTAATGTAATGATTACTTCAAGATTTCCATTACTTTTCATTACAAAAATTTCAATTTTTCAGACCATGTAAAATCGTAAATCAATTACTGATAACGATTTTTTTTTTAGTAATCGCAATTCTCACTTGAAACTACGACTATTCAATGATTATTCCAAACTGTAATTACTTTTACAATTACTTGAATAATTGTGCTTAAAAATTTGAACTATTCATGCAATTGAAGGTAAAAACTATAATTCTTTTAAATTATTTTCTGATAATGGTGATAAAAATCAAACTTATAAGAACAATGGTGGCGTAAGTGCAATTGGCCCAAGTTATCCGAGATCTATAATCAAGGGCTTAGCATTAGATATCTTTTGTTATACAAATCAAACCTGGCAGAGCTGTGTACCTCATTGAGCATATCTAATACAAAATTCCTCATTATGATGATCCAAAAAGAGGGCCATGTCAGTAATGTTAAAAAAAGTATCTCTGATTCCACAAAGATCGTTTACTTAAGGACAGCGGAGTTCTGGATGAAAAGCGACTAAATGTCTTAGAAAAATTGCTTCGCTAAACTTGCGATATTGAGGTAGTGAAATAAGGCAAACATGATTTATATGCTTTTAAGGAAATAGTGTAGGTTTATATCTAGAAATCCATGAATAACTCATATCTTCAAGCAAAAATACTCAATAATCCTCTTTTACAGCTCCAATTACTTAAGTAATTGGAAAAGTAATTACCTTTTGTAATAATCACTTATATGCGCAATTTCAAAGCTACAAAACGCGTAATCAGGAATTGTTTTTGTATATCTAAAAATCATTAATGAACTTTAATGTTAATGTTAATTGAAGTTTACAGCCATGATTAAAACTAGAGAGTATGTCATAGTGGAGCTTTTGTCGACTTTCTAATCTCATCAATGTCATTGACTCAAATATTTGTATTCAATCAAACGGTACAATCTCTAAGTTAGGTGATCAAAAGCCATTTGGTAGGCTTAACTTGCTAACTTAAAATAATGTTCTGAACCAGCCCTCGAACCACTTGGAAGGTACTGTTGCTACTTATTAACTGTTTGTTTTTGTGGCAACCAACTGCCACCGGCGGCACTTCCTAAATATATGTGGCACATTAGACAGACAGACGGATCCGCCAAATTGTTGGCTTGACCTCACCTTAAAAAAACATCCAACCGGGGCACTCCCATTATCAGCGAGGTTATAGCCAGCTTGACCAAGCCCGGTTCAACAAAAATGTCTTTGATAATTAAGCGGGCCGTCGCTTCGTTCCACTCACTCACATTCTAACGATTGCACTTTCCCGAAAAGCGCAAAGAACTTTATCTGGCAGGCGGCAGGCCAGGCATATAAAGTAGCCGGAGCTTTAAGTGGAGAGTGGTTGGAGCTGGAGCTGGAGCTGGAGCTGGGAGTGCTAAGTCCCATCATCTTAATAGAAAAATGCGTGTGTGTGTGTGTGTGTGTGTGTGTCTGCTGCTGTGTTGTGCATATCAAAATCCATTAGTGGCTTTTGTGGAAATAATCAGCAACGACACCAAAAAGAAACAACAACAAATAAACAAAATAGAAATAAAAAATACAAAAAAACAACAAAAAAAACTGCAAACCGCTTGCCTCCGACGATCCTCTACCTTTCTCTTTCACTCGCTGCGGTTTTGGTCGTATCCCCCCTATCTGTGCCCCGGCTAAGTGAACATTTGTAATGGTCAGTCAGGCGGCCACTGCGTCGTCTATCAGCAAACGCGTTTGTTAGACTGTCCGCAGTAAATGCGGATACTGACAGACAAACAGACATACATATGTACGTACACATGTAAGTAGGAATGTGCGCTGTTTACCCACAACAACATTGGCTGCATCTAATCATCTGTTTTCGTTGTTCATTTCAAACAGAGCGTATCAGCGGGCTGCGTGGCGTGGCGTTTTGTAGGGTACATCACAACATCACTGCGGTTATTTGGCGGACGTTCCTTATTATCGTGGACTGGCCATAGTTGTAAATAATTGCATTTAATTATAAATTCTGTAATGAGGCGGAGGCAAGTATTTTTTATGTCCGCCGGCGATTAAATTTATCAGCGTCAAGTGGTGATTGACTTGTCGGCATGCAAATGTGTAAGCAGCGGATCGCATATTTACATAGTGCCAGTCCGGGCCAAGCGGCTAGGGCTGTAAATCATATTTCTTATAAATAAGATTCGTCCATATAATGGATGGGACCCCCACCCTGCCACTGCCCCAGGCAGACAACAACCAGCTGACGTCAGCATTGGGAATCAGCTACAGCTTTAATCTGGCCCTTACTTATCATTGGCCAACATGTCCAACTGCGTACACAACGCAAAATCCCTGAATTCATTCATAAAATGCCATAAAGTGTCGAAGTATTTCTCCAAGATTTATGCCAGTTTTTGTTACCCGCATAGATTTATGCCCGATTCGACCTTAAGCAATTTATTCTGGTATTTATAAATGGCGACATTTGTAGCCTTTGAGTCTTAGTGTCAATATAAAAACATTTTACGATCCGTCGAGAGAAAAAGCGCATAAACAGTTTGCTGCCTGTCCGACGGAATCTATGAAATTGAAAACAAAATCCAACTAAGCAGCTAAGGTGCGTTTCATGTTGATGGGGAACCGCCAAATTTTGAGTTTAAACTTGGACACTTTCTGGCTACTGAATTGGGCCTAAGAGATGTGAAAATGGTTGGTGGAGTGGTCAACATTTTTTTATTCTTACTTTCAAACTTGCGACCTCAAAGACTGAACACACAGAAGTCTGCATCTAAGCGCACATGACCATTGCAAAAAACAGCGACGAAGTCATAGTAAAGAATGTAGCCATAGCCACTTAGCAATTGGTAATCATCTTGTAGCAATTCTTGTAGCCTAGAGGGCAGATCATTGCAGTAGAACAGAGCTATATTTTTTATCTATTTTATTATTTTTTTATTTAGGTGTTTTTTTTCAACATTTTCGGGCTTACACCAGGGCTGCAAACCTCAAAAAACCAAGAGGGGTTCACTCCGGGGTTCGAAACCGCGAAATCCGAAAAGTTCGGGTTCGGAAAGTCGCAGAAACCTGGTTGAGGTTCGAACCGTGGTTCAGACATTATCTTTGCTGCTTTTGTTCTAAGTTCAAAATTTTTTTGTTTCTTGGATCCAAAGAGCAAATGCTAGAATTGGGACTGAACTTAAAATGTGGGATCGTTTTTCTAAACACTTTGATAAGAAATTACAGTATTGTGCGACAAGTCTACCAAGTTGAGTAGAAATCGCTGGTAAAAATGTGAAAGAAATTGTATTTTTAAACCGAACCAATTAAAAATTTTTTTGCTCCGGTTAAGGTTTGGGTTCGGCAGGGAAAAATTTTGTTGCTCCTGTTCGGGTTCAGTTCCAACTTCCCAAAAAACCCGGAGTCTCCGACTCCGGAGCGGTTCAACTGCAAACCGGTTTGCAGCCCTGGTTTAGACTTTAGTGAATTCATATTAGAATTAGTAGCATTTTCTGGTAAACATTTAAGGACATCTGTAGCAAACCTTCAAGTTTGTACTTCCTTATCAATCGATGGACTCAACACGAAAGGTTTTATGTCGCATAAAACCATTAGGCTTAAACAAAAACCACTTAATCACAATCTTTTAATCATTGGAATGAATCTTACACGGGCTAGCTTAAAAATGCAATCATGATATACAGGACATTCTACTCAATTCAATCCCTTTCGAGATCAAGTATTCATAAGTTGTATAGTCAGCATTTATAGGGGCAACAATCAAGTGTTATGGTGCTGTGCCATCATCAGATGCCATTCCATTCGAGCTCAGTGCTAGGCTCAAAGGTTGTGAGTTTGAATCCCAAAAGTTCTTAAATATTTATCTTTGTTTTTCAGAAGTTTCAAGTTTCAAGTGTGGATCTGTGTTGATTTGAGCGGGACACCATGGAGTATGGAAAAAGAAAGGTGGGACAGCTTGGAGTATGGAAAAAGAAAGGAAAGAAAGAGAAATCTTTATGGAAGCTGAAATTAATCTATAACAAGCTTACACTGACTTAATTGTGCTGGACTTTTTTATTTTTTTATAGTGTAATCTTTATGGCATAAGCAGATAAAGTGGTTAAATTTGATCTTTACAGTATTCGCGGTATCAGATCAATCTCTTTTCGACTTGGCTGAAGAATGTGCAGGGCTAATAGTGCTTCGAATCCCTTGCAAATTGATTTTGTATTTAATTAATTCTTAAATTATTATTATCATTTTACAAGACACAATTTAAGATGGAGTTTTGCTTAATTTGCTCGTCGATTTACAAGTTTTTTTTGTCTATAAATTTTGGATTTTATTGGTGTGCGATGCAGACCATTTTAGACTTAATTCATAGATCACTGGCCAGCGACTGAACAGCTGTTAGCTCTCTTGGTACAAGTCTTGCCATTCGTACGGCTCTTGTCGCAAAATTTGTTAGGCCCCTGCGGACCAGGCATGACCAATGAAAGCTTAGATTATATGGTAAATCAAGAAAGGACAAGAGTAACTAGCACTAACTATTAGAACCCTCTTTTGTCTGAGATATTCATATAAAAGAATGCTTCAGAAATTCATCTGTAAGTAAATGCTTTTGCCTCACCAAATTCAAACTTATCGTTCCCCAAATCAATCGCAATTGCTCTAGATATACGCAACACACCTTACACACATATGGAAATTCAGAATTGTTGACTTTTTAGTATTTTTATTGCCCCGAGATCAGCGCCTTTGTGGTGTTCTATTAGTTGTTCTCTGTCAGCATCAGTTTTTGGCAGTTGTTCAAGGCTAAAAATCAACCGGTGGCCACAAATTGAATACAAATTTTGTACACACAAAAATCTCTGACTAATTTGTGTTAGGCCGAGACATTACAAATGAGGTATTATACATATGCAAATCTTCTTTCTTTGACGACCTACTTGTGGCTGCCGGCTAATCAATAGAAAGTTCTACTGAGAGCATTTTCCTGGTCTGCGGTCTGGGCCATATTTTGTTTGTTTGTTTTGTTTGTTTATTTGCTTATCAGCAAGGCGGCGTCTCTAATTAAATTTTCATTTTTGTTGTTGCTGTCTTTGTGATCCGGTTCGTGCGTAGGGCGACGGGCAAACTAATTAAGTCACAAATACATAACGCCAACTTTTATCAACCGATAAAAATAAAATAACAAAAAGGGAAAAACAAAATCAAACTGAAACTGAAACTGCGCCGGCGCTATCGCACACAAGATTACCAAAAGAAGTGGAAGGGAAATGGGAATGATAAGCAGCTACCCCAAGACAAATAATCAAGTTTTTCCATACAACAAACGATATTTTATAACAATTGCTGACGCCGCTCGAGCGTCGCTCTCATCAATCAAATTTCTCGAGTGGTGTCCCGCAATAATATTTATAATAACTCACATTTTTTTCGCGTACGCAAATGCCTTTCAACGTTTTCAATTTCATTTAGAGGTCTTTAATTGCCGAAATCAATTCAAAAAGCCAGTTGAACGCGCTAAAAGCAACTACAGCAGCAGCAGCAGCAGCAGCAGCAGCAGCAGCAGCAACAGCAACCCGAAACAACAAACCAAAAATTTCAATAATTATTAACAAGACGGCGAGTTCATTAGCGCCGCGGGCGAACGTACGAAAAGTGTGTGTGAGTGTGTTTTTTTCTCTCCTTTTTTTTTGGTGAATAAAAACACAAATAAATGTTGGGTAATTAAGACTTGTCCTCTGTGTATGTAGATCTTAAACTTGTACATTGTAGTGGAAAAATGTGCGCCTCGCAATGGCCAAAAGGCGTTTTTCGAAACTTGTTCTACAACTTGTTTCTACATATCGTAGACTAGAATTGCACACCGAGAGCCGGGGCGATAATGTGTGGAGCAGCGGCACCAGCACCAGCACCAGCACCAGCTCCAGCGCCATATGCGATAATGCTGCGGAGCCCATGATATAATATAATTGGAATGCGCTGCAATTGCCAGAGCTGGGCTCAACTTACCGCCGTAAATTTCCATAAATTTACATGCCATAAATCAAATTGAAAATGTTCTTCACCAGCCAGGCTAGGCGATCTCGCTTATCTGCATTGGCTGTCTGGCCATTCTTCCAGCCCCACTCCCAAAGAAACCAAACAGTGAGCCGCTTCGGTTCTTATCAGCTGCCGCCCTGACAAAGTGCAGTCAACTCTGCGGCTGCATTTCCTCGTTAAGCAGATGACTAAACACCCCACGCAGGCCAAGATGTTCACGTTCACATCGTTTGGTTAAACAAAACACAGCCGGCGAAAATGGCAAATGCTGACAGCGATGAACTCATTCATTTCTTTATTGCGGTGGACGTATTGACTGAAAGGTTGCTCCCCCGTTAATGGAACAACCCGGGGGATGTCAAGGAAACAGCTCCTCCAAGGTGTTAGTCATGCCTGCTCAGTTCGCTGATAAAGTTCAACATTTAAATGTTCTGATCCCTTTAACCCTAAGCATTATTGCAATTGGCACTTACGTCATGCGAGGCGACATCAACGTTTGGGCCAAGTCAGCAAGTTAAATATTATAAAATTCAGTCTTCACTTTTTTTTAGGTTCGGTCGATTTGCTGGTGAGTCAGTCGGCCTGTCAGTCTGTCTGACTGTCTGTTGGTTGGTTGGTTGGTTGGTCGGTTGCAGATTACATATGGCGCTACTCATTGGTCAGTGTCGTTGATAGCACTCTGGGCAAAAATGCACGTTTAGGAAATTTTTTGTGGTATTTTGTTTTTTTTTGCTTGTTGTGGAAGTCAAAACAAAAACAGCTAAGCAACGGCGCAAGCGGGGGGGAACTGCAAACCCGGTGTCTGTATATTTATAACGACTTACGACTTTCTCGCTGTATATTTATATGGTAGAACGTTCTGTCAACCAACCTGGAATGAAATGGAAATGGTAGACAATTAGTTAATATGCCAAAGATATGATCGATTTTATATTAGTTCTTAGTGAGAAACTCTCAGTGTTAGAAAGAAACTTATTTTGCATACCAAACCTAAAGGTTTTCATTGAAAACTCTAACAATCATCTTGTTGTGGTTGAATTCGATTATAGCTGAGCTTCTGTAGCTTTGTAATACTACTGAGCTACACGTCCAAATGATAAGAAAAAAAACGTCGAGTTTCGAATTACTTGCGACTGTTTAATAGAATTTTGATTAGGGTTGCCTAATATATCAAAAATACGTATATCGATACTTAGAACGATATTTAAAAAGTATCAATTCGATATAATTGTTTAAGGGGGAAAATGTCGATAATATCAATATTTTAAATAAATAGCAATTTCTTTGAATAATTGGGTCTTTAAGGTAATTTAGATGTCATTTGACAAGTTTCAAAAACTTTAAAACTCCAAAGCCACAAAATATCTAAAACTCTGGAGAAGGTTCGGTCCGGTGGTTCGAACCCGCGGGGCTTTGGCTTTGTAATGGTAATGCTTTGACTCAGCACTATGAAATTATTTATTACTATTCGGTTGATTTTGATGGTTTCTTAAGGTCTGAAAAAAGCTGACTTAAGTAATTCTTCGAACCGAACCTTTTAACCGTTTTACAGATGGATCCGTTTCGGAATGTTAACAATTTAGAAGGTTCGGTTCTGGGTCCGGTTTGTTGAACCCTAAAACCCTTGTTAAATTTTCTTAAAAGATCAAAAATGTTGAATCTATGTCATGAATTTATTTTGTCGCAATCCTTGTTGATTTTAAATTTTAAATATAATTTCTAAAAAGTATTTATGATTTGCTTGTTGATCTCGTAATGGAAAAAACTATACTTGAGAGGTGTCAAAATTTGATACCGGTATAAGCCTGGACGAACTGGAATAAATCCTTTACTTATAGCACTAAGAATTAAATCAAAATGAATCTAATCTTAAATAAGAAATAATACCTACATTCAAAAGTCTTAAAAAATATGTTCGAAGGGCGGTGGAAGGGAAGGAAAGTCACGACCGGATACATCCACTTTTTTTTAAAGCTGTGATTGATTTTGAGATGCTGTTTAAATTTGATTTACTCAGCTGGAATTTAAGCTCATGACCTCGAACATGTCTGCATCTTAGCGCACTGGACCATCCAGCTCTCGCGAGAGTTGGCTCTCAAATCTTAATTTACATTTACTTTTCAGATGGGTCGTAGGTTCAAGTCAAGATCTGAATTAATTCAGGCTTACTCGTACCTGAAATCCCTCTGTTTCTACCCCTTTAAAATTTCAACCGAGGCCATTCACCTATCACAAATCACTCGTGGCTGTCTCTGTTTGTAAGCTAATCAAAAAAAAAAACCAACCACAAATTGTCGCTAGTTTATTTGGCCATTTTCCCTCACGCTTCGCTGCTCGGCAGGTGATCTAATTCAAAGGCGTCATATTGCTGGCAATTTCGGTTCATAATTAGGCTCAATTAATTTTGCATAAAAACGGAAATGGAAATGGAAAAGTGGGCTCTCTGAGCGGGCCAGGCGAGCGTCCGTTCATAATTGCCTAGTGCAAAAAAAATACTTCTCTTAATGATAGACATTCACTTTTATGGACGCGCGAGGTGTGTATATTAATGGAGTGAAATTTCTGGTAATTGAGCGCGTCGAGCTTTGACTTTGGGTGCGCATTTGATGAATTTTTCAGTGAGACTTTGCAGCAATTTTTGGCTAAGGCCTTTGCCTTCTTCTGCTGCATTTGTTATGCAAATCAAGTGCCGCCATATGTATAAGCATATATGTGCATGAACTAAGTAAGAAACCGAAACGCGGTGGGGCCAGAGCCGGAGATGGAGCCCCGAGCCCGCCAGACCAGACCAGACCGGGCCAGGCCAGGCCAGGCCAGGCCAGACCGGCGCAGCACAGCACAAAATTGAAATAAACTGAAACTGCGAACTGGTTGTGTAGGCAGCACACGTACAAGGTCTTCAAATATGGCTCTTTTTTCAGCCGTTTGCCAGTTTGTTGTTAGTCGTTTCTAACCATTTTTCTTCTATTTCTTGTGTGTTGGATTTTAGACGCTATAATAGCATTAATTTACCATACAATTTCATATTTATGGCCATTGTACGCTGAAGTGCAGTTCGCTATTTTTTTGTTTTGGATTTGGTTTTGTTATTTTCAATTTGTGCAGTTGCCCCTCGTTTTCGATTTCTGTTGTTGTGTTGTTGTTTCGCATAGCTCTCTGTGTGTGGGCGGTTTGTTTGGTTTTTTTTTTTTGATATTTTTTTAATTAAGTTTGTTTTGTTGTGTCACCCCCACAATTGTTCGATGCACAATAATTGATTAATTTCTGTTAATTTTTATTGCTGAACCTTTTGCCTTTGTTTGTTACAGGCAGGCAGGCAGGAACGTAGCGATTAGAATGTGTGAATCAACAAGCTTACGTGTTCCGCTGACTGATAATTTGAGTTTCAATATATATATATATATATATAATATATATATAGGAATATCGACAAAGCATCGTATTCACAACTTTGCCGATTCTCCCCTTTTCCACGCTTGCCGGCGTGTGTGATTAGTGTGCAGCGATGGCGCCACCATAAAAACAAATTGGCAAATATAATGATCTAATGGTTGATAGTGGAAGTCTGTTTGATAGTGCAAGTTTGTATAATGGGTGCCCCTTAAAGATGTTCCCGTAAAGCAGAGAAAATATGGAAATTAAATTATTGTAACTTCTTTAATATTGTTCAGTATATTTTAAACATTTATCCCCAGTTTTCATTCATCTGTTGAGGTTATCTATTTCCATATTTTCCTAAGAGTGAGTGAGAGATGGTAGATGAACAAAGAAATAGCTTGAAACCAGGGGTGCCCGCGCCCTATACGCTTCCTGCGCATTTGTTGTTGCTTCGCGCAAAGCTATTTCCGAGCGTATGGGATTCATGCATAATGAAACTGCAGAAACAACTTCGATTGTGTCTCTCAAATCTTTCTCTTCTATTGTGGTTGCCCAATTCTTGTTGCTCAGCAGCGTTGATTATGTTGTTGTTTGTATGCATCATAAAGCCACAAGCACTCAGCAAAACAAACGTAACTTACTGAAATTTGTTATGTGTTTGTCTTATATGCTTATTTCACATAATTATACAAGATTTGTCAAAATCGGATGCCTGTTGCATATAACTTTAGTAAAGATCGGTCGGAAAATGGTTCTTAGAGCCGTTTTCTAATCTATCTGTCACATAAACCTACAAATAACTGAGCAAAATCTGAGTTAATCGGACACATAGGAGCTATTTAGAAGAAAAGAAATCAGCCCTTAGTGAAACAAATTTGTGGATTTTAATGTTATCGCTTCTAATGTCGATCGTTCTTGTGGAAGCTTATTATATAGTCATCCGATTTGGACAAAAATTTGTAGAACTAGGTGAATACATGAGAAACAAATAAATACAAAATTTCGGGATGCAACCATCAAAAACAAAATAGTTTTTCTAACTAAGACTTTTTTCAGACCTATTTTTTTGTATGGCAGCTGTACCATATAGTTGTCCGATTTTCATCAAACTTTGCAGAATTATAAAAAAAACATAGAAAACCTATAAATTCAAAGTTTGGAGTCATTTCCTTTGAAAAGAAAAAAGATTTTCTCTCTAAAACTAGTTTTCCGACCGATTGTTCCTATGGGAGCTATGAGATATAGTCATCCGATCCGGTCGGTTCCGACATATAAGTAACGCGCAGCAAACAGAAGATTCTGTGGCAAATTTCAGCTCGATAGCTTCAAAACTGGTAGACTAGTTTGCGTAGAAACAGATAGACAGACGGACGGACAAAGCTTAATCAACTGAGCTCGTCACCCTTATCAACAATATATATAGTTTATGGGGTTGGAAATGAAAATGTCTATGCGTTGCAAACTTCTGGGCAAAATTATAATACCCTTTGCAAGGGCGCACGATATAGACAAGATTTTGTATGCCAATTTTTTGGCTGGTTTTTTCTATTAATGGCAGAAACCACTGTGCGATGGGTCGGAAAAAAGGCTTAAATATAGTTTTTTTTTTTTTATCAAAATCGGTTAAGCACATCTCTGATATCAGTACGTTAACATATTTTAAATTCTTCCATGGAATCCATGGCGGCTACCATATATAGCAGACAGGTTCATCAATTTCCGCCGTGATAAATGTCGTACAAGAACTTACATCGAAAACAGGCATACCTTCTCCAGCTCCAGTTTACAAAATGATTTGTATGTTGAGACGGAAGGCGCCCCATGTTGTCGCCAACGTCATGATGATGTTGATCATTATCATTGAGCGCCACCCTGAACTTAAATGAAAAACACACAGCCAGCCAGGCGCAGGGCAAGAACCAAAAAAAACAGCAACTAATTTCAAACAATGTAAAGTATTATTTATTTTTAACTGAGGTCATCAGCGTAGACATAGTCTATTACAGCGTCCCTCACTCTCTCGCTCTCGCTCTCGCTCCGTCTGCTGTTCCGTGCTGTTCTTATTTCAACTTTTAATGTGTTTGTTGCTCTGGAGCTGTGTGGCTGTTTTTCAGCTGTTGAACTCGAACTCTCACCAAATTATGCCACACAACGCTGGCCGCAGCAGACCCAGACCCAGTGCCAGCGGGGCCAGCAAACGCTATTTGAAATATTTATGCCTGACTTTTGCGCCTCAATGACTTTTGGATTGCCTTGCCTTTGGCTGCCAGTTTTCTGTTGTACTCATGTGTGTGTGGTGTGTGTGTGTGTGTGTTGGTTCTCCGGAGTTGAACGCTGAAATTTGTGTATTTCTTTACTTGCCACTGGCACACATGTTGCCTCAAATGCTTGAGTTAAGAGCGTATTTGGTATCCTGCTTAGCCAGCTCACAGCAGGCTTTGCTCTGCACGATCACACGCTTTAAAATCACATTAACCTGCATTTAATTTGTCAATATTAGCCCGACGAGAAATGGCTTTCTCAGGTTCTCAGGCCACACTTTTCTTTTCTTTGAAGACCATTCGAAAGTGAGGCAACATACAGCCGTAACAGCAACAACAACAGCAACAACAACAACAGCTCGGCACGACACACACAGCATGTCTAAATGTCTGATTGTCTGTTGACCTTTTCACAGCTGGAACCATCTTTCACATCGGCGAACCAGCGATCGTTCTTCCAATATGGTCGCCCTGCCATTTGCCGGCCCATTGCTCGTGCGCTTGTCAATTTCTGTCAGTTGCTTGTCAAAAAATTTGTTTGGCTGTAAAAAAATGCAGTGAAAATGTTGGAAACACGATTTTCATGCAAAAGCCACACACACACACACACACACACACACACAACTGATTGACGAGCTGACTTAAAACTCAACTACGAGAAAATTGTATTGGAAAATTCCCCCTGCATAATTAACCTTTTGCCATGCTATGCATATTTGCCCTCCCGCTCCTTCCCCCCCACCCCACCATTGCAAGCTCCATCTGGCGTGTACTGTTTACGTTTTGTTTACAGCGTAATTTGTTGATAAATAAATGTGAAAATGCAAACAAATCAATGCGACAGCCGAGCAACCGTGCTACGCCATCCACTTTGCCCAGAGCTGACTAACACTCATGGTGAGTGGCTGGAGCTGTCGCGCCTTAAAAGGGCGGCTTCCGTGGATCACGTAGCCCCCCCTGTATGCACCGTATGACCGAATTTCGTAGCCAAACCCCAATTTGGCATTCGTCAATTTTGGCAAAATTTGACCATAACTCACACGTCGCCTGGTTGCGTAGGTTGGCACATTTTTAGGGCCTAATCTAGGAAGGGCCTTTGGCTAATTAGCATTTTTTAACGAAGTGAATTATTACGGGTGTAAAGCCAAATATAAAAAGAGTAATAAATCATGGCAAAGGCCTGGGGAAGTAGAACTAATCGAATGTCAACTGGAAAAATAATGTTTTGTACAATTGATTTGTGAGTTGATAGTTTGCTTAACGAAAAGTTATTGCATAGCGGAGGATGAGATTGGAACTTCTTATGTCAAATGAGCATACGTCAATTCGTTGCAAAATTTTGCTAAATCCTTACCTTATTTTAGGTTTATGTGACAAAATGAGGCTATAAGATCAAATTGAAGTTTTCAAGCACATATTAGCAATATTTTAAGACCAAATTGATACTTTATAATGTCATTTTGTCACACGAAATAAACAATATATGGGAAATTACAGGTTTAATCATTCTATACAACTTGCATTCACTCTGCAAATAAATAATTTTAGAGAATCAAAAAACCACAAATTTATAATTTTCATTATTTTATTTGGTATTTTAGGGCTTTTTTTTTTAACTTAAAACGAATGAAATGGCGTCTCTATCTGTATCTTTCCGTCTTTACATTTTCTATAAATCCTTTTCTCTTTATGGTCAAAATAAAATGTTATAGTTTCGAAATGACATACAAAATTGGATGGGACCATGACGTTTCACTGTCTTATTGGCAAAAGCTTCTAGCTGTTTGACTTACCATGACTTCTGCAGAAACTGTAGGTATATAAGAAGAACAGACAAAAACGTTACAGCACCTTCTCTGCCATCGCCAATTCTTAAGACTTAGGACACTACGTCAACCTATCGGAATATCCGGGTTAAAAAGCCCACTTCTACTAGAAACAGTTTGTGATTTGAATTTTCGATGTAAGATATCAGAGCTTTGGGTGGGAAACCACCCGGAAAACTCCGAATGTGAAAACTCCATATCTCCCGACTTACTTAAATTTCTAAATTTAGTTTTCGTTTTCCGTTGGTGTAAAATATTTCCAAAGAATTTTGTTTAAAGTACGAAGTAACTTATAAAATGTTTTGACAAAAAATATATTTTATGTGATTCACTTGAAACCCGGTTATGCAATGGGTGGGGTCTCCAGCCCCCCACTCACCATTCCACGATTCATTTTTGATCTTTCAAGCTCAAAGTGTTTTCTTGAATCATGTTTAAGCTGTTCATAGTGCATCTGTGACTCACAACATATTACTAAGAAAAGCTCAAGCCAAGCGAATGTTATTTAATTGAATAAATGCCCATAAATTTAATAATAGTCCACCGTCAATGAAAAGTCGTGATTTCGGTTCATTTATAAATTTTCATTTCATTTATTCATTTATAGATTTTTTTGTCCCTGTTTACTTTCTTAGAGAAAATCTAACTTTTGTATGACATCAGTGGAGGAAGGTTATGGCTCTGTACATCAAGTCGTTGATAGAATTAAGTAAGTGAGCTTTCAACTGCGTGATTTTTCCTTAGCCATAGCCTAGAGTGCAATAGAACTCATTTTCCTTCAAAAACAACTATAATTTATAAGCTATTTACACCTTTTAACTCTGCTTTTAGTTAACAAATTAATATCCTGATTTCGAAGCTACTTAAATGTTATATTCAAGGAATTCAACACTTTTAACTTTTATAAAAAATTAATAAAATAATTAAAGACTCGAAGGAAACAGGCTACCTAAAATATTAAGAGTAAACTACTTGATCTTTAAAACAAGGTTAAACCAGGTTCTTTTGTAAGCCGCCGTACCAAAATTCATGTATAATTAATGTATGTTTACACTTCTATAGTGGCATTTTTATGTGTAAAATTGGAAATGCTTTTTATGGCAATATTTGTGTTAATATGCAATGGTCAAGCAAACCATCCATAGTAAACAATTTACTAAAAAATAGATTGTAAGTCATTTAATTAAGATTTTGAATCATTATCGGAAAGGTGAAACTCTGCACAGAGTAGAAGAAATGTATACTTCATTATCGGATATTTAGAATTTTATGACTAAAAGGGACTCAATCAAGATTTTCCATAATGCAAAACTTCAATAAGCCAAGAATTTTTGCAGTTTAGTACAAAATTCTTAATTCAAAAACAAATCTAGATAGATTAGAGATTAAATTAGGATTGACTTAAGCTGAATTTATCTGAGAGCCCCTAAAGATTAAATTCAGTTTAAAAAGGGGTTGGGTTGAAGAACATTTAGTTATTAGTTTCAGATCAAAGATGTTAAATTTAAGAATTTGAGAGGCTTAAATTAAGCTGTTTAGTTCAAAATTTAGTATCAAAGCAATCTTACTTCTTAAATTAAGAACATAAAGTTACTAATTTAGTCTAGATCATTCTTTTAGGCTCTGTTAGCAAAATCTCAAGTCGAGCTAAATGTACACAAGACCTTCTTGAAATCAAGAATTTGGGGATTTTAAGAAACGCGCTTGAATCACGATATTGGGTTTCCAAATCAAGACTGTAAACTGAAGTTTTGAAACTGAAAACTCTTGATTTTAGAATTTAATTTCGTAACATTTCTCACATTTGATAAAGATGGTGTAATCTCAATGAAATGGTCCCTAAGCATGAGGACAAATTCATGATTTTCCAAATAGATTTCACAGACATCATTCGATCTATTTACAATAACCCATTCATACATCTATTTAATTGGAACCAATCTTAATTAAACTAAACTTGTAACTTTTGCTGGCATTCAGTCAGCTGGCAGTAGTCGCAATTATTATTTCAATATTATTTACCCAAAATTTTGCTGTTAAATTAAGCACACAGCACGCACAAGTGTTTCTTTATGGACTTATTTACATACATAAATACAGGCAGCATATGGGAGGTATAAACGGAAAAGGCAAAAACAAGTTTATATACATATATATATGCACAAAGTGTATGTAAGTAAAAAGAATCAAAAAGGGTCATAGCATGTTTTCAGTTTATTCGCATGACGCATTTTCGCTCAACTCTACTCAATGAACAGGCACAACTTATCTCGTGGTTTTGATGGTGTTTACTCAATTTATGCATCACAACAACAGCCAAATAAATAAACAAAAAAATATATAGAAATATGATGATTTATGAATTAAAAAATGTGTCCGCGCTGGCAGCGGAAATGTCCAAAAAGAACCACCAACAAAGCGAGCGAGCGATCTGTGGCCGATAAATCTGTCTCAAGTGCGTGCGAGTGATGGAAATAACAGTTGGGCCAGATAATGCGTGCGACTAGCTCACAGTTAACTTATACACACACACACGCGTCTATATAGTATATAGGTTATCGCTATCATTTTGGGCTGGCACCGAGAGCACCAGATAACTTCAGAAGGAGAGACAACCCGACCAGACCCCAGGCAGCCGCTATCGCCGACTCTCTGTGTGTGGCATATGGCATAGTATGCCGGTTTGGGTAGTCACTAATTTTGTTGTCGTTGTCGCTGTTGTTGTTGTTGGAGTGAAAGTAACTGAACTGCAAACACTAATCGCACCTAACGCTGACGTTTTGTTCTAGGAACCAGCGCACAGATAAGTCCAGTGTTTACCCACCTTGCCAATGATAAGCTGATTGTATTTACCTTTTGGACGCGTTCACAGCTGTGTAGACGGTCGTTTCACCAACACACAGAAAGTGCAATAAGCCACAAAATAATATATATACATATATATTTAAAATGCACCAATTTTTGATATGTAATTTATTTTTGCTCTCTTTCTTAATCACTTGCGCTCGCTTTCAACATTTCGACATGTTTTTCTATGAGGCAGAATACAGAAATTTAGTCGTAATCGTAATCGGGAGGCGCACACGCACGCGTTGGCTCACTCTCCGCTCGCGCGCACCAAAACGCGGAACCGAACCGAACCGCCAGCGGGGAAACTCATTTCTACGCACTATTTCGCTTTATGTGCTTCCCTGTAATTTTTCTCTGGTGCGAAATTTAAGCCCCAAATTGTGAGCACAGCATGACAAACGATGCGTTTGTTTTGTTTGCAACTGCAATTTCCGCGCTCGTTGCTTTTTATTTTTGTTTATACTGAAACGCAAAACAAACGTTTTCTTTCTTAATAAACTCGGCTATCGCTCTGTGGCTGTGTTTTCGTGTGTGTGTGTGTGTGTGTGTGTGTGCGAGTGTGTGTGTTTATCGTATTTTCTTCGATTTTGTTTTGAAAATTCGTTCACGTTCTGCGCGACGAGTACGAGTATGTCTCTATGTATCTCATTCATAAAACGTATCCGCTGGATACATTTCTCCCACACATTTACATTCGTTTTCGTTGCCGACAACGATCGTTAATAATCATTTTTTATTTTTGTTGTTATTGCAATTTACACTTTTCTCAATTTGTACAATTTGTTGTTTTTCTCGTAAATCATTCACAAAAATTTATTTCAAATTCGTTTTTTTCGATCGGGAGCGACACGACCTTCCCCCATGAGTATAAACAGCGAACTAGCATAAGCCTAACAGACCACTGTTATCACAAGATCGAAGCTCGAAACGAGCATGTTCGAAGCGAACATCGAACAAACGACAACTGAGCGTGCTGCAACTCAAACCGAGGTCTGTAAACTTTGTGTGTGGTTGGGTTGGCTTGTGATGATGAACACTTGGATGTCAATTTGGAGCTGAGTTGATGTAAGTATGTAAGCATTTGATTCTGTAACTGCAACGATGGTCGAACATGTTTTTGTTTTAAAAAAAAAGGGATTTATTTTGCAGAGGTTTTGGAATTTCAGCATTTTAGATGTTTTTGTTATAAACTAAGGCTAAATTGGGGAAGCAGACTCGGCGAACATCAACTTGAAGTAGTCGCAATTGTTTTGGTACACGCATTGAACACCTCCTTCTCGAGAACCATTGAATGCGGATGCATCCAACCTGAGGGCTAATTGACAAGTGACATTTATGCAATATTATCGCAAAGTAGGAAATTTGTGTTGTCAAAATTGGCCTGTTTAAATGCGGCTACGAAAGAGGTGCAATTTTCCAAATGTTAAACACTTAGCAAGGCTATCATAAGTTGCCCCTTATATTGCAAATGATGAGGTCTCGTACTTGAACATTTTAAGCGCCGTATTTTGTATATTCTTCTGAATTTTCGGCGATTTGCTGGATTAGTTTTTCTAAAATTAGGGGAAATATTTTACAACGTTTTCTAAACTTAAGAAATGTGCTCTCTTCAATTTTTGGAAGAATTACATTCAAAAACAAAATTATCTAAAATTTTAATACTTCACTTTGATTTTAATAATTTCACCATTGATTTAGCTTTTAATACACTTGAATTTTAAAATGAAAGTAGTCAAAAAATTATGTCAATTTATTACTTCTTCCAAACGCTATTGCATTTTCTTTCTACTCAATTTATTTCGTAATAAAGCCAAAAGCAGAATTTTAGATTTGGCTCTGAAAAACTACAAATTATATAATTGTCCAAGTTTTTAACTTACTCTGTGGGGGATCTAGAACTCGGGGTTTTTGGACTTGAGCGCGATTGCAATGCCTTCTTAACCAGTTGTGCCATCGATGCTAGACGGCTGCAAAACCACTTTTTTAGAATTTCCAAAAAGAATTCATCAATATTTTTGTGGCATTTTGCAAATATACGACCGGTTGTAATTCTCAAGTGGGAGTTCCCAGCATCGGGAATATAAACAAGAAAGCTAAGCTAACTTCATCTGTGGCTAACTTTTCATACCCTTGCAAGTGCATGCTTAAATATTTTTGAACACATTTGAAACCCATTTTCCGACCGATCGTTCGTATACATATATGATATAGTCATTCGATATGGACAAAAATTTGTAGAATTGGGTGAAAGCATGTAAAACAAGCAAATACAGAATTACAGCATGCAACCATTAAAAACAAAAAAGTTTTTCAAACTAAGACTATTTTTCAGACCTATCTTTTGTATGGCAGCTATACCATATAGCTGTCCGATTTTCATCAAACTTGGCAAAATTATAAAAAAAAAAACATAGAAAACTTATAAATACAAAGTTTGGAGACTTTTCCATTGAAAAGAAAAAGTTTTTCTCACAAAAACTAGTTTTTCGACCGATTGTTCCTATAGGAGCCATGAGATATAGTCAAAAATATTAGTTTAAGAAAAATGTCGCTGAGTTTCTAAAAGTAAGAAATTTTTTTCTTTCAAAGTCTGCTATATCCGGTTGTCCCTTCTAAGATTAAGAAAAAAGTGTCTATAAACGAAAAGTACAAAAGAAATAGTTTTGGGACAAATACCTAAAATCTCCACAAATATTTTTTGAGTGTAAGAGAAAAATGCAGCCGAAGGCCATCGAATGATGCAAAAAGGATGATTTGTGAGGCGTTATTTTTATGAAAATTAGCAATAGTGAATGAAATATTTATTTGGAGCGGTACATACTTGCCCTTTGGTGGTTCTCTGCAGCATTTCGGCGGGTATCTCATGAATGGCAGCTGTAATGTTGCAGTTCCTGCAGTTGTGGCTGGCTTGTTCCTGTACACAAGAGTCTTGACGAGTCCCTACACAAAAATGGCAAGTGGCCAAAGTACATGGCCAAAACGTGAGTTTATTTGTTCACCAAACTCGCCTCTCAATTGGGCCTTGCTTCAGGAAGCCGTGTGGCATATAGCACCGTCTTGTTGAAACCGCATGTTGACCCAGACCAGTTCTTCGGTTTTCCGAATTTACGGTTGTTCATGAACCCATTGATCTAAAAGTAAGCTTCGTCGCTGAAGACACCTTTTCGATGAAAAAGTGGATCTTTTACTTTTACTTGTAAGGCAAAACCTCTGAAAGACTTCTAGAACATCTCTGCCCAACTCAGAAGCCTAAGAATATTCGACAATTAACCAAACATTTTCTTAATTGAAAGTAAAAACAAGAGGGTAGAACTTCACCTGCGGCGTTCTTGTGTGTAAATTTACACACTTTCCGTTGCTAACAAGCGGTGATAAAATCCCCTGGGCTATGGCTTATTTAGTGTGTGCTCACATAGTTGTTATTGTTTGGGTTCTGGCAGTTTTATGGCAGCCTCTCAGCTTGCTGCACACGGCAAATGCAACGCCTGATCTCTCGTTGCCTCCAGCCTCCAGGCGGTTGTTATCGTCGACTTTAATCGCCCTTATCAGTGTGGTGTGTGTGTGTGTGTGTGTGTGTGTGCTATCTGCTGGGTTTTATGACTATCTAAGCATTTTATGACCTCAAGTTTCCCTTTCGGGGAAGGCGACTTAACACTTGCATTGTCTTAACTTGATTAGCGCCCATGTGTACCATTAGATTTTAGGTATGTATGCCATGAATGAAATTACCAACTATTCGTCAGGATTAGCCATGTCAACTCTTTCCGCGGTAGGCCCGGCCTCTTGCCATCTCTCCATCTCGCTCCTTTCTCATAACATTTCGAGGTGTGTCGGCGGCGGTCTCATCCTTATCAAAGGTGCGCATCAACGTCACAGAGAGATTCCCCATTTCCAGGCTACGTGCCTGGGTTTTGGCTTTGAAATCGAAACCCCTGACAGGCCATTGTGTTGAAATCTAAGCGAGGAGTCCCGTGCTGCATGCTTGATCGATAGCGTCTGCGTTTTTGTATGGTTTGGTTTCTCTCCATCTACTTCTTCATGTTTATTCCAATGAAAGGTAAACAAAAACGAAAACAATAAGATTCCAGTCAGATATTTTGAAGCATATTTTGAATAGTTTTCAATGCCAATGGCAGCCGCTGAATCGGGGCGAGTGAGTGTGTGTGTGTGAGTGTGCGGTGTGTGTACTTTTCTCTTTGCATAAATAATGCAAGTAAAACGCGATAAACACAGTTAAATATTTTACACACAGCGGGAAGCTAACCAATAAAGTTGTATGGGGTTTTCCGCGGATGGCCTCGGCCAAGTGAAAATTGCCATAAAAAGAGGCAATGCTTGCGCACTCACTCAACGACATCGTTCTGTTAATGGTCGCACTGTCTCCCGCGCAATGCCCTCCCCCTCTTTCCTCCCCACCCCACCCCCCCCCCCCCCCCACTAAGCTGGAACCCCTAAATGCATTTGCGCCATTTGCTGGCTGATAAGTCAAGTTTTTATGGACGCGCGCGCATTTAACTTGATTATTAACGACGGCAGGCGGCCAGGTAATATAAAATCGCTTTTCATTATGGTCCAGGCATGTGAAATTAATAAGCCAGTGCACATTGGTCGGACTCGGCATAAAGTCCATGAAATAAAAGTCTTAGTTTTTTGAGACGAATTTAAAGAGCAACCAATAATGTTTGTAATGGTTTCCTTATGTTAGCCACGTTTGCGAAGGGTACAGGAGCTTTCGTCCGCCACCTGTGGCTTATGGTGGAGTCGGATTACTTCTGCTCGAAATATGTAGGCTAGTGCATTTAATTGAAACCTGTCTTTTACGAGCTTTTGCGCTGGAATGGGCTTTGCACCTGACTATTTTCCATATTAAGATCCGCACATTTTAGCGGCATGGAATATGCACTTGCATCCCAGCGATTCGAACTTCTCCTGACCCCAAGGCCAGAGATTTAAAGAGCCGTCTGTGTGTCTCCAAGGTCGATTTTAATATTTCAGCTCGTCCAAACTTGTTGGAGCCGGGTTTTAATGGGATAAATAATAATTAAGTTGTTTTCGACCCACATACCAAGTTTAATGCTTAAATTTAGAAAACATCTTACACCATGATAAACCCTCAGACCACTTTCCATTCAGCAGGAGTGGAATTGAAACTTATTTGAGCCAGACTTTCGCCTCAATAACATCCAAGCTTATATTACCAACCTTTATACCAAATTTTAAGGCCGCAATTTGCACAACTTCTAAGAAATAGCCCTGAACCACTTTTGAACCGTGTTAACCGGAACCGGAAACTTACACATAGCCTGTGTTTGTTTCCCTGATCGACATAAACCTACTGTGAAAATGTTGACTGCTTTAAGGAAAAATCATACATGCACAAGTACAAACATACTATCACTTTTATATACCTTATTGATATACCAAAATGTTTTTTTTAACACTTAAACCACTTAAAACAAAAATTATTTCTGGTCGAAAATTGGTATAGTTTTTGGACCACAACTTCTATGACAGCTAGGGGCCGATTTCTAATCTTCGACATAGAGCCATCTGTCACATAAACCTACAAATAAAACAGAGCAAAATCTATGTTTATCTGACACATAGCCGCTATGTAGAAGATGTGAAATCGGCGCTATGAAATTAAAAATGTGTAAGTGTAATAAATATTAGACCTTAATTAGTTAATTTTGTGAGTTTTAAGATTTTATTGAGCTTGAGGAAAAGTGAGTTTTAAGAACAGTGTAGAACTTTCTCTAACACCCGCCAACTTTCTAGAATGTTTAGATAGTTCTATGAAGTTCAAGATCTTTTACAAAGTTTCGCAAATGATCAAAACTTTCTGGAAACTTCAATTGCATTCTAGTACTTTCCCACCCAACATTTGGAAGACATTTTTCACAAAAATTACCTTGATGAGTCGTTTTCGACCACTATTGATGATTGAAAGAGACTCGAAAATGATTCATGACAACGTTCAAAATTTGAATTAGTGAAGTGCGACTAAAGTAAGACACTCAAATTACTCGAAAATGATTCGAAACTGTGCAGAAGAACGGGTTAAAAACGACTCTTTATGAAGAGTCGCAGCTAGAGTACCATTTTCTCCAGACAAACGTAGCATTTATGATGAGAAATCGAGCGCATTTATGACTACTTTAATTAGATCGAGGATAGGAAAAAGACTCTAATGTGATCAAAAATTTCATAAAATGTTTGCTGGGTTATAGCTATCCTAACGTTTTTAGTAATTTCTATAACATTCTTGAACTGTCTTGAAATTTTGATGACATTCTAGACATTTCTATAATAATATCTTTCTAGAACTTGAATATATTCCCTTAACATTCTATATTTCCAGAACTTTTAAAGTACTTTAGAACGTGCTGAAGTTTTCTCTAACAAACAGCAATTTTAAAATATATGGCTTAAACTATATATGGCCCTAAGACTCTTTGGAATCGGTTTGAATTCGGTAACGAACCAGTAAAATATACAAATCCTGTTTACCAACCTCCTTCTGAACCACTGATGCGCCGTACCAACCTAATCATGAAATATTAAGTTCGAAAGGTGAATGTGGATTCAACTTTCAAATCGGTTCGGAGCCAGTTCTTCACCAGTAAATTATTCAACTCCTTATAACCAACGGAATACGGAATAAATTTTCTAGCTCGAAGCCTCAACTACTTCTCAGATATAGCTCGAAACCACTTTTTAGCCAGTTAAGCCCCCTGGTTTAGGAAATCAACAAAACTTCATCCTACAAACAAACACTCCAAGTTTCATGTTCATAGTTTAATTATCTTTTGAAATATGGCTCTGAACCACTGTACGTGTTCTAAACCAGTAAAATATCAAACTCCTTTTTACCAACCTACATACCAAATTTCAAGTTCTTAGCTTAATAGGGATTTCTTGTCCACATATGGAAATTTACGGATTTGTTTGTAGATATCATGCCAAACGTAAAGATTAAAGTAAAATTGAGAAAAAAAGGTAATTGAAGTTTCAAATATACTGCAAATTTACCTGATTCCTCTTTAGAAATGTGCGTTTAACAAACGAGTCCTAGCGATCATCAGTGCTAATACTGTTCCTTCCGACGTAGAAAAAGAAATTCATTGTTTTCGGATTTTTACTTTCAAAATGACACTATTTAGTCATCAATTTGGAACTATTGAGTTTAATTAATACTTTTTCGTATCAAATGAAAGCTCTAAGTTTCAAATTAATACCGAAAATACCAATTTGATATTCTATTGGACTAAATTGATACCAAATAATCGATACTAGTCTTAGTTTCAATTTGCCACAGCGTGTATCAATTTGATATTGATACCAATCTGTTTTGTGTGTTGGAAATCATTTAATTCTCAATTTTTGAGTGTCAATGCCGTAGCTTTCCGATCACTGTGCAGGGGCAGCCAGCCGGCTCTCCAGTCAAGTTCGTTGCCTAAGTCTTTTGTTTTGTTTTGCTTTTTTTTTTTTTGCGCCATCTCCCGCTGTGTGTATTTGTGGTTCAACAAAAATCAAAGACGCTTTAAATGTTCATTAATTCGATTTGATTCTAATCGCAACGCATTCATTAATCTAAGCGCCACCCCACGCAACTTGGCCAAATGCATTTCTATTGCCTGGCAAAAGCATTTTATTGATGAGGCTGAGCGCTGCCGGGGTTTGTGCTTACAATTGCGTGATTAATGGGCGGATGGGTACTCGAAGTTAGGACCATGTTCTATGACAAACGATCGGACGTTTTTACGACTCCATCCACAGTGCAGGTAGTCACTGTGTGTGTGTGTGTGTGTGTCTGTGTTTACTTGGGATCCTTTTGGGTTTCCACTTCCGCCTGCCAGCCACTTGTTACTTTGCAGGCAAATAAGAAAATGTCTTAAGTGCTGTTTGTTTGCCAGATAAGCCATAAAATAGCCCAGGATCCTTCAATTATAAATGCCAGACGGCAAACAGAGCAGCTATAAAATGACACTTGTTGCTGACTAAGTGACTGATGAGTGAGTGAGTGAGTGAGCGAGCGAGTAAGTGAGTGAGTCAGGAGTGGAAACGGTGCTAGGTGTTCCCAAGCTGTGTCAACAGCTGGTCAGCTGCCGTTATGCAGCCGCTCAAGGTTATCGCCCGTCTTGGGCCGCGTGAAAATCTTGTTAAACATTAAATGCCATTGAGCAAATATAAATCAACATGACAAATGACCAAAGCCCTGCCACAAAAGAAAAACACAAGAAGAGAAACAGAAACAAGCGTGTTGCTTGTACTTGCGCCGGCTGCAGTTGCTCTTACCGCTGTCGTACAACCCATTGTTGCCGCAACGAAATTTGCATAAATGGGTCAGCAGTCAGCTGCTGCTGCTGCCCCTGCTGCTGCTGCCGGCGGTAGCTATGCCTTTGTGTACTTGTTACGCCCGCCTGAGCACCGAAACTGAACTGAGCGGATTCATTGATCTGCATTGAAAGTGTTTCATGTTGTTTTTCCTTTTTTTTTGTGCTGCTGTTGTTGTTACTTTCAGCTGCCGGCTACCAGCCGCCTCCCCTTTGTTTTGCATTTAAGTTTTATTTATGGCTTGTTAGTTCGCCGCCTGCCATATTTTGTTGACGCCAAAAGCCCTGCCAGCGAATGGCTATCTGTGGCTGCCGCTGCAGTGCCAAACACCAAACATTCCCGGAAGCTCGTATTTCCAGAATTTTCCCCAAGTGCAAATCTGTGGAAAGAGTGCTAAGTTCAGAGCCGGCATCAAGTTGGTGCATTCTATGAGCTGTGGGAAATGTGCTGCTGACAACATTAGACCCTGGCAGAGGCAATCGCTGACAGGAGCATCTGGTGAAAACAATACGACTTTGTATACAGTGGAGCCTAATTTATGAGAGTCTCTTCAGACTCCACATGTAAAGTGAACTGATTGGCATTGAAAAGGGCTGGCTGTAACACATGGAAGGATCTGCTATTGGGATGTAGGCTTTAAAGGATGAATAAAAACTTATTTAGTTTGGAACATTAATTAGATTTAATGCCTTTTTATATATATTGTACCGAAGGTAACAGCTGCAGAAATCAGCCAAGTCCAGCTCTTTCATTCTGGGCAAGAATACTGAGTGATATGCATAGAAAATCTACACGAAACATGTTGTTGATCCATTCGCTCATCGTCGCTTTGCATTATTACTTTAATTAGCGGCAATGCCGCGCGAGTGCTTGATAGTCGTATTTGCTGAGATGCCGGCATTTGTGTTGGAACTGCACAGAGACAAGGTAATTGAGTTTGACTTTCCGATTTCGACCAAATTTGTCA
The DNA here is from genome assembly GCA_035044965.1 of Lordiphosa andalusiaca. Lineage (NCBI taxonomy): Eukaryota > Metazoa > Arthropoda > Insecta > Diptera > Drosophilidae > Lordiphosa > Lordiphosa andalusiaca. Next base: position 275,815 of record JAWNNM010002217.1, on the reverse strand, counting down.
GAATCATGGAGATGCATTAAAAACTAGCAAATACGAAGTTAAGAAAGAAGTCTTTGTGCAATTTTTGCTAGCGATAGCTTTACCCCTAGATCTCAGAGACTAAAAGAGCTTAAGACATTTTTCGGTATAGTGCATGTGGCCAATATGTACAATCTCACAAATTTTCATAAAGATCGGATAATAAATGGCATAGTTTTAAAAACGTTGCATACTTATCTGAGCCGCATGAGGTTATTTAACACTAATTGCCTTGAGTAACGGGTATTTCGAAGTCGGGCAGGGCCGACTTTAACTTATGCTCTCGTTGTTTTTGCAATCGTTTCGATCGTGCGGTGAGTGTGTGACGAAATGGCGCTTTGCCCCGACACGCAATACGTTTGTGGTTTTAACTCGCTTTGAAGCGAGTCAATTGCAATAGTCATTCTGTCTCCTTGTGTGCGGCGGCGCCAGGCGCGAAAGGCGCCAGTTGCTGTAAAATAAGTTTTGGAGCATTGGGAGCTAGGGGCTGGCCCATCGCTGCCCTGAACCAATGTTTCTCAGTGCAGTGGATTTGCAATAAAAATGCAAATCAGCGAAATTATATTCTTTATAAGTGAATAAACTAGAGTTACCTTCTCCTACAGTTGTCACTTGTAGACTTGGTTAGGTCGCCAAGGCTTAAGTCTCTTCAAAGAGGTGATGAAGGAAACTAAAGGAAAGATCGGAACAGCTTATCTCACACCATATGCATGTTAAAATGGTTTTTATGCTCCAAAGTTCTTGCTTCATTTCTGAACTGGTAAAAAATCTTTGGTCCCGCCGCTGGCTCTGGATACTGCCGTGACCTGAAGTAGATACTCTAGGATTTTTCAGTTCCCGAAGTCTTACTGGTCTTCTCGCTGCTAAGACGTTGCGTGTGGCCCTTTAGCTGAAGTATTTTATTACCAAACTGATGAAGAAGCTTATCCAAAACATCTGTTAATCAAAAGACACTGCTTGAAGATCGTGACAAATCTCACATTACTTTCGACAGGGATTTAAAAACATCATGCACCATTTCAAAACGTGCAGCCTTCATCACATATTTCATCACTTCCAGCTATGCTGCATTCTATTTTGGCCCTTCGGCAGACTAACCTTCGATTTCAGCAAATTTCCCACGAACTGTCAGCCAAAATGTTTGCCAAATTCCATCTCAATAATTCGACTCTATCCGTTGGAACCATCGGGCAGCCAACTGTCTAAGTTTAGCCAGCACATTGGGGCTCGGACCAACCTCTTGAGCATCGGATTTGACATTAAGGCGTACTTGAAGTTAATTTCATGCCGCATTGTCTCGCACAAATTGTATGGAATTGAAATTTCGACTACGCCTCGGTTGTATAATTAAGCCAGTTACTGCCATAACCATTAAGATAGACCATAATTTGGGCCCAGAGAGGCGCACGGAGAGGTGTAATTAAGATGAGGCCGGATATGGAAATTGTCATGATTAGGCGAATCTCGGCATATAATTTGGATTTGTGAGAGAGGTGAGGCTCGGAGCGGGGTTATTGAAGAGGGTGTCAAGGGTGTTGGAGTTGGTAAATTAAATTAAATTTAATCTCCGCTTGTTGAATTTCACTTTAAGGTTTCTTTTTAGTTTTTTTTTTAGTTTTGTTCGTCGTTGTTTTTGGCTTTTTGCAACCTGGGCGAAAGCTTTGTCTGAGAGGCAGCTGATGCATTTTCGTTGTCTATGAATAAAACATTATGAAGGCGTTGCTCTGCACCAAAAGAAACAATAACTAAAGGCGTTGTTGCTACCTTGTGCCAGCCTGGTTGTCCGGTTGGCTGCCCAGGTTGGCCAAGCGGTAATACGTCAATAACCGTTTAGCGTACAAATTGAAATTTTTATTAGTTACGGACGCCGCGGCGGGCCAAAAAAAAAAAAAAAACACGCCAAACTGAACCAAAGGCCCGCTGGCGCTGCAACACAAAAAAAAAAAACGAGTGAAGCTACTTAGACAGTCGCCGAGGGAGGGTTGGAAGGGAGGGAGGGTGGTGGGTGGGTAAGGAGCTGGCCAGGGAAGCCACACGAATGCCGCTGCTCGCTGAGATATCGCCAGAGATTATGTTTTGTGGCGGCGGTAGCCAGCTGCCACCATTGTTTTTGTTTTGCCTCTTTTTTTTTATACTGTAGCTGGCCTTTGGCTTGTATCGCGGCGCTGGCATCTGTGCGATGTGCAACACTTGCAGACAACTTGGCGCGCGTTTTTCTCTCCCGACCCGCTCTAACTGTACATGAGGGTACGCTATGGCCACGCCTTGGAGCTGTACACTCAGAAAAGAGTTCACGTGAAATAAAACTATGTATCTCTGCTCATAACAGATTTCAAGTGGGCAGATTTCTAGGTTCTGTTTAGAGCTGGGGTAGGCAACGGTAGCTGAGACGTTGCCACTGGGAACTGAGAAAATTGCTTTCGGAAAGCTACGGAGGGCTTTTTAAAGGTATTTTGAATTGATTTTTCTGCTAGGCTGTTACACACTTGATATGCTCAGACATTACCCTTGCAGAGGGTATATTGAAATCGTCCAGATGTTTGCAACGCATAGAAGGCAGCATTTCCGATCACATAAAGTATATATACTCTTGATCAGCATGACGAGCTGAGTTGATTTAGCCCTGTACGTCCGTCTGTCCGTCTGTTTCTATGCTATCTCCTCCATTAGTTTTGAAGCTATCGCGACCACACTTAGCAAGAAGTCTTCTCGTACAAATACGCTGCACATCTGTTGAAACCGGCTGGATCGGATGACTATAACATATAGCTGTCAAAGGAACGATCGGTCGAAAAACTAGTTCTTGTGAGAAAACCGTTTTTGATTTTAATGCAAACGTCTCCAAACTCCGTATTTATTAGTTTTCAATGCTTGTCCATGATTCGGCCAAGTTTGGTCGAAATCGGACATCTATATAGTATAGCTGCCATAGAAAAGTAAGGTTAAAAAAGTTGTCTTGGTAAAAAAAACGTTTCTGTTTTCAATGCAAACCTCTTTAAAATTGGCATATAGTTATTTTATAAGCTTTCACACAATTCTTCAAAGTTTTGTCAAAATCTGATGAGTATAGGATATGGCTGCCATAGGAATGATCGGTCGGGAAACTAGTTATAGTTATAAAACGCCTCAAAACTTTGTATTTCCTAGTTTGTTATGCTTTCCCATGATTCCACGAAGTTTGATCGAAATCGGACATCTGTATAGTATAGCTGTCATAGAAAAGTAGAGTCAGAAGAGTAGTCCTTTCACTGCACCAAAGTACTTCCACACCAACTTCACTTTCTTTTTGATCAGTGTAGCTGTCCGTTGCATTCCACAAACATTTAACAGCCCGCAGGTGATGAAGCCGTTGCGTTTTGCATGTGTGCTTCCTGTGTGGCGGCTACTGTGACTGTAACAGCGGTGGGGGACGGGAGGGGGGGTGTGTGAGCTGCACATCCTGCTGTCATTTCGGCTACCGTACGTTACTGGGCTTGCTCCCCGCGCTGATAGTGTGGCGTGTGTGGAAGTGATTGCAGCTGCTGCTTCGCCTTGCAGGGCTTGGCCGCGATGAAGGACGTCTAATTATAGTCGCAGCGGCTGCTCCAAGCACCTGAGCACTGTGTCAACAGTGCCAGCCCGCGGGCTGGCTGCAGCGCGCTCTGTTTGTCTAGTCACCAGATAGCTGGCCCAGCACCACAATCAATGGACGCGCTGCACGCAAATGCAGCGGCAAAACGGCTTGCGAATCTGGGTTAAGTGCAGCCGCTCTCGAGTCGCAATTTATGCATTTCGTGTTTACAGTTTTATGATTATGTTTTGCCCAACAAAACAATAAACAAAACAATCAGCAGAACAAACGTTGCCACATTTTCGCTCCGCTTTGCCCCAATGCAGCCGATCAAGGCCGCTTGGAGCAACTATCGTGGCCAAAGTACGATAAATTACAAGTTTTGCAAACGGAAACGGTCATATGCCAAAGCCCACTCGGCGCTGCTGCACCTAATGAGCCCGGCTAGGCTGGGCCTTTCACAAAAGCCTGGCAAACATCGTATTAAATGCCATCGCCCATAATCAACAGAGCCACCAACTTTCTAGCTCAGCCACGCCTCCTTCCACAAGTCTCGAGTATGTTATAAAAAATCGCTCAGCTTGGCTAATTATGAACGCCTAATTACTAAGACGGATGCCACCAGCGTTTCCATCTTCATCTAAGCTGCGGACCAGCGGACAAGCTACCGTCAAGCGTGCGAAAATTTGCAGACAAAGCCAACTTGCTTGCGGTCTCAGCCAACCGGACGAACTCCGAACTGGTGCGGTGCGGCGGGAGGGGCGGAGAGTGGCCTGAAATTATGATTTCAGAAAGCAAAGCCGCGCGTGGCAACACTGACTGACTTTTCCGCCAAGCTTTGATTTATGTGGCAACTGTGACACGGCGGCATCGAGCGTTCTCTATAATTATAGAGGCAAGCCGGAGAAGCTGCCAGCCGGCGTAGACTTTGTGGCGGCCGGGCGAGAGAGCTGGCAAAATGTTACACATAAAATATAATAAAAATCGAACAAAAACAGCAAAAGTAGCAGAAGTTGAGCACTTGAAAGCGAGGTAAGCGGGCAATTGGAGAAACCCAAGACCGGCTTGGCCATGTTTGTGGAAGTGTTATTTATTTTATAACAATTCTTTGACAAGGTTTCGAAACATAATTTTGATTTTATTAAGGGAGAGTTCGAAATCAAATAGGAACCGACTGGGAGTCGCATTTTACACTTGAACCGTTTGAAGTGGATTATTTTGGATCATTGCATCCGATTCTCACTGGCTTGAATACGGATTTGGTCAGAAAATAAATAATTTTTTAATTGAAAACAAGTAAAAAAAAGCCAGTACCCTATACTAGAGATGGGCGCGTTTGATTATTTTCAAAACGACACGACTTTGACACGAATGACATATTTAAAACACGCACGGTCAAATGTGTTCTACGCACAACACGACACGATTTGGACTTTATATCTTAACCCTGATTTTCGCCCTGATATAATGTTTAAGGTTTATATATTAGTCAACATATTGATTCTCTGAACTAAAAACAATCGTACATAATGAAAATCTTTGGGAACAATACGCTTTTCCAAGTATTTTAGAATTCTTGAATTCCGCCATTAGATTCTGTGTTCGTTCACTGTATCTGATTCGATGAGGCAACCTTATTTAGTATAATTATCGAGTTATGGTCCGATTAGCAGCCAAATATAATCAGTTCACACGAACCTTTATCTCCAAATAATAAACACTTCTTTACTTTGCCTGCCTGGGCCCATAACCTATTAAGATGATTTATTTCAACAGTGTTTTGTGTTTAAAATTTGTAATTAAAGATGGAAATGAGCCACGAAATAGTGATTTACGATCATAATATGAGAATTATCAAAGGCATTTTTAACTTAGCACACGAAAATCATTGATAAAGTATACCTGTCACTCCATTTATACTTTTAATGAGGCAGCTTATTTTTATTTTTGAATTTCAAGAATTTGACAATCTCTGAAACAATTAGAAGCAATTAATGCACTTTGTTTTGGCTGTCTTATCTCTCTCTCTGGCTCTCTCTTAATATTATTTTTTTAATGACAAAACCCGGACATCTGTTGAATAACTTAAATTAAATGATTGTTTATTGTTTTTTTTGCCAGCTCATCTTCAAACAAAGATTTCACAACTTACAATTCCTGTCTCCACTTCCTCTCCGCCCACACACAAATGCAAGGAGGGATGGCGATGCAGACCCACTTCACCAATTAAGGTTTGTCCCGGCTCGTTTAATAAACATATATTTTCCATTTAATTAACTTCCTTAAATGTTTAACATGTTTTTTACATAATTATTGCGCAGCTGCCACAGCCACAACAACAACAACAATGGAAGCAAATTAAATTAAACAACGGCAACTGCAAGTTATGTAGGTCACCCACCACAGGCCAAAGGAGCCTAACGATCAGCCAGACAGATGGACAGACTATCCCAGCTCGACATAAAAGGCTAAACACATCCAACTGTACACTAGCATAAAGATCACGATTAAATGAGTGCACAATTGGATCAAATTTGCACCAAGAGTCAAGTCAAAACTAAACGAAGCCAACAACAAAACGGGACAGAGGCTGAAGCTGGGACTGAGGCTGAGGCTGAGGCTCCTCCAGAGCCATGGCAGTAAAATTGAATGCGTGTGGGTTGCAATGTGACACATACTGTCATTATTACCAAGCAACAACCTCTAGCGGCCAAGCGGCAATAACAAAACGACCAGGCCATACCAGGCCGGGCTCAGATTACCCGGAGTCGGCGGCGACTCGTTACAGGAAAAGCTTTTCTTTGCCCACTGTGTAAGTGGTAGAGCGCTGGGATGGTGGAGGATTGGGTAGGGGGGGTAGGGGGATTGCGCTTAATTTATGCTTTATGCAATAATGCTGATTATTTCACTTGAAACTTGTAGTCACATCGAATGATCAGAAAATAGAGAAATGATCACAATTTATGGAACTCAATTGGTGGTCTTGCAAGCAAATCTAGCAAAGTCGTGCAATCATTTCAGCCTATTGACTCAAATCTGTTGATTCTAAAATGTGTGCTCCGATCTGGTTGGATTAGAGAGTTAGAGATTAAGAAAACTTAAGTTTAAATATTTTATATATTATAATATATCACGGATGCAAATCGGTTTTGAACCGTACCGAAACGCATATTCCAGCTGGTGTACCGAACCGAGTTCCTTTTAGAATTGCTGAACTGATCAGAAAACCTCAAATTAAAACGGCTTGGTTCGGTTCAGTTCAGTTCTTTGAAGAGTCTTAAGGAGAATCCCTTTTCTGTAGCCAATGTCTCCTGAAGATAATTTTTATACATTCCGTTCGACCCTCTACATATTTAGCCTTGCCAGATCTATATAACTTTTAAGGATGACTTCACGAAAATTTTACAACAAGTAAAGTGGTAATTCTTCTGCAATTGCCGGCCGATCTTCTAATAGACCTGTCTGAATTTTCCGAATTTTACCCCTAGTAGACTATATTTTAATTTTCTGTGGCTCTTCTTTATCTTAAGTCAATTGTAGACGGGTGAGACTTTTCTCATATAATTCCTACAGTTCTACGTTTCGGTACTGAATTCAGGCTGAACTGAATTCAAGCATGTTTTAGTACTTCCAACGAAACTTACCCAAGAGTTCAGTACTGAAATCATGCTTAAACTCAACGAAGGTCATGAGGTAGTAGGATATGTCAGTGTAAAATCCATGGCTGAAACTCATCAAAAGGATGTCATGAATTCAGGACCAGCCCTTCCATTTCAGGGCTGAATCAGCTATGATTCAGGTCAGAGCCTAACTTAAGGGATATGAGGGATATAATTAAGATGCATGGTGCGCATTCTTTTCCAGCCGACAATCTCACTTTTCGAAGGGCATTCCTATATGAACTTATATCCGAATCCTGGAAATCCGACATAATAAACATAGCACATTCTTCTAAGGATTTTACAGATATTTAAATGAATTAAAATAATTAAATTTCAAAATTGTACGAAAAGTCACATTACTACAGAAATCATGTCTGAACCGAACCACAGCCGCGGTTCAGTTAGCTCGAAAAACCTTGTAACGAGCCGAGCCGGCGGTTCAGAAACTGTGTGAACCCCTGAACCGAACCAGTACTTATTTTCAAGTGGCTTGCATCGCTGCTAATCACGAAACTTCTGCCGTTTCGCATGAAGAAACATTCCTCAGCTCCACCTGAGCACCTAGAAGAGGTCGATCGTCCACATCTATGTATAGAGTTTTGCAGTTCAAGAAACTGGAAACTTCAGAAAATCGATTGTTCGGTTTCCTGAATGGCCATAAGTTCAGACGTCCTTAGTTTGTGCTACTACTTACCATAGTTTAACTTTCAACTATCGCAGATTTTCCACAATCAATCAATAGAATCAGCAGCTTACAGGATTCCTTTCACTCAACCACAGCTATGAAACAAAATTTTCTTATCTGTTCCGGCATCATTTCAGTTTTCTTGATAGCATTTTGAAACAGATTTGAAACATTCATGATTCATAATTCCTGTCGTCCAAATGGAACAACTAAAAGTCACCCTTTGGACAAGACTTAATTACTCAATGTCAACCAAACAAACTTCAAGCGGTGATAAAACAAAATGCTCCGAGAATCGTTCAAAGTTTCGAAAGTTTTGGTGTTTTTTTTTTGGTGTCTTACCACCCAAGTCAGTTGAGTTAATTTAAAGGCATGCCAAACAAACAGAGACACAAAAAACTGCTCCTAATTTTTCTAGTGAAAGCCAAGAAGGTAACGGATCGCAGGCAAGACCAGCAACAACAGCAACAACAACAACAACGAAAAACAGCCACGAACATTGCCACTGATTAGCCGGTAGTCAGCCACCAGTTGCTGTCCCGGTCGGCCTCTCCGAGGTGCAAACTTGGCGCGCACCTTGGCAAAAGGCAATAAATTTTGCACTTGAAATAAAAAGTAATGCAGCAAACTGTAACATAAAGCAACTGTCACACATAAAAATATCAAACTCGAAGCTGGCCAGTTTTGCAGTTGGAGTCCAAGTCGGAGTCGGAGTCGGGAGTCCAGTCGCCTCGGAATGCGCAGTTGCTGACTGACTGGCAACTGTCACTTCTGTCCACGTTGCATGTCCGCGGCAATTGCTACCATTTTCATTTCGTTTGCCGCAGCGTTGACAATTTTGGTTTTCCAGCCAACATTCACCCAGGGGGGAACGGGATCGGGCGTCGGCTGCGTGGGCCGAGCTCTCGTGGAAATTGGCAAAAATATTTGGTCAAAATGTAAAAGTTATTGCGGCAGCGTCTGGTAAATGTTAATTTACGATTTCAATTTGGCGGCCGCCACATAATTTATGCGCCTTAATTGAGCCGGCGCAGGCGGTTACCAACTTGAACTTCAAAGAGCTCACCAAGTTATGACATGAAAGTCGGTTAGTCACGTCTGCCACGCCGCGGCGGCTGCATGCTGCATTTGACACACATTTGAATCGACTTGGCCGTGCATGTGGATGCAGATGTAGATGGATTGCCCGCGCCCGGTCTGCAATTGGGAGTGCGGCTCAAGGTCAGCAGCCTCCGCTGCTCATTAGTTCCATGACGCGAACTTATTGTCCGTCCATCATCGAAGGCGGGCGGCCGGGCAATTGCATAAATGAACCAATTGATATGAGTTTAAGTAAGTTGGTGGCTAATTCAAGGGCATGCTGGTGGCGGGTGGCCGGTGGCTGGTGGCTGGCAGCCACTGGAGTAGAGTTTGGTTGCCATTAAGGCAATTTATTTCAATTAGAAACTCGTGTGCGTCAGCTAAGGGCGTCGGTTAGAGCTTAGTTGAATTTTGTAGTTGTTGAAAGTAATTAATGGGAATTGAATGAGCGTAATTTAAAAACAGTTCAACCTATCTTTGTAGTTGGGTTTTGCTTAAGTAAGAGATCACTGACCTAGCCACCTAAATGTTGGCTACACTTTCAGATGGGCATAAAAGTAATGCCAAGCTTTGGGAAAAGCTTACAATAGCTCGTGGCTGGTTGAGAGATTTGTGAAGCTGTCCAAGCTTGATGGTGCATCTTGTGAGGTGCTTTCTTCGTGCTAGAAGCTGAATAATAATTAGAACTATTTGAAAGCAGCTAATAAATGGCAAGTTTGAGGACTCCGCAAAGTTAATCATAGTCTTTCAGAAAAAACCAAGAAAGAATTTGGTCGGACCTGTCTGGGGATCAAACCGAAGACCTATTGCACTTAACGAAAATCGATTGGAATGGCGACTTAGCTCATTGCGCCATCGCACGCTTTTCAAACAACATGTCAAAATGGCAAAACTTCCTTCATTTATTCAAAATTTTTGAAATTACATACTTTGATAGATTAGGCAAAGAAGAAAGCATCTCCAAACCTACAAGCGGAGTTGATTTAGCCATGCCCGACTTTGCGTCCGTCTGTTTCTATGCTATTTCCTCCGGCAGATTTAAAGCTATCTTCACCAAACTTTGCATGAAGTCTTCTGGTACAAATACGCTGCATATTTGTCGGAACCGGCCGGATCGGTTGACTAAAGCATATAGCTGTCATAGGAACAATCGTTCGAAAAACTAGATTTAGTGAGAAAAACTGTCTTGTTTTTAATGGAAACGCCTCCAAACTATATATTCATAAGTTTGTTATTCTTTTTCATGATTCCACTTAGCTTGGTCGAAATCGGACATCTATGAAGTATACCTGCCATAGAAAGTTAGAGTCTGAATGTTGGAAATGTCTTTATAATTGGTAATTATTCATTTGATATGCTTTCTCATAATTCTACAGAGTTTGGTCGAAATCGGATGACAATAGCATATATTTATCTGCAGTACGAATGATCAGTCGAAATATATATTCTATTGGCAAAAACTGTATTGTTTTAAATGGAATCGATTCAAAATTCTGTTTATACCCTGTTCCCATTGAAAATGGGAAAAGGGGGATCATGAAGTTGTGCGAATGTATGTAACAGGGAGAAGGAAAATTTTCCGACCCCATAAAGTATATACATATATTCTTGATCAGCATGAACAGCCGAGTCGATATAGCCATGTCCGTCTGTCCGTCCGTCCGTGTGTCCGTCTGTCTGTCTGTATGAACGCGTCGATCTCAGAGAATATAAGAGATAGAGCCAAAAATTTTTGCACGAAGGTATATTTATGCTGTACGCAGATCAAGTTTGTTTCAGATTTGAAAAATTCCACCCCGTCCCCCTTTTATCCCCAAAAAAACTAGACCTCCTCTAGAAATACTAAACCTAAATAGCCGCCAGATCCACAAGTTTCAAGTTAGAGCCTCGTGGTTTAGTATACATCAAGCTATGCCCAATATCTATCTATTCTGAAAAGTACAATCAGATCGGACAAAAAACACCGGAGTTATAAGCGAAACAGTTGAGCTGATAAGAGCACCCCCCCCCCCCCCCCCCCCCCCCCCAGTTTATGGTCAGGACTAGAAAAAGGTGTTGCCTACATTTAGGTTGAAAATTTTGTTACAAAAACAAATAAATGAAAACAAATGAACAGGGTATTTTGTGGTCGGGAAACTCGACTGCAGCGCCCTTACTTGTTTTTTGTTGGGCTTTTGCATAATGCCAATAAATTTGGTCGAAATCGTACATCTATATTGTATAGCTCCCACAGAAAAGTGAGGTCCCAAAAGTAGTCTTACTTAGAGAATCGTGCTACAAGGGTATACAAACTTCGGCCGAGCCGAAGCTGTCTCTCCCATATTGTTTTTTAACAAAGAATTTATTTCCTAACAATGCAGTTGGGTCCCCCTTCGATGTCAATGTGAGGTGTCAAAATCCTACCCCAAAAAAGTATGAAAATCAAACAAAATCTAGAATAAAATATTAAATAAACACGCCTACAGTGGGACTCGAACTCACAGCCCCCTTGTTTAAGGCGACTTTATAACTTTGAGCCAAGAGTACTGCAGCGAGCTAAAAGCTTAAATTGACAGTACGAACGTTAAGGAAACGTGACCTTATATTTAGGTGACTATTTCTAAATAATTAAACTGACTGAAAATTTTGCAAGTTAAAATGACTGGGCTCTTTAGGAAAACTTGACCATAAGTCGCGGTTATGGACAATGCCTGACAACTTTAAGATGCCATGTCATTTCAGTGTTTAATTACCAGATGACCCGAGCTCGAATCCCAGTAAGGTAAGTTAAAGTTCAAAATGGAAGTTTTTGTAATTCTTTCAAAAAAATAAATAATAACACAACTCCCACCACCCGCATACAAGGTATTTGCTTACTGGGTTTATACTTCTCTATTATGGGTAATAAATTTGAAAATTTTTGACGAATCTGGAACAAAATTCCTAACTTTAGCCAGTTTTTTGCCTTATACCAAGTTCAAATTGACCTAAAAATTAAAGGTCATAATTTTTCAACCAAATTACCTTGAATTGAAGACTATTCTCGGGGGCTTACACATACTCTTGACTGTTTGCCCAAACATATTATACTCTGTGTACCTCCGATACACGGTAGGTATACTGGGTAAAAAAAAAAATGATATGCATACATCTCGTATGATTTACGAGCAATTGCCAGCCACGAAATCCAATTTATTTTATGCCAACCAGGCTTTTCGTTTAATATTATTATTATTACTTTTGGAAGCCTTTTCCCCTTTTCGTTGTTTTGGTTGCCGCTGCTGCTTGTGGCCACATAATTAAAAACGTTGCGCCAGCGACACCCGAAAATTATCCAGCAACCCCAACCCACCCAGAAATGACGTGCGGCGGTTGCATTATTTGCCTTTCTTTTGGCCAACAGCAGCCGGGCCATGTCGTTAATATTATTTGGCTTGATAAACTTCTGCCACAAGACAATCGAAATTACTCAATCACGTCGAGAGGATGATGGGGGCAGCAGGAGGCGCTGCAGCTGGAGCCTGCAGTTCGTAATGGGCGTGCGTCAAAATGCAGCCCAGAAAGCCGTCAGAGCCGCGCCTTAGTGGGCCCCCAGCCCTCCGGACTGGTAACAGGAGTCGACTGTCGTGTAATTGATGTCAATTGTTGTTGCTGTCGCTGTTGCCGGTGCGCCCACCTCTTCGCTTCGTTAAATGCCAAATATAATTTAATAGGAAGTGAAAACAAGCAAAAGGGTACAAATTATTGTGCCTCGCAACATAATGATTGATTTGTATCGGCTATGAACGAGCTATGAAAAATGCAGGCACATGTCTTTGGCCAGAGATTCGGGGGAGAGATTGCCTGTCCGCCTGCCAATTTCCAGCGTTTGCCTCTCCGTTGTGGTTTTTGCCGCATTTCCGTGTAATAACAATAATTTAGCGCACTGTTTGCCCAAATCGAGTTAACCTAATAGAGCGCCATTATCCGCCAGCCATGACCAAAAAAAATGGTAAACCGCCAATCCACTTGCTGGCGTCTCTATTGTATTGACCAGCGTTGGCGTTGCCCGTTGGGCCGATGCAATTGCATCACCATCATCATCATCATCATCATCATCATCATCCTCATCCGTGTCCAAATTTGCATTATTACGCTCGACATAGGTGGCATTTGGTGGGGGGCTTATTAGCAGGGATTTGCACGGGGACGTTGTTTGTTTTTTGTCCCCGGTGTCAGTTATGGACTTTAGAAAGCATCGACTGATATGCCTGAGTAAGTTGCAGCTATGTGCCATAAGCGAAAGGTGGAAAGGTGTTGCCGGTGGGGATTTGAATTGCATGCGATCGGGAATGGAGCTGATGCTGGGCTTGGGAGCTAAAGAAAGTTGTTTGAAGGTTGCAGCGTGGTGGTATCCATTGTTAACTGTGCGGAGATTAGTATTCCCAAGGAACTCATAGAGAGTCATCACCATAAACTTCATCCCCCCTTTTGCAACCCTTGGTTACAAACTTATCAATGTAATTCAATATGCCGCCACTTAATCAACATTCTTCAATACATTTTTTGGTAATTTTTGTTTCACAATTTCGCCAGCCCTTTGCGGCTTATGCAATTGATCAGCTCTGATGGGGATAAGGATCGGGCGCCTGGGCTGGGCATTTAACATGCTGTGCATTTTTTCAACAACTGTGGGTACACATTTCATATATCGGATTTCACATACCTTTTAAAGCCTTTTAAAAACCATTAAACTTGCTGCTTTTAATTAATGAAGTTAACTGACCGAACGGCTTGTGCGGGGCGGTCAACATCAGATGGAGAGATACAGCTTGAGCGCAAGGTCGGCCGCTTAAAATTATTAATTAAATCATAAATGAAATAAATTAGTTGATTAAACGCAGCAATCAGATAGGCCAGCCTCACGCATGACTCATTACTTTCGTGGGGACGGGGGGTGGCACAAATGGCTGCCAATGTGCGAAAATGCTGCAATTAGCAATGTGTTCAGCGAGCGGCGGGAGCTGCAAATCGCATTCACAAAACACTTTCCCAATCATCAAAGTCATTCATACGCCTTTCAACTGCACGCGCGTGCAGTTGCCTGTGTTCGAATGTATCTGCAAGATACATATTGTGTTGATATATTAATGATGATTTCTCGTTTCTCATATTTTTTTTTGCCCCTCCGTTCGTGTCTATTTGAATTGCATGATTCAACACTCAGCCACAGCGGCAGCGGCTGGCACTGCAACAAAGTGCAGCTAATGTGCCGAGTATCTGTATCTGTTTACACTGCTTGTATCTGCAACTGTATCGCTTTTGATGCTGCTTTATATCTGCATCTCGTGCACGTAACTTTCAACCGTTTTGGGGGGCGTCAATTTTGTAATCAAATTAACGCGCCCGCTGTGCAAATGAACCATAATTTCAATCATATATATACATATACATATATATGCTGGCATTGTGTGGAAGCTGCTGCCGATCCATTATTATTATCTATTATTGTGTTCAATATGTTTGCATAAATTATAACGACGAGCTGAGTAATTCGATGGGAAAACTGCAAACTTTTACTTATGGCAAATGAGTGTGAAATTTTTTATAATCCCATTGATGGGATTGCTGATTGCATGCAAAGTTGGGTAATGCCCATCGAAGGGGCTGTAACATAAAAATATAACTACTTTAACACTCTGATGATTATTTGACCAAGCAGTTGGCCAGCTATGCAACTCTTCCAGTGGAATTATGCCCCCATTGGTGGTTATAAAACTCAACTGAAAGAATTTTACATATTGTCTCAACTAAATCATTTCATGTTTAGTAGAACAATACAGCTGGCTGCAAAGTAATTTAAAATATTATATTCCATTTTCACATCATTGCTTTATTCAAAAAGCCTCTTCAAAATCTACAAGGGGTAAACGCAAAATTAAAGCTCAACCCATTCACATGAATGGCAGCGTAAGAGTTTCACATGACCGAAGTATATTCAAGCCTGGAACGCACTTAGGCAGAGTACAATCTTAGCTAAACAAAACAAGTTAGAACGCTGTAGTTGAGTGACCCGACTCCAAAATACCCTGTACCTTAGATCAGTGTTACCCAGAACTGCCCCGGGAGGGCGAACACTTTCAGTGAGTTTGTCAGAGAGAGCGACAGAGAGCCTCTCTTCTCGGGGAACACTGCCTTAGGTTTATTAAGCAAGCATTTGTTCATACACTCATCTTAAAATACATTTTTTTTTCTTAATTTAAAGAAAGCTTTTGGTTTTCATACAGTTTTTTATTAAACTTAGAAAGCATAACCCGAAAATTAAAATTTTTTGAAAAAACTCGCCTTAAAAAGGGATCAAAGGCGAATAACCATATATGTATTTTAGAATAATAATTTCTTACACCACGACAGTGTCTTTCTAAAATTAAAAGAATATTTACGAAATAATAATATTTTCTAGCTAATAGTGAATATTTTCTTTATAGTAAAAAAAACAGTATCTGCATTTTAAGAAGAAGAAGAAGAAGGAGAATTAAATTCGGCTCGGCCAAAGTTTGTATACCCTTGGAGCACGTTTCTCTAACTAATATAAAGGACAAGGACAAGTTTTTCTCACTAAGACCATTTTCCTAACCTTATTTTTGTATGGCAGCTATACTAAAATGATGTCCGATTTCAGCCAAATTTCATGGGAGAGCAATCTAGGAAATACAAAGTTTGGAGGCGATTTCTTTGAAGTTGTTCCCACTACAACTAGTTTCTCGAACGATCATTCCTATGTCAGATATAACATTTAGTCATTCGATTTGACAAAACTTTGAAGAATTGTGTGAAAACTTACAAAATAACTATATGCCAATTTTAAAGAGGCTTACATTGAAAACAAAAAAAGGTTTTTATTACTAAGACTATTTTTCTAACCTTACTTTTCTATGGCAGCTATACTTTGAACAGTACATCTTTTGAATTTGACATAGTTGCATTTTCAGAGACTTGGTTAAAATCCTCAATTTCTGATTGTGAAATTTTGTCAAATGATTTTTTTATCTATCGACATGATCGACCAGATCGCAAAGGTGGTGGTGTACTGATCGCAGTTAAGACCAGCCACAATTCCGAACTGATCATTGTTGATAAGCCTGTTGATGTTGAATTTGTTGCCGTAAAGGTAACTTTTCCATCATTTTTTTTATTTATTACTTGTTCTTATATCCCACCTTCGTCCGATATTGAAATTTATATTCACCATGTAGCCTGCATTAAAGATGTTTTAGCCCACTTACGGGACATTGACACATTGGTTGTTGTAGGCGATTTTAACTTGCCCAACATCACATGGTCAAATCCTAATGGGTCGACTTACCTTGTACCATCAGTGCAGCATGATTTTTTAGATTGTCTGCTTGGCATGTCTCTTTTTCAAATTAATCCTGTACAAAACAATTTAAATAAATTGTTAGATCTTATTTTTGTCACTGATAGCACCAATGCCAGTGTCTCTAGGTCTCCCCCTCTATCACTACCCGAAGATTCTTACCATCCAACACTGGAAGTCTCGCTTTCAATATTTGGACCTGCCCCTTCAAATTCAAAATTCCCCAATATACCTCGTCGTTGCTTCCGTAAAGGAAACTTCATTTTGCTAAGTCAACTCATTTGTGCAACAGACTGGTCTCCATTGTACAATGCGGTTGATTTGGATTTTGCTCTTACCTTTTTCTACGAGTCTATTAATTCTCTCTTAGATATCTGCATTCCTAATAGCGTCGCTTCCACCGCGTCACTTAATCCCCCCTGGTACTGTCCTAGGTTATCAAATTTGAAAAATATTAAATCTAGATGCTTCAAAAAGTATAAACTTACTGGTTCTGCGATTGATTTTTCTAAATATTCAATAGCAAAATCTAACTTTACACTTTTTAACTCCGAGTGCTATAACAATTATCTTGCTCGGTGCAAAATTCAATTCGCACAGGATCCAAAGCAATTCTATAGCTTTGTGAACTCTAAGCGAAGATCTTCTTCTTTACCTTCCTCTTTTTTTCTGGGTAACATAAAGGCTGGCAATGATTCCACAGCTGTTGACTTATTCGCCGACTTCTTCCAATCAACTTATTCCTCTGCCCAATATGCGAACACTTCTTATCCTTATAACATTACTTCTTCCAACTCTATATGCGATCCCGAAATTTCCGAAACTTCTCTTCTTTCATTTTTAAAATCACTAAAATCCTCATTTTCTCCCGGGCCTGACAACATTCCTAGCTGTGTGATAAAAGAGTGTTCTAGTTCTTTATGCCAACCATTGCTAAAGCTTTTCAATCTATCACTCAAGTCGTCTGTCTTCCCATCTCTTTGGAAAGAATCTTACATTATTCCTCTCCATAAAAAGGGTGGGAAGTCGGATATTTCAAATTACAGAGGCATTGCTAAGCTTTCCGCCATTCCGAAATTGTTTGAAGAGATTATAACCTCCACATTGCAGCATTACTGTAAATCTATTTTGTCACCTTTCCAACATGGTTTCATAAAGCGTCGGTCAACAACGACCAATTTGCTGGAATTTACTTCGTTAGTTAATGATGGATTCCTTGTGAAAAGGCAAACTGATGTCATTTATACCGACTTTAGCAAAGCCTTTGACTCTGTCAACCATGATCTTCTCCTCTTTAAGCTCGATCGATTAGGATTTCCCTCTTCTTTTCTGCTTTGGGCTTCGTCCTATCTAAAAGATAGAACTCAAAAAGTTCTGCTTCGTTCTAACACTTCAAAACCTGTGTCTGTAACCTCTGGAGTACCTCAAGGTAGCCACCTGGGTCCTCTGTTCTTTACTCTATTTATCAATGATCTTCCTACAATATTATCATATTCTCGGATACTCATGTATGCCGATGACGTTAAACTTATTCTATCTTTCAACAACCCGATTCATTCTATTGGATTGCAAGATGATCTTAACTCCTTGCAATCTTGGTGCTTGGTAAATCATTTGCATCTGAATTGCTCCAAGTGCATGTTTATGACTTTCCATCGTTGCAAACCATTTCTGGTTTCCTATACGATTGGTAATGAACCGTTGCAACGTATTTCGTCTGTCGTTGATCTTGGAATTCTGTTTGACCCCAAATTGAGTTTTAATCACCATATCTCCACTATTGTTAACCAAGCGAATGGTGTACTTGGATTCATTAAACGTTGGTCAAAGGAGTTTAATGATCCCTACACCACTAAACTTCTTTATACAGCTTTAGTCCGTCCGGTGCTAGAATACTGTTCATCCGTATGGTGTCCGCAGTATAAAAAGCATGTTGATCGTATTGAATCAGTTCAGAAACAATTTTTGCTCTTTGCCCTTCGTGGCCTAAATTGGGACCCTAACCTCCGTTTGCCATCGTACTCCAGAAGACTCTTGCTTATAGACCTTCCTTCGCTAACTAACCGCAGAACAGTCTTAGGTGTTTCATTTCTTCACAAGTTAATTATCGGTGATGTAGATTCTTCTGAACTCTTACGTCGCCTTAACTTCTCTGTTCCTTCTAGGCCAACCAGAAACTTTTTTCCTTTAATCTTGTCTAGATGCACAACTGATTATGCCCAGCATAATCGATTTCGGGTTTTATGTCAAGACTACAACGATCTATATCACCTCCTCTCAACAGATCTCTCTCTCTTCTCTTTAAAAACGTCCCTTTACACTTATCTCCGTGAAAATCTCTGACCACTCCCAGCTGTGAATAGGGGCATAGCTTGCCGGACTGGCTAATAAATCGTCCCCCAACGGGTCAGAGATTTTTCGGTTATAATTTTAGTTTTATTTTAAAATATTTTTAATTTGTAATTTTCTATTTTTTTGTTTTTTTTTGTCACTCTTCCATTTTATCTTTAATTATAGTTTTATGCCTTTTTTCCTCTATGTATTTGTAAGCCTGCATTTTCTTATTCTTTTTTTCTTACCTCTTCACATCTCTACAGGCCTGTTCCGGGCTTCACATAATTTATTAAACTTCAAATGAAATTAAATTTGAACGATTTTGTGTTCGCCGTTCTGGTATTCGACTTGCAATTTGACTGTTTCATTTCCAAATTGTTTTTTTTATAACAACTCGCTGAACTTAATCAGTTGGATGCAACAATCAAAATACAAACTCTGCAATAGCTTAATATAGCTGTTTAATATCTCGCTTTATTTTAATAGCACTTAATGAAAATTACTTACATCTGAGTTCACATGCTCCAAGCAATGGGAATTCAAATCGAGTAATTCAATCAAATTATGAAAACCAGAACAGGTAGCCAAGTCGAAATAGAGATAATTTAATGTAAGTGAAAAACTGAACAGGCCTGTATATTTGGCATATTTGGTTGTGTTAGCTCTAATATCGACTCTGACCACAACAGGCTGTGAATCGGGGCATAGCTGGCCGGACCGGCAAATAAAAATCCCCCACCGAGTCGGAGTCGTTATTAGTTTATTTTGTAATTTTGTTAGGCTTTCTTTTTATGCCTCCTTAGTAAATAAGCCTTTTTATAACGTGCTTACAAATTTGTTGACAGCCTTTGTTTGTCGACCATTAATAAATAAATAAAAAAAATATAGATCTGCGATTTCGACCAATCTTGGCAGAATCATGAAGAAGCATTGGAAACCAGTAAATACGGAGTTTGGAGACGTTTTCATTGAAAACAAAAAAGTTTTTCTCCCTACAACTAGTTGTCGACCGATTGTTTGTACCAGAAGACTTCTTGCAAGTTTGGTCGGGATAGCTTTAAAACTGAAGAACTTACGGAAAGACGGATCATGATCATGCTGATCAAGAATATATATATTTTATGTGGTCGCAAATGCTTTCTTTTTGGCGTTACAAACACCTGGACTATTTCAATATACTCTCTGCAAGACTTTAAAAACAAATCAAAGGCGATTCATCATATATTTTTGATAAATATTTTCTTATATCACTGAATCTGATTCTTTCCAAAATTAAGAACATATTTTCTATTCTAGAAAACGCTTCTAGATTTTACAATAACAAAAAAAATTCTGACCATTAGATTTATCTTTTCATTTCGTCTTTTTTTCTGTCACACGTCGTTAGAACATGAAGCAGAAATGCTGTAACTGAGAAACTTCTATCTTTTGAGGTTCTTGGAAGTTTCGCAAAAGTGGATTTCATTTGATATGAGTGTGCCCGTACCATTTGGCGCATCATATACTAATTTAAAAATTAATTCCAGCAAATTTCGTAAATGCTGCATTCACGATGTTTTCATCTTAGTTCACTCACGAAAAACGCACGCATCATGGAAGTTCACGACCGAAACTCCATGTTTGCTCAGGCTCACGTTGTGAAATGTTGTGATACACCGTGACACTGCCAAGCTCAAGTTACGGGTGCAGCTTTATTATTATATTATATGATTGGAATTAACTGATATTTGCAGCGAAAATTGTGTGAATAAATGTTTATCTCGGGAAAATCAAAAAGTCACCGTCACAGTCACCGATTCACAGAATTAGCGCTCTTAGTAAAATTTCAGCCCAGCTCGATGCATTTCACATCTGTATAATGTATCGTCTATAGTTCATTCAACATTTCTGGCGGCTACCTGCGAAGGTCAATCGAAAATAGAAATGCATTTTGAGATCATCAGCTCTACCCAAAATCAAATCGAATTATACGATCTTTCAACAGGCATCAAAACAAACATAGCCCCAAATTGTCAGTTTAAATTGGCATATGGCAAAGCTCTCTGCGCTAAATATATTAGCGCATAATCCCACATACATATTTTTAGAGCTTTGGCAGCGACCAGCCACATGAAGATGAGTGGGTGAGTGACTCACCTTTGGCAGCGTTCCCTGTCGCCGTTGAGTGATTTGTCGTTTGAAGATTTATTCATGCCGAAAGCCCAGAGATATTTACGTTAGCTGCGCGAGACATTTGGCGCTAAATGCAATTTGAAGGCAATAAAACAAAGCGCAAAACTCATTTAAATAAAGGCTCATTATGCATGCGGCGTCATATCTCAAGAACAGCGGGCAATTGCTCAAAAAAAAAAGCCAAAGAAAAAGAGTCGAATTTGCATACAAGAGGCCTGGGCCAGAAATCTGGGCCTGGGAGTGCCATGTCTGCCCCGGGGTTCTTGGAGCAGCAGCCAGAGGTGTTCGTCAATGCTGACACACTGACACTGACGCTGACGAAGCTGTGGCTGAGGCTGAGGCTGCTGCGCCTAATTGATTAATTGCAAAACTACAACGAAACACGATTTGCATTTGGATATTCGATTTCGATTTTGTTTCATTTTAGAATGCAATTGGAACTGTCAATTTGCATTTAATTCGGCGAAAATAAATTGCCGACTGACTCACGACTTGGCTGCGGGTAGCGGCAGCAATTTAGCAAGGCTGAGATTTCATTTTGATGATAAGTACGAGGGGAGGCGTGAGAGTTTCATTAAAAATGTGAATGATGGTAGTATGTATGTTTGTTGGATAGGTTGGGTTGCGATGGTAAAAGCGGTGCAGCTCATTCACTTATGTCAGAAATAGTACAAAATTTGACTTTTTAGCTAGTAAAGGGTGGGTCATCCCTGTTAAGCCACTTGGAAAGTAGCAATGCAATCCCAAGAAAATTGGCATTCTTATATCTCAGAAGAGACTTCTGCCAGCTCCCAAAAGTATTGCTTTCTTATCACCCAGAAGTGTAGCCAGGTGGCGCACTTCTTCCCGAAGGAAGATAAGAACGCGACAAGACGGCCAAAATAATGCCCCAATTTTAACCAACGAACGATAACAGCTAGAAGAATCACATTATTATCTTCCGCCTTTCAAAATGTTTTGGCAGTAATTCTAGCTATTTTCCTGGCCACTAGATCTAGGAGGACTAGATGCAGTATTGTGTTAAAGGCTTCTGTAGGAGTAGCTCGCAAAGTGCCACTAATGCAAAAGCTTGCACTGCTTTGGAAAATCCTTAGAACTAAGGGGTTACCCTTTGGAGAATCCAGAAAGTTTCTAGTCCAGTAAAATGTTTGGTTACGGTGTCGCTAAGTCTTAAGTTGTTCAATCGGAGTGGACTAAAGTCCGAAACCTTATTTTTCCTGATGAGAAGCTCTATTTTTGTTGGGCTAACACCAAGGCTAGAACCAGCTGTCCACTCTGAATCTGTAGCTTACACGTCCTGCATTAGATTGTGTCCCTCTGCTTATTATGAAAGCATCTACCGCAAACTCGATCACAGCATGTCCTCGCTCTTCCATAAGTCATCATCCCATAGAAGTGGCGAATGAACAACTCCCAAAGGAATGCCCCTATTTACACATCTTCAGACATTACCTCATTGTGGAATTTCGTATTATGTATGCACAATGCTCTGCCAGGTTTGATTTGCTTAACAACAGGAGCTAAAAATGCTGCTACTTTAATGAAAGATCTCAATTAACTTGAGCCAAGTGCATTTCGTCGACAATTGTTAAAATTATTTTGATGATTCAAAACTTTATTGGTGAAAAATTATAGTTTTTACCTATAATTACATAAATAGTTCAACTTTTCAAGCATAATTACTCAATAATCCCCCTTTAGAGACACAATTATTCAACTAATTGTAAAAGTAATTACAATTTGAAATAGTCATTAAGTAATCGTAGTTCCAAGTTAGCAAGGAAGTATTGATTACATTAAAACTTAGCCTGATGGGATTATTTCAATTCCTTACAATCGCTTGTAATCAATGCATATCTAACAAAAGCTTCTTGGAGTTAAGACTATCCCTAGGGGGTATGCGATCTCTATGCGAGTTTAACGGAATCTCGATGACTCGAATGTTGATTCCATGCCAATTGCCCACCACGATTGTTTGACTTTCCGTAGTACTATTTGGTGAATGAGTGTCTAATTGAGATTTGTACATTTCCCACGCCATTTGGCTGTACGAAAAGCTAGCCGGTTAAGCCAATAAAACTTTGATTATTCCCCTCGCATTAATGTCGAAAAGCTGCTTAAAGTGATTTGCTGTAATGCTGATAAGCTTGCCAAAGCAAAATATTGAAATATGCTAATAAAACTGGCCAATCGTCATTAATAATTTGTTAACCTTTTGGGGTGAGGGGGGTGGCCTTGTCGATAAAAAAGACTTACTTATGGCTTAATGAAGACAACCAAACAAGCTGAACACAAAAGTCAGCGACAAAGTGAAGCAGATAACTGCGGTTTTTAATCAAATCAAATGCAACAGCAAGCCGTAATGTAATAGCAGCGGCAGCAACAACAGCAACAACAGCAACAACACCATCAACAGCAGCAACATCAACCGAAAGGAAAGTGTTAAAAATCTGATAATCATGCGGTGGCGCTGTTTTTCACATGCATGCACATATTTCTTCCCTCTGGTTTTTTGTTTTTTTTTGTTTGTAGTTTTTTTTTATTTTTTGCATGCCAGGTAAATGAACTTATAATTGGCCAGAGACTGTTGTGTTGATGATGCGTATTGATTGTGCAACATGTGTTGAAAGTTGAAAATGTGCCGCAATATTCGTTTATTTAGCACTCTGCAATCTTTATGCAGCCTAATAAAGCTGATAAATACCGAAATCGCATATCGATAAAAATATTCAAGAAAAAAAAAACAAAAAACGCCAGGAGCCAGCTGCAACAGCGCTAAGCAAATGATAATAAACTTTCACGCCCATTAATTGACTTGGCGTGTTGTGTTTTCCTCACTTTTTTCTGTTTCTGCCAACTGCGGCAGACGGACGATGACGCCGCCTTTGGCCACTTTTATAGCAAGTAATTCGTCAGCCGTAATAAGTATGGCGCTGGATGGCCATGAAGCCAGTTAAATGCAAGTAAAAAACACTTTCACTGCAACCTTGAGTGCTTTGGGATGGACATGCAGAGACGATCAATTGATGACGGATTTCATTTACAGTTCGATTATGCAAGCGCAAAAGGTTCTCCGCGCGCCGTGAAACAAAAGACTTAAGCAACGAACTCGTTTCGCATGTGGCATGCGGCCGTTGCTTATTTCAATGAACTAAATTAACCAAATCATATATCACAACTCAGTTGGGCAGCTCCGGCGACCTCCCAGCTAGCTGGCAGGAAGATGCCTCACTGCGGTCCAGGGCCAGGCTAGCCGGTTTGCTGCTTGTTGTTTACTTGATTTATGCCTTGCACCAAATGAAATGAATTGTGTAATCTTTTTGCGTTTTTTTCTTTTTTTGTGGTGTTGTTGTATTTTGGTCCGCGTCCCGAACGCAATATACAAGCATCTTTGCTGTTGATCGTGGGCAGAAGCTGCCCCAGCATATCCATCTGATGCAGATGCTGCTTATCGCTGGCGGCACATCGCAAGCACGTTGCGGCCATAAAGCAAATCAAATTGCAACAATTGTTGGTAATATGTTAATAAATTGTTGGCCAGCAGCTTCACTTTCATTAGGTTGTGTGCGATTCTGAGTGAGCTTCGTTTAAAGTGAATTTATTACCGACTTACACCGAAATTCGCAACAATTTGGGTTGCTTCATGATGGCAATACAGTTTAGGGCTAAGCACAGAGTTGTGGACCATCTAGTGGTTTGTGTTGGGAATATCATCTTAATTAATGATTAAATATTTATTAGTTTATTTAAGTAGAAATGCAAATTTCGAAGAAGGATACGTTTGATGGAAGTTGATAGAAGAGAACAGACGCGAAATAGTTTGATTTGGGTTATATGGCAGCAAAACCTTCCGAAGCTTATTAACTTGGCTTATGGGCTTATGTACTTATGAAATTGGTCGATTCCATACAAAAACACATTTATGTACATTTTTATGTTTGATTGATTCCCCTGAAAATGTACTTTCTCAACCCACAAGTGAAAGGCAAAATAACATAGCTCTTGTTTTGTTTTCAAATTTTGTACACAAAACCAAATAATTATAATTAAAACCTAAATATTAATCCTCAATGAAAGTTTTTAAGCTGGAAACTAACAAAGTTGTCCTGAAAGTTGGAGAAATCTTTGGGAAAATTATGCAAAAAATACCTCACTGCCGCCACATTTGATAACACAAAACGCAGTCCCCCATATATGTGAGTATATAAAACTGAATAACCGGCCTATGAGGAATCTATATTGCATTATAGAAATTCTATTGTGTATTCTGGAAACGAGATCAGTCTGAAAACTCGGATCAATTTTTCAAAGAAAGCTTTGGGCTGGAGAGAGAGCATTTTGAAACGCTAGTGGACCGAAAATTGAAGAATTTCCTTTGCCAATAGTAGCTTCATTCTGGATCCTTGGGTCAGTCTGTAAGATAAACGCCCCAAACCTGAACAAACTAATTCTTCAAATGACTTCGATTTTCAATCAGAATACACAAGAAAAACAATTTCTGCAGAATTAACTAAACTATGAGACATCCGTTTTAATTTTTAAAAATTAAGTAATTGCTGAAAAACCAATCACATTCTTTTAGGCAGGAATTTATTGTATTTTGTGGAGTGGAAATGGATCTGAGATGGGGTAACCAAGCGACGAAGATATAACGAGCAGCTCGTTCAAGGCAGAGGAGAGTGGCGGATGCGGATCGCGGAGGCCTTGACCGTAAATCGGTTGTGATGACTACATCAGGCCAGAGAAGAAGAAAAATAGGGAAAAAGTTCAATATAAATTAATACTTAATTGTGTATATTTGTAAAACACTTTAGTGGTGGCTATTGTTGTGTTGAGGAACTGCGTCAGTGGGCGGTAAAGTTTTAATATGAGTTACTTATTTTCTTCCAAGACCTTTGCCTGGAACTTCACGCTGGCTTTTTCCATTCTTTTCAGAGTTTTCCCGATTCGCTCCATGATTTATAGGCGCTGATTACTAATGCTCTTCCCTCTCTCCGTCATTTTGGATAGTTCATCGGACCGCCTATTAGTTGCCACTGTTCGCTGTCCACGAAAAAGCGGGATTACATGTCTTTTGTCAACGGTAGGTCTTAATTTCAACAGATCCATAACGGAGATTTCTGATTGTAGGTCCTATACTATTTCTGGCTGAGTAGGAAAAGAATGAGTCGATAAGCCGCCTCTAACTCTCGACAGATTGGGAACAGCTTTCTGATTTCGATTATTTTTTCTTGAGAATCTCGGAAGTTAGACGTGGAATGCCAAAAGCTCCAATTCTTTTCACAATGGCCATTGA
Source organism: Lordiphosa andalusiaca (assembly GCA_035044965.1). NCBI lineage: Eukaryota > Metazoa > Arthropoda > Insecta > Diptera > Drosophilidae > Lordiphosa > Lordiphosa andalusiaca. The sequence continues at coordinate 249,682 of JAWNNM010002217.1, read as the reverse complement.
TTGTGCTGTTGGTAAGCAACTCCATTCACACTTCCTTTTGGCGTCCTAATAGTAAATATGAGTAGAGGTATGAGGTAAATATGAGTAGAGGTACAGAGTAGGTACAGTCTCTCTGACTTCATAGCCGGGTTTGAAACTGCCCACCAAATTCTTTTTCAATATTTTTAAAAAACTGTACACTGAAAAAAGAAATCAATTCGAAACGGGATTTAAAACAGGGTAATCCTGGATACTCTTGAACCGATCCGAGAAAAGATTGATTTGCTTCATACTTTTTTATACCCATGCAAAGGGTATTATAATTTTGCCCAGAAGTTTGCAACGCATAGAAATATTCATTTCCGACCCCATAAACTATATATATTCTTGATCAGGGTGACGAGCTGAGTCGATTGAGCTTTGTCCGTCCGTCTGTCCGTCTGTCTGTCTGTCTGTTTCTACGCGATCTAGTCTCTCAGTTTTGAAGCTATCGAGCTGAATTTTTGCACAGAGTCTTCATTTTGCTGCACACTACTAATATGTCGGAGCCCGGATCGGATGACCATATCCCATAGCTCCTATATGAATAATCGGTCGGGAAACTAGTTTTAGTGAGAAAAACTATTTTCTTTTCAACGGAAACGTCTCCAAACTTTGTAATCGTGGGTTTACTATGTTTTTTTATAATTCTACCAAGTTTTATTAAAATCGAACAACTATATGGTATAGCTGCCATACAAACGATAGGTCTGAAAAACAGTTTTAGTTAGAAAAACTTTTTTGTTTTTAATGGTAGCACACCGCAATTTTGTATTTCTTTGTTTCACGTGCTTTCACATAATTTTAAAAATTTTCGGCCAAATCGGATGACTTTATCGTATAGCTCCCATACGAACGTTCGGTCGGAAAATGGGAAAAAGGGTATTTTTTTTAAAAATATTTAAGGGAGCATTTGCAAGGGTATTAAAACTTCAGCATTGCCGAAGTTAGCTTAGCTTTCTCGTTTTTGTAATCCAAAAAAACAGGATCACTTTAATCCTGTTCCGGGATTACCCTGTTTTCAATCCCGTTTCGGATTGATTTCAGATTATTTTTCCTGTGTAGTTTTTTTTTTATTCTTAAAATCTAAATAGTTGGCCAGCATTTTTAAACATTGACAATCCATCACATTTAGCACAGATTTCATTGTTGAAATTTCGAAATTGGTTACGGTGGCGTATGGGTAGCTTTTAGCTAAAGTTTTTGGCCTAGTCGCTTTAATTAAAACTGGAATTTATTCTCTTATTCAAAACTTACATTTATATACTCAGAAATATGTATAACCTCTGAAATTTTCTTACAGATTGCATTATAAATAGCGGAGTTATGGAAAAATCACCTTCAGTCACAAATTTTGGGTACATAAAAACGACTCTTTCATAAGAATCTTGACTTTCATTATATATTTGGAGTTGTATAAAAAGACCTTTTTCTTGGCACTTTTCCCCTGAGTAATGGGTGTATCGAGGTATTGTGCATAAAGAAAGCTTATGATAAAAATATTTCGTGTAAATTGCAGCGAAGATGAAAGCTACTGGAAAAATCTTCGACATTGACATTATTACGTTTCGCATGACGAGGATCATAAAACTGTTGATAATGATGACTGCTGTTTGGTATTAAGATATTTATTATGGCTAAACAATCAAATGGCCATAATTTGAAATGCAAACACAGTACAAGATTGTTGAGTGTCGAGCGGTAAGGCAGGTAGCTCACAAATTTCATTCGCAATGTATATTTGTTCCATCAAATTCATATGCCAAATAGCTGTGCAGCATATTGAATCTGAACCTTGAGAGCTCTCTTAATATGGCATCATCCACTGCGCTGACTAACTTGCAACTTCTGATCATTCACCGGTATAAATATTTAGCAATTTTCCACCAACAATTACAATTGCTAAACTTTTAATCGCCAATTGTTTCCAGAACTTCTCTCCCATCATTCTCGGTGAACAATTTATGTAATTACGGAAAATTATAGAAACCACATGTCACTAATGATTGCCACGCCAGGCGGCGGCGACCGCAGATATTCTCAGGCCTGTCAATTGGCGACAGCGACGACAACGCAAACTTATGAGTATTAGCCATGAGTTTGGCATTTTGGCCAAATACGGTGCGGGATTTGTGCGGCGATTTATGTGATTTGTGCAAGATTTTGGCAAATGTAAGCAGGCAATTGACTTGTTGTTGGCACAGCCATCTGTCCCAGGCCTCGCCTTGCCGTAATGCCAAGAGTTTATGGCTTCAATCGCATTTGTTCGCATCAGAACGGAATCAGCTTAAGGCCAGTGCTGCCACACGGTAGCCACATCCATAAGTTGTGGGCTTTTCTAGTCGGGAGAAAGAGAAACGCAGCGGCGGCCGTCATAAACTTGGGCATTAATGTGTGGGCAGTTGGAACGACCACGATGAGGAATCTGGTCTGGTCGGGTCGGGTCTGGTCTGGTCTGGGACAGGGCAGGGCAGGGCTTGGGTCAAGGCAGGTAGTTAGTGCATGTACGCGGTGACCTTGGTGCCGGTTCTGTCCACGCATAACAACTTAATTTGTGGTGTAATCAGCTGCGCCCCAACAAGCGTTGCTGCATTTCCACAAAAGCAACGTAATCCTGTAACCATGAATTATGCGTCGGCGCAAAAAAGACCATTTAACGAAATGGGCAGCGGGGCAGGCAGGCAGGCACACACCATAATCATTCTACATTGTAGAACCTTGAAGTGCATTTTTAATGCCAGTGCTTGTCTGATAAGATTAAGTCATGAAAGGGCCGGGCTGCATGTTGTTAGCGGGCTGTGGGCTCGTCTCAAGTGTGTCTGTGCATGACTCTCACTTTTTTTTTAGAAGCGGCTAAACACTTTCCTAGCCCCAGCCACGACAGGGCCCAGCACAACAGCAACGGCCATAACATTCGGGCTTAAATGTCGATGTGCTGCAAATTGTTGGCTGTGTCTTTTGGTTCGCCTTTTTGTTTCTGTTGTTCAATTCCATTTCAATTATGTTGCGCAATGCGTTGAAATTGCGCGTTGTTGGCCAAAAACAAAAGTCGCTCTCTAGCTCTGGGCTCGCGCTGAAATTGTTTCCGCGTGTAGCGGCTTAATTGTCTCGAACAACATAATTTGCCTTCATTTACCAGCGCGATTTGGAGCCAGCAAATTTTTATGTAAGTTAATTTCAATTTGCTGCTCGAAAGTTGTTGGCCCCAGCCGATTCTGGCCAAATACTGCCAATTCATGCAGTTTAAAACATTTGTTCGCCGCACAAAAGAAAGGCATTCGCTCATCCATCATCTGGCCAAAAATAAAAAGGTCTTAATCAAGCCGCAGAGGTTGTTGACCTTGTCACTTGGGTGTTGGTTACAACGTGGTCTTTGACCAGGAAGACAAACTGGGCCACGGATTGCAATCGCTGGCCGTGATGCCACACACATGGCATGGGGCATGTATGTATCTTCGTTTTTTAGTCAAAGTGAGTCAAAGTGAAGTTCTAGCTGCGACTTAATTCCGCAGAGTCGCTCGAGCAGCAAATCAGGCAAAATGCTGACTAACCAACTGAGACGGCCAATGAAATGGATCCAGGCATTTGGAAAGTACTCGGATTGGCAACAGTTTTTTTTTTTCATTTTTTTTTTTTGTGGTTACAGTTGTTGCCGTTGTTGTTGTTGCTGTTGTTGTTGCTGTTGTTATTGTTGATTCAATTTCCGCGAAATGTTTGCCGTGATTCACTGAACAAGCGCTAGAGAGCAGATACATGCACACTGCCAAGCACTTGAATAGGTACAACTCAGTAAGCACATCCAGCGCTTGCAAATAATATTGACTCATGATTGAAGCATATATTGTCTCCTATTCGAACTTCATAATGTGAGATGTAGCCTGAACCAAGCCCAAGAAAATTGTATACCCAGTTAAGCGTCAGATGTTCTTAAAAAAAAAGAACGAGAGCGTAAGTTATAGTCGGTCCTGCCCGACTTCGAAATATCCTTTACTCAGGGCAATTAGTGTTTAATAACTCCATGCGGTTCAGATAAGCATGCAGCGCTTTTTTAACTCTGCCTTTTATTATCCCTGCAAAAATTTTGTCGTGTTACTTATCTCCCTCGACAATGCGAGAGTTTGGCGATAGCTTGAGGGGCTCCCCTTTGGAGATAGTTTGGTGATTTACACAAACAAAATACCTTATGTTTCGCTTTTTATACTCTGCACCGTAGGTACATAGAGTATTATAAGTTTGTGCAAAAGTATGTAACATCCAGATGGAAGCATCTCCGACCCTATAAAGTATATATATTCTTGAACAGCATCAACAGCCGAGTCGATATACGCATGTCCATCTGTCAGTCTGTCCATCTCTCTGTCCGTATGAACGCACAGATCTCAGAGATGGTAAGAGATAGAGGTTTGACATGTATGGGACATACGTTTCTTTTGTCTGCAGGCAGATCAAGTTTATTTTCAATTTTGACCATGCCCCCTCCCGCCACCGCAATTTAGAAAAAAACGTCATATCTTCCACAGTTTTAAAGATAGATGGCTTGTTTCTTTAAGACATATTTAGCAATCAGGATAACTTATCGATCCGCCAAAGAAATAAAACAGAACGGTTTTCGAGTTATGATCAAAAGACTGTTCGCTGCTGCAGCGCAGTAGCAGCGCTGTATTCAACTGCTACTGCGGCATCAAATTTCATGCTGAGCGTATAATTTCCTTGATACAGAGTATGTTGTAGTCGGGCTTGACCGACTTCCTTTCTCAACCCATCTGAGAATTGGCGATACTTCGTTTAACACTCCCTAAGAAGACCCAAGTGCGATTTTTATGAAGTGAGTTAAACAACTTTTTACAATATTACCAAAGGAAAATACTTTAACAACGATTATTTACCTGAGGTGAAGAATCGCTTTCCTATCGCTCAGAAGAGACTTTTTTCTATCTCCCAAAAGCATCGCTTTCTTATCTGTCGGAAGTGGCGCTTTCTTATCGCCCGGAAGTTATCGCATAGCATTCCCACCCAACATTTGGAAGATCATTATTATAAAAATCGCCTTGATGAGTCTTTTCCGACTCCTTGTGATGATCAAAACGAGATGCCAATCATATGCTATTAATTGAGACTCGAAAATGTCTCATGAATATGCTCATAATGTGGTTTAGTGAAATACGGCTAAAAAGAGACTCTCAAGTGACTCGAATATGAGTCAAAAGTGATAAAAAAAAAAAACGGGTTAAAAACGACTCTTCACGAAGTGTCGCTGCTAGGGTACCATTTTCTCCCGACAAAAGTATAATTTACGATCAGAAACCGAGCCCATTTTTGACTATTTTAATCAGATCGAGGATTCAAAAAAGGCCCGAATGTGATTAAAAATATGATAAAATGTTTGCTGGGTTATAGCAATATTCTTCCCGTAGGGAGATAAGAATGCGATAATAATGCGATATCGCTAGAGTAAAGCGACACGTAATAGCGAATCGCATTCTTATCTTCCGCGATATAAAAAAAAGGGTAGATAAATCTACCCTAAATTTAAGAAAGTTTTTAAATTTAAGAACAAAAATTGACAAGTTTCCAAAGTTCTGAATTATTTTTCTAAAAAAGTATATTTTCGGTAATTTTTCTAAGTTTAGATTCTATCTAAAACAAGAAATTTTCTGTTAACTAAGTACAAACCACATCTTAGGGCGAATTTCTAAAAGCTAAAAACTACGTTTTTTGAGTGCACGTTAGTTTTTTTTAAAACAAAATTAATGAAATTGCATGTCTCTAACAGATGCTACTATTAAGCCAAAAAAACGCAAAATGGAGTGATATTTTAAGACTCATCCTGCAAAATTGACCAAACAGCGTTCTCAATCTCACCAACTAACCCATCATCGGTTCATATTTCGCGCCGCTTGCACCTATTCTCGTGCAAGGCGCTGTATGCCTTTGAGACTGCACCTATTCTCGTGCAAGGCGCTGTATGCCTTTGAGACTGCGATTTGAGCTCGTAATTTATATGTAGACTATGCAGTCATATGTACAATTTGATTTGCAACTGTCAAATATGTTTGTTAGTTGATTGCCTGATGGAAAGTTGCTTGGCCAGCTGAAACATTGGAAACATTGGCCAAGATTTGTACTAATTGAACATGAACCAAGTTTATCACTCGAACGGCATCAGCGACCCGTAGCCGCAAGAAAAACTCGGGGGCATAATCATTAATAATATTATTGTTGTTGCTGTTGTGGCTGTTGTTGCCTGTTGTTGCCTGTTGTTGTCATCATCAGCAAGCACAACAAACGAGCCATCTCTGCCTGCGCATAATCAGCGAGGCATTTAATAATTTTCATGTTTATATATGTATATATATATATATATATATGTTTATACTTATCCCATATATATATTTTTTCTCCTTGTTTGCTGCGGTGCACCCACGCGAAGTGCAGTCGGCGGCGGCGGGCAGCTCGTTTGTCTGGGAAAGTTTGTGTTTTGTTGATTTGTCGCGGAGTTTTGTGTTAAGTGGCCATCATTAGTTAAATGTGTGCATTTTTCTTTAAGGATTTTCACCTGAAATATGAACAAATCGTTAATGTGGTCGCTGCTTTCAAATTGCCATAATTCACAGCCGCCCGCAAAAGGGGGAACTTTCCTTTCCACGGCGCTGCTGCTGCCGTTACCCTTCAAGTGTGCCAACGGAAGCTGGGCTCAGTTAGTCGCCTGAAATTGAAAGGCAATTAGCCTGATTAGCGTGTGGCCAGCCACATGTTGCGGCGTTCATAGCGGTACACTTAGTCTTGTGCTCTGCCGGCTAGGCGAGATCATTAATCAAAGTCTGGCCGGGACCGGGACTAAACTAGCAGCAGCGGCAGCGACCGCAGCACGGATACGTAATTTAGTAGCCATAAATAAAAAGAAACTCCGCAGTGAAATTGAAATGTTTAAGCGATGAGACAAATGTTCGACTTGATTGGTGCACAGTTTTTATTTTGTAGTTTTTTTTCCCCCCATTTCTGCTGCTGTTTTGGCGCTCGCCAACTTAAAATTAATGACATCTTGCATGCATTTGGATGTTGTTTATGAAAACAGCATTCAATTTGCATTAACAGTTGGCAACTGATTGATGGATCCATCGAACGAAAGTGGTTCGCTGGGTATAGATGGGACGCCCACGCGGGCAGGGCGAAACAAAAGACTGAGACAACGAACTCGGTTCGGATTGGGTTTGCCTTGTGACAGCCAATAGTAGAACATTAAATAGTACACGGGATGGCCATAAAATTACCCTCCGTGTTCGGAGAGAAAGCCAACTCAGGTTTTGTGCGTGAAAATGGTTAAATAACCAAATTATTGTCCAAACAAAGGAAAACAAATATCATCTGCTTGTTGTGTTGTAATTTCATTTAATGTGGCTTATAAAACAAATGTTGAAAGCTTTCTGTCTGTTTTGCAGCTTGGCATTTAATTAAAGCCATGTGACAGCATTTATGATGGGTGGGCGAATATGTGGCGTGTCATGCGTAATAAACAAAGGCAGCAGCAGCAGCAGCAACAACAACAACGAGCGGCAGTGGGAAAAAGTGTGAAAGAAAAGCCTGAGGCGCTCGCCGAGCTGTGGAATTTCTATAGAAGTGAAATTTCTGCCATGCCTAGTCGAGCCGCAAAATATCCGTGTGTGTGTGAGAGAACGAACCACAAGCCAATTAATTTGTAGGAAAATATACCCTGGAGCTGGCGAAACGTTTAAGAATGAATGCGGCCAGCTTGTGTCTTGGTTTTTTATAACTCATATGAAAGTACCACTAATCCAGTTGCCACGTTTGAAAACAATTACACAAAATAATATTAATCTACACTTAAATGGGTCTTTTCTATATTTTATGCCACAAATAAAGATATTGACCCCAATTTTCTGTTCACTGCAGCGGCAATCATAATCATCGAGCATTGCTAACTGTAGCCCCATAAACGTTACAGTTCACCCTTCTTCTCTTGGGGGTGGAATTTTACAATTAGTGCCCAATTTCACTAGATATGAAAGCAGCAGTCCAATCCAATTACGAGAGAAGCAATTCAGGATGAAGCAGCAGCCGGAATCAAAACATAAATGCAGGATGGCTGATGAAGCCGCTTCTATGGAACATGTAATAATTTATTTTAATTTTCTTACTTTTCTTGATTGATCTTAAGATTTAACAAAAGTGGCTAACTGAGACACTGAAACGAGAAGTGGAGTATAAGCTTATGTTTGTAAGCCATTTTGCCCAGCTTGGGATAGTAGCAAGAAGATGTTAGGGTTTCGAACCCTTCAGCTTGGACGGATGAAACTATCCTTGCATTTAAGTTGCTGTCTCCAAAATAATCTAAGCTTTATCTGCTCAAAAGGGTAACATCAGACTGCCATTGCTGACAATTATGCACACAGACTCAAACTTATTCTATGAAGGCAGCTGATTTTCTAATTCGCTTGGAGCTTTAAGAAAAGATGTTTTAAATGCTAGAAGAGGCTGACTTTTTCTGTCCTACGAGTCCAATTTTGAACTTAACGGCAACTTAATCAAACAAAGTGGATGAATATAAAGTGTTTCAACCACATCGACTTCGAGCCACAGTTTGCAGTGTGCAATTTCATCACTCTGCAGTGTCTTCCAAGAACAGGGTCAGAGGGGTTTTCCACCCAATTCACTCCAGAATTCGAATTTGTTCAAAAAGGATATGGAATTTCCTGAATTTTCACTACTTTTTCAACATAATATTTAATTAAATGTCAGTCAATTAAAATGTAGTATTTATTAAGAATGTATGCTTCGGCCCTATAATACGACCTCGAAATTGTAATGGATTCTCTTGGTTTCTACGACATGGTCCTTCAAGCCGGATATTCTGGAAACTAAGTTTTTTAAGAAGGCAGAGAATACCAAGAGCAAAATGTCTGGTTCTAGTTTTAAACACTCGTTAAAGGGTTATTTAAAGCTCAAGAGCTTGGAGATTTGGTCATTACCCTACAAAATATAAATACTACACAGAAAAAAAAGAACCAAATAGATCCATTTGGGAAAGATAATTCTTAAATATCATTTTAATCATGCAACGGAGCTGAAAAATCTTCGCAAGAATGTCCCTTTTTCATATCCTTTGGATGTTTAAAAAGATATTCAAAACATATCCTTCCCAAATGGATGCGGGAAATCATCCATCGGATATTTTTTCATTTATTTTTCTCTATGAAGGGTGAGCTCTTTTATCCACCACTCGACCTTATTAAGCACCTTAAGCACTATGTGTGGCCCCATCTTGGATCAGCCGGAACTATCCATCTACCTAGCTCTTTTATTTTAGACCGAAGTGTGGTGCAAAGCTCTGCCTGAGTTAGCCTCAGTAGATTACACTTAAACATCATTTTATTGCATAGAATAAACCGATCAGCTTCTGCATTTTTGTAGTAACTCAGACTTGGTTCGCTGTTTGGCTTCCAAGCATAAACAAGCGATTCGGTACGCTTTGGCTATGTCGATTAAGAACCAGAATGCATCCCTGTTTTATATGTACACAGAACAACGCCGGAAGAGATTTCGTTTCAACATGTGTAAAGCTCTTAACTTGCAAAAAGGCCGGTGGTGCGGATGTTAAGACCATTGCCATAGAACGGGAATGTTTTGCCAGTTCCTTTTTTGTTTTTTATTTTAATATTTTTAACATTGTGTCTATACATCTGCGCTTCAGGGCTTTTTACTTCCTGGTACTGTGATTTGCCGCAATTTCACGCGATTGTTTGACAGTCGTATGAGCTATGAAGATGCCTCCCTCTGTGTTAAGACACGAGGTCCTGGCTAAGATTAAAAAAACAAGGTAATGTTAATAATTACCAAAAGACATTGCCGAATTTATCTCTTTTATGTTAAGAATAAGAAGATGTCCACTTGAAAAACAACAAGTTTTAAACCAAGTCAATGTGAAAGAAAACAAAAAGAGGCAGCCTAAAATCTGGATGTTCGGATTATAAAAATGTTGTAAGTGCTTTTATGTTTGAGTGCCCAAACCATCGGAAGTCCATGTACTTTGTAACACCTGTTTGCCAACGATTTAGGGTACAAGGTCCAGAGGACATAATTTTAAAAAAGGCTTATAATTTTGAATATTTGAACAAGTAACATAAGTCATTATATGTACTCATCCCCTTTCATAGAGACAAAAATCTAAGTTTCTCAAGCTAAAATGCTTAGTTGCCCTCTGCAAAACAAGATGATATCCACAGCCAGTTTGAAGGGTTCGCCAAAAACTTTGAACTAGTAGACTAAATCCAACGAAACCAAACCTCACTTTCCATGGGCATTGTGGGGTAACTGTGCTGTCGATCCCCCCCACTTGTGATTTTCTTTCGTGCTGAATTGGTAGCTAAAAAACATTTTATAAATTAGAGCAACACTTGCTGTGCTGTGCTGCGATGTGCCAGCGGCTCGGCTGATGCTGACGTCGCCGACATCGCCGACATGGCCGCACCTTGCATGCGAAAATCTTTTCACGCCTCGAGCCAGGCAGGCAGCATGCGAAAAACTAATTTTGGAGCACACGCCGTCCGTCTTGCTCGCCTTGCCGGAAGATGTTTCAATTTTGTGAAAAATCGTCACAATTAAACGATTCAGGTGGCCTGATTTCTACTGGCCGCCAAGCTGCGACTGTGGCGGCAATGACATCATTCCATTCAATTCCAGCTTTTTGCATAATTTGTCTGAAAATGGCCAAAAGACATTTGTACATTGAAATCGAAAATAAATCTTTAATTTGTGTGTCACAAATCAAGCGCTGCGAAATCAATCACTCAGCAAACATGTAAATTCAGGCAGTTTCCATTCCGAAAACGAATGACTTGGACAACGAACTGGCAGTGCTCTTCTGGTACAAACTTGAGCATAATTGATGAATTTGCCTAAATAAAGAAAACATAAACACAAACTGAAGAAGCGGCGGCAGCGGGAACGGGAACGGGAACGGGGCAGGGGACGCTTTTCCAGCAGGTGAAATTTCCATTCATTATTAATGATGATGACTTTTTACGCTTGGCGTAAATATTTGACCAACACTACAAAACGAAGCCAAATGCCAGATGCCAGATGCACATGAGCAAACTGACCCACTAAGCTGGCGCTGGCTTTTCCACGGGCCCAATGAAAACTGCACAGCGCCCTGCAGCGACCCAGGCCAGGCCAAGCCATAATAATTCAGCAATTCCCAACACTTGTGCAATTTCATAAACCATTTTCGCCCAGTGGCCAAAATGCAGTTGCCACACATTTCCGCGTAATCATCATAATTTTTCGTGTTTTTTCCATTTTGTATGAATTTGTTGATTTAGTACATGACAGGGCCGACATGGCGGCCAGTTCGTGTCCATTACCAAGTAGAAACAAATTGGCATGCGGCACAAAACGGCACATAAAAACACATTTCAATTTGGACAGTTTTTTTTCCAGCGATTGACGATGACTTCATTTTGTCCGCCAACTCGTTTCCCTGATTTCTTGATTAATGCTGACCAAATGACGGGCGGTGCCCGCCACTTCTCCGAGTCTCCTCTGCTCGGGACACTGCCGCTGTACAGCTGTCAATTACACTGGGCAAAAGAAACGAAAAGGGAAGCACATCGAGTTATTCTTCATAATAGAAAACTAATTCTTAATTCAAGAACTAACATTCTTGAGCTAAGTGCAAAAAAAACTTGGTCTCAATTCAATAACAAATATGCTTGGGCTTAATACGAAATCGATTTTTAAGTTTTCGTACCTAAATGTAATTCTTAATTCAAGTACATATATTCTTGGACTAAATACGAACTTGAAGTACGTACGAATTAAGTAAAAATTTAAGATTTTTCTTACTCGTAGTCAGACACAAAGTTTTAGAGATCTTTATCTTAATTTAAGCAAAATGATTCTTGGACTAAGTATGAGATAAAACTTGTTCTATATTCAATTACAAATATTCTTGGATTAAGTACAACTTTCAAACTATCAAAATTTTGTAGAAAACTTAATCTTGATTTACAAATTCGACCAACAAATAGAGCTTTTTCCATACTTAAAGTAATGAATAAAACTCATTCCTAATTTAAGCAAAAATATTCTTGGACTAGGTACTAAATACAGTTAGTTCCTAATTCAATTACAAATATTCTTGGAGTTGATACGATATTCAAATTAATCATTTATGTAGGCAAGAGACTTTAGAAAACTCATTCTTGATTTAAGTATAAATATTCTGTACGAATTCGACTTAAATATAAAGAATTCTCCGCACTAAATAAAGCTTGTTCTTGATTCAATTGCATATATTCGAAAGTAAGAACTTGAAATTTAAAATTAAGCATTTTCGAAATTAACAACAACTTAGAGATAATTTTTTTTTTGATTCCACTTATTATTTTAATTCCAAAAATTAGGCACTTCTTTTATACTAAAAGTAGGTCAAAACAATCTAGAAAGCTCATTCTTAACTGAAGTACTAATACTCCTGGAATAAGTTCGAAATATTTACATATAAATATGTTAGCTTACTAAGTCAAAAGATTCTAGAAAATTCCGAAACCTCGTTCTGGGTTCAGTTACGCATATTCTTGGGTTAAGTCCGACATTGGCAAATTGTTTCTTTCCCGAATCTGTTCCTAAAATGCACAACTTTTTTTTATCATTTGCTTACACAATGAAGGTACGTTTTTAGTATTGTCTCCTCATTCTTGACTTTTGATTAAGTTACCAATTTTTTGAGTCTTTTAAGCCTTATTTGAATTGAGAAACAGTATTTGGTGTACTGGATCTCAGTTTTTGTGAGTGTACCAACTTGCAGATGCATTGGCAGAATTATTATGTAACTTTTTGGCATATTAAAATGATTTATGGCCCGTGGCATTGACCAACGGCTGGAGCTTGCTCTTGGCTTCATTTTCATCTATGCCATGGATGACTTCCTGTCCATGGCCCCATGTCTATGTCCAGGCTTAGGTGGAGAACTATTCACATGCGGGAAGCGACGATGATGTCTTGAACTTTTGGGGGCGCAAAGTCGCAGCCATTTATTATCGGCGGTAAAAGTTTTCAGGCTGAAACCATTTTACAGTTGTGTGTCATGAACTTTAATGTTTAGCATGCTGTTGTTGTTGTTGTTGCTGTTGTTGCAGCTATTGCAGTTGTTGCGCCCGCCGATACTTTTAAATGTGAGCAGTTCATGGGAACAAACGGGCGGCGAGAAAGTCGCTGTTGTTGTCGCTGTGCCAAAAGGTGCCAAAGCACAGCGACGTGTTGGGGTCACCTTGGCCAATATCAATACCAAAACGGCATAATTACACGTGCAAAATCTTATGTCTGGCATATCTAAATCTGGCGCGCAACTGAAGGGCCAGATGCTGTGGCACTTTACCACACATTTAATAACTCACTCAAAATCGGCACACTGTGACGATAACTTCACTTCACTTACAACGACCCTCGTCAAAAATCGACAATTGAAATTGATGGAGATGTGCGAAATGCACAAACCTTATGAACAATTTATACATAATTATTATTGCGTTATGCCTTTTTATGAAAGTGTAAGGCAAACACACAAATACACAGCCCATGTATAGCCAAACTGAGCAACTACTGTGCTGTATATACTCGCATATATTTAGTTGTAGTGGCTGTTGTGTCGTATATGGCGGCGTGTGAACATGATCAGCCGAGAAATACAACGACAATAGAGCGACGTGTGGCGCTCACCGCAAAAAGCAACTTTGTGATCTTAATTTGAAATGTAACAATAGTAAGCGAACATAAAAACTATGCCTATCGATTTGGGGTAATCAAGCCAAAACGCTGATACTCTTACTCAGCTAAGTCTAAGCAGAATGATACTATAAATTTCGGTTTCTCATCGAAACTAGTTGGTCAGAGACGGCATTCTTTAGGATATTTGACTCTATTTGTCAGATTTTATGGGGAACCTCTGAGTTTATTTTAACTTATTTTGAAATTATCATCAATTTGTATCAAAATAAACTTTCCCAAATGATATGAAAGATATTTTTAAGCGAAGATATTTTCAATATATTTGCCAAACAAAGGTACGGATCAAACCGACATTTGACAATAACCGATAATCCATTGAAATTTTGAACTGTTTTAGATAAACGAACCACTGAACCAAATCGAAACCGAACCGAAACCATGTAAAATTTTTAGTTGGAGAAACTGAGTCTTAAAATATAATATGCAGGGTAATTAAGTCCCTAAAATAACGTTTTAGGCTACTCAAAAAAAGCCCCATAAAAACCTCTGTTTTTAAAGAAACTCGACTTTAACTACTTTTTCAATGGTTCACAAAAGCAAGAGCTTCACACTGCTTCCGACCTAATAACGACCCGCTACCTATACGAATTGAGGAGCTTGTACACCCAGAAATAAGCAGAACGAACAACATAAGAACGAACACGCTTAAATAAAAATTTATTCGTTCTCGAATATTTAATAATTTCGCTCTTATAATTCAGCTAAATTCGGGTTTCTAGGCCAGCGATGTTCAAGAAGAGAGGCTCTCTGTCTCTCTCATTGACACACACTGATGCATTACATCGGCAAGCATTCGGGTGAACATCGCTGTTGTAGGCAGTGAGGTAAAGAAACAGAGAGAAGAGCAAGCAACTTTTGAGTGAAGACAGAGAGTGAGTTCCACTCTCTCAGTTTTGTTTTTATAGGAGAAGGGGTGTGCGCAATCGAATTTTGCACTCAAGTTGCATCGAAATTCCCAAACAGTTATGGCATCGCTGGCATGAAGAGATGGCTGTTCTACTGACAGTTGACAGGTAAAGACTGATGCTGCTTTAAGGTGTTGTGTATTCCTCGAGCCGGCTAAAACTTGCTACATGGTTTAGCAATTAAATTTCTATGATATACATTAAAGCAAAATGAAAAACACAGCTGACTTTAAATTGTTGTATGATTGGAATCTGTGAAGCTTTTAATTAAAGAGTAAATGATCCTACTCTTGAAATTGATGACCTCTTGATAATAGAAAGAACATTCTAGGTTTTTGACAATGCTGTAAGCTCTTGATTGCCCAATCTTGAATTTGTGTATGTGTAGCACTTGATACAAGAACTATTTTCAGCTTCATTCAAGAATGATTCGTACTTTTAGGTAGTATAACAGCTCTTGGATCTAGAAAAACGGGATCAAACATTCATACTTTGATCTCTTGGATCAAGAATTTCATTATTATCAAACTTCCGGCATCGAACATTATTGAACCAAGTATAAAATTCGAAATTTTTTTCTCACAAAAGCGATGTTTAAAACACTTAGGCTTAAGTTAAATACAAAAGTTTAGTAATATCTACAAAATAAATAAATGTTGAACCAAGGTTCGAACCAAAACCTTTACTCAAAAACCTCGAATCTGAAATTTGGAAATCTTAACCGTTAGTAAATTTTCGCTCGAACCAGCTAACCGACAATAGTTGGCTTGCAGCCCTGATATATGCTCTAAGCCCGAACCGTTAAGCCCTCTACACGATTTTGGCGTTTGTTTGAGGGGAGAATTCAGGGATAGTTTGGCGATATACTCAAACAAATTAAATAAGGTATCGCATTTTATCACGAAATCGGAAAATTGTAGCTGCACCAATAAGCCGACCCGAAATTCAGACCGATTTATATTGATATTCCACGGAATAGTGTACAAAGTTCATCGAACAGAGTCATATTTCTTTCCATAGAGAGATGGGAATGCGATAGAGTAAAGCGATTTCTATTGGGAGAATCGCATTCTTATCATCCGCGATAAAAAATGTTTACTGGGAAATACTTCCAATTTTTCACACAAAATTATTCGACATAAATGCCCTTTAAAGTATACTACGCTTCTGAAAAGAAATGAAAGAGAAGAACTATAAAAATACATTTGGTTTTATACATCAATTCTTTTATTATATCTATTAACTGAGACGACAATCAGAGTTAAAATACAGTGAGGATTAAGTATGCAGCTGCTTTGTTAACAGAAACAAAATTTGCATACTTTTTAGCTTATTTATCATGACTTATTTCGTTTACTTGTATATTTGAGTGGAAAGACAATACAAATAGTTCAGTATTTTCGCAAAATAATTTAAAAGGCAT
This sequence comes from Lordiphosa andalusiaca, assembly GCA_035044965.1. Taxonomy (NCBI): domain Eukaryota; kingdom Metazoa; phylum Arthropoda; class Insecta; order Diptera; family Drosophilidae; genus Lordiphosa; species Lordiphosa andalusiaca. The sequence goes on along the minus strand of JAWNNM010002217.1, from coordinate 233,530 downwards.
CAATCATAATATATACATAACAAGTGTGAGTTGACATTAGCCAACTACGAAAACAAAACTCATTTCACAGTCATCATGCCCCACAACAACTCTCGCACAGTCGACCACACAGCAACAAAAATTTCTCACAGGTTTGTAATTTAAACGAGCCACAGCAACAACAGCAACAACAACGGCCACCACTGCACCACAAACTAATTGCAATGTTTAAATGCGACACTCTTTTTTATGCATTTTAAATATTTCAATTAGTTGTAGCCAAAGGTGAGAAGAGCAGAAACGCAGAAACGCAACGAAAAGCCACGAATCGGAACGCCGCAGAAAGAAAGTGGGCCCCGTGTCGAGCGAAGCGCCAGGCGCAATAAAGTATCTGGCAAGATCTCTGTATTTGCTTAACCCCTCCACACGCCTCCAACTCGAATATTGGCCAAAAATTTATGAACTGTAAGCCGCATTTATGCGTGCGGCTTATAAGCAATAAAGGTAACTTAGTGCCAACGATGTCATAAGGGCCGCTTGTCACACAAACAAAAACCCCATTCGATATGTGAATTTATATGCCAGCAACTGAAAAAGCGTAGCAGCAGCGGCCCGAAAGCGAAAATAAAATTAATAATCACAAGAATTTCACTTTTCAGGCAAATGTCGGCGCAACGACTGCCGTGTCACCCACAAAACGAATGGACAAAATGAGGCGATGCGTCCCAGGGTGTGGGGAGTGCAGCGGTTGCATAAATTTATGGAAATTTGCATTTCGGCTCTCGTTGTTGTTGTGGTTGCTGCTGCCTGTCCCGAGGTTTGGCCTATAAAAAATATGGCATCGATTGATCGCAACGCCAGATATTTCAATTAGCGTAAATACATTTTTGTCGTTGCCTGGACGCACGGAGCACGCACAGTGGCTGGCTCCTCCGCCTGAAAGAGAAATCGTCGATGATGTTAAAGCCGACTCACATCTGCTTGCTTTTATTGGGCCTTGATAACACAAGCTTCATCTCTATGCAAATTCCTCCCTAGTTGGTGGGAATCGTAAGTCCAGCTTCTTGGCCTTCGTAAATGTATTGCAAATCACTAAACTACGAACAAGTTACAAATTTAAGTTAATACCAAAATGGGGAAGTCTTTCATATCAAGTTAACTCTCATTTTATGTTGTGGTTATTGGTTAGGGATCCTCGGGGGTAATGGTGACACGCATTTGCTTTACACCACGCAAGATGACAATTTCCAATTCTTTTTGTCCATCGGCCAGGGCATCGTAGACGTCGGATGAGTTTTTGATTTCCTTCTTGTTAATATGAGTGACAATGTCACCGGGCTGCAGGCCCCCACTGTAAAGAGAAGTCGCAAGAGAGGGTGAATGGAGTGGATATACTAGAGATTCGACTACAGTGGTATAGAAAAGTATGGCTCAGGTAATAAGTAATATATTTTTTAACCCTAAAGTGTTGAAATTTCTAGCACCCGCATCTGAAACCAAGCCCCAATAGATTCTATTGACAAAGTTCCTTTAAGGTGACGAAGCTTCTATCAATTCTTGATAGTGTGCAGGCTGGGGAGACCTAGAACTCAACAAGATGCTTAACCTTCACCATTCAAGTAGATAGATAGGTAGTTCCGGCTGACTCCAGATGGGGTCACACTTAGACCTTAAGGTTCTTAATGGAGCCGGGTTTATTTTTGGGACCGTTTGATTAAGAAATTCACCATTCGAGTAAAAGTCAAGCACATTTGCAATGTGGACCTACGATTTTACATATGTATGCTGTCTGTGTGCAAAGGTTGATCTGCACACTTCACACACACACACAGCACACTCTTCTAAAAGCGAAGTTAGAATGCATCTCCGATCCTATAAACTGGATATATTCTTCATCAGCATCAACAGCCTAAAACTAGGAGACTAAAAGAGTGGCTAGACTAGAGAAACCAAATTTTAAATGTAGAAGTCGGGCAGGGCCGAATTTAACATACGCTCTCGTTTTAAGATGTTTGGCGGCTTCGTAAGTCACCAGGAAGAACTAGTAAGCGGGTAGTGTAAGCGCAAGAGGTCGTAGGTTTGATCCCTTCTCGGGACATTCAACCAGCTTCACTAGCTATTGATAGCTTTGATGTAGTGAAAAAGCTTCTCAAACTTTGCCGTTCAGTTTCGGCGATAAACTGCAGGTCCCTTTCTCTGGCAGCCTCAAAGGAGCAAACGGAGCTTCTATTAAGCTCTCTGTGCTTCTAACCAATTACAACAAACTGTTGGACATACAAGGAACTGGCTACACAGGTCAATTTCATTCCCACTAGATAGAGAGATACCAAAGTAATCTTAAAACCTTACACCCCTAGAGAGACTTATGGACGCCTAAGACCTAAGCACCTAGACCTAGTACACTTGCAGCATGCGTTTAGCAAGGGTCGATCAACTGGAGCCACACTGCCTTCCCTGGTCTCAAAGATTAAGGCATGGCTTGAAGTGCCGGAATTCTCTTTAGTAGCCTTTCTCGACATAGAGGATGAAGGGGCTGGTACTGAATTCATGGCATTCTTTATATGAGCTTGCGGTTTCTACCGATAAGGGAATCTCACTTACCTGTGCGCTGGTGAGCCCACAATCACCTTCCACACCAGTACTCCATGCATCAGATTATTGGGCATATTCTGGGTGCGTGACTTCAACTCAAACAGTATGTCCGGTGTCAGAGTGAGCATGGTGATGCCCATGTATCGTTTAACCGGATAGCCGGTCTTGTAGGCGGAACCCTTCTTACGCCGCTCGGCGGCTCGTTCCAGGAACACTTTCACATAGTCAATGGGTATGGCAAAGCTAATGCCGGCCGTGACCTTCATGGAATTGACACCGATGGCCTCACCATCCAGATTTACTAGCGGACCGCCCGAATTGCCAAAGGTAATGGCCGCATCCGTTTGTAGATAGTTTATGTCCCGATTGCGCAGTCCCAGCTCCTGAGAGGCACGCTGCGTGGAGCTGATTACACCAGCTGTAACGGTATTACTCAGGGCCAGAGGACTGCCCAGGGCTACCACCCATTCGCCGGAGCGCAGGGTGCTGCTCTTGCCTAACTTCATGACGGACAGATTGCTGACCTGTATGCGCAGCGTGGCCAAGTCAGATGTCTGATCCACATCCTCAATGGTGGCGGGAAAGGTGCGTCCATCCGAGAGACGCACCTGGACCATGGTGTGCGGCTTATTGATCACCACATGGGCATTGGTCAATATCAGACCGTTCTGCTCGATAACAAAGCCCGACCCGTTGGATGCCGTGATGGGCTGTCCACTGAAATAGTCAAAGTGACGCGTGTCCTTGATCTCTATGTAAACCACCGAGTCCGCACAGCCGGCCACCACATCAGCGATGAAGTTGAACTCCTTGCGGCGTCCGCTCAGCGAGCGGGCCGAAATGGTAGGTGTAATCTCACTGCGTTGCGACACCATGGTACTGGCCACCGCACCCAGTGAGAAGGGCACAAAGAAGCGTACCAAGCGGCGCCAGTTGAAATTCCATTTGCCGCTGTTGTTTTTGTTGTCGCCGTTCTTCCGGCCATCTTCGCCGCCGTCGGCGCTGCTAATAGCGGTCGTGTGTGTGGATCTCCAATTGATGCTGCCGGTGCGGAAATATATCGTGGGCGCACTGTATCGCTTTATAAACAGCTCCAAATGGTTAATACTACGCAGCGCCATCAGATGTTGAGTTATTCAATTTTGTGCAACACAGCTACAGCTGATTGACAGCACCTGACATAATAAGCCTGCCTGCTGCGACACTCACGACCGGCCAACAACTATCGATTACAAGCTGTTGTGCAAAGAACGGTTACCTTTTTTTTTGAGTTGTGAAATTTTGAATGGGAAATAACTTGGATGATAGATAGAGCAACTAAACTGCCGCAGCAATAAATTTATAGAGGGAAAGTATTCTACTTATACAACTATCGAACAAATAAGACTAACACATTGGACTCAAAATTGAATTGATTTTTTTTTTTGTATTCAAATTAACATTATTTGTTTTGAGTGCAGGTACACTAACATTTTAAGCCTTATCTCTCAGAAACGTCAGGAAAGCCGAGCTAGGTATTAATCGTCAGGTTATTGAATTTCCAATAATCGTAAAACTGTTTTTCAAATTATGTTGGTCAAATAAAGTTGCTAACACATCACCCTCGACTGACTTTGTCGGCATTTTTATGCCAATTGTCGATGAAATCTCGATTTACGGGAATATTAAAATCATAAGAACTTCATATTTGGGCTAATCCGGACGATGTTGTGTTCTCTCTCTCTCTCTCGAGGAAACGCCCAATGTAAACTTCCAACTCGTATCTCAACTTTTCTGATCACTTTGGAATCATCATTATCAGTATTTTGAAAATGTATTAAGTTTGTGCGACGATAAACGTCTTAAAGGAAGCATGTTTCGAGATTCGAAGATTCACTATGGCCTAAACATCCAAATAATTAAACTTGACTAATAATCTAAACTTATTTTAAACATATCGAAAAACAATGTAGGTTACCCTAGTTGGTGTATTTAAACAATGAAATCAGGTTAAAAAAAGGCTTAACTTTTTAACCAAAAAGGGGCTTTCCTAAGACTTAATGAAAGGCTACAATTAGTCAAACTAAACAGACCAAGAAGACCGGTTATAACGGTCGTTCGGGCGAACGCAAGTTGAAACTTAAGAAAATGCCAACTGTATAGCACTGAGCTAGTGAGCGAGTGCATAGTGATGTGAAATAGGCAGCCTGCTAACAGCCGATACATTTTACCCAAAACAGCTGCTAAGTTATCGATTCTATTGCACAACAGAGAAGGCGAACGAGGCTCAATTTCTCAATAAAATCCAATATAAATGAATTAAAATGTCCAAGGCAGCGGGTAAATTGAAATCCCTGAAGAAATCAGTGGACCGAGTGACGCACACCACCAAACTAAAGACAAATATACCCGCCGGCATGGCAGCTGCGGGTCCTCCACTAGGGCCGAGTAAGTCAAATTGTAATTCTAGTTATACCCTTGCTGAGGGTATATTGAAATTGAATTGTCGGAAGCATTTCCGATCACATAAAGTACATATATTCGTGATCAGCATGACGAGCTGAGTCGATATAGTCATGTCAGTCTGCCCGTCCGTCTGTTTCTTTGCCATATCCTCCGTAGGTTTTAAAGCTAACGCGACCAAACTTTGCACGAAGTCTTCTGGTACAAATACGCTGCACATTTGTCGGAACCGGCCGGATCGGATGAGTATAACATATAGCTGCCGTTGAAACGATTGGTCAAAAATTAGTTTTAGTGAGAAAACTTTTTTGTTTTTCATGCAAAAGTCTCCAAACTCCTTATTTACTAGTTTTTAATGCTTCTCCATGATTCTGCCAAATTTGGTCGAAATCGGACATCTATATAGTATAGCTGTCATACAAAAGTAGAGTCCGAAAAGTGGTTCTACGTCCTATCTATATAATCTTCTGTTTCTTTACTTTTCCATGTCCACCCGGATTGTGTGAAACGAAAACTTTTAGTGCTGGGTCAGGTGAGTTCGAGTCGCCTTTTAAGCACATTCTCTTGACTTTTCTTTTGATTATCTCAGCGTGCCATCAACATAGCAGCCTTCTGCAAGGATTTCAATACAAAAACGGCGGAAATGGTGGAGGGCGTGCCACTGCCCTGCCGCGTTTCCATGAACAGCGATCGTAGCTACGATCTGGTCATACACAATCCGCCGGCCACGTATTTCCTGAAACAAGCGGCGGGTATTCAGCGCGGCACCATGACTCCGGGACACGAGGTGGCCGGCATGATAACGCTGAAGCATTTGTATGAAATTGCCGCCATTAAGATACAAGATCCTCCCAATGCCTTGCTGACCATGCAGGTAAGCCAGCAGGAGAGAGACTTAAAATCAATTGATAATCTATGGATAATTCTCCTATTCTCCAGCAAATGTGTGAAATGTTGATAGGCATTGCCCGCACCTGTGGCATCAAAGTGGTTAGAGAACTGGATCCAACATCCTATGCCGAGTTTCTGGAGGAGCGCAAGGGCATCGTGGAGGATCAGCGACGTGAGCTGCAGGAGAAACGCGAGGCCAAGATGCTGCGCACTGGCTAAACACATTTTTGCTTTTGTCGTTTTTGATTTAACTTTTAATACAAATCTAAGAACTACTCTATGCCTATGCGTTTGCGATCCTTGGCCGCATTCTTCTTGCGTCTCTTCTCCAGATGTTTGTTCAACTTGCCTTTGCTCTTCAGCTGCTCAAATTGGGCCACCAGCTCCTTGGCTCGACGTTCCCCTGCAAATCAACATAAAATCACATTTCAGAATGTCCGTTTGGGAGCGGCATAGCTTACTCTTGGTCACATAGTGCGGCTGGCGGCCTTCGTTGTGTGCCTTTTGTATCTGGTCGCGTTCCTTCTTCAAGATGTGCTGCTTGAAGTGCCACTTCTTGTCCTCCACATTCTTGTTGATCAGTCGCTGCATCGTGTGCTTGAGCTGCTGCTTCTGTTCGCCATCCTGCACCTCACCTAGCTGCCTTTTCAGTTGACCCACCTCCTTGTCGCGTATCTTGGTAACAAACTGGTAGTTCTTCTTGAAGGTATCCAACTGAAATTGACCGGATTGCTCATCGAAACGTGGATCGCGCAGCTGTTCTTCGGGATTTTGGCGTCGCTCCACACGTTGCTCTGCGCCCAGGAAGGGCACTTGACGGCGGGAGCTCATCTCGCGAGGACGATTCTTGTTGAGGCGTTTTAGCTCTGTAGGCCGCTTCTGGTGCTTGGCCGGAACTGTTTTGTTGCCCAGAACGGCCTCTTTATAGACTTTGGCACCCAGCTGCTCCTTCAGCTGCATGATCTCTTCGAAGGACATGGCCTTGAGATCCTCGCGAATGGCCGACGACTGCCAGCAGAAAGAGACGAAGTGAATTCAAGTGGATTTAACGGGTTCTGGTTTCAATTTACCTGTGTTTCTTCTTCGCTAGCGACCTGCTGTTCAGATTCTGATGCGGACTCACTTGAGGAATCCATTTTGGCCAATTAATTCGACCGCTAACGCTGCCGTTGCGGGCCTGGCTTTTGTTTTGTTGGTTTTAGTCAACACACTGGGTTGATATGTTACCATGTGAACGAGCGATAGCGAGGCGGCGGCCCTGGCTTGTCGATAGCGCCTCGGTGGCCCTGGCTTATCGATAAGCGATAGTGGGGCGGTGACCCTGGCTTATCGATAAGCGATGAAGAAGCGGCCGTCATCAGTTAATTTTCAAATTCATTGAACTGGAACTTTTAAAAACTTTTAAACGAAGTCAAGACGTATTATTGGGCAAGGCTGCTGGAGAAGCTGCGTTGCCGGATGCCTCGACGACCAGTCTCAATGGTGATTGTATAAATATCCCCCTCCCCGACCCCATCCTTACAATCGACAACCTATTTCATATTCAGTCTGCTCGTCCTTGACTTCAAAATTTGAACATAGCACGTGTGGTTGTTTGTCTTGCGTTTAATGTGACCGCTTGGTTTGTCAGCAGTGTGACCGTATTGAGCAAATGTAAAAATGCTTTCTTTTCTATATATGAAATTGAAGTGGCAGCACTGGCAGACACACCCAACCGTTACGCAGCCCGGAGGCGCTTAGTTTGAATTCAAACGGTAATGGTTTCACTTTCCATTTGCCTTTCACTCGTTTTGCCAAAATTTACCACCAAGCATGTTCAACAGTTAGTTAGCTCTCCCCCTCCCATTTTCGCTCAATGACTTCACGTGCCCAAATTCATTGACCCAACATCACAGCAAATCGACGATGTCTTTGGTTAGGGGTTGATTTTTATGATGTCCATAACTTTTGCCTGCAACCACATTAGCACGATTTTGATGGCCAAGGCTCGGTGCTTTTTACACTCGCGATTTGTTTGCACTGCATTTGTCGTTGGCCTGCTAAAAAGTCAGCTGAAGCATTTAACGGTCGGCGGCATGACACGCATGTCTTCGATTTTGTCCTGAGATGTCATCACCAGGAGCGTATTTGATTGACTTTGATGATGGTTTAATGGAGTCCAACTATATATCAAGATGGATCTTAGAGTGTTGCTTATGTTTAAAGTCACTGAAGTAAAGTTGTATTGGGGTTTAATTGTTAGATTGAATAATAAAATAATTCTTAAAATTCGTGAGGTCTTCATTTTAACGTTCTCAAAATAGTCGTTCTTTTGTGCTTAATTTCAAAATTTATTACCTTTTTAAAAGAAAATTCATGTGGGCAGTTCAATTGAAAATTTAATTGGTGTGAAATATCCCAATTAAATATTTAATGGTTATGAAAAGTCCCAATTGAAAATTTAATGGAAGGGAAATTCCCGAATTAAAAATTGACTTGCGTGAAAAATTGGAATTTAAAATTTTAAGGAAGGAAAATATCCCAATTCAAATATGAAATATGGAAGGAAAATAACTAAATAAATATTAGCTGTCACTTGACTGGGTTTTAGCGCCGTTAATAATTGACTTGAATTTTCAACTATTTCTAAATTTTAATAGAAAAATGCAATCTAATTTCAATTGACTTGCCGAAGTAGTTCAGCTAAGAAGTAAACAAATTACAAAAGGACTTAATGGTAATTGAAAAGTGCAACCTATTTGATCAAGAAATTGCTTCTGGCTTGAAAAACTCAATAAAAAACATATTTCTTTTTGAATTTGAGCGTCGACTGATTACAAAAACTAATCAGCATTCCCAGCTCTGCTGTCTTACAAAGTGGTCGAGCCTCGCTGCTCACTTTGCCGCTGACATGCACCCAACTTCCAAAACGGTTTCTCTGCAACTCTCATCTCACCAACGAGTGCAAGTCCTGTGCTCTGTTGAGGATCGATAGTGAGGTTTACCCGAAAGTTATTTCTCTTAAAAGTAGCCCCAAGTCTGGGGCCCTTCTCAACCATTGAGAAGCGCACCCGATGGTTGTGTACACATATCCAGGTTCAACGCACACTCACATCGCCGTGTCCTGCGTTCATTCACCAATTACGCGCCATTGGCGGCGGTGTCCTTAATTTCTTAAAAAGCATTTAAACATCTAATGAAACCGTTTGGCCAGCGATTCGCGCTGTCAGTCAAGTTAGTGGCTTTTGGCAGTTCACAGCGTGCGGTTCGAGCAGGAGACCAGTGGCTTTTGTTGGCCAGGATTGTGTGATTGCTCACATCATCGCCATGGCCAAAATAATATCCACCATTAAGGCGATTCTCACCCGGATTATCTTCAGTGCTCACAGTTTGCTGGCCATTTGGCAGGTGACAACATTCAAGAAGGACATCATCTATTGGACACTATGCGGGCCACTGTTGCTGTTGCTGCTCGAGGGCATTTTTACCATAATGATCAAGAAGACGCAGGAGTGGCGCTGGTAAGATCAGTACTATTTGATAATCCCGAACTCTGTCCCTGTGGGGGTCAGTCCAATGTAAACAACCAGCGGCTGACGCTGACGTCATGTTCGGATTTTGATTTTCAATTAAAAGTGAAATCATGTGTTTAATATGTGGCTGCCCTCCCCTCCGACCGACCGACCATGACAATGACCGACCGCACCCCCAGGCCCTAGACCCAAGACCCACCCACACCTTGGTGGTGGGGCAGTAAAAACTTTAATGGAATTTGTGGGTAGTCTGTGCCTTGTTTACCTTTTGTCGCATCACTTTGACTTGTTGTTTGTTTGGGCCATTACTTTTTGGTTCCATCCCTTTGCAGGTTCTGCCCTTCGGTCTTTCTCTATCTAAGCAGCATTGTGCCGGCCATATGGCTATTGGAGATGGACAAGGTGGAGCGACGCTTGATGCAAATGAATGCTTCGCTGGCGTATGCCAACGCCACCAATCTTAGCCATGCCAGCAACAGCAACAACAACAGACCCGTGGCCGCAGTGGCCAAGATGATGGACGATGCTGGCATCACGTTGCCCACCATCAGCACCGACACTTGGACCACGCTCATCGAGCAGTTCCTCATGCTCATTCTAATTGTGGGCCGCTGGCTGCTGCCCAAGGGGGACTTGACCAGGGATCAGTTGAGCCAGTTGCTGCTGGTCTATATCGGCACTGCCGCCGACATTATAGAGTTCTTTGACTCCTACAAGGATGATTCCATAGCCAAGTTTGGGTTCTTGGTTTTTCTCACCTTGGGCATTTGGTCGTGGAGCCTCATGCAGTTTACCATAGTGCTATCGGCCACGCGAGGACGACGACCTCGAGGCAGTGGCTCACATCACAAGGAGGAGTAAGTGTTTATGCTTAAGAGATTTGTTGAATATTCTAAATATCCTTTTCAGCCACACGGATTGCTGCCAGAACTGCTGCTGCGGCATAGATGTCTGGGGCATTGTACTGAATGTGATACTCCAGGATGCTCCATTTCTTACATTTCGCCTGCTAATCATTTTCCAGTACAAGATCATCAACTATATGAATGTGTTTTTCACATGTGAGTATGCACAGCAGGAGACTGAGAACAATTTTGCGTGTCCTTAATGTATGTCAAGTTCAAGCTGTGGTTTCTAAGAACTTTTCAGTTCTACCCTTGCAAAGGGCATATTGATATTGTCCAGATGTTTGTAAATGCCTGCAAACTTTGTATTTCTTAGTTTGCTTTGCTTTCCCATGATTCCACTTAGTTAGGTCGAAATCGGACATCTATATAGTACAGCTGTCATAGAAAAGTAAAGTCAGAAGTCTTGGTGACAAAAACTTGATTGTTTTCAGTGGAAATGACGTTGAAATTAATAAGAAAAACCTGCTGTAAGGGTATACAAACTTCGGCCAAGCCGAGCATTCAGTAGCTTGTTTTTGATTTTTGAAGTGTCTTTTTACCCAGGCAGCAAACCTCTTAGTAAGCTAAGGTTGGCCCTGTCCGACTGTAATGTAACTCAGTCTAGTTAATCTTTAATAACCTCTCCTTATGTTAATTAACAGAGCACTTACATGAATGTAAGCTTTTCAACATTATGTTAGCTACCAGTGCATACAGCTCTGAAAAGTATGCAACGTTTCTTATAAACTTTATAATTCTACCATTTATAGTCAGAAATTGTACAGAGTGGAATAGTCTGACATCTTCTTTGTGGGATGCATGACGCTAGAGAGGGCGTGGCACAAGTTAGTGCCTTCAGGTGTAAAAAGTATTTGTCCCATACGTGGCGAACCTCTATCTCTTACCATCTTTGCGATCTGTGCGTTCGTACGGACAGACGAGCATGGCCATATCAACTCGGCCATTGATGCTGATCAAGAATATATATACTTTATATGGTCGGAGATGCTTCCTTTTGGCTGTTACATACTTTTGCGCAAACTTAACATAACCTTAATATACTTTATATACCCTGGTAGATCTGAGGGCATTTATCACGATATGTTTTGTTTTGTGTATAAACGACAATCACTGATGTATTACCTCGGCAAGTATTCGGTGTATTGTGTGAATTGACCCGTAGCCTCCAGATAGGATGATAAACGCCTTTGCATCGGCTTTAAACCTGCGTTTTATAAACGTAGGTGAGAAGTAGGTGTGCACTGCAAGGTCAGTCCCACAGCGAGCTTTGACGACCTTATCGCGACGTAGCCTAGAATGTAGATTCTTACTACGTCTCCTGGGAGACGGTGTACAAAGAAATTTCAGAATGCTTAAGCCACTAAATAATAAGACTAAGTGAGCGTCACAAAAGTGAACGTTTTCTCCCTATTTCTCGATCCGGAGAGTTGTTCGAAGGTTAGTTGTAGAGTTAAGCCCGCAGCAACCATAAGCAAATCTCAGTTGGAAGTAGCGAAGCCAGCTTAGAAAACAAATCAAGAATATTCCCTCGGTTGTTGAGGAGAATGTGGTCAGCAGGTTGAAGACAATAGATCTGATTTTGATTTTCTTTTCCTTTTACTTCGAACTTGCATTGGGTGGGTTGGTGACAGAATCGGGTCATCGAGTTATATAGCAAGGCCAGAAACAGAATACTTCACTCTGAAAAGGTTTTTACTACTCTGGCCTCTGATATGTGATTTGCTGTCATTCCCGACAAAAGCTCAAGTAGCAGTAGTACCTTTTGAGAGGCAAAACTAAACAGTCAAGGCTACAGGACATTTCCTGTTTCCGTAGCAAAAAATTCGAAATGGTATCTTCTCTTTATAAGAACACCAATCCAATCTTAAAAAATAAATTATTCTTTTAGGCAAAAACTCCTTGGTGATTGTCCTGCAACTGTATCGCTTGTATGTGGTGAATGCAGAATTCTGGAAGAATCGTCGCGAGAGTCGCATGGCCAAGGCGCGTCAGTATCAGTCCCGGAGACGAGTACACGACGCCAACGACCAGAATAGCATCTACATGATATCCAATGAGCGTGGTGGCGGAGGCGAAGTCAAAAAGAAGATCAAGAAGTAAGTGTGTGTCACAGTTTGATGAAGAAAGCTGCCCTTAACATCCCCTTATTTCTCACAGAGCCAAGGACAAGGACTGTGCCGAACAGGAGACGGTGTATAGTAAAAAGAAAAAGGATAAGAAGGACAAGTAAGTGGCAGCTGGCACTAAATAGATTTAACTTAAAACTCAAACCACATTCCTTCCATCAGAAAGAAACGCAAGCGCAAGGACACCGGCTACTCCACGGCCAGCTCGCAGAATCTGTACTCCACCAAAGCCAGCGGCACCGACAAGGCAACACGCCGTAAGGACAAAAAGGGCAAGAAATCGAAACGCCATGGCACCAGCTCACAAAGTGACTGCGATCTGATGAATGCCAAGAAACTGAAGCGCCAGAAGCACGCCGAAAAAGCCGAAAAGAAGTGGGTGAGAAGAATTTCCAAATGGTTCGATCAAATTAGATTATGTTGAATCTCTTCCTTTAAGAAAATCGCGCAAAATCGAGGCAGTGATTGAGGAGTCCAGCAGCTCGAGCAGCAGCAGCAGCAGCTCTGATTCGAGCAACTCCACTTTGCCCAGCTACGAGGTGATTGACGAGAAGAAGGCGCGACGTCGCAAGCAAGGACGAGGCAGCGACTCCAGTTCCAGGGACAGCAGCTCGGATAACTCGTCCTCCTCATCGTCCGATTCGTCGTGAGCGAACAGGATGGGCAGATCCCCCAGGGGCTTAACACGTTTTGCATGGCAGCCATGATGATAGCACGCATCATGCCAGGCCCGCCCACTTTTTTGGATGACCTCAATGAAAGGTCCAAGTATATTTATATGAAATTCGAGTTTGGAAATAAATTTTTGGCGGGCTGCCATAACAAACAGTTGGCAGCCCCAAGACAAATGGCAAGCACTGCTTTCTCTTGCATTTTTCACACTGCACAGTGGGATAGATGTTGCATGTTTGAGAAGATGTTTTTAAAGATTGTAGTTCAAGTGAGCAAAACTTATTCATTAGATGTCCCGAGGTGGGATCGAAGAACACATCAAAATTTTACAAATATTAGATTTTAAAAAAATAATGATGAGCAAAGCTTTATATATCTTTCGACTAAAATACAAAATTTACGGAATTTTAGAAAAAAAAACTATGAACATAACACCCCATTTTACCCTACCTTCCGATAACTTCAAAAATTTAGAACTAGCCTAATTGTGTTTAAAATTGGCATTTAAAGAATCTTTAAGCTCTAATTGTCGAAGATCTGGAATCATCACCAACCTTTCCATATGATGAGACTTTAGTCTAGAACTTTTAGTCAATTAGACCACTCAGCTATTTTTCTATTTATGTTAACCCTTGCGCCAGATTTATTACACAATTAACATAAACAAAGTTTTTAAAAAAAACCAGAACTACATATTCTATTTCCCAAGTTCCAGTTAAGTATGCTACACATTTTGAAAACAAAGCCTTGAAAACTTACACTCTGAAGCCTTGCAATTTACTTTAAGAATGATCTATTCTTATATTTATAATTTAATTTTACAAGGATTTTCACGAGAAATCTGTGAAATCATTTATAATTGCATACTTTTAGGCTGTGAATTAAAAAATAGTAAGAGGCTCAATAATCGATTTTCTGATAAACATATCAGCAAAAGTACATATGTCCAGCTTTAATCCAATATTCCGAGAAAAATGGTAAGCCATGTAGTGAGTGAATTGCCAGGGGTTATTCCCAGGCAAACAATTTGGAATTTTCTGAAAAAAATTTTAATTTGGGCGATAATGTGGAAAGGGCCTGGCCGAAAAAGCATGCAAAAACTACCCCCGCTCTTATCAGCACCAACTCTATATACATATGTGATAACCAGCAACAAGAAACTCGCTCACTTTGTATCAAGACGCTTTGGAAGTGGAATAATGAGAGCGGAAAGTTAAATTACAAAACAAGGTTTTTTTAAGAACCATTAAACCGATTTGGATAACCCAAATCCTCATAGATATCGGGAGGGGTTCACTCCGGGGATCGAAACAGCGAATCTGGTTAGTTCACCCAGCGGATTCAAAGGACCGCTGTACCGAGGTTCAGGTTCCAAACGGAGTTCAGTCATCATTATTGTTTTGCGCTAATTTAGATAATATTTATGTAAATTAAAAGAAAATGAATCATTTTATTCAGGGAAGTCTAGAGTCTTGATGTTTTAAATATAAAACATAAAGTCATTACTGCAAAACATAGCAGTAATACTGGCTCTTTGGATGAATTAAGCAATCTTAAGAAGAGGTAAAGCATGGTTGACTCATACTTGTGTTGCAGAAACATCTAATAGAACAAATGTGACATTTAAGTCCTTTGATACTCATCCCAAAACTTTAAAATCATAAGAATTTTGAATCAATCCTGCAATTCAATCAAAAGTATTTTATATTTAGCATTTTATATTATTTTCTAGCTTCTTAGCTAAAGATTCCATTTCATCATCATCAGCAGCTATTCATTGATTCCTTCTGGAGATTATTCAGTTCTGCAATATGTGTCTGTGCAAGCTGTTTTTTTATTCTAAGGACAAACATATTTGGAATTTTGAATCCAAAATTGAAAAAAGTGTAACTCTTTCATGCCGAATCGGTTCGAACCCTGAAATCCGACATTTATTTTACTTTTGAAATAGAAGCTGAACTTCCTTAAATTTCGGTTCGGCTCAGCAAAAAAGGGCAGGGACGTCCAGTAACAAACCTAGAATTAAATTAGGAACTGCATAAGTCCCCACTCATAATAGCATCTGTTTTTTTAAGATCCTCCGTTTTTTATTCCTTTGTGTTCCATAAACTGTTTTCGACCCAAAATCGAGCCGTGTCCCTTAGGATTTCAGTAGTTCTTAGTTCAACAGAGATTTAAGGAACACATAGAATTAAATTAACTACTAAACTTTAGATATATAATATTGTGGCTAAATTGAACCAGGGCTTGAGCTTTCGAACCTTAACTATTGACAAATTATGGTTCGAGCCAGCGAGCCGGAGATCTGATACATTTTTGGGTTTGCAGCATTGCTTTTAATACAAACTTCTTTGAAAATAGGTAATCGTTCAATTTAATTGAACCGAACACTTCTTTTCAAACTAATTTTTCTCCGGTTCAGGTTCAGGTTCGTCTGGGAAAAAAATAATTTGGTTCGACTTTGAGTCGGTTTGCAGCCTTGGCTTGGACGAAACAAACATGTCTTTTGGTCAAAAATGTTGTGTACCTGGCCCAGTGTGCAATGGCCACGAGCGCGCTCTCTCTCTCTCTCTCTCATTCTCTTAACTTTTCTGTAATGGCGTTCTCTGGGGGGGCCAAGCACAAAGCTTAGCAGCGAGCAACAGCAGCCGCCCGACAACGGCGCAAAAGTTTTGTTGACACACAGATATGATAATGTGTAAGAGTGTGTGTGTGTGTAAGTGCTGTGTGTGTGCTGTTAGTTAGAGATTTAGGAAATAGTTGCTCCCGAGCGTTCAAGCGCAGCGGACGCGTTCTTCGCCTCGCCTTCGCTTTTGTTTGAAAATTGCGCGCGCAAAGCTCTCGCTTTGTTGTTTGTTGTCGTTTCTGAGTGAGCGTGCGTGTGAGTGTGAGTGTGCTTTTGTTGTATCCCAGCAAATATACTATATATATATATATTTATATATATATAAACACTTACATATATGTATGTACAGATAACCATTAAGAATAGGCCTCTTTTTAAAGAAAAGACACGCCAAAACATAAACCAAAAGGCAAATTTCACGGCTGATAGAAACTGATAACAAAAATTGCATGATAATAAATCAAGCAGGTGTGAGCTTCCAAGGGGCTGTGGCCTGTCTTCAATTAAGATTCCGGTGACAAGTGACCCACGCCGCTCAACCGTCGACAGATTAAAATTTATGAGGCGCATCCTACGACAAATTGGGGGCTCGCACAATGCGAATTATCTACTCCTAATCAAACGACTCGGTCTGTGCTTTAGAACCACTAAACCAAAACACGCCCCAGTCATCAGATTCACAAAATTTTGTGTCCAGGTGTACAATTACCAATTCCGTGCTGAAGGTTAAGTCAGCGTCCGCGACCATAGTCAACTTTATCCACCCGCTCGGCCCCCCCCTAGCTCCAGCACGTGTTGTTTTGTTTGGCCCCTCCCCCGCAAGTCGTAGGCAAAGCAAACAAGTTTCCGTGCTGCGGCTCTCTTAACATTTTTCGCCGGTTTTTGGTTGCGCCAATCATCTGGTGGAAAATTTGTGTGTGTTCAAGTTTTCCATTTCAGTCCAAAGGTTGCCCTGGTGGGGCCTGGAGTGACAGTTGGAAAGGCATTAATTAATGCTCAGTGCGGACTACTTTGTAAGATCGGCAAATTATAAGCCGATTAATTAATGCAATCGATTGCCTTGTGGCTTCGGTCTCTTCATTAAGAAGTCAGATGGTTCGGTTTCCTCATGGCAGCAGCTACTTAGGCTACCAAAATCTGAGTGCGCTGTGTTCTAAGGTGGTGTGATCGCCTGATCGGTTAGCATAACACGTTTGGGATTGAGTTGTCAAGCAATAAACTTGGAAACCGAGCATAAAAGGCTTTAACAAAATGTTTTAAAAATGTTCCCCGTGACTTCCTCGAGATTGTGGTAGTTCGGTGATCAGGAAATCCAGCAAGCAATGAACTTATGGTCTTCCAATTTTGATGCAACTTCAAAGAGCAGTGTAAAAGCACATAAAACAAACATAAGACAAAATTCAAGCCGTTTGCCATTGAAAACAAAAAGTTTAACCAGCTAAGACTATTCTTTAAACCTTACTTTCCTATTGAAGTTATACCATATAGTTGTCCGTTTTCGACCAAACTTTGTGGTAACATGAAAAATCATTGAAAACGCATCAATTCAAGGTTTGTTGAGGTTTCCAATGAAAACGAAAAAGGTTTTCTCACCACAACTAGATTTTCGACCGATCGTATGTATGCCAGCTATATGGTATGGTCATCCGATTCTATCTAAACTTTCTATAATTGTGTAAAAACATATAAAATAAAAAAATAACAAAATTCAAGTCGATATCATTGAAAACATAAAAGTTTTTCTTTGCAAGACTATTTCTCAGATATAACTTTTCTATGGCAGCTATGCAATATAGTGGACCGACTTAGTGGCAACATGAAAAATCATAAAAAACCTATAGATACGAGCTAGAAGACTTTTAAATTGAAACAGTAAATAGTTTTCTCAATAGAATCGATCGAGTTGGCAGCTCACCAGATTCTCCATCAAATGTACATCGTGTTTTTACCACAAGACTTTGTGCTCAATTTTGTGAAGATACCTTTCAAACTGATTGAGGAACTAGCTTAGAAACAGGCATAGATGGCTATATCAACTCTGCTTGTCCTGCTGATCAAGAACATATATAACATATGTGGTCAGGCATGCTTACTTCTATAAGTTTTAAACATCAAGAAAAGTTATTAAAATGGCATCTGGCTATACAGCTTTTCTTTCTCATTATATAATTAGCCAAGTCATAGACATTATGTGAATATAGAATCAGACTATTCTACTGTTTAATAACACAAGGCAACAAAAATAGGCTTTTCCCAGCATGTTGGTGTAGATTCTACATGATTTTCGTATGCTGAACACGAATCTATTTTCAGAAATCATCCATCATTTTTAGATCTATGGTATATATTGAGCTTTCTAGTTGCCCTATTTTGACCCGCTTTAGGGGAAACCTATACTAATGCTTCAACTCTCTTTGATTTTTACACAAAGTGTTACTTCTTAGCTTTAAAATCCACAGTCCCAAATAATTTAGCGATTTTTTTAAGCAACCATATTTTGATTTTATATACTTGAGTGTTAAATTGTCTACTGCCCAAAAATATGCAATGCAAAATCACTATAGTTGGCTCGTGATTTGCATAGAATCTTTTAGAAATTCTTCAACAACATTTATTGCATACCAATGGGTAGTAGAAAGAACACTTGTGATAATTAGATCAAAAAATGGCAGAAATATTTGGAATAGCTGTTTTTGAAGCTCTAAAATATAACTCGACGATAAAATCGACGTGTGCTAAAAGAAACCAAAGTGTTACCTATAAAGCAAGCTTAAAGAAGGTCCAAATAGGCCTATTAAACAAACTAAAAAAAAAACTCTGTATTTTGTACTTAAATTAAGTATAAACGTGTAAGTACGCAGATACTTGACTTAAGTACAAAATTATTATTTCAAATACGATTATTTTTAGTCCCGTAATACTTGTTCCGTTATATTATATATAAAGTACATTTTGAGCTATTTTAATATCGTTTTAATAAAGGAAAATATCACAAAAGCATTCTTATAAAAATAATAAGAGTACTTGAAATAAGTACAAAATGTTCTTGGTTTGAGACCTAAAGATTCTAAAGCTATATTCAAACTGGTTTTGAAGAAAGTCTCTGTAGTGTGCAAAAAAAGGATGAAAATATCCAAGAGCCATAAAATAACCAAAGAACAGATTAAACCATCTTTATTATCAGAAATTTACCATCAACATTAAAGAACAGACTCGCTTACATTTGGAAGTTTGCATCATAAGTCCGTTTTTTGATCAATCTCGCATATTTTGTCCTTGAACTACAAATTCGCGTGTCTTGAGTGTTTTCCTCTTACCGTAGGTACTAGATATTGTTGTTTAATGAACGATTGTTCTCAGTTCACAAATATTAACACTCATTTTTCGGTTTTTGAATGTTTCGTATTAAGTACATTACAGAGCAACTTAAAATGTTAAGTACAAAGAGGCTTAAATTCAATTCCGTTTGTTCTTGATGCCGGCATCCGTTTTTGTTTTTCCGAGCGCAGCTTTAAGCTCTAATTATCAAAATCTTAGATGTTATATAACATTCCAAAACCCAATTCTAGAATCACTACCAATGCTTCAATATACTGAAACTTGTTGGCTATTAATAATCAATAGATAAGTTTAGGTTTAGTGAACTAAGTATAATAAGGAAAGGTTTGTTAGCATTATTTTTGAAAATTTACTGAAGTTTGGTCATCTTCCTTTTTGGGGGTAGATTTAACTACCTTTTTCTTTCTAATGCTTATTTACCCAAGAACCCGAGAACGTTATTCATGTTTCTTTTGAATTTCCATCGAATTTTCCATCTACTTTCTTTTGGGGCTCGGAAATCAAAGTCGAGTTATGAGTTCGGTTTGGTTTGAACCCAATTGGCATAGGATTTTGAAATACTTTTGCAAAAGTAAGCTTTACCTTCTCTTTTTGTTATTCAACGTGCAACTTTGATGAACATGAAAACAAAAGATGTATGGTCTAAGATCCTTTCATGGCACTGTTCTTTTGAGCTCATGCTCAATTTGAAAACATCAGAAAACAGACCTTAGAGGGGCCTTGCCACTGACAGTGCTTGCTTAAGCTCTTCAAAATGATTTCATAATTGATAATGTTCCTCCCATGCTTACTCAATTGCCGTGAAGTGTATAATACTATAATAAGCAACCGCTTATCAGTGTCTCTTTATTCATATTATTATGTATGTGTGTGTGTGTGTGTAAGAATTTGTGCAAAAAAACAAAAGGATCAAACACACTCAACATGCTTAGTCAATGCACTTGCATTGTTATTATTTACACAGTTTGTGCATGCCCCCGTGCCAACCACTTTTGACCTACTAAAAATGTGACCTTAGAATGAGAATTTCATTTCTCAGCTGTTAATGACCGACATATATTTTAGGGGTGACATTTCCTTAATGCAATTTGCTTGTCAAGGGAGAGTTGACAAACTCTTAAGTTGAATAAACTTGACTCGCACTACAAAAGTCGAAAATGCTTATCTTATCAGCACAAAAAGAGTTCTTGAACCTGAAAAAATATTGGATTTTTCTGTGGCTGGCAAATCAATGCAATAGCCAACAATTGTTGAACAGTTTTCAAAGCTATAAATAGTATTTTATATTGTTATCAATGAAGTACAACAAATTTTTGTTATTAAAATGTTGATTCGGTAAATTGAATATTTAAAATAGGTGGGAACTATTGTATACTTAGGTGTACATAAAAAAATTAATAATAATCTTTTCCACTTAGATGGATGGATATTCAGCTCAATATATTAAAATTTATGGGGCATATTCAATATTTATTACTGCGGAAGCCGTTGTTAGACCAAACGGGATAGAATTTAAGCCGTTTTGCACTTAAAATTTCAAGTATGATTCGTTCTTGGGTGTACCTAAATTAAGTACAAAACATTCTAAGCTTGAAATATGACTGGTAATACTATTAAAATGAGAACAAACCTTCTTGACTCTAAAACATTTTGTTCTCACAGTTAGATGAAAGATTCTAGAAAAGCGAGTTCTTAACTCAAGCACAAAATATGTTAGATTGAGTACAAAATAAACTCATTATCCTATCTTCAAAAAGTGCGCAACAGACAACATACATTATTTATAAGCGAGTCTGTTTTTAAAATTCCCAATTGGCTTTAGCACTTTTGTAATGGAGTGATGGTCAATTTCTGAGCTACAGTAGCTCTAACTTGTTCTTTGGTTATGGGTCTTGGATATTTCTTTGGCTTAATACAGAGACCCAATTCAAGAACAAAGTGAGGGGCTCAAACCAAGAACATTTTGTACTTGTTTGAAATACTTTTATATTCTTCCTAGAATGTTTTTGGGCTAGCAATAGAAATTACAGCACTTTAAGAACGAATGTTTTGTACTTATTTTGAGACTTAATCTGGCTTGACTTAGGACCATTATAAGCTAAAAGTATGATTAAAAATATTTAAATAATTCAAAACATACTTAATATATCCCAAAACAGTCTAAAATCAAGTATTTCGGGATTGAAAAAATCGTACTTGATATAAGAATTTTGTACTTAAATATAGTATTTTCGTACTTAGCGTACTATTGACACCGTTTGTACTTAATTCAAGTACAAAGCTCTTGGTTTTTTCTTCTGAGTGTACAAAATTGCTTGATCTAGCTATTATAGTCTCTGAGATCTAGGTGTTGGGTCTTGATGCTGATCAATAACTTATATACTTTATGGGGTCGGAGATGCTTGAGCCCATCTTCATGAAATTTTTACTATCATGTCGATCATGAATTTGTAGAACCTGAATGGCTACGGTTATGTATAAGCCAGTTTGTTTATTAATTTAATCGAATCATTTCATACTTTCCATAAAAACTGTGGGCGTTCAAAAAAAGCAGTTGGCTTGTACTTCAGAGCAACTCAAATTTAATTCAATTCCGTATATATTTTATCATCTGGAATAGATATCAGCATGATGCTGTTCCAGCTTATTGCACACTTGACTGGTGTGGGGATACAAAATAGGTGAATTACTGGGCCATTCTAGCATGCAATCTCTGTTTGCTTAGCTGCGTTTCACGTGGCTGCCACATGCGACAATTTAGTTGGCATGCAGCCAAGCGCCTTGCGTGTGTTGTGTGTTGTGTGTGTGTGTGTGTGTCTATGCTGACCGATCCGGTATGCATAATGGCCGTCAATTTGCAGCTAACAATTGTGTATACGTTTAGCAGCTTGTTGTGCCAACAATTATGATCAGATTATGGATTTCGCATTACAAAACCCTTTTTTTTTTTTTTTGTTGTTGTTGTTAAACAGCTTTTTCTGATAAAACCAGAAAGCAAAAGTCGAAGCAAACGCATTTGGGTTGAAGATAAACGCAGGCGACTGCAACTGGGCAAAGTCCAAAAGCGACGCATGGGTAATCGACGTGCTCAGTGTTTGGGCATATATGCATACGTCCCATTGAGAGCAAGTTGACTAATGTTTTCTGCACTCAGAGAATCAAACGTCCGCCTGTGGATCTAGTTTGAATGGGCATTATATGATTCAATTAAAAAATTCTCTTTTCAGGATCTTTAGGTAAGCTCTTAGAGCTGTTTAAGCGGTCCGAAATGTTCTCAAAAGTTCCCGACAGGGGTATCAAGTAGTATCAAGTTTTTGAACTGCATTTTTTACACTCAAAAAATATATTTTCTGGTTTTCAGAAATTCTCCTTCTTTTTTCTTAATTTAAAGAAATTTTCTTGTTTTTGGCTATTTTTTACTAAAACTAAAAAAATAATATCTAAAAATTTAAGAATTCGGTTTAATTTTGTTTTTGCTTAGGAAAACATTTTCAAAATTTTGCTATTTTTTTTTTGGGCTTAAATCATGTTAATAACATCCCCTGAAATTTTCAAGCAAAAAATAAAATATTTATTTGAGATATTTTGAGTTTTGTACAGGGCACAAAATCACTTTAAGTGCGATTATCTCTGAACCACTTTTTCCAACCTGGTGGCACGGATTGCGAGGCCATTTGTTGACCGATTTTCTTATATTTATTATATTTTTTTAAATTGCTCGCAATACCCGCCGCTATGTCCTGAACTAGGATATTTTTGATCGGTCCATAAATAGCGGAGTTAGGGCTATTGAGACTTTGAGAACCCCTTACTCCCCTATATATAGGCCGATCCCAGATATTCTAGTTCAGGCCATAGCCACATCAATTCTCAACAAAACCTCATTTAAAATTTTTGTTTCCAATGACGCGTTCTCTGGCAATCAATGCCACCACGCATCTATGTTTTTAAAAATGGGTCAACTTTGAAGCGGGCTACAACAACAACCGCTGCTACAACAACAACAATAACATTTTGAAATTCAGTTTGATCAACTAGCTATCGAACAAAAAAAAACCGCTTCCCGATATGTCTTAAACTATTCGAGTAATACATTTTTCGTAAACACTTACTTTTGGGCCGTTCTTCCTAAACACCTACCTTAAATTTTTGGGTTTTTTTTCACAGTGTCGTCTTTTTTTTCCGTTTCTACTTCACTCAGAAAAAAAAGCGTCCGGTTTTTTAGACCAAACGGTATAGAATTTTAGCCGCTTTCTACAAAAATTGTAGAATTCTACAAATTAAATTGAGAACGAATCTTTCTAAAACAGAATCAACCGAATCTTGAATCCAGAACAATTTGTACTTGCAATAATATGAATTATTTAAGAAAACCGAATTCTTAGTTCGGGTACAAAATAATGCGAACTCTAAAAAGTGTGCAACGGAAAATGCGAGGTATGTTTTAGGCGAGTCTGTTCTTAAAATTCTTCAGCTGGTTCTCACACTTTTGTTATGGAGTGTTGATAAAGTTCTTTTAATCATTTTTGTATTAAATTTTTTAGTAATTTGTAATCACTCATGTGTTCTAAAAATCACATTCGACCTAAAAACTACACAAATTGTTTGGGAATCGAAAGATTTTTAGGTCTGAATCCGTTAGAATACATGGGAATATTCAATGTATGAGTAACTGCTAAGTAATATTCCATTTTGGAGTTTTCGTAAAAAAAATATTACTAATGTACTGTTAGAATTTTTCTTTTGAAAATCTTTTAAAAAGCTTGAGATCAGTGGATTTTATGGGTGGGGATTTTATAAGTAATGCTATAATATTTCACTTTCCAATTCACTGAATTCACAAAACCAACCATATAACAGATGAAGTCGCTAGGCAGAATTCCATGTTTCTGATCTCTTTCATTTTTTTGAACAGGTTTGGGTTCAGCTTTAATTTCTAATGAGGTTTGGTTGAAGGTTCAGTTCTCAGTAATCTGAAAGTCGGAATTCCGGGATTCAAAGCCGGTTTGCTGCCCTGGTTTAAAACACTCTTATATTCCTCATTTTTAATTCTTTTTTTGGGTTGGTATTAGAAATTACTGGACTTTAAGAAAGAACGTTTTGTACTTATATTGAGAGTTAGTCGGAATTGACTTAAGACCATTATAAGTTAAAAGTGTGTTAAAAAATATTTTAAAATACTTGAAAATAGACTTTATATCAAGGCTGCAAACCTTCAAAATAATCCACGAGGTTCGGTCCGGGGGTTCGAACCCATTGTAAACTCATCTATACTAGCTCTTAAATCAGAAAGAACAAACTTAAGTACTGAAAATGCTTCTTCAATTGATACCTGAGTTGCTGGTACAGCTAGTTTAGTCAAAGCAATATTTTTTAAGTCTTCTTTATTATGACCTTTCCAACATTTTAAAACATGTGTCGATGGATGTCATCTTAGACAACTTTCAATGGAATCTATAACATCCTTCATAGATTTTATATTTGATATTTGTTTATTGCTTTCTATTGCTGTTATAAACTTCTCGTCTTGGCAATCAGACGTTGAGTCATTTATTGTCGAATTTTGAAAACTCTCATTAAGCATATTAAATTGGTGAACCGAACCTCATTCTTCGAAAAAGTGGTCCGGTTCGGATTCAGGTTCAAGGAGTCAAAAATGTAAGGAGCCTGGTTCATGGTCCGGTTCGCAAACCCCAAAAAACCCGAACCGAACCGGTTCTCAGGGGTTCGGTTCCGGACCGGTTTGCAGCCTTGCTTTATATATACCAAAACATTCTATAATTGAGTATTTCGTGATGAAAAAATCGTATTTATTATAAATCTTTTGTACTTGACTCAAGTAATTTCGTACTAACCGTTCAATTCTATTGTTTTTTGAGTGTACCCTCACTGCCATTTCTATGAGTAATATTTTCTTAATTATAAGAAACATTTTTCCACTATCCATGGTGAATCGCCTTTGATTCGCCCCTTCTTAAAGCGAACTACAAAAATTGTAGGCCGATTTCGACTGTTCTTCCTTTTTGTTTGAGTGTAGCAACTCTCTGGTCACGGCTGACTTCAACTTGGCCCGTGTTGTTATGGCACCATAAAAATTATAATTCTCAACGATTTGCCATTAGATAAGGCGCCCGCCAGAGTGGCCGGCTTTTTCAATCAGCTCTCTCACATTTGCATTCTGCGCACTAATTTCCTTGTATCAATTGCAATCTCTCAATGCACACAACTATAACAATGGACGAGGAGCACACTTGAGCTGTTTTTATCATCTCGTTAGCATTTTAAAAAGAGTTCATAACCCAAGCTCAATTAGATGAGAACAAAGATAGATAGTGGGATAATTAAGATAGGACCGACCTTTGCACTGTCAGCTTAGGCAAATTCAATTAATTAATTCCCAAGTCAATCCAAAGTAAAATGGAAAAATCCATTGTCTGACCACCTGCCTATCAGTGCCTGGCATTTAGATTAAATTTAGCAATTGGATAGAACCGAATTATATTTGGCATATTTCTTCAATTAGGCACAACCAAAACCGTTCCATAGACTCGCACTCAATGATAAGCGATGCGAACTTTCTGTTGTCTTCCCCCCGCCGCCTGATACTTACTTGCACTTGTGGAGAGTATCTATCACATACAGACCAAGTGCACTCCAGAGCTAGAGGCGTCACTCCCCCATCCCCGGCCTGCCGTAGCCACAGCCAGGCCTCGGTCTCGGCAAGGTGCCGTTGCTTGTCACAGTTTCGTTGTGATTTGCCTGGCGAGCGGTTTACTTGAGCGTCGGAACAAAGCCAAGAGAATCAAGTGTAAGTTGAGCCCTGGCACATACTTGGAAATTGCGATTTAGTCATTGTCACAGGCTGGTTGTGGGTGTTAATTATGACTAGACTTACTTGTTTTTGTTTCTCATTGCATTTCCCAACTGTCTGCCACATATTGCAGCACATTCGCAACTATAAATAGCAACCACAAACGTGGGGCCCAACATGCAATAAGCTTTGGCCATTTTCAGTTTCACTCTCTGCTCTGTTTTTGTGTTCTCTGCGTCGACCCTCAACTTGAACCTTTGCCGGCAGCCTTGCCCTAACCCAGGGGCATTACGGGACATTACGATGGCGTGTCGCTGTCTCTGTCATTATGCGGCATGTCTGACAGTTGTTGCTTCCACAGCTAATTGGATTGCCTGGAAAACGCATAAACAAATCATAAATGCACATTGTGAAATGTTATTTATTCAGTGGGTTAAGTGAGCTGATATAACTGAAATGTCATTTAGAAATGATGGGAGACCAGTGATTTCCATGGGCATCGGATTTGGACAGCAAATGATATAGATTTAGAGCACAACAAGCTTACTCATTCATAACACATTGGATAGTCGACAGCAGGTACATTACCCAAGTTGAACTCATGCGAACCCAGTCAGCTACGGTTCGACGAGGTGTTGTTTGAATATGAACCACTAGCATATTCCCATGGCATTGCCTAGCATTTGCGTATGTAGATTTGGTTTGGGTAGCTTTGAAAATGGGTATGAAGCTAGTCGGTCGGAAATTGTAAACAAAACCCATCAATTTCCATCTAAAAACTTGCCATAGAGGCGGTCAAGCCTGACCATAACTCTCTACCAGGGATCGCATTAAAGGGTTATATACAGAAGAGAGCCAAACATACTATTATTGAATAAAGGTGTTTAGAAATAGAAAACAATTATTTTTCCTTTTTCATATAAGAAATTAAATTAAACTCTTAAAAATTGCGACTTAAACATAGTTTAAAAATTTAATTTTAAAGTTTAATTTTAAAGTTTTTATTTGGTAAAAATTAAATATAAAAAGAATTTCCTGTTTTATATTTTTTTACATTTTAATAGAGCAATTTGATCTCAATTTTTTTTTGATTTTTTAAAAGAAATTAAATTAATATTTATTTTAAATTTGCTAAATAAAATTCAGGAAATAATTTCTATATTTAATTTCAGGTAAAAAATTTAAATTTAAATTTTAAAATAAAAATTAAAAAATTTAATTAAAATATAAAACTTATTTTTGATTAAAAAAAAAAATTCTAAGTAATTCTTACGTAGTCATTTTATAACTTGTAATCGTTACGATCCCTGCTCTATACCTCCCAAAGTTTGTATAGTTCACACAAACTGCTCAGGTGTGTAAAGTGCTGCCCATCGCGGCTTCAGCTGGTGCTGCCCAGCATTTGTGTTTGCTTTGCCTATAAGTCGACAGGTGTTAATCCGTTCATCATCATTTCTTTGGCGGGTTGATAAACAATACTGATTTCGAACTATGACCAGAAGGTAACATTGTGGGAGTTATTTCTAAATTGTGGGGGTGGGCAAGCAAAATTAACTTTTAAATTGAAAATTAGCATTCTTCAAATCAACAGCATAATCATAGCTCATTATGAAGTTCGATCTTTTCGACCATATTCATAATAATCTGAACTTAAATGAAAACCATTACAATTTTTGAGATTTTTTCAACCATTCATCTATTTAAATGTCGTCATCGATTACTACTTTTTAATATTGAAAAATTTTATGAAAATTATTAAACATGCAAATGTAAGCAAAGAATATTATAAAATATGCGAAAACTAATTAAAAACAAAATAAAAGAAATATTATATTACGTATCCGCCACGTGAGACTACATGGGCGGTGAAGTAGTCGTGGTGGGATCGTTTGAAAACGTTTTCTAAATGATATTCTGGTTGCTGCTATCAAAATCAAGAGGTTTCAACTCTAAGGCTACATATGCCGACTTTATGCCAACATTTTTGGATTTTCATTAATTACTGTGTTAATATTTAAATATTAGAGCATTTTTCTCTGAGTGCAGATTTAGTTGTGGGTTGCAGGTCCGAAACTGAGATTGTTGCGCAGTCCCAGCAGCTCTCTGACGTCTCGCCAGTTCTTCGATCCGCTTGACGGCTTACCTGTTGCATTCGCATAAAAAGTTTAGTTTATTTTTTTTATGGTTTGCGACAGATTTGTGTGCAAAATGTTTTCCAAAGCTGTTCCCAGTATTATTTCACTTCATCTTCTTGCATTGCTTCCACAACCAACCGAATGTGCATATAAAAATGTGCTGCGTCTTGGTCTGCCCAAAGTTTGCCTAGCGTAAAATGTTTACAAATTGTTTGTTTTTGTTGTTGTTTTTCTCAAACTTTTGTTTTCATTATTCGCTTGAAAGTTTTCGAAGAGTTTGTTTAAAACAAATCAGCCGCTTGAAATAATATAAACAAACTATTCAATTGCCTCTGGAGGGTGCGCCTGGCTTTTGAGGCTTCCTTTGCTTGCCTGCATGTTGGCGGGGCGCACGTGTCGTATAAGTGATTTAGTTGCAACGTCAATGTCAATGCGGTGTTATTTTTAGACCCTTGCAAATTCATTTTGTCTTTCGTTTTCATTTGAGTGTTAAACAAAACAACAACGAGCATAGAGATCTACATACGGCGCGAATTGAAGACAATTCTCTCTTTCAGTAGGCGCGAATGCCTGCCACATGTTGGCAGCCCCAGGCGAGCAGCGGGAACAGTAGCAGCCAGCAACAAGTATTATGTTTACCAGCAGATCGGTGTCGGCTTATGAAATCGCAGCCGCTGGAGATATAAACAAAGAGGAAATCGATGAGCGCCAGGTCTGCGACATAGCCATGATGCGAATTGGTGAGGAGCGTGGGGAGACACAGCAGCTGGCCTGGACGGAGACTGAGAATGAAATCGATGTCCATGACAATGCGAATGAGTTGGAAATAAATCGGCAAGAGGAGGAGCAGGCTGTTAGCGAACTGGTGCGTTCGAGCAGTGCTGGAGCCTTGTTGGAGAGGTGAGTAGTTCACTTCCAACTCCCATCCGGCTGTTGGCTTACACTTAGCTCACTTCACAGTGACAGCCGCAATAGCGGTAGCATGCGAGTGATATTTGGCATCCTGGTGCGTCTGGTGCTACCGCTGGCGAATGGGGTGGCCCGTGGCATTAAGGGTATACGCGATGTGCGGGTCTTAAGGGTGCTGCAGAATATAGCTTCCAGCCGGCAGGCACTGACCAATCTGGTGGCCTTTGCGGCCAATACCATTTCACTGAATCTATCCTCAGTGCAGGGTAAGTACTTTCCTGTTTGTAATTCACTTGCCAGGATCTCTCAACGCCTCTTTTTTGTTAAAGTTTCCAATCGCTTGGGACCGCTGCTCAGTTTACTCAAATTGCGCAAATCACAGGATGGCCTGGAGAGTTTGGCCGACACACTGAGTGCTCCTAGCACACCCTCGGCGCCTAGCTCACCCCTGCTTTGCCCTAATCCACCAGTGTATGGCCTTCGTTCGAGTACTTCCAGCTGTTGCACTCTTGACATACTGGCCGAACCTCCACCGGGAGTGCCCATACGTGCTGATATAGTCCTAATACATGGTTTGCATGGTTCTCTGGTCAATACATGGAAGCAGGGTCTTTGGCAGAACGATCGTCAACCGGTAGAGTTCGAACGTCCACCTCGTCCACCAGTTCGTCCGCCCAAACGGCCGCGTCATTCGCGCAGTGCAGCCATACATCCAGCTCCACGTGAGAAGCGTGCCAAATTTGCTTCCTCCACACGCTCGGATGAGAGGCAGCTAACCCGGCGTGCCCGACTGCAGCCGAGTACACAGATTCAAGCGCCGCGCTTCGAGTTCAATGATCAGGAAGACGACGGCGAGGAGTAAGTTCAGTTGTTGTAATCTTGACACAGTCCTCTGACCTCTGCTTCACAGCTTTGCCTATGTGTGTGGTGATCCTGAGGATATACAGATTTGCGAAGGCATCGAGTACAGCTTTCCCACATTCCGTCTGCGCAAGCAGGACAAACCCCTGTTGCCGGAAGAGGGAGCTGAACCCACCAGCAAAAATCAAAAGCTCTCGCTCAATAATGAGTCCAACTACTCCAAGTGTTGGCCAGGCGATTGGCTACCCTTGGATTGCCCTGGAGTCAGGGTCATAGCCGTTAACTATACCACAGATCCGTATCTCTGGCGTCCTTTGTGGAAGAGAAAAGAGTCACGCTCCAGCTTGATACAGCGTTCCAGAGAAATGGCCGAGCTGCTGATACAGCAACGTGTGGGTCATGGTCATCCCATCATTTATGTGGGTCACTCCAAGGGTGGTTTGTTCATCAAGCAGCTGATAGTGGATGCCTGGGAGTGTGGTCGTCCGGCCATGACGCCGCTTTGGCGTTCGGCACGCGGCTGTTTCTTTTACTCCGTGCCGCATCGAGGCTCCCATTTGGCCAGCATCAAGGCGCCGTTGCTGTCGCGTTCCGTGGAGCTGCTGGAAATTGAGAAAAGTAAGTGGAGCAGGAATATGGTATATCCAAGATAATTTATGATCTCAACATTTATGCCAGACAACAAGTATTTGCTGGAACTGCATCGTCGCTTTGCGGGCCTCTATCATTTGGGTCATCTGAAAATCGAAGTCTTCAGTTTTGTGGAGACGGCGCTGACTTTGATGTCGGTGCTTTACTTGAGAATAGTGGGCGTGGACTCCGCCGGTGAGGCAAAACTTTCTCTTCCATTTCAGCCTAAATTTATGCATATTTTTCCAACACTCAACAGATCCCGGCTTTGGCGAAGTCTGCGGCATACGGCTCGATCATCGGGAGATCTGCAAGCCACGTGGCCGCGACTGCATTCTGTACAAAGAACTGGTCAAGATGATTAGGAAGGTGTGCTGAGGCACACCCACTTGGAATCGATATGTGAATAGAAATTGGCAACTGAAAGCTGCCCTGATAATTACGCGTACCTAAATATATATGTTTCTTTGTTGTTATAGTGCATAGCATAATGGTTATTTTTTTTGCATTATTAGTTAATTTTAATTCGCTTTTATGTGTAGCGCAAGTTAGTCTTAAAGGTTATGCCATTTAGCATCTATGTAAATATGTATGTGTGTGTTTGACACTTTGTTGTGATGTACCCCCAGCACCATCCCCCACCCCTCCCTCATATAAACACCACAGACTGAGACTGTGTTTAATTATATGGATGTACAACAAAACACACCGCTGTAAAATGTTACCCAACGAGAAAGCAAATCAAAAAATGTTACGAATTTCCAGAATATAAACCATTCGATATTTTATACCTCTACCTCTTACGCATTAAGAGTTACAAAAACAATTCAATAAAACAAAAAGGAAACTATTTTGCAAGCAAACTGGAATTGGGTTTTAATGATATCGCAAGCACCACTGCCCCCGAGCAAGCGATACTTAAAGTTGACGACAAACTTACAAAATGTACATCAACAAGGCGCTCAGATTTTAGCGAAGCACAGTGGGGCCTCTGCCCAAGTTCTTCATCAAAAATCAATTTTTTTTACCTTATCAATGTACCTTTTGGGAAGCATGGAGAAGAAAGAAAGTCGGTCACGCCCGAATGTAATATGCAAAAAAAAAATAGAGGAAAGTTAACTTCGGCGCGGCCGAAGTTTGTATACCCTTGCAGCACGTTTCTAACTAATTTGAACGACATACCCACTGAAAGCATGCCAGTTATTCTCAATAAGACTACTTTTCTGACTCTACTTTTGTAGGACCGATGTCCGATTTTGACTAAACTTAGCGGAATCCTGGAAAAGAATAGCAAACTAAGAAATACAAAGATTGGAGGCGTTTTCTTTGAAAACAAAAAAGTTTTTCTCACTAAAACTAGTTTCTCGACCGACTATTCATATGGCAGCCATAACTTATAGTCATCCGATTTTGAAAAAAATTTGGAGAATTGTGTGAAAGCTTGTAAAATTAGTATATGCCAATTTTAAAGAGGTTTACATTGAAAACAAAAAAGTTTTTCTTACTAAGACTATTTTTCAAAGCTTACTTTTCCATGGCAGCTATACCATATAGCTCTCCGATTTCGACCAAAATTGACAGAATCTTGGAGAAGCATTAAAAACTAGTAAATATAGAGTTTGGAGACGTTTGCATTAAAAACAAACAAGTTTTTCTCACTAGAACTAGTTTTAGAAGAAAGTCATCCGATCCAGCCGGCTCCGACAAATTGGACAATTTCAGCAGGTAGAGCAAGAAGTGGCAGGGTCAACACCAAATCGCGTAGTACTCTCCTCTCTTTAACGAAATGGTCCTCATATATTTTCGAACATTTTCTAGCCGTCCCACAGTATTATCTCTCTGGAAAACACATACAAACTAGTAATAGTTAATTTTTTAACTTTGCTTTGTCTGGGAATTGAACCCGGGACCTCGGGATTACTTCAGCATGTAAGGCGCTTTTGACTATCTCGAACATTCAAATGTTAAGCACTTAGCAAGACAAATATGGGTTGCTCCTTATATACTTCCAATGTAGGAAATTCGAACTTGACAATTACAAGAGGAAATTTCAGCTAGTCGCGCATCATAAACCATGATTTAGGATTCAGTGCATACAAGAGACACACCCTCCACTGGCTTTGAAGAAGCATTGAAAGAAAAACGTACGACAAAATCTCAAAAGAATTTCGTCACCAGTGCGCGGACAATTCGGTCTACTGAAGGGAAAAAATAGAGGGATAGTTCGTTATAGAGTATATGCTGTGTCATCAAATCAAGCGTCCGCACCCAATTCGAGAGTCCAGAGAGCTCGCCATCCGACTAGCTCTTGAGTTCTTCGTTTTTGCCGAAATTTTTAAACTTTTGCAAGTGCTCGCTTAAATATTTAAAAAAAAACTCGTTTTCCCATTTTCCGACCGATCGTTCGTATGGGAGCTATATGATATAGTCATCCGATTTGGCCGAAAATTATGTAAAATTATGTGAAAGCATGTGAAACAAACAATTAAAAAATTGCAGGTTGCTACTATTAAAAACCAAAAAGGGTTTTCTAACTAAGACTGTTTTACAGGCCTATCTTTTGTATGGCAGCTATACCATATAGTAGTCCGATTTTAATAAAACTTGGTAGGATTATAAAAAAAACATAGAAAACTTACGATTACAAAGTTGGTAGACGTTTCCATTGAAAAGAAAAAAGTTTTCTCCCTAAAACTAGTTTTCCGACCGATTATTCATATGAGAGCTATGCGATATGGTCATCCGATTTTAGCTCGATAGCTTTAATACTGAGAGACAAGTTCGCGTAGAAACAGACAGACGGACGGACGGACGAAGCTCAATCGACTCAGCTCGTCACCCTGATTAAGAATATATATAGTTTATGGGGTCGTAACTGAATATTTCTATGCGTTGCAAACTTGTGGGCAAAATAATAATACCCTTTGCAAGGGTATAAAAACTAATTCCTAGTACTAGGTACATATTCCGCTAAAAGCTCCCAGCTTAAAGGTTGAAAGAATTTCGAACTTTTACTTTTATACTAATTAGCAGGCGAAATTTTGTTCCTAGAACTATCACAAATATCAAAAATAGTAAAAAAGTCGTTAAAGCCCGACTGTATTATACGACAAAGTATCCATATAATTGATAGCTATTGCCAAGTGTGGAATTGCCTGAAATGCTGCCCCTCTCTGTTGTGGTTGAAATCAGTAATATGAAGAGTATTGTGGCGGTTGACGGTTACGCGCAAACTCTCATAAAATATATAATAAACTAAGAGTGAATCACTGAGCTGAACCGCAACGACAGATCAGTTGACTCCAAAAAACCATGTAATCTTCATTCGCAATTTGTTGAGCAGTTCAGCCTCCACCATGACAATCTGTGCAAAACTGAACTCACCGTTTCCCAACATCCGCAATAAAACGCTCCTTACTGTTTGTTTTTCATTGTAACTTAGTTTAAATATATTTTTCCAATAGTTAAGTTTGCTTCTGTTTTTTTTTTCTTGCGTTCATGTTCTCCAAACATATATCGAGCGTGCTTCGTTCAACTCAAAATGCTCGCACTTCTTAGCATAGAGGACTCTTTTTAGTCGCTTATTGGTAATTGCCAATTCACTTTCACCGAAAACATTAACACGACTTCGCTCTGTCGACTCGCTCTGTTGCCACATGTGAGAGCGTATATAAATTACATAAAAAATACATTACATTGTTTGTGTTTCGTTTTTTTTTTTAGTTGCTCAAGGAATAAGGGAACCAAACTTAAATACGCTTACAAATTTAGTTATTTTGAGGTATACAAAATGCGGACTCTAACGCAAAAGAGTAAACATAAATTGGAGAAGTGAGAGTGCTAGGAGCAGCTTTTCCAAAGATAGGTTATTGATTGGGATGGCCAAACCTTTTGCAAAAGTCGCAAATCGTTGCTGATCTCTTTATAGTTTATGCGCTTAAATAATTTAAACATTTATCACATCCACTTACACGGCGATCACAATCGCTGTTAAATTTTTACTTAATTTCTCCGTATTTTGCCATATGTTTTATGCTTATGCGTACTTTTATATATTTTTAGATTTTTATTTCGTTTAAAATTTGCGTTTGTTCTAGGAATTTTGAGTTAATTTGCGGAATATATATTTTGTGTGTGTGTGTTATGTTAAATGCATTGGTTTCTTGCCTGAAAAGTTTTGTTAGACCTTAAACTATGAACATTTAGGTAGAGTTTTTCGGATTTCTTTTTGTTTTTTGCTTGCAAGGAAGTGGCTTAGTTGTTAAGACATTGAACACAAATTAGATGGATAGATGCTTTATATATTTGTATGTATGCATGTATGTAGGTAGGACATTTTATGGACTATGGTGTAGAGATATTCAGCTTAATGAATACTCGTTTAACATTCAGGCTGGTTTATTGATAAAAAAAAAGGTAAGTTCAACAATGCTTCCTGGCCTGAGTCCTTGAGTCGCAGCAAAAAGGACAACATAGACTCATTGTTGCTTATACGGAAAGGTACTATTGTTTTTAGGTTCAAGGATCGTATAGTTTTATGTTGGCTATGTGTATGTGTTATTGCACTTAGATTCTAAATACGTATACAATTATTTGTTTTTCGAAAAACACACAATTCTGCACATCGACGCATATATCATCTATATATATATGTATATATATATTCATATATCTTTTCAAATTTGCCTCTAAGTGGAGTAAGAGTTGTGTACCCTGCAAACTTTTTGTTTCCTTGTTACACTGACTGGTTGGAAAAGTCAGAACTTGCATTTCTAAGTGCTGGCCAAAAGCAGGAAATTTCAATGTGAACACATACAGCACACAAATGTTAAGCTGAAGGTCCACATTGCAAATGTTACTTTAAATATCCCCTGACATTCAAGAAAAAGAAGAAAATGGGACTCAATCACTTTCCAAAACGTAAAAGATATGAATTCCAAAGAAATATATGTTTTTTTTTTTGGGCACGAAAAACTGTTTTTGTATTCAAAAAGTTTGCAGGGTATGCAATGTATCTGTTTTGTGTGCTGGTGTTTCTTTATCTGGAATGTGTGTTTGTGGGTTTTTGTTAGTCTATTTTATAACAATTTTTGTCTCTCTCGTTTCACACTGAACAACAATACACAAAATACATTTCATTTGCGAGCCAATGATTGGCCAATGCTCTTTGCTAATTACTTGACTTTTTGTATACTTATCAAAAATAATATCAGTGGAGGATACATGGGATTTCTGCTTCTGTATGTACGACTGTATATGTATGTATATGTGTGTGTGTGTGTGTGTGAATGGCAGAGCTACAGGCTTTTGTTTGTACAAACAAGGTACGGTTGGTAAATAGGTTAGAAAGGTTATTTAATTAGAATGTGCACCCAGAGTCGAATCGAAATGGAAATGTGATCATGTTTGTGTGTAGGTAAATGTGTGTGAGTGTTGTGAAAAGCGAGAGCGCCAAAAACAAAATGCAAAAATGAATATAATCAGGTACATTTGATATATCGGTTATACAAAAATATAAAAATTAAAATAAAAACAAACAAAATGCAGCAATAAATATGCAGGAGATAAATAATTAGCTAAAAATACAAAAATGTGTTTGATAGTTTTAAATCGAAAACGATGTGAACACAAGTGACTATTGTGGTTGGTTGGTTGGCTGGTATGTGTGTGTGTGTGTGTGTGTGTGGGTGTGGGTGAGTATGGGCTATTTCAGAGTTGAATTGAATTTGTATTGCATACTTCTAGGCTGCAGTGAATATTTTGCTGAAAAAACAACATTTGATTATATTTCTATGTGTGTGTGTGTGTATATGTGTAGAAGTTATAAATAATAATTAGCCTCAATAAACGAAAACAAACCAAAAACTAATCAATTACAGCAAGGTAGAAAAAAAAAACACTAGCGTACATATTCTTATTTACTTAGTAACTAGAGCCCTGCAGGAGTGGGTTGATCCAAAAATTGCATGGTCAGTACACAGAACCCAAATTAGATAGTGGTTGATGCATGATTTTGGTATCCATTTGGACTGGATGTGCATAAATATCCTTTTTTTGAATATTAAAATCGTCAAATGGATATTATAAAATCAATAAGAATACGAAAAACTACATGGATCTTAATAGAGCCTATATTTCTGCGTTGAAATTGAATTTAAAAACTTTGATTTTGGATCAAAAATTTTAAAGTTATTGTGTGCAAAGTTTGCTGATAAAAGGTTGAATTATTAACCAAGCCGTTTGACTCTCTGACTAAGAATATAAACAAATTGTGTTCAAAAGTTATATGGGGGGTCCTGAAGCAGCTGATTTTGTTAAACTTTTACTGATCTATGGTTTGCGATTGCAAATGAACTATTGCAAACATCTGAGTAATGGGTTTATGGCTTTAGGGATTTTCAGCTCTACTAAAACCGAGAAGGCTAAACAAATTTCGTTTGTGCCGATGATTTCACACCATTACAACCAGGCTTTTCTCCGGAAGAACAATTTTCCAATCGATCATTCCTGTGGCAGCCATCAGATATAGGTTAGATTTTACAACTTTAAAGGCCGTTTTCTAATCTTCCACATAGAGCTATCTGTCACATAAACCTACAAATAACAGAGCAAAGTATAAGATGAGAAATCCGCCCTTAGATAGCTGCTATGTGTCAGTTATAGTCACCATATACTGTGCTTTATTTTATATGTCAAATCTGTTTGAAAGCGTGACACCTTTATAAGCCGAGCTTAGATGCTCCAACATTGAAAACTAAAAAGGTTACTCAGTTAGGTCCGATTTTACTTTGTCTATGTAGATTTATGTGACACATAAACTTACTTACAAAAGAGTAAAATCTAAGATTATGCGACACATGGCTGCCATGTAGAAGATGAGAAATCGAGCCTTAGACCCTCTTATGACGATTTGAAAACTGTTGAGCTTTATTCACCAAGACTTATTTTCCGACCAATCTTTCATTTTATCCAGTTGGTTTCGATAGCAGTGAGAAGAAAAGTTAGTACTAATTGTCTGTTCGTTAATTTCAATTTGGGCAACAGGCAGCTGTGAGTTGGCTGTCTAAAAACATAAACAAGAAACTCAGATTGGCTTTATCTCTGGATTACAGAAGGAAACAAAACTAGGCTGCCTTTACACAGCTTGACACATGAGACATAATAGTCTAGTAGGCCTACATTTTAGTTGATGATGAAATGCATGACTACTAAATTATCATGTCCCATGTGTCGAGCTGTGTTAAGGCAGCCCTAGTCCTTTTCCTGTATATTGAAGGGTTGGTGGTGATTCGTATATGGTGATTCAGTCAAGCGATCCAAAAGTGTGAGTTATTCGAAGACCAACAGATCAAAATGTTATTTTGAGAAGGTTGCGAAAAAGAAGTAGTGCGCAAGTAACTTGCACACACGAAAGATGCATACATACGTATGCAAGAAATGCAAGTACAAAAGCAAATGGGTTTCTCTCCTCTTCCAACCGAACACAATCATAGATCCCATTTAAAGATTGCTTCCGTCCGCTCGTGCTGGCAACGGCAAAGAGAGGTCCAGTTGTTGCGACCTTGGCTTAAAAGAGGTGCCAACAAATTAGTTTCAATATTTCCCTAGGACCACAGCCGAGCTTATCTCATACTTTGTTGGGTCTGGAAAGGCTTCAAAACGACTTGGAAATGCTAGAGTCAAACTCAATTCAATTGGTATTGTTCACACATCTCCTGTAGGGCTCTGGGTATGTACTCGCATTTGTATACCTAGACATATGTATGCATTTATAATTATTAGCTTATTAACTCATTTCTCCCCTAGTTCCACTTCTCAGTTACAATTACTAAATATGTGTGTGTGTGTATGTGTATGTACATTTATAAAATGTAATGTGTTTCTTCTTTTTTTCTTTTATATAAATGCCGCTCCACCAATCTTCCTCCTCAACTACTCCCGGCTGAGCCATTATTAAGTTTTGGAATGTTTCAAGCTGCGAATGTGATTTTTGTTTTGGGCATTTGTTTGCTTCTATGTGGTAGCTTCGGTAGCTGCATTAAAAATACTATTTACTTTTCACTGGGTGACTCAATTCACCCATTGGGATCCACCTGGGCACGACGATGCAGTGCTGTCGCCGCTGGCCAGGGCTGTTTGGCCGCGTTGGCAGCTTCATTTGTTGTGTGATTAACGCCCACAGTTTGCTGTGGTCCGTTGGCAGGAACTATGGATGATGCATTGTGGCTGTACGAGATCGCTAGATTGCCATTGCCTCTCTGTTGCTGGCGATCTTTTGGCTGGCTGGTAGCAGCAGCAGGTGGAGCTGGAGCAGCTGTGCTGCTGCTGCTGCTGTTGTTGTTGTTGCTGTAGAGCGTCTTAACTGGCGGTGTCTGTTGTGCCATATCGGCATGCAATTTGAAGCCATTGGTCAGGCAAAGAGCCGCATACTCCTGCTCTGAGGTGGGTGTCAGAGTGGCCGCCGACTCCTCTTCGGCCAGCAGGCAAATGCCATCATTGGAATTGGAATGCCGCACAAAGTTGGTGTGGAATTGTTTTTTGCTGCTGCTGCTGCTGCTGGCACTGCTGCTGCTTAGACTGCCGCTGCGTCTGGCGCCGCCGTTGCCACTAGCCAAACCCGGCACGGTCGCCACTAAGGGCAGAGAGTTGGGTGGCACGGCCACCTCGAGAGCGCCACCCTCGCCGTTAATGGAGGAACTTTTGGAATTGGTGGCCGACAAGGCCACCGCATTGGGTGGTGTGTGGCGGTAGGGAATGTAGAAGGCCTTGGCCTCTTGCAGCATGGCATCCTGCACAGTCTTTCGTTCCGGTGACCCACCGCACAGTGGCAACTGGGACAGATTGTGCACACCTGCTATGCTGAGTTCCGCCTGGGAATCGGGCTCTGCCTGTCGCCTATCCACCGGTCCATTCCCATTGCATTTGGGCAATTGTGCAGCGTTCGCTGTGCTGGTCTGATACTCCAGCGTATGCTCTGGCAGCAGCTCTATATGATAGCGTGAGCGTGGTATTAAAGTCTGCATCTCGTGGCAATCCTGCTGCAGTGTGCCACCACTCAAGCCACCCGCACTGTCACCCGGCATACCCGAGGCGCTGCTCAGATTACCAAAGTTTATGTCCGTGGGCGTGGTCAGATGCGTGGGACCCTGAGCGCGAGTCTTAAACCTGCGTCGCTGATAGATGATAAAGAAGGCGAAGCCAAATACGCAAGCGGTGGAAAGCAGCGATCCGATGGCAATGCCACTGTATACCTCCGAGCGAGAGCTGTCCAGTTCGCGCTCCAGCACCCCAGAGTCGTGTTTGGCCATGTCAAAGAACAGGGGTGCCCCCACGCCCGTTTCGCCCACCACACGGATAGCCACATGAATTTTGTCCGTCTCAGAGACATTGGGAAACTGTGAATGAGAAAAAATATTTGAAATAACTTCAATCGGCAAAAACTTGCTAAGAATTTATATAAAGATTAACAAAGGGACGAAATGGATTGCATTGGGGTGGTCTTTTATATTAAGGGAATGGGAAAGCTTGTCTTTAAGATACTTCGAACCGAATCATAGATCTTTTGAATGACTTAAGCTAATTTTATAAGAACTGAAATGAATCCAGATAAAGGAAAGCTTGTTACTCTAAGACACTATTGCCCAAGAATCGAACTAATTCCTCAGAGTTTACAATAAATGCGAACCTTCGGCTTCCATAAGGGTGCGGATTTGGTTATAGTCACTTGGAAAGTATAGAACATGGCTAGCAATGATCAATGACGATTTTGGTTATATTTCTTTAAAAAAGGGACTTTTATTGGGCGTTACTTTTAGCAAACAGAGCTCTGTAAATAACTGTCATCAAATAGTTTCAGTGAGTTCAGCAAGTGAAACAAATGATATTTCTCTGATGCACCAAACACTTGAAAAGCTGTTTGTACACTCAAAAAAACCATCCGAAACGGGATTGAAAACAGGGTAATCCCGGATGTTCTTGAGCTGACTTGATTTCACTCCCTTCTCCCTTCTTTTTAATCCCGTAATACAGAATCACTTGAAGCCTGCTCCGGGATTACCCTGTTTTCAATCCCAAATTCTGATATTTTTTTTCTGTGTTAGGATGGCAAGCGAAATAATTTGTGATTTAATTTTTGAACGTAAAACAAGAAAGAAAGTCGGTCAAGCCCGACTATAACATACTCTGTACCAAGAAAATCTGTCTTTTGATCATAGCTCGAAAACCGTTCATCCGATCTTCTTCATTTGGCGGATCGATAAGTTATCCTAATAACTAAATATGTTCAGAAGGAACAAGCCATCTATCTTCAAAACTGTGGGAGATATGACGTTTTTTCTAAATTGCGGGGGCGGCAGGGGGCGTGGCCAAAAATTGAAAATAAACTTGATCTGCCTGCAGACATAAGAAGCATATGTCCCATACATGTCAAGCCTCTATCTCTTACCATCTCTGAGATCTGTGCGTTCATACGGACAGACAGACGGACATGGCTATATCGACTCGGCTATTGACGCTGATCAAGAATATATATACTTTATGGGGTCGGAGATGCTTCCTTCTGGATGTTACATACTTTTGCACAAACTTAGAATACTCTATGTACCTACGGTACAGAGTATAAAAATCCGACCCCGACGTGGGAAAATTTCCGGAAAATTTTGGTATGGTTATAACTTTCTTTTAAACGGTTAACTTAAAGCTCAGTTTGTAAGGATATTAGGCGAAATAATTGGAGATTTAATGTTATAATTTTGGAATGTTGAACATTCCGGAAAACGTTGTCTGTAACAGCTATTTGTATTCCATTGACTTGAAACTCAGTTTGTGGGGATAAAAAGCAAAAAAAATAAATATTGTCTGTGTTCTATGTTGGAATATCCGCCCCCGATGTAATAAAATTTCCCGAGAAATGATTAATGGAATTAGTTATTTAGAACCTGATTGATTTGAAACTCGTTTTGT
This sequence comes from Lordiphosa andalusiaca, assembly GCA_035044965.1. NCBI lineage: Eukaryota > Metazoa > Arthropoda > Insecta > Diptera > Drosophilidae > Lordiphosa > Lordiphosa andalusiaca. Next base: position 192,135 of record JAWNNM010002217.1, on the reverse strand, counting down.
AAGGATTTTAATCGAAATTATTTGTGATTTAAAATTCCGATGTTGGAAAATCCGGACCCAGGATGAGAAAATTCCAGAAAATGTTGTATGGAAAAGCTATTTTTATCCCATTGACTTGACTTGACTCGGTTTGTAAGGATAGTAAGCGAAAATAACTTTTGTTTTCTATTTTCGATGATGGAAATTTCTTCCCCGATGTGGTAAAATATCCCGAAAATGTGACTGGTTTTTTGTTCGACCTTTATGAAAAGTAAATCTGCTGCACTGCGTTGCTGTTGTATGAAACTAAACATTAAATGGTTTCATTTAAAAGAACTAAAGACACCCGTTTGAATGCATTTATGCAAACAAACTTTTTGGTCAACATTATTAGCAGTGGATAGAGTATCTGTCTCACTTAAAACATCAAGGCCATGGGGACGCACGCACACAAAGGCGACTGTCAGTTTCTACGCTGCCTCTCGATGTTTTTGCGCGCAATCTGCTTTGAAATTCACAAACGATTATGCCACCTCAAGAGTGCAAAAACTGTTGAGAAACCTTCGGTTGGTAGGCATTGATCGCTGATGATAGAGGGTCGTTCCTCTTGAAACAGCTGTACGATCTGCCAGCCTCCTTTGTGGTGTTGTGTATCTGTTAGAAGTTTTGCGAAAGCATAACATGACCTCGAGCCGGCTAAAAAATGCAGATCCCAAAAATGTTGAATTGAAATAATCATTTTAAAACCGATTGTGAACATTTTGGGAAAATTTTGTGTGGAAATCATAATATTTCATCCGATTGGCTTTAGGCTGATTGTGAGAGTATAAGTCCCAAATAATTAAGGTGTTAAAAGTGTGGCTGTGCGTTCAAGAACTAATGTAATTATCATCGACCCAGCTCAAAAATTGATTTGTTAGGGAAAAAAAAAAATAATTCTGGAATTTCTGGAAATCGTTGGTATCGAGCTGATCTGAAATAGCTTCGGGTTAAAGGCTCTTTGGGCTAAATAAATGTAGAAATAATTGTTCTTGTGAGCTCTCTAAGTCAAAAGTCGCACCTAAACGGCTGCGGATCAAGAGTGCACAACCTTTTAGAGTAAGTTCTGAGACGTGGACAATAAAAGGGTATAAAGATTTGCAAAGTTAGCTGAGGATCGGGCCCCACTGATGATGACTAAATAAAGATTTCACTCAAAATTCATCTACGAGGTTTCAAAGACATACCTTATACGAGCACATACTGCACTCGAGTACATTAGCCTCATGTGTGACATTGTCCAGCGTCCAAAGTATGTTGTAATGATGCACCCGTCCATTGGGATTAATTGGTGGTTCCCATACCAATTTAAGTCCCTTGTGCACCATCAGTCGAGAGTTGTTAACCGTGCCAGGAGCTGTCGAAACAAGGAGTTGACTTAACTAGCTGTTACATCTAAATACACCAACAACTCTTACGATCTGGTAAAGTTTGTACATCCTGCTCTCCATAGAAGATGCGCGTTTTGCAGTTTTGAAAATGGAAATTGTATCGCTCGTTTGCACTGAGGCCAGTGACCAGTAGCACTGAGTTGAAAATAGTGCGCTCCTGGCATTTCCTTTCATGTTTGTCCAGGGTAGAGCGTATGGGCAAATGGCACTCATAGACGCACGTTTCGTTCAGACTGTCCAGGAACTTGAAAGCCAAAGCACGCGATTCCACGGTGGTCAGACGAAAAAGCATATTCGACTGTTCCGAGGTGCCGTTCTCGATCTGAATTGAAGAAAAAACAAGTTCAGTTCAAAGAGTTGTACTCCATTCCAGAGAAGCCTACTCACAGTCTTCCACTGCACATAGCGAAAGTCCTGACCCAGAAACTCATTCTCGCTGGTTATGATCAGCACACGCATCTTGATGCGTGTAAAGTGTTGCAAAAGGATGCCCGTCACATCGGCATGCACCACCAGACTAAAGATATCCTCCTCCAATTCCAGCGTCATATCATCCACTTCGTTGTCCAGTACCTCATGCTCTGCATTGCGCAAGACCGTATGGGCAGCCGACTGGTTCAAGGGCTGTATAAGTGTTAGCTGGCGACGCACTTCGTCAGCTTTCTCCTCAACGGGCGTTATCGTGCCTTGTAGGGCACCATCCAGTAGCTGGCTGGGATGTGGATGCGTATGATTGATGGAGAATTGAAGTATGAAATACTTTTTGTTGTCCAACTCGGCCTGTGCCCACTTGACAAAGGTGTCATTGCCCACGCTGACGGGACGCAGCATTACTAGAAAGAAATGGAGAAGCAGAGGTAAGCCGTGCTCATCTTACATTAATTCTACTTACATCCTTGCGTGCAACAGGTGACAGGTGGACTGCGCAGAGAGCTGAGTATCATTTGCTGTGGCACCACCGTCCCTGACAGCACCTCAGAGGTGGGATACAGAAAGCGGGTGATCAACGCAAATGGCCTATATACGGGCAGATTCGTCGAGATGACCACAAACGTGGTATGATTCAGCTTCATGGGTGCAAACGAGGTCCAGCTGTGAGGATTACTGCGTACAATGTGCACCACAAACATGGACTCCAGGACGCGACTATCAAAGGTCACATTGATGGTATGAAAACTATGCGGAAAACAGCGTATATTCTGCAAGGGATTACTCTGCTCCGGCTGCGGCTTGAAACGCAACTCTCCCGTCAGCGAATCCTCGCCAGCCACATTGCGTGCAAAGCATTGATAGATGCCCTCCTCCTCGGGATCAAATGAATGGATATGCAACTCGTTGCCGCTGATGTAACGTGTGTAGGAACTGTTGAGCAGAACTCCGTTGTGATACCACGTAATGCTGGGACGTGGATTGCCCTCGGCCCGACAGCTCAGTGTTTTCGACAGGCTAATGTAGACCATCTCCACCGACAAAGTGCTCACAATTTTGGGAGGACTAGTCACCAGGACATGAAACGTTTGCGTCTGTACGGGAGTGATGCAACTGTAGTAGCCCTCATGACGACTCATACTCGCATTGGATATGTCCAGGGCGACACTGTTGTTCCTCAGCTTGGTCAGCGTGTTGTTCGGATGGCGTTGCCACCATTCGATGGGCACAAAATCCGCCAGCGCATGGCACTGCAACAATAGGGAGCCACCGGCGGGCACATACAGCGTGGCATTCTGGAAGGCGGGCAACAATTGGGCTTCCGAGATGGTTGTCTGGGGCTCACCGTTCGACTCCACGCGTAACAACCAAACAAATTGGCGATGCCCCTTGCTGGCGTACGAGTTCTGGGCCACGCATCTGAAATGGTCAAAATGGTTAATATTGTATGCGATAATTGGCATGGCTAGTGACCACAATTACGTCAGCCACTCGTCCGGTGCTAAGTGTTAATTAATGCACACTTCACTGCTGCCCACTTGGCTTGGCGCTCTGCACACTCTCTTGGCCGAATATTGGGCAAAAGGTAAGGTAGTGCGTGAATGTTGGCTATAAGCTGGGCTGAGAGCTGGATGATAAATTGCTTGGCGAATGGTGTTGATATATTTAACACCAGCAGCCAAACGGAAAATTGCCACATACATCTTACGTTTATGAGTCAATTTTCGATAAGCGCAAAGCTTTGTTTCTGTTGGCCGCATTAAATCATAAGTTTATACCTGGGATCGGCAATGGGAGCAGAGCAGAGGTACCTCTGGCATGACTTCGTTTTGTATTGCTTGGCCGCTAGAACGCTATAAAGATTGGTTTCGTAACATTGACAACTTTTCCCTGCCAACTCACAAATACTATTGCTGCTTTAGAAATTCTGCTCTTATTGCCGACCCCTAAATATCGTCCCCAGATCGTTCTCCTTGCAATTCTTAATCATAGTTTGGAATTGAAACATAAAGGTATAACACTGTCAAAGATATCGAATAGATATCTAGAAATTGGAAAGTGACCAAAATCAACACCAAACGGTGAAACATAAAGGTATAACACTGTCAAAGATATCGAATAGATATCTAGAAATAGGACTGTGACCAAATAAGTGACTTAACAGTGACCAAAAGCAACAGCAAACGGTGATCAAAACAGTAACCAAACAGTGACTGAACAGTGACAGAAGCAATGGCAATACCAGTGACCAAAGCAGTGACTAAAGCAGTGACCACGACACTAACCAAAACGGTGACCAAAAAGTGACGAAGTAGTGACCAAAACAGTGGACGCTTTCAGCAGATAAATCCGATTAACGATTACTGATTTATGTTTTTCGATTGCTAATGATTCTCTGCTGAATGTCACTGATTGCTAAGTTAGGCTATTTTTTGGCTTTATAACTTTTCGACAACTTATTTGATGCATTTGTAATTTGTAAGGGCTTTTAACACTGCCATTGTGTGTTAGTAAACTACACAGGCCGACAAAATTACGATCTTTGTGAGGTGCAGTCTAAAAAATATGACATATTAATGTTCACCGATTCCGAAACTGGTTTCAGTTCAGCTCCATCTGCTCTTGTTCTCAAGATATAGCAGAAAAACGGTTTTGTTAAATATCAGTTTTGGGTAAACTTTGGACAAGCAATCAATAATCGGTTTCATCAATCATAGATTTTGTATGATTCCATCTTATCAAACATAATAGTCATATTTACCAATCGCAATCGGAAATCATTGTATTTAGCTGGTATTTTACAAATCGGCAATCGTAAATCAGTAATCGTTAAACTGATTTAACTGCTGAAAACGTGCAGTGGCTATTAGGGATGCCGGAAAGTATCGATATATCGATGTTTATGGCCATAAATACGATACATCTTAGCAAACATAATAGTCATACTTACCAATCGCAATCGGAAATCATTGTATTCAGCAGGTAAAATCGGCAATCGTAAATCAGTAATCGTTAAACTGATTTAACTGCTGAAAACGTGCAGTGCCGGGATGCCGGAAAGTATCGATATATCGATGTTTATGGCCATAAATACGATACATGTTATATTTTCATATGTGCTAAGAAGCTTCTAAAAACATTGTGACATATTTCAGCGTTATACTTTGGACCAGGCTTCCTTCTCCCTAGGCTTAACTGGGGCATTAATCGCTGGGCGACGTACTGCAGTTCTTCAATTGACCTTGATTTCGGAAACTTTTGCGGCGAATTCTAATCGATACTAGGAGCAGTCTTGACAACTGTCAATTGTCCTCACAAACTTAGGATCTTTAGTCAGTCAGGGTTGCTTTTATAATCGATCAAATCCGTTTGTTTTACCCCAAAAATTTAAATTTAAAAAGGTCACCGTGATCGCCCTGGTCAAGTCAGCTGTTATTTGAGTGACTAGCGCTATCAATATCAACTTCTAATCAATATAAAAAGTGACCCACATTCCCCTTTGAGTTCTCCTCCAGTACTCACTTGTATTTTCCAGCTTGTTCCATCCGCAATTGTCGTAATATCAGTGTACCATTTGGCAAGATGAGAGCGCTACTCGGGTAGAAAAGAAAATAGGTTAGTGCTTTCATTTCGACTAAACTTAGTCCCAGCTAAACCCATCAACAGCAGCAGTCTAACATCCAGAGCAATTTGATGCTAATGTTCGCTAAATGTTACAACACTGATCTTTACTCGCCTGCTGTCATTCGCCAGGGTCTCATTGTTATAGTACCAGCTGATGCGTGCGGTGGGTACACTCAGAAATGGGCAACTAAGGATCACGGGATGATGCTCCAAGGCGCTTATGTTGGCCGCCTGTTGTTGACCCGGAAAAAGTCGCTTAAGAACTGCAATTTAAACAAATGCATTAGAGACTTGTGCAATGTATCGTGGAAAATAGGGAAAAGACTAACCTGGATACTCGACAGTGATGCTATCGGATACTACACCCGCCTCATCTGATTCGATCTTACAGCGATACACACCGCTGGCTCGCTCATTGGGCGGCAGACGTAACGTACCATTCTCAAAGATGAAAAAATCATTTTTCCGTATGGTCAAACGTTCGATGGCTTCGTCATTGCGAAACCAGCTACAGTAAATGGGCAAGTTGTCTGTGGAGATGAAAGAAATTAGTGAAGTCAGTTGATTAGCCTCAAAGTGTAAGTGGTAGATCAACTGAACCAAAATGAGTGGGTGAGTGGGTGAATAAAAGAGGGCAACTATAGAACAATTTGATTACTAAACAAAATAGAACAATTCTGACAATTTTGAAGAAAAATATAATTACTAAACCACTGAACAAAAACCCATTTTTTGAGCAACTGAAAAAAAAACAAAAGAATTTGTAAGAAACTGAGCTAAAAAGTTGAATTCTAGAAAAATATGATTACTGAACAACTGAACAAAGTACACGTTTTTGTGCCAGTGAAGAAAACTTAACAAGAAAATGAGCAAAAGAACAAAGAAGAGAAATTAAACACAAATATAATAACTGAACAACTGAACTTGTACTAGGTTTGTGAGCAACTGAAAAAAAATCAATTAGTTTGTAACAAACTAACCTAAGAAAGTGGAATAAAAGAATAGTATGATTACTGAACACCTGAACAAGGAGCAGACACATATGATTACTGAACAATTGAACAAAGTACAATATTGGGAGCAACTGAATAAAAATAAACAAAAATGTGAACATTTGAACATAAACGAGTAATTAAGAAAAAATTTCATTACTGATCAACTGAAAAATTAACAAATATGTGAGCAAATGAACCAAAATCAACCAGTTTGTGACAACTTGAACTAAAAAAGGGAAACTAAAGAAATATATGACTACTGAACAACTGAAAATAGAACTCGAATGTGAGCCATTGAACAGAAATGAACAAAAATGTGATCAATTGAGCAATAAAATAAATAAATAAATATAAATAAATAATACAAATATGATTTCTGATCAACTGAACAAAGTACAAGTATGTGAGCAAGTGTATAAAATCAACCAAAAGTGTGAGCAACTGAACATTAAAGAGCATTTCAAGAAAAACATGATTACTGAACAGCTGAACTAAATAGAACAAGTTTCTGAGAAACTGAACAAAAAGGAGCAAGTTTGTGAGAAACTGAACAAAAAAGAGCAATTACAAATAATAATATGATAGCTGTTAACTGAACCATTGAACAAAAACGATCAATAAAAGACCTGTATGATGACTGAACAATTGAAAAAAGAACAGGTTTGTGAGCAACTCAACGAATATACATAAAAATGTGATCAACTGAACATAAAAGAGCAATTCAAGATAAATGATATTAGTAAGCAAATGAACAAAAATCAACAAGTTTGTGACAAACTGAACTACAAAAGTGTAATTAAAGAACAAAATGATAACTGAACAACTGAACAAAGAACAAGTTTGTGAGAAACTAAACAAAAACGAACCAAAATTTCAGCAATTGAACAAAAAAGAGCAATTAAAAAGAAAGACCAATTCAGAAAATCACCTTAGTGAGAAACTGAACAAAAAATAGAGTAATTAAAGAGAAACATTTCAACTTTTTCTTCGAAACTAACACTTACCCTGATAATATTGATACGGATTGAGAAGCGGTGTGCAGGGCAAAAAGTGGTGCACGTGCAGCTTGTTGATTGTCAGTCTTGTGATGGCGTGTTTTTTGATCTGCAGATACGGTCTAAGGATTGTTGAATTCTTCGGTTGTGTGGCGACAGCGGCGGCGGCGGCAACTGAAAGAAAAACGCCAAAGCGGAGAAATGATTACAAATTTTTAGCCAGACGGAGCCAATAATCCAACCACCAACACTGCCTGCACTTTGCCCAGACAATAGACAAAGCGAACTCGAGAGAGAGGAAAAAAAGAATCAGAATGTTATTTATATTCTGGTGTAATCTATTGGCTGTTATAAATTTCACGCTTTTCACTTAACACCGAAAGAGAAGCGGCGACTCAACTGCATTGGCCATAAATACCCGAGGCGCACCAACAAAAAAAATCTGAGAAATAGAAAATGGCAAACAAACGGAGTCGTGCTGGGCTCTGGGTACGTGCTGCGGGCGTGTCCAGCAAGCCTTCGCGTGTTAATTAATTTTTGTGTTGCCGCTGTTGACGCCACGGCCTCGTCTGCGGCCGCTGCTGTTAATTTTGGCTGAACTTGTGGCAATTTTCTGCTGTCAGACAGTGCGTATACGTTATATTAAGCAGTTAAAACAATTACATGGCCAACGGGCAGAACTGCATGCGGTCATTTGCATGCAACCTTTGTTGAAAGCATCCAGATAGTCACATTATCTATTCCCAAGAATGGCAGTGGGAATGGTAATGGGAATGGTGAAAAATTGCACTGGAGCTGAGCAAAGCACTCGTTGTTCAACATAACAAATGGCTCAACATTAGTCAACTGCGTTGAAATTTATGCTTAAAATGCAATCAACTTGCGTTCCGCTCGATGCGCTTTTCCCTTTCAATTGGCCACCGCCACCCAAGTGGCCGGCGGACCGACTGCTCGTTAGTCCAGGCACAAATTCTGCCCTGACAGCAACGTCTGTTCGGTTCGAGTGAATATTTGCTTACGATATGATAAATGTACTTATATAAATTAGATAATTGCTGGGCCATGCCAACTGCAAAGAAAAACATATATAAACCGAAAAGAAACCGGGAGGATCTTGGAATTTTTTGCGCTCATGTTGCATGTTTGTACGCAATGTGTTGCAATTTTTATTGCTGTAATTACACGCAATGTATGTGCTGCTGGCGGCAATTTGATGCATGGAAATGCCTTTTGAATCGTCGCTGAAACTGCTGAGCTCAACTGCCACGTCAGCGCAGTGCTAAATGCGGCAACTTTACAAACACAAACACACTCCACACACACACACACACACACGCAGTGCCACGACCAGGATCAGGCGGCGGCTATCGTGAGGGGGAGAGCCTTAACCAGGGCGTAATTGTTATGGCGTAATTGTTTCAATGGCGGGGCGTTTAATTGCGCTTTGCCAACTACTCCAGTCAGTGCCGCAGGCCAGAGTCAAAGTTCAGCGATTTCTTCTTTTTTTTTTTGTCATTCTCTTGCACACCTTGCCAAACCATTTGTCATCGCCGGCAAAAAAGAGTTGTCAACGCCAGGGCCAGTGCTCTGAGTGAGTGAGTTGAGGAGGGTCATTAGCAAAGTGCAGTTAACTTTAAATTGGTATCGGATTGAATTTCGAAATATGGCAGAAAGAATGGCTTTTTTTCAATTAGCAGAGGGGGAAACATAATTAATAAAATAAAAACTCCAAGAGGAGGTGATATAAAAAGTAAGCAGATTAACTCCACAAACGTTACAAAATCGATCTGGAAAGTGGTTAAAGAACATTTTACCTGCACAAACTGGATGTTTGCTACAGAATCTATTTACTTCTCTGCCGTGTGCACACTTAATCAACTAAATAGACTCAACGTGGTTTGACGCATACACTTTGACTTGCAAAGCTTTTGCCACAACCTTTAAATCAGAGACAGGAGTTGACTGCAGACATTTCATTGATATAAGCCAGTTCTTTTTTCATTTACATAAGGGGAACACAAGTGTTTTCTTTGGCAATCAACAGATTAAACTCAGGGGATGTTATTCTAGTTTTAGTTATTTTTAATCATTTTTATACCCGTTCCTCGTAGAGTAAAAAGGGTATACTAAAGTCGTGCAAATGTATGTAACAGGCAGAAGGAAGCATCTCCGATATCATAAAGTATATATATTCTTCATCAGGATCAATAGCCGAGTCGATATAGCCATGTCCGTCTGTCCGTCCGTCCGTCCGTCTGTATGAACACCTAGATCTCGGAGACTAGAAGAGCTAGAGCAACCAAATTTTAGATGTAAGCTAGTATTGTCTGTAGGCAGATCTCCTATCTCCCGCCTATCTCCTACAATTTGTAAGCTGTCGAGCTCAAATTTTGCATTTTGCCAATATGTACAATCTCACAAATTTTCATAATGATCGGATAATAAATGGCAGAGTTAAAAAAACGTTGCATACTTATCTGAGCCGCAACACTAATTGCCTTGAGTAACGGGTATTTCGAAGTCGGGCAGGGCCGACTTTAACTTAAGCTCTCGTTTTTTTAGTTGTAGTTTTGCAAAACCAAATTTTTAAATTAAACTATATTTTAGAGGCTAACCTTTGACGTGAACTGGAACGTGTCACGACAACGTGTCACGAAGCAAATACAAAGTTTCGTGAGTGAACACCCGTGATCAGTGCGTGTATCAAACATTTGTAAAATAATTATTGTTGATTAATAAGTAAATTCATTAGAAAATTTCCAAAATATCCATATGTCCATATGTCCATATCCATATATCCATATATATATACAAAATAATACGGGCACACTCAAATGAAATGAAACAACTTTTACGGGGACGAACTGCAAGACTGTCGAAAATGTTGGGTTAGAAACTTGCTAAGGAAAAACTACCAGTTCCGGAAATGAATGAAGAGAAGTGTAGTCTCGTTCCTCTCAGCATGGCACATCTGGATTTTTGTGCCTCCGGTGCATTCAACAAGAAGCAAGGGAAATCGTACTAAATTATACAATTTAAGAAAGTTTACAAAAAAAATTGCCAAATGAAAATCAGGAAAATCGTGCCTTATTTTGAAACAGTGGCCAAAAATATGCGGCCGTTGTGTGTTAGGTATAATAGCAGCTTTATATATCAGTAGCTATATTCTTAAGAAGAATTTGTATAGCACATGAGCATTCGTGATGCGTTGCAACGCATATAAATATTCATTTCCGACCCCATAAGCTATATATATTCTTGATCAGGGTGAAGAGCTGAGTCGATTGAGCTTTGTCCGTCCGTCTGTCTGTCTGTTTCTACACGAACTAGTCTCTCAGTTTTAAAGCTATCGAGCTGAAATTTTGCACACGCTGCTAATATGTTGGAACCAACCGTATTAAATGACTATGTCTCATAGCGCGGAAAACTAGTTTTAGTGAGAAAACTTTTTTTCTTTTCAATGGAAACGTCTTCAATCTTTGTATTCGTAAGTTTTCTATGCTTTTTTATAATTTTGCCAAGTTTGATGAAAATCGAACAACTATATGGTATAGCTGCCATAGAAAAGATAGGTCTGAAAAACAGTCTTAGTTAGAAGAACTTTTTTGTTTTAAATGGTAGCATCCTGCAATGTCGTATTTGATTGTTTTACACGCTTTCACCGCATTCTTTCAATTTTTGTGCAAATCGGATGACAACATCATATAGCTCCCATAGGAACGATCGGTCGGAAAATGAGTTGATGTGGGAAGCAAATTATTTTTGATAATATTTAAGCAAGCTCTTGCAAGGGTACTTCGGTACAGGCGAAGTTAGCTTACCTTTTTCTGGGAGCGGAGAGAGCCATCGATTTTTGCACTCATGTTGCTTTGAAATTCTCAAGCAGTTATGACATTGTTGACATGAAGAGACGGCTATTGGACTGACAATTGATAGGCAAAGACTGATGCTGCTTTGTTGAGTGTTCTTCGAGCTGCCCACAACTTGCATAAAAGTTTGACAATTCATTTTTTCATAAATAAATTTAATCAATAAAAGGGAGTAAAACTATTTTAAAATTGTTGTTGTATGATTGAATGAACCTGAACCTGGGTTCAGCGACCTTCCGAGCCCGATCGTGAACTCGAACCCAAAGATTTTCGCGGGTTCGAAGCCCGGAGTGTACCCCTCCTGATTTTTTCGAGGTTTTGCAGCCCAATTTTATTTATAATCCTTTGCTTGGTTGATTTGGTTTCTCTAAGTGGTGTGCTTGAGGACTTGTTTAGCCACCATCTCGGCTATGCCCCTTACCCCCCTTACAACCTTCTTTAGATAATGGTGCATTTCGCTGTTACAGACAAAGCGATTAAACACAGAGATATTTGGTGTTTCATATATAAAATTGGTCCCCTCTTTTGGTTTCTGATCGGAATGCGTTTATGGATCACCAAGTCACATTCTCCTCATGTTTGCCCGATGCTTTCGAAAGCACTTCAACGTACATCAATCATAGAATACCCTGCTTGAAGCTCTTACAACAAACGGTGCTATCAACGAACCCATTTCTTTTAGCCATCCGTTTGCCTCATAAATCAACACGGCTTCAACAAGATCGGCAATCTCAATGATGGAACTGTCATGACATCCACCTTTCGTTCAGACAACACTTTATCTGCTTATCTGGGCAAATCATTTTCCCCCCTTTTCATCTATATATAATTTCAGCTCATTTATAAAAAAACGTAGCCAAAGCAATGCAAAAGTCGTCCAGTTGCTGCGCTCAGTTCAAGTCAACTACTCAGTGGAGAAGAATGTTTCCCAGAATCGTGCTTGAATGCTGTTTGACAAGAAGCAAACACACACACACACGCACACACACACACAAGCACAAGCACACCAATACAAACTTGGCAGTTACTAAGTTGTAGCAAGTTGCAAGTCAATGGGATTGGAATGGGGATGCTGCCGAACAAATTTGCATAGTTGAACGCACGTCGCGACGTCGGGTAGTGCATTCCATGTAGCAACTGTTGCTGCAGCCGATGAGGAACTGCAACTGCAGCAGCCACAGCCACAGCAGCAGCAGCAGCAGAGGAACATAAATTGCCGACTGCTGCGCTGCGCTTATCAAACGGCTACATCTTGTGCATAGATAAGCCAACCTCGGCCTCGGCCTGGAAAGCAACGGCAACTGTTTGCCGGCTGCTGGGCCCCCATGGTATTTCACAAACTTAAATTGCCTGGCATCCTTTAATGCTGCGGCTGCGGCTGCTGCCTGCCTCAGCTGTTGGCACACTTTTCCCCGCAGCAGCAGATGCAGCAGCAACATTTTATGCAAAATGCAACGCTCATGAGATAATTTATCGCCTAATGACGTGCTGCTCTAAGGTTTTGCCCGCGTTTGTTATAAAATGCAATAATAAAATTCGCCAGCCTGCAGGAGGGAAAAAAATTAAAATGAAATTTAAATGCCACACGAGTGAACGGGTTGGAAGAGGGCCAACTAAACATATCTTCCCCCATCATCTCCCTCTCTCTCTCTCTCTCTCTCTCTGACTCCGTTGCTCTTGCTCCCCGTATAATGGCATAGAGCATTCTTCTGGCTCGGCTGCTGTCGCTTTGGGGGCGCTCAACGAGAATTTATGAATGTGCAAATGCATACGACAATTTCGCGCATAAATGTTAAGCTCCTGCCATGCCCGTGTAAATACACTTGGGGAAAAAAACTTTTGCGGAAATCTTGGTACTTCGAATCTAAACTTTTTTCAAGAACGAACCAGCTCACATTTAAAAACGACCACTAAGTTTGGTGCACTTTCGATTGTTAACATTATTCAAATAAGAATTAAAGTACTAAAAGTTTTGGATTTAGTTAGATTGCTTATATTTGCTTATAGAGTGATGCTGGATGCAGTGAATAGTAGGATGCGATGAAAAAAGTTGCCAATTGAATCTAGTTTTATTATTTAATAACATATTAAACAATTAAAAATATTTAAAATTGTCAAGATAGTAATTTCAGTTAAAAAATATCGAATACAATGTACATGCTAGACAAGTTTTTGGCATGACTTCAAGCAGGGCAAAGACTTTTGTTTTGTTCCAAAATTTGATATAAAGTGGATTTCAAATAAAACCAACAAACCTGTAAAGATTTTTCAAGACTTTCTTGTGGAAGAAGTATGGAAACTGTTGCCAATAAGAGTTGAAACTCAAAGGAATCTGAAGACTTTTTCGATTCAAGGTATGTAAGACGAAACTTAGAATTGTTAGGAAAATTATAACATTGAAATGGAACTCTTAACTAATTTTGTCGGTAATAGCATATCCTTAGAAACTATAATTAAGTACAAAATTAGAGGAAAGTTAACTTCAACTCAGACGAAGCTTATATGCCCTTGCAGCACATTTTTATACCAGTTACTCGTAGAGTAAAAAGGGTATACTAAAGTCGTGCAAATGTATGTAACAGGCAGAAGGAAGCATCTCCGATATCATAAAGTATATATATTCCTCATCAGCATCAACAGCCGAGTCGATATAGATGTCTATAGATGTCCGTTTGTCCGTCTTTCCGTCTGTCTGTCTGTCTGTATGAACGCGTCGATCTCAGAGACTATAGGAGATAGAGCCACAAATTTTTGCATGAAGGTAGACGTATGCTGTACGCAGATCAAGTTTGTTTTAGATTTGGAAAATTCCACCCCGTCCCCCTTTTATCACCAAAAAACCAAGACCTCCTCTAGACATCCTAGACCTAAAAATCCGTCCGATCCACAATTTTTAAGTTAGAGCCTCGTGGTTTAGTATACATCAATCTAGGCCCAATATCTATCTATTCTGAAAAGTACAATCAGATCGGACAAAAAACACCGGAGTTATAAGCGAAACAGTTGAGCTGATTAGAGCACCGCCCTCCCCACCACAGTTGTTGGTCAGGACTACAAAAAAGTGTTGCCTACATTTGGGATGATAATTTTGTTACATTCATCTTCAAAAATTCCAAAACAAATGAACAGGGTATTTTGTGGTCGGGAAACTCGACTGAAAGGCCCTTACTTCTTCTAACTAATTTGAAGGACTTTTCCACTAAAAACAAGCCAGTTTTTCTCAGTAAGACTACTTTGGGACTCTACTTTTGTGTGACAGCTATACCATATAGAAGTCCGATTTCGACCAATCTTAGTGAAATCTTGGGAAGGCATAGCAAACTATAAAATACAAAGTTGGAAAGCGTTTTCTTTGAAAACAAAAAAGTTTTTCTCACTAGAACTAGTTTCTTGACCGATCATTCCTATGGCAGCTATAACCTATAGTTATCCGATTTTGACAAAACTTTGAATAATTTTGTGAAAGCTTTTCAAATAAATATATGCCAATTTTAAAGAGGTTAGCATTAAAAACAAAAAAGGTTTTCACACAAAGACTATTTTTCTAACCTTACTATTCTATGGCAGCTATACTATATAAATGTCTGAATTCAAGCAAACTTGGCAGAATCATGAAGAAACATTGAAAACTTGTAAATAAGGATTTTGGAGACGTTTACATTAAAAACAAAAAGTTTTTCTCACTAGAACTAGTTTTTCGACCGATCGTTCCCATGGCAGCTTTATGTTATAGTCGTCCGACTCTTCTAGTTTTTGTACCAGAAGACTTCGAGGATATAAACAATGGATACCGATACAAATGGATATTTTGTATAATTTTTTTTCTCTGTGTTAAAAACAAAAAGGAGTACCCTTTATATGCTTCTTGTAAATGCAGGCAGATCAAGTTGATTTTGAATTTTTTAACGCCACCTTCCTCCCCGCAACTTGTGTAAAAACGTCAAATCGTATCTCCCACTGTTTTTGTATAGAAGGTTTGTACCTTCTTGTAGGCTATATATTTTTTTTTTTATCGATTTTCCAAAAGAATGGAAAGGAGCAGAAGAGGGACAATCGAGCTGCGCTGCGCTCAGCTCCAACTGCGGTATCAATATTCATAAAGAGCATACACTTTCCTTCCGTTCCGACTTTCTTTCTTGTTTTTAAGCACAAATATTCGACGTCATAAGTGATGCTCTGATTTCCGTAGATCATTACATTTCTAGGTCCTTTAGCCACATTTATTAACCCATTCCAAACCAAACTTATTTCTATGTGAACTTAGTGGAATAACGCTCACGAAAAACATAATCCAAAGCTTCTGGTTCCTAAAGTTTATTTAAATATATAAGTAGTTTCGCCAAGTTAAAAAATTCGTAAAATTTATCCGCCAATTGAAAAAGAATCTCAAAACTTACTACTCAACAGACCATTTTACAACATATACACTTTTTTGATATCATCGCGCTTTAAGAAGTCATGGTCCGAACACAATACAAATTTCATTTTAAAATACCCTGAATTATTTTCCTCAGTGTACATACACTCAGACTGGGACACCCACCACAACTCAGCGGCAAGATGGAGATGGTATCGTATGGCAGTCGTCGAAGATGCGTGTGCACATTCTCCAGCATTCCACACACGAGCATGTGGGAAGTTCTATGGTTGCACAGAAAGTATCTTGTAGCTCAAGTTGCCGCTGCCGCTGCTGGTGCTGCTGCTGCTGCTGCTGTTGAACTGCAGCAACAACAAACCGCATCTATTGATTGCATGCAGTTCATTGGCGCGAGAGTAGGAAAGGATTGCTGCTGGCGGGGAGAATAGTCTTCGAAGCCGCTGCCTGAGTTTATTTAGGTTAGCAGTTCAAATAGTTTTACGTGCTGTTTTGATCAAATTTTCAAATACCGCAAGAAATTTATTGAAAAGTCCCCAGGCGACTTGAGTTGCTGCTACTTACCATTGTTTGCCTTTTTGCCCAGTCTCAAGTATATAGTTGCTCAATTGATGGTGTGTGCAAGTGTGTGTGTGTGTGTGTGTGTGTGTGTGGGTGGGTGTAATTGAGTGGTTCAAAATGCTGAAAATTTGTGCAAACTAGTTAAATGCGCTTACCACACAAATACCCAAAGCCAGAGCCGGAGCATGCCAGGACTGGCCAGTGAACCACTTTAGACAATGGCGGACGATTTACTTGGCCAAAGTCAAAGATAAATTGCTTTTTAACCTACAAGCTCCTCTGCTCCATGTGGCATAGCTTTGGCTTTGTTTGTCTACTATGTGTGGGCCCAAACACAAAGCATTCAATTGACATATTTGGTTAACTTTTCGGGGTAGTTGGAATAAATTGTCTTTTGGCAATTTGCATTGGAAGCGCAAGGAATGAATGGAGTTGAAACTTGGGATGAATCTTATCTAAATGTTATTGAAGGCGTGCCAGAGCCATTGTGAAAGTTTTGCGTGAAAGAAGTGAAAGATATTAGGCGAAGATGTCTGGAACAATAGAAAACTGCTGCGGGAGAGAAGCTTTCTTGAGCGCATGGCAAATATGTTGGTAAAGTTTCAGGAGATTAGTTGAGTATTAAATAAAATGAAAAGTTTACGAATAGGTTAGTTTTAGTGCATAAATGCACCAGTTAATTCAAATAGTTTCGAAAGCGCAACAAAATTTGGAGAAGATATTTTCAGAGACATTTTATCCTTTTTCTGCTGAGGCCAATGAAGTTAGCGGCTGAGAAAAAAGCTTATCATTTTGTATTTTGTTATCCGAAAGGTACAAAGAGAATTAAAGTCAATTAAAAAGGAGTGTTCATTTTGAAATATTTCGCGCAAAATTTAGTTTTGTTTTTAAGACAAATAAAAGATTCTGTCGAATTCCGCTTTGATCTGTGCATTTGGAAGGGCTTCAAGAAAGTTTTCTACACTCAGAATAGTCAATAGTACGGTAAGTGAAAAATACTTGATTCGATATTTTCGATCGTAGGACTTAGGTCAAAACCAATTGACTCCCAAAACATGGAAAAAGAAGAAAGCTAAGCTAACTTCGGCAGTGCCGAAGTTTTCATACCCTTGCAAGTGCTCGCTTAAATATTTTAATACTCTTTTTCCCCTTATCCGGTCGATCGTTCGTATGGGAGCTATATGATATAGTCATCCGATTTGGCCAAAAATTTGCAAAATTATGTGAAAGCCTGTAAAACAAACAAATACAAAACTACAGGATGCTACCATAAAAAACAAAAAGTTTTTCTAACTAAGACTGTTTTTCAGACCTATCTTTTGTATGACAGCTATACCATATAGTTGTCCGATTTTAATAAATCTTGGTAAAATTATAAAAAACCATAGAAAACCTACGATTACAATGTTTTAAGACGTTTCCATGGAAAAGAAAAATGTTTTTTCTCACTAAAACTAGTTTTCTGACCGATTGTTCCTATGGGAGCTATGAGATATAGTCATCCGATCCGGTCGGTTCCGACATATAAGTAGTGTGCAGCAAAAAAAAAGATTCTGTGCAAAATTTCAGCTCAATAGCTTTAAAACTGAGAGACTAGTTCGCGTAGAAACAGACAGACAGACGTACAAACAAAGCTCAATCGACTCAGCTCATCACCCTGATCAAGAATATATATAGTTTATGGGGTCGGAAATGAATATTTCTATGCAAGCACAAAATATTCTTGATTTAAGCCAATAAAATTTCAAATCTAATTTCAACATGTTCTTGAAATTGAGTATCCAATTGAAACAAAGGGGAAATGTTCTTGATTCAAAAAGAAATTAAAAATGTTGCGTACTTCATATAATTGCTTCTAACAACAAGACATACTTGAAATTTGAAGTACATAAAAAGTACACTGTATCCCCCCCATCGATCTGGAACTCTGAGAGTCATTATTTTCCGAGTGAAAAACTGAAATTTTGTTTATTTGTGATGTGATTTTTTGAAAAACTTAAGCAATTTTTTCAACTTATGTAAGCAAACTGCTTATGATGCTTCGAAAAGTATGCAACGTTTTTCGTAAACTCTTTAACTCGACCATCTAGTACACAGCTTGACAAAATCGAACTTTTGGAAAAGACCTGGGATGAGAAGGGTATTCAGCAAGCATCACCTCATACCCAGATTTCCGACCGTTCCTTAGGCTGGCGTTTAATGGGTACTTTTGTACTAGCAACACACAGCGAAATTAGTTTTTACTTATTTGTTAATGGTTCAGCATAAAAATCTACAACGATACAGCAAAAATTCGCTTTAATCGTGCAATGGGTTAAGATACCTCCAGATTGATCCTTTTTGATTATAAATTCTTGAAGGTAGATTTTTTTTTTGTTGAAAAACTAAGTTTATGATTACATAAAGGACTATTGCATGTCTCTGAGAGAAGGCCAGAAATCTCCGAAATCGAGTATCATTCTAAGATTAATCCACGAGCCACATCATATAACTGGAACGAAAAATAGACCAATCTGCGTTATGGGTTTTACAAACTAAGAATTGGTTTCTTTGATCATAATGCAATGTATGAAATTTAGACGATCTAAAAAGGTTTTTGCCTTGCCTTAAAAGCAAAGCTGATTCCACTTTCTGCCTAAATCCACACACCCATCTTGTTCCCAGCACTTTGCCAAGCCGTTTAGATCAGCATCAGTTTTATAAAATGGTTACACTATGCTTTTAGTTCGCCACAATCAAATTACATGGCGATATGTCCCCGTTTCGATATTGAATGTGTCTGTCCATCTTGTTGATGCATCAATCCGAAATTTCGTTTGTGGTCAAACACGAGTACCTATTGATCTATTCTCGTTGGTATTCCATCAATTAAAACTAGTTAACGTCTGGCGAAACGAGTTTTGTGTAACCTGCAAACATCAAGCCTCGACCCATGCATAAACAAACTCTAATTGGCCACTTGACCATTACCTGCTGCAAATACCTGCCAAATACCCGCCAATTCAAATACAGACATATTTGCGACAGCGGTCGTCCTCTGTCACAGTAGCGGATAACCCAAGTACAATATGGTTCCTCCCCATAAACGAATTCATTTCCGTTGAAATTTGGCATCGACTTGCACAGAGCACAAACATTTCCTCCTCTCAATAAATCATATTGTAAAATTTCCGTTCAATATTTTTCGTTTGTGGCATAAACAAACAACAACAAATTGAAACACTGCGCCATCGCGGAGTTCGTGGAGTTATTCCGGCAAGTTTGTATGCTAAATGGGCAACGACATGGTCAGCTGGTGCTGGTGTTTCGCCAGCTCCGCATGGACTTTTAAATGGGTTAAACGAAAACCATTTACCAATGACTCAACACAGCTTCCTGGATGCCAAAACAACAAGCCGGCTTCAGCCGAACCAACATGCATTAAAACGAAATAAATAAATAAACTGCTGAGCGACAGGGAGACCAAAGTGATGGCTGGGATGGCGGCAGGCACGGGCGGGGGGGGAGGGTCGGTGGGGACAGCCAATAGTCAATGGCCAAATAGCAGAAAATAACAATGTTGCCAATAGCCAACGAACCAAACAAACAAACTGTAAAAAATGACCATGGCCGGGCAACAGCGTCCAGAAACGAAGCGAAAAGAAATTATAAAAATGTTTCAGTTCAAGTGAGTAAATAATAAAAGGCAAGAGGCGAACCGAAAGCGAACGAGTTGGCAAATTCAGTTTTGGTGGCCAACGGAAGCCAAGGGAATTTTTGTGAGCTACGCAGTGGCAAAGTGCAACCACAAGAAGCCGCAAAAGCCGCAGTCAGCAATTTCAGCTAAAGGTGGGCGTTGCCAGAACGGTGACAGGGGGTTAGGTGGGGGCGGGCGGGCAGCGGTGTGGGCGTGGGCCAGCGACACAGCCGAAAGTATGGACTTGGACTGGCTGTTATTGCGGTCTGTGTCCGGCAACCGGCAACACACATCCACAATCACAATCCCATCAACCATCAACATCAACGTCGTCGTCATCGTCGTCGTCGTTCGTTGTCGTCATGGCTATGACTAGTGTGTACTATGAATTCTTTACTGCTGCCATTACCCCCCTCCCGAGTGCTTGGAATGCTGTCCTGCTCCTCCTCCTTCTACTCCTCCTCCTCCACTGGTTGCTTTCACCTCGCTGACGCTACCAAAGCTCAAGAAGCGCGCGCGCGCTCACTCGCTCGCTCGCTCGCTCGCTCCCGATTATTATGCATCATTTAACAGGAAACATTGTTGCAGTCAATGCCTAGGGCATGTGTTTTTTAGGGGGCGTTGAAGGCAAGGCGGTCTGGTGCCCCGTTTCGCGCTGCCGTCGGATGGGCGAAAGAGGCAACGTCACGAACATTGTTGGCGACGAACGTGCCGCAAAATGTTTTACCGAATGCGAATTGCAAGCAAAAAATTATTGTTATTATGAGTTGCTAATTGAATGGAGTTGTTGATGGTAGAAGGGAGGAAGTGTGTGGTGGGGGTGGGATGGGGGAAATGTGGTGGTATTGAAGACTCACATGTATATGTGGGGTACACTGTGACAGAAAGAAAGCATCATGCTAATGGATTTAATGTCCGAAATAATGAGGGGGACTTGTGCTAACTGACAGCAACTGTCATCAAGTCTGAAACGAAGGGTACAGATTTTATGGTTCATAAATCAATCAACCAATTTACAGATTTTCCAAAAGAGAGCGACCTGAGTGAGAACATCTTCTATTAAGGTAAGTCCTAGCTAGTCTCTGATTCCCAATAAGTAACAAAGTGCCAGATTGCCGGAAAACGCGTGTGAGAAGTTCAAGATTGCAGTGGTCGCATGCAATTTGTAACATTTTCAAAAACCAAACAGGAAGGGGGGCTTAGGGGCGATAACAGTCCAAGCTGCTTTCATTATTGTTCCAAGAAATTTGATTCATTTTACTGCTGATGAACATAATGGGTGTACCCACAAAGATGACAAACAAAACGATTGTATGGAATTGAGAATGGTCTGTCAAGTCTGCCTTTTAGCTATACTTTTTTCGCCTTTTTTGATGTTTTCCAGGAACAACCAAATCAGGTCATTTGGGATCAGCTCAAGCCAAAAGGGTTACAAATAATGAGGTGCCCGTAAGCGTTCGAATTTTTGGTTCCAGTTTTAGTATTTCCGAAGGTTTACTTGTACCCATAATCGAAATCAACTTTTAAAAACTTTAAACCAAATTAGAATTATACCAACACTCCCATTTTACTAAGCTGTGATTGATATTAAGATGATGCATCTAAGTGCACACGACTATCAAGCGCTCGCGAGAGTTATCCACCAACTCATACTAAAGAATGGACACACAACTATATTACAGATACTTTTAAACGTTCTCATTCTCTTCATGCTCTACATCAGTGTGTTTGAGCTCTGAAACTCGAAGTGTGCACCTTAGCGCACACGACCATCGCTAGGATTATCGACCACATAGTTTGTAACCAACACACATATCTAAATATTAAGTTCTTCGACTCCAAAGTTTATGGATTGATTCGATAAAACTTAAAAGCTAAGCTTAGCTAAGTAATACTTTGATACAATTTGCTTTTAGTATCAGTTTCACAAGTTGCTGATCTAGAAAAATAGCTTGTTACTAAAGATATTATTATTATTTGAAACTTTGAATTTTAGAAATGATGGGAAAGGCTTCCGCTATATGAAAAAACTATGAACATATTAATGTTTAAACCGGCTTGAAGTCAAGCGTATTTATTTGTACTTTTAGGAAAAAATTTCGTTAAAAAATTTAAACTCTTTCTTCCTTTATACCGATATATTTGGGACTCCGTCGGTATTTGTGTTCAAGGAGATCAGATCATTCGCATCATCAGCTTTGAAGTTTCAAACAAATTATGAACATTATTAAACAATTTTTAAACAAATTTATTGTTCGTCTATTTTAGTTGGGTAAAGCATTAGCCGAACCAAGAATCGAACCGAAACCTTCACCTAAGAACCTTGAAACCTGTGAGCCGGAGCTAAGCACAGAATTTTGTTATTTTCGAATATATGGCTGGAAATCGAAAGTCTTATCTGTTGCATAGCTCGAAGAGTGTAATGTGAAATCAAGAAACTTCTGAGCAAAGCTCAGAAGAATGCTACAGGTAAGCAGTCAAACGATTCGGAGAACTTATGAAACAACATAACAGGCGAGCAATCAACGGCAGCAACCACCAGGGTGCTCCTGAGACTCTAGAACAATCGTAAGCGCTGCGCAATGAACAAGTGGAGCGGCAGGTCTGGTTCAGATCTGCAGGAATCCAAGAACAGGCGAGCAATCGAGGACAACAACGCATCGCTAAGAGAGCGGTGAAGGCAGAAGCTCGAAGAAGGGCTATAATTGAAAGGGTACGCGATATACTTGGGGTGTTTTTGAACAAGCTGCAATATGCTCATTCTTTTATATGAAATTTGAGAAAAGGATTTGACAAAATACAAATTATACCCGCTTAAATAGGAGTTGTAGATCAAACCGACAAAAAAATCGGGATTTTTCTGAAAATTATATATGAGCTTTGTTTATCATAAAGACGGGTAATGGCCGGTTCAAAATATGCTAAGTTCTCATATATATCAACTATGATAAAGACTTAATAGTTGTAAGTAAGAGGTGTGGATTGAATGGTTAAATCTGTGAATTGAAGACTCCTGGGTCTGACGGATGACAAAATCTGACTTTATAATAAGTTAAGAATAGAGCTCACATTATCTGAGCTGTTTAAAAGTTTACGATATTATAGATATCATCAGAGCAGGAAAGCAGTGTATTTCTCCCATTTCAAACGAAGCAAACTAATCTCAACTATTCCAAAATTCTCACAGAATGGCAGGCTTAAATGGATTTACTGTCTTATGGGACAGAGCAAGCACGTTGTACCCAAATTGCACTCTTTAACAGTGTGTCCATTTTGCAATTCTTTTGCAGTCTCAACTATTGTGCAAATTCCAACTGATTGCCCAATTTCTTGTAGTGTAAGCCCACTTAACTGTAAAAATGTAAATAAACGTAAAATGTAAAATTTTGCATAAACATTTACGGCTACAAGTGTACGGTCTTTTCCATAACCATTATGGTATATGTAATCACAGGTTGCTAGTTCAGTTGGATCCCATGCCATTTGCTTCTCCATATCGCTACCTCAACGCTGTCAATGTCAGAGTCATACACACAAACATGACTCTCAACATGCCACAGCCAAAAGCGAACTACAACGTTGCATGCAATGTGGCAAGGAGCTGGCGCTGGCGCTGGAGCTGGTGCTGGAGCTTGAGTTGCAGCTGGAACGTTGCAACGCAAATTCCATGTGCATAATTTATTTAAAGATTCTTTCAATATTGGACAAACATCGTCTGCAGGTGAAATCTATTTGCATTTATCGTTGAGCCGGAAAATTGCAAAACTAAACTGCCAACAACTGGCAACAGCGGAAGGCGGCCAAAAGGGAAGCCAGGGAAAATCAGATTTCTCTTAAAATGCGTTTAATGGCACGTTGCGTGCCACGGACAGTTCAGGGAATGGAAACAGAAGGGTGGTGGAGGGTGGATCGATTTGCCAAATTAGCGACAACATGACTTGTGGCGTAGCAAATAAATTTAAGCCCTGCCACAACCAAACACGCGCAACGGAAATTAAAAAGAAAATAGCTGGCAGGACGCAGACAGCGCAAAAAAGAGACCAGATAATGGAAACATTCGACAATTCGATAATTAATTCGCGTAATTCATGGTTTTGCCCCTGGCTGCTCTCGGTCTGTGTGTGTCTGCTTGCCACAAAGTGTTGCAGTCAACACGTTTAAGGGTTTTGCATCAACTTCAAGAGGCATTAGTGCGTAAGTAGGCTGTGGAGGGGAGGAGGGAAGCCGGCTAGTTGATGAGTGACCAGGCCAACCAACCAGCTGGTCAGCCCAGTCAGTCAGCGTCAGTGGTTGCTGGACGCGTTGTACTTGTTAATTGCAGCGGAAGCACTCAATTAAATGCGCGTGAAACGAGTGCGCCACCTGTGTGTGTGTGTGTGTGTGTGTGTGTGTGTGTGTGTGAGTGTGTGTGTGTGTGTGTCTAGGTAGCGCCTATCATTAAATGGCATGGAAACTGTGCAAATTAAGGCCACAGGAAACAAACAACTGCGGCGTAATCAAAAAGCGGTAAATGGCTGACACTGTAAATAGTTTCCTCTTTTTTGTTTTTTTGCCAAATGCATAAAGTTTCAAATTGTCAGTCAGCAAACAAACCAAAACCGTATCGAAACGCAAACAGCGGCAGCAACAAACTATGCCAAATTGCAATAATGCATTGGGTTTGTCAATGTTTGCGGAGACTAATTAGATGGCAACGCTGAGCGAGCGTTGAATGATGAAAGATTCATGGAACAACTTTAATTGGATATGTGATGGATGGATAGATAAGTAGATGTGCCATGGAATGGAATGGAAAAACGGACAACATGAAATATTAACAAAGTTTACAGCGAGCAGGGAATTGCAATTAGAGACTGTCGGTCATTTGCTGAACTAGGGGTACAAACATGACCAACCATCTAGCTTCAGCTGTTGTGTTACACACTAGGAGCTCGGATGATCGTTGATATTGATTGTCAGCTAAGTAAATAGCAGAGTTTTATTTAATTAACCTAATTGAATTCAGAGGAAAGGTTTGCTCAGACTGGGCAAATGGGAGCAGAGATGTTGATAGAACTTTAAACGTGGCGCACTTTCTTTTGTATGCAAAATTTAAGTTTACATCGGTGCTTTTTGGTTCGGTAGTTTATGGTGTAAATTATAACCAGAAAAAAGAGTCTGTTCCCATTTCCGAATCCAAGCATTTGATGGTAACGTTAAGCCATCAAAACAGTCAAATAAAGATGCATTAACATTTCAAGTTAGAATTCGAATAACTCAGTCAGCTACAACACTTAACAATTCCGATTCCGCTTGATTTGATGGAATTCAAAAATATATATATTACTCATACGCTGTGCTGCCTTTCGACATTTATATTTTGTCACATTGCGTGGACTTTAAACAAATTGTTTCCGTTCTTTCATAAGGTAAGATATTTGGGCTCAATCCTCCTCGGTCCTGATCGAATCTGCTGAATTTCATCCCATTTTTTGGATTTGGTGGGGTTTGGGCTTTTTTGGGGAAGGATTTGGATCGAACCTTGGCTCAGACAGGAAGGATTTGGATCGAACCTTGGCTCAGACACAATATTAATAATTAATTTTGTACACCCTTGCAGCACGTTTGCTAACTAATTTGAAGGACTTTTTCACTGAAAACAAACAAGTTTTTTTTCACTAAGACTACTTTTCTGACTCTAATTTTCTATGACAGCTATACTATATAGATGTCCGATTTGAACCAAACTTAGTGGAATCATGGGAAAGCACAGCAAACAAAGAAACACAAAGTTTGGGAGGCGTTTTCTTTGGAAACAAAAAAGTTTTTCTCACAAAAACTAGTTTCTTGACCGATCATTCCCATGACAGCTATAACCTAGAGTCATCCGATTTGGACAAAACTTTAAAGAAGTGTGTGAAAGCTTATAAAACAAATATATGCCAATTTAAAAGAGGTTTGCATTGAAAACAAAAAAGTTTTTCCTACTAAGACCGTTTTTCTAACCTCACTTTTCTATGACAACTGTACTATATAGATGTCCGATTTGGACCAAATTTGGCAGAATCATGGAGAAGCATAGAAAATTAGTAAATACAGAAAAAAATGTTTTTCTCACTAGAACTAGTTTTTCGACCGATCGTTCCTATGGCAGCTATATGTTATAGTCATCCGATTCGGCCGGTTGCGACAAATGTGCAGCGTACTTGGTACAGAAGTCGTCGTAAAAAGTTTGGTGGCGATAGCTTTAAAACTGACGGAGGATATGGCATAGAAACAGACGGCCTATTCTAAATCAACTCAGCTCGTCATGCTGATCAAGAATATATTATATATACTTTATATATAAAGTATAAAATAAAGTCGCAAATGCTTCCTTCTATGAGTTTCAAACAAATGCAAATGCTTCCTTCTATGAGTTACAAACATCTGGACAATTTCAATATACCCGCTGCAAGAGTATAAAAAGCTTATAAAAGCTCTCCGTCTTTATTCTCAGTTGTCAGTGGTAATTTCTCTGCTCGCATTGCCTACCTCAGTTATGAACTAGCTTTCGGAAGGCAAATCCCTTAGAAGACCAAATGTGTCGACACAGAGGACTCTCTACTGAGCACAGTCCTGCTACTGACAACCTGCCCTGCGCGACCAACAACCCCCGGATTGACCGGATATACCGCAGTATCATAACAAAACAAAATGCTAATTCATGCGATAATTTGAAATCGTATTTGGCCTTGATAACTCCTGGATGATTGCAGCGTGCTTCTATCAATTCAAGATCCAAGGGCAAAGGAAAATATTCCACTTATGTCATATTTCCCACCAACTTTAAAATGTTTCTATTTTTCCGGGATTTAAGTACGTGCCCATTTGCTAGCATCATATCTGGACGATTGTTTTTCCGAGAAATAAATTAGTTCAAATTTGTTAAACCAAAGTACCAAAGCTAGACTAATTCTGTAAAACAATCCAAATTATACAAAATTTCTCCCTCAACGAAAATTATGCATATTTCGCTGGACAAATGCAGCAAGAACCACAAAGTGGTCGCTGGACAACATAACAACAACAACAACAACAACGAAAAAGCGGGGCATGGGCATAATGTCGACCCGTTGCTGTTGCTCTTATTGTGGCTGTCGTGACATCATAAGGCAAAATGTCAGCAGTTTTATTATCAGGCACACGCATAACTTGTCGCCCGATCTGGGCGCTGGCTACGGCCAGCTGTTCTTGTTGGTGTTGGGAGAAAGACCGCCAGTCGCACAGTGTGTCGCATAAATAATGCAGTTCATTATGTCATTTAGCGGCACGTTGCGTGAGCTAAGAAGACGATGCCACAACTTCCACGATCATGAGCGAATTGCTTGTGTTGTGGTGTCGCTGTTGCTGGTGGTGCACGCCAAGTGCGGAAATGAAGTTGTCAATGAGCCACTTCCACAATTTATGACCGATGCTGTGCCGGCGACGACCACCACCGCCTGCCAAGATCTTAATTATGACTTGAGTAATGTGGAATAAACGATAAAGCGTGCACACGCAAATACACTGCAACAACAAATGGACAAACTAAGTTCAATTTGGAGCCAGTCTGTCAGCTGGCCAATCAACTATATAAATCAACCGACTGGGAATGAGCACCGGAATGGGAATGGAATTGAACGACGGCTCATAAAAATGTCAAATGAAATGTGGCAGCCATTTTTGTGCATTTGCCAAATTTGCAAAATTTAATTGTGGCGTAAAAAATGTGCAAATTTATGATTATTTTATTGCACTTTTTGGCCAAGTCTTGGCAAGTGACCAGCACTGAATTACTCCTCAAATGTCGTTTAAAGAGTATTTGATTTATATTTATATCTGTTGTTTGTTTGTCGCAAATCAATTCTTGGGAACAGACGCCCGGGGGCAGATTAAGCGCCACAGAGCCATAATCTAAGATGTCTGGGCGACCAAAAATAAAGCCATAGAGCGTGGAAATTTCATTATAACAAATCAATTAATGGCTGGCTGACGGCAGGGGTGGTGTTGTGGGAGGAATGATTGTTGCTATTTGCCGCCGTGTTGTTTGCTGTCAGCAATCAGCAGTAATCAACGGTGTAGGAGACAGAGAACACGGGAGTCGAATAACGCGGTGGAGGTGCCCGCCGTGCCAGACATTGCGTCGCACGTCTGAGTGCGCAGGGCGCATGGGGAAGTCAATCGATTAAGCGATTTAATTGAACTAAAAACGCTTAATAAGCAATAAAAGCTCACACACACACACACACACAGCGAGTGACTGCTTGGCGCAGCAATGAACAAAAAACATATTAAAAGTAACACTAAAAATTACACCACGTAGACGACGAGAAGAGCTAATGGAAGAAGCCAACAGTTACCGTTGCCATACGCTGCAGCAGGATGTTGAAATAAAGTTTTATTTTCTTTAAAATTAAATTTTACGAGGCGTTGAAAACACACACACACAAACGCACACATGCCACTCTCACTCCCTCATACATATACAATAAGTGCAAGCTAAATGGAAGGCTTCGCTCGGGTATTCAGCAAACTATTTTTACATTTTTTTAACAATATTCTTATATTTAATGATATTTAATATATTTTTTACCTAGAATATTGAAGTTATTTTAATAATATTTAAGTGTTATCGTAGTTATTCTGGGGATTGAGGTAGTTCTAGTAATTGAAGTAATTGTAATTATTTTAATAAAGTAATGGTAGTAGATGTTGTAATTGAAGCAGTTGAAGTAATGGTATTAATTGAAGTAATGATATTCAAATTATTGGCCTCACAGCCCAAGAGGGATAAGCCGAGACAATTATAGTAGAAATTGAAGTAATTAAAGTATTAATAGTAATTTTTCTTTAGTAGTAGCAGTAGATGCAGTGATTTTACTTTAGTAGTAGTAGTTGATGTAGTAATTGAAGCAGTTGCAGGAATTGTGGTAAATAACTGACATCCCATTTAGTTCAAAATAATGAATAAGTCAACAATTATAATTGTTGTGATTTTAGAAATTGAAGTAATTGTAGTAATTTTACTTTGGTAATTTTACATGTAGTTGGTAATGGTAATGGTAATGGTAATGGCAATGGTAATGGTAATGGTAATGGTAATGGTAATGGTAATGGTAATGGTAATGGTAATGGTAATGGTAATGGTAATGGTAATGGTAATGGTAATGGTAATGGTAATGGTAATGGTAATGGTAATGGTAATGGTAATGGTAATGGTAATGGTAATGGTAATGGTAATGGTAATGGTAATGGTAATGGTAATGGTAATGGTAATGGTAATGGTAATGGTAATGGTAATGGTAATGGTAATGGTAATGGTAATGGTAATGGTAATGGTAATGGTAATGGTAATGGTAATGGTAATGGTAATGGTAATGGTAATGGTAATGGTAATGGTAATGGTAATGGTAATGGTAATGGTAATGGTAATGGTAATGGTAATGGTAATGGTAATGGTAATGGTAATGGTAATGGTAATGGTAATGGTAATGGTAATGGTAATGGTAATGGTAATGGTAATGGTAATGGTAATGGTAATGGTAATGGTAATGGTAATGGTAATGGTAATGGTAATGGTAATGGTAATGGTAATGGTAATGGTAATGGTAATGGTAATGGTAATGGTAAACTCTACAACAACAATTAGTTTTGGGACTTCAATTCTAATCGCCGCCATTAATTGCTTGTAGCGCATTATGTTTAACCCGCTTTCAAATCACCATCAAAAATACTTAAGAAATTGGCATTAAATCTTTATGATCCACATGAAAATCTTTCTCTTTTTTATTTCATGATTAAAAGCTTAAGACATTCAAACACACATTCAGTTTAATATAGTGGCTGGGATTTGGTCAATTTTTTAAACACTGTTAAACACATTCATTAATCAAATTTAATTTTATTAATTTGCTTTTTAAGTGGACGGGGGCGGCTGTTTGAGCAAGACCATCTGGGGAATTCTGTTTGGGGATTTTATGACGAGCATTCAGCATCAGTGGACTTAAAAGATTATAAACGATTCGGTGGAAAATGGGAGAGCGAATAATCGCCATGTTGCTATGGGAGCTAAGTTAAAGCGCCAGAAGCATGTGAGGTACAGCATAGAAAATGGAAAAAGAAATGGCGAAATTCATTGGAATTCTGAAATTTTTACAGCGACATGTGAATGAATTAAATTGTAAATGAAGATGCTTGTTAAGCCAAATAAGTTAAAAATGCCATTACACTCAGCTGAGATACTAAAGAATGATGAGTTGCAGTATGATGCAGTAAGAAATCCTGTTCAAAGATTTTCATTTTCTGTGATTTTCTTGAACAAACTACAAAAGACCTTTAAAGAAAAAAGGAATTATTTTGCATTGACCATTAAATGAGGCTTTGTTGTCTTTCAAAATATTTTGCATAACGCTTTGGTGTTTAGTTGTGGGCTTATTGATTTAAAAATCACCTTAAGGATTATTAATGCACACGTTGCTCATACGCACACTCAGCCAGTCATCTTGTCTCCATTGTTATTCAATTACCATGTTTAACTAAGTAATTTGCTTTATTTCATTTTCCTTTGGTAAATATTTTCCATTTTGGTCTGTAACTTAACAAGGTTTTTCCAACATACAAGCCACAACGAATCTTTTGCTCTGAAAACACATTTCGCATTGTTTTTGCTACACAAATATTTCTTAAACCAAGAGCTCTCTGCAGGATTTTCATGGAATTTGTACTTAATTATATGAAAATTTGTTTGTTCATCTGCATTGCCTGAGGCATATATTCTAGGTATTTAATTTTCAACAGCTGTCAGTTGATTTTGGGCGAGGGCACAATTACGGAAAATCAAAGTTCAACGAACGCAATTTTTGAGCAGAACAATGTAAGTGCTTGAAAATTAGACAAACAGCAAACACAGGCAGACAGCAGACAACTAAACAAACAAGCAAACAAACCAGCAAACAAAGCGTTTGCCGTTTAGAGGCGAACCCAAACATCGCGGCGTATGCGTAATATGTGCAATTTGTTCAGCAGCTGCTGCCGGGCACAGTCAATTTCATGGCTGCTAACATATGGCCGGTTGTCCGTAATTCGATAGTAAAACCAAATAAAAACACCTTTTTGTCGATGTTAATAGCGTTCATTAACCGGTCGCCCAAACACAGACCTGGTAATTGAAGTCAGCCAGAACCCCTTACAAAAGGAAAACGTTGTATAAACAAATTAAAATTAAATATTATGCGACAGGGCAGTTGCATGCAAATTGCATTTATGTGCTCTGGCTTCCTCCAATATGCCATAGACACATATTACGCGAATCCACACAACAAATAATGCAATAATACAAATAATTCAATCATAATAATGAAAGCGCCACCGCTGCCCAAAGGATGAGAAGGACGTGGATGGCGAAAGGCTTAATGCGCACACATAATTGAACACGCGCCGTCAGGGACCAATATATACAGACACACCCACACACACAGGGCTACATCAGAGCAACCATGTAAAGAAGCAAAAATCAATAATATTTACTGATTTGGCAGAGAAAAGCAGGAGCAGATCAACTGATTTTTCAGCGATGTGGATAAGCAGCATTTGTTGACGTTATGGGATGCAGTACCTTTCATTTTTATAATCAGAGTAAATTAAAATTTGTTCAAAAGTATGTAAAGTCCAGTAGGAAGCATCTTCGAGTTAATAAAGTCAATATATTCTTGATCACCATCAACAGTTGAATCGATTTAGCCAGAAATGGTACGATAAAGTAGTTCGACATGTAATTCACTTATGCTTCTTATAATTGTGGGCAGCTCAAGTTTTTCCACGCCCCCGAGCACCCCATTATTTCGGAAAAAGTTAAATCCTTAGTTCTATAATTAAATAGAACCTATGAGCAATATGTATCGATCAGCCAAAGGATTGATGAAGATCGGCTAAACGATATTGAAGATATAAGGAATTGAAAACACATTTCCTATTCGTTCCTTTACTTTTTAATTTGGCACTTAGATAGTATTTAAATTAGTGCTAATTTTAATAGCAAGTAGAGTTCTTTCTCTTTTCAAAATAATGACAAAAACGAGAAAGCTAAGCTAACTTCGGCTGTGCCGAAGTTTTTATACCCTTGCAAATGCTCGCTTAAATATTTTCAAAAATACCCCTTTTTCCCATTTTCCGATCGATCGTTCGAATGGGAGCTATACGATATAGTCATCCGAATTGGCCAAAAATTTGTAAAGTTATGTGAAACACAAAAATACAAAATTGCAGGATGCTACCATTAAAAACAAAAAAGTTTTCTAACTAAAACGGTTTTTCAGACCACTCTTTTGTATGCCAGCTATATTATGATATAGCTATAGTTGTCCGATTTTAATAAATCTTGGTAGAATTATAAAAAAAAAAAACATAGTAAACCTACGATTACAAAGTTTGGAGACGTTTCCGTTGAAAAGAAAAAAGTTTTTCTCACTAAAACTAGTTTTCCGACAGATTATTCCTATGGGAGCTATAGGATATAGTCATCAAATCCGGTCGGCTCCGACATATTAGTAGTGTGCAGCAAAAAGAAGACTCTGTGCAAAATTTCAGCTCGAAAGCTTCAAAGCTGAGAGACTAGTTCGCGTAGAAACAGACAGACAGACGGACAGACAGACGGACGGACGGACAGACGGACGGACAAAGCTCAAACGACTCAGCTCGTCACCCTGATTAATAATATAATATATATAATTTATGGGGTCGGAAATGAATATTTCAATGCGTTGCAAACTTCTGGGCAAAATTATAATACCCTTTGCAAGGGTATAATAAGAAGCGACTCGAACGGACCAAAACAGCAATGCCTTTCGGACCCGTCTATATGAAGACAAAGTTTAGCGAGTCCTTAAACAATACTTATGCCCAGTGCTCTGAAATCTTATTAGTTTTTTTAGTCAGTAGTCGCTTTTAAAAGAGTTTTTCAAGCTAGAAACCATTACTTGATTTAAATAGTTAAATGGTTTCGCATATCGATTTTTAATTACAAAGACAGCTATTAGCCAGCGAAACGCGGAAAAAATGCAAGACTTCAACGAACCTAAAAGAATTTCAACCTAATTGCTTTTGTTTTTAAAAATTTGCGTCAATTAAATATTAATTTGAGTTAAAAAATCCCAATTGAATATTTAATTGAAGTGAATATGTTGCGAATAGACCCATTTGACAATTTAATGGAAGGGAAATTTCTAAATTTATAATTGGCTGGTGTGAAAAATGACAATTGAAAATTTAATTGAAAAGAAATATTCCAATTATAAATATAATGGAATAGAAATATCCCATTTTAATGCAAGGGAAGTAAACAAATAGTTATCGGCTGGCACTTGACTGGAACTGGGATGACTTAAAGATGGCATTTTCACCTAATTCAAAATTTATATGGAAAAATTCCATTAAAATTTATTTGACTTGGAAAAATAGTTGAGCGAACAAATTTCCACGTACACATATACTAAAAGATTCGAAGGGTCCGAAGCCCGGTGCTACCCCCTTCTATGCGAGTCCCTTGAAATCAAACAATCCCCAATGGTATCATACCTAAGCTTAATGTTTAAGCACAATCGAATGAACTTATTATAAATAATGTTGCAAATTTGATTGAATCTGGCAACTGTCACATGTTGCGATTAAATCACGTACTATTGCACACATCACAAACAGATATTCAGTTAGTCCTTTGGACGCTAGCACCACATAGTTCGTAGCGGAAATGGTGTGCAAAGTGCAAAGCGGATACGAGCGTTTGGGGAAATGTACCGGGTTAAATGCCACCCATTCCATGGTAGCCCATCCATCCATCTATCCACCTATCTGTTTATCGTTTGGCATATGGACTAGGCCAGTCTGTGCCCGTACTCGTACTGTATGTACGTATGCAGTTGAATAACCTCTGGCAGCAAGTGCCTGCGTCACTTGGGTCTTATATGTATGTATCTCTCTCGCTGACTGTTCCTGCCTGGCTAGGATCACACATACACGCAGCAGTGGGTACTCTCACTCTGAGATTATTATGACGCTCAGTCAGCCATTACGGGTCGCTCGGGCTACTTCATTACGCTGCGTGTTTGTCCTGCACACACTCTCATATATGGGGCGGACCCCGTAAGCCAGTTAATATAGCAGCTAGTCGGTAGAAAAGAAGCAAAAAAAAAAAAAAAAATCAACTCACAGCCCCACAAACAAAACCCAACAGAAAACGCCATTCAAGCTTTTTAGTTCACTTCAGTGGAGCAACAACAGCAATGAGGACAACGAGGAGGAGCATATCAACAACGGCAGCAGCAGCAGCAGCAGCAGAAGGAGTAAAATTAACACGTGGTTTGAGGTTTACACTCTACCCGATTTGCTACTGAGCTGGGCTGAGCTTTTGTATATATCTCATTATGGCCTCAAAATGTGCGTGTATGAGTGTGTGTGCCTTGTTTGTGTGATATTTACGCATTCTGACTCCTACCGAAAGCCTCTTCTTTGTTCTCATACTCCTCCCTCCTGCTGGTTGTGTCACCGTCGAGGCTAATGAAAAGCGGAAATGAAACTTTTGTATTAAACATGTTGCTGTTGGGTTTCCCTGAGTGGGCGAGTCTGTTGTTTGTTTGTTTGCCTGTCCGCTTGTTCTCAATTCCCGCGTTTCTCATTCCTCCAAGTTTATATTATAAAGCATCACAAATTGCGTATACGCAGCGTGTGCCACCAAATTGCCTCACCCACCTCGACCAGTTTTCTGACGACTGTTTCTCATAATGCGCCTGGATTAAATGAAGTCCTATTAAAATAAAGTAATTTCTGACGCGGCTTACAAAAACAAGTCCACACCTAACAGACGGTATACCCTGTAACCATTTCTAATGCGTAAGAAGAGTAACATAAGGGGGCAGAGGGTATAAATTTCGACCAGACAATATACATACATTCTTCAGAAGCCATTCAATCTTAGAGTCGACGACAAATTTCTCCAACTTAAATACTTGTTTATGCATTTATACACCATACAGGGTATTTCTCAGTCGAAGCCCTCAACTGCACCCCTTTTTTTCTTGTTCCATTTTCCTCTGTCTAAAACTAAATTGTAAAAGGAGCTGGAAACAATGCGATATAGCCTGTTAAATGTGTAAAATGCGCTTAGTCTCTGGCTTAAAGAAAAAATGGGGGGAAAAAAAGTGTTGGAGAAAAAAAAAAGAACACACACAAAAGGCAACTGCCAGTTAATGGGCTACCCAGCCGCCAGACACATAGAAACAACGGAATGAACCTCGCCCTGCTTTAGATTTGGGTCCCGCAAAATATTACAAAAAAAAAAAGATTGAAATTTTTATGCAAATAACATTTCATTTAGTTAAAGCAAGTATTTGCTTAAAAACGCGCAGAGCGAGCAAATATTATACGAAAACTAAATAAAAATTAATTGAATTAAACAGCGGGTGAGCGCCAGCAAAAAAAAAAAACCGTACAAAAATGGAAAACTTTTGTGCCAAAAATGGGTAGCATTTCGGTTCTCCTTTTTTACGAAATCGCTACATAAACAAAGAGAAACTGCAGGGGATTATAAAAGTTTTACAAGATTAAAAAGTTGTAAATTGAGTGGCTCTCCATGTTGGTTTTGTCTCTATTAAAGAGCCGATTCCAAGAAATTTGAAAAGGGTGAAAGTGGAAAAAAAAAAAAAAAATATGAAAAAGGTCGAATTAATGGTGTTGGGTAGTCAATGGACTGAAATGTAGGCTCAGGCCGCCTTTTTTTCCCCACGTATGGCTAGTTTACAAAGCATTTAACCATTTGATGTGGATATGAGCAAGGCGGCTAGCTTAAAAGATCTGAAATATGTGAATACAACAGTTCTGCTGTGAGTAAAGCCACAGCACACACAACTATTAAACGCATCCACTTCAACTCGACGGCTGGTGATATTAATGTCATTTTACTGTTTTCGTATTGTGAACTTATTTGAGAATACTGATGGAATTAATACTGATGCAAGCTCTACAATCCCTTAAAATCGTGAAAGATCGAATTCGTCGAAATCCACTGCGCAATCATGCCTCGTGAAATGAATATCAGTAAGGACAGACTTATCAAAAAACTAGACTTGGTACTCAGGGCTTTCAAGAGACTAGGGCTGTAAACTCCAATTACCATTCCAGTTTTTGATTATTTTGTAATCGCAATTGTAACTTGGACCAACAAATATTAGTGATTATTACAAAATGTAATTACTTTTACAACTACTTGAATAATTATACCTGTTAAGGGGTATAGCCCAGTATATGTGCTTGACATGATGAATTAGTTATGAGTTTTTAGATTTGAAACGATATTAATTACCCTACCATGTTTGGGAATTATGTGTTCTCTTGAGACCATCGTATTCTCATATGCCATGGCATATTTCACTGCTTCGGCTATAACAATATGCTCAATATGGTCAGTTTGACGACCATGCAAAGTAAATATTTCACTAAAGACAGTTGAGCCAAAGCATTTATACGCTTTGTGATAATGCAGAAGCAGTAATTGCAGTGTTATATGTTAAACAATTTTGTAAAATCGCTAATTGACCTCATCCAGAACAACAATGGCCAATCTTATTAAGACAACGATCTCTGAAACAGAGATTAACTTCAACTATACTGCCTAGGAAGTCAATGCCGGAATGAAAAATCCATAATATAAATTGTCCTCTTTTTGTAAAAAGTCTAATGTTATTGCTATTTGGATCAACCAATTGCGGAATTTTGTATGTTGAATGTTCAATTTGTCACCTAGGGAACATTTTATGAAATTTTTGATCACATTCGAGTCTTTATCGAGTGCTCGCTTGGTCTGATTACAATAGTCTTAAATGCGCTCTTTTTTCTGATCACAAATTATACCTTTATATTATACCTCGGGAGAAAATGGTACCCTAGCCTAGAATCGTTTTTAAACGGTTATTTTTTTAGTCGTATTTCACTAAATCACATTTTGAGCATATTCATGAGTCATTTTCGAGTCTCAAAACTTCCCATATAATAGGCATCTCTTTTGGATCATCAAAAGGAGTCGAAAAAGACATACAAGGTGATTTTTTTGGAAAATGATCTTCCAAATGTTGGGTGGGAGGCGCTTAAAATGCTGCTCACCTGATTAATGATCTCAAATACCTTATTTTCACTTACC
The DNA here is from genome assembly GCA_035044965.1 of Lordiphosa andalusiaca. Lineage (NCBI taxonomy): Eukaryota > Metazoa > Arthropoda > Insecta > Diptera > Drosophilidae > Lordiphosa > Lordiphosa andalusiaca. Next base: position 155,017 of record JAWNNM010002217.1, on the reverse strand, counting down.
CCATAATTGCTCTAATTATTTTGATTATTTATTACCATTATCATTATTGAATGGTGAAAATTCCTAGTTTGTAGGTTCAATTACATGAATAATTCAACTATTCAAGCACAATTACTCAATAATCCCTCTTTAGAAATACAATTATTCTAGTAATTGTAAAAGTAATTTAAATTTGAAATTGTCATTGCATTATCCTAATTCCGAGTTAAAATTACGATTACCTTAAGAGATCGGAATCAGGAATTGTTTTTTCTTAATCTGAATAATCGAGAATTATGTGGTCAAAAGTAATTAAATAGATTAATTAAGTAGATTACATAACACTAAAACAAAAACTCTAGACAAAATTGAAATCATTGCGTCGGCAGTGCGCGAACAATGCCCACAGACGAATTCTGTTTACTAAGGAGATAATTTTTAGTCGATTATAGTTTCTCCGATCTTCACTCGGCGGATCTTTAAATAGTGCTGATTATCGAATATGTCTAGAAGGTGAGTATAACTAATTTATAAAACTGTGGGAGATTCGATTTTTTTTAAATCGCAAAAGGGGCGTGACAAAAACTGAAAATGAACTTGATCTACCTGCAGCTATAAGAAGTTCCTGTTCCATACATGTCGAAACTTTATCTCTTATCATCTCAAATATCAGTGCATTCATTATAACAGACAGACAAACTTGAACTTAAAAGTTAAGGGCAAAGGAACTTCTTTAAGGATGGCTCTAAGGTGCATAACCTTATTTGTATTGTGCCCAATTTCATTTCATTTCATTTGCCAGTTGTGACAACTTTTCTGTTTACATTGCCACCTGCTTTTAAATTTAAAACCCAACAATATTACTTGAATTTTAAAAAAAAAAAACGCTTAAAAACTTGAGAATTACTGAAATAAACAACTTAATTTCATATTTGAAAGAATTTTAATTCAATTTACAATCAACAGCAGTAGCAGCAGCAGCAGCAGCAGCCGTGGCTGAAAGTTGATTTGATTTAAAACTTTTGTACCACAAACTTCATAAAATAAAACAAATTATGGCAACGTCATTGCTATCTCAACAGCTTGTTACGCTGCCGCTGCTGTTGCAAATGACGCCATCTTGACAGAGAGGCAGCATCAGTAAGCAGTACAACAACACGACAAAGTACATATGCAAAAGTTGTCTACCTATATGGGCAGACGCATTGCCAGACAAATGCGCGTCAAGTTGACTGCCTGTCTCGAGGCAAGTCATTCACATTCGTCATCAGCGTCGCAGACTCCGTTGGTTCCAGTTGCCAAGGTGCAAATGCAGCAACACCCACATGAGGCAGGGCGCATAGCGTGTGGCCCTCGCAGTTGGAGTCGTTCACCGGCACAGTAGCTGAGCAGCAGCAGCATCAGTATGGCACATTGGGCCAAATCTTTTTGGCAACCTACTTTAGAGTAGAAGTTTAAGGATTCCTGGACCAAAGTGTCTGCACTTGCTTGAAAGAGTACTTCTGGGAAGTCGCTATTGAACAGACTGATAACTTCTTCACACCTGTATCGATTGAACGGAAATTCTGTAATTCGAAGCTAGCGGAACGAAATGTTCCGCTAGGCTGACAAATTTTCCCACTGTGCACCGCGTCGCTGCTGTTATTAATCTAACGCAATGCACACATACGACAGCCCACGCCCACGTCATACACTATGAGAGGCAGTTGCTTGCAGTGCTGGCTGGCTGCTGTGGCCCATTAGTGGCGCGTATTTTGGTAGCTCCTGCTCATGTTGCGGCAAATGAGTCTTCTGGCCAAATGGGTCTATGGCCAATAAATCGAGGCAAGCGAAAGAAAAAACTAACTTTGGGCGTGCTTAAATTGCCGTTTAAGCATTTTTTATGAGCATAATTTATCAAAGTTACGTTAATAATTTTTTCTTTACAAAAAGTGAGAGAGAGAGAGATACACAGGGGCTTGTGTGTGTGTGTGGGTTGTTGGTGACATAAAAAACATAAAGTATTGCAATTTAATTTGCATAAATTGAGCAAGCAAAGCAGTTGACTGTGCCGCCACCCCCCCCCGAGCCCCCCCACTCCCTTCCCCCGTTTTGCCGCAGCTTGTCCAAGTTCTCTATGACACAAAAATTCCACTTCTAACACTGCAGGCACCGACCGACAACAACAGCAACTCCGGGCACAACAAAAAGGGTTTCGGGGCAATTTTGTGCCCTGCTCATTTTGCTGGCATTAAATTTTTGCATAGCATCATTTGAAGCATTATGCTAAAATATGCCCTCAGTGCTCCACTAAAAAACATTTCACAAGAATTTCACCAGCCCGCCCGCCCCTCCCCCCTCCACCCGAAAAGCTTCTGTGAGAAATTTCATTATTAAAAATTTTGTTTGCTTGTGCCGAGTGCAGGGCGCTGATAAGCAAAAAACTACCAGGAAAATGAGTTTAAATGGGGAGTCGTCCTTACACAAACTCCAGTGAAAGCATTGCAATCAAGCTCATTTCACTATTACCAGATTTCTGTTTATTACATTGCCTCAGCTTAAGCACACTGTTTTTTCAACCAACTTATCTGCATAATTTCTAAGCGGCTTAGAAAGCTAACAAACAAGCGAGGCAGCTGGCTATCTCAGCTAAACCTTAAGACTTGTTGCGGCAAGCATTTTCAATGCAAAAAAAAGGTAAAAGGCAAATGCAAAAAAAAAAAAAAAATGGTTTGAAGAATGTAAGAAAACTGGGTGGTTTTCAGTTGGTTGTAAGGTAAGGATTCAGGAAATCAAAATAGAGGCAAGTTAAGTTAAGCAAGTTGGTTTTCTAGTCTAGAACTTAGACTGAGACTATTTTTGGTATTTTTTTACCTTTCTATATAGTTTTCTGATTTCAACCATACTTTTTGAAATCCTGCAAAAGCATAGCAAACTAATTAAGTGTAGAGTTTGGAGACTTTCCATTAAATTCAAAAAAGTTATTTCGAGAACTAGTTTTACGAGCGAGCGTTCCTATGACAGCTGTATGCTATAGTCAACCGATACTTCCGATTCTGGCAAACGTGCAGCGTGTTTGTACCAGAAGACTTCTTCCAAAGTTTGGTTGAGATAGCTTTCTGAGGGAAAAGGTTAAGAAACTGATGTAGGGAGTAGTAGGCTGTGGTACGATATTGAAATGCGATCATTGCGGTAATGCAGTACATGCGGTGTTGCTGTGTTTTGCGGTGTAAGTATAATACTTACTCATACCGCATTTTCGATAAGTATACTTAAAGTCAAAAAAACAGCACCGCATGCAGTTCTCTGGTAGGTAGGATGGGAAGCAACCTATAAATACGGTGGCTATTTAACATACAGATATGTAGTATTTTCCAGCATCAACATTTCTCTTTTCTTCACCTTTTGAGATGTTATACTCCTGAGCATGGACCCGAACCTAATCTTCTTGAAAAAGGTTTGCTTCAAAGAATCACTTATGTTAGATATTTTTTAGAATTTATAAAACTAGCCCAGTTGGAATTGGAAAGTGCTGAATTTGAGCAATATTATTTCAATTTCGACTTTGAAAAGGAACTTTAACTTTATTCAAGTTGTGAGTTGGCTAATCAAATCCATGCAGGCCTTGGTAAAATATCTGATATCCAATAAAATAACTTATGAGAATTCGGTTGAAGCTGTAAGCCAATAAGTTAGTTGAATGAAGATAAGAGACAATTAGAACATAAAAGCCGCATCACACAGTTTGAGTTTTTCAAAAAAGGAAAAGTTTCCCATGCCGATTCTGCATAATTTAATAGAATTTAAGCCTGATGGAATGTTCAAGAGGCTCGTTCCCACGTGCCAAAAGATCTGAAATTCTTTTTTTTAAACATCGAAAATATCGTGTTTTTTTCACCATCGTATCGATAGAAATATTTTCTAAAGATCCGGCAACTCTGCTGTAAAGCAACCATGTGGAGGGGCCTATAAGTAACACAAGGAAACTCCCATAATGTCTAGGGCCGACACCTACACTAATACTAAAGTGGAAATCAGTGACTATTGTTCAGTGTTTCCTGCACAGTGATTCTTTCTCTAGTAAAGCTTCTTTAGTGCCCATGGTGCAGTGACTCTTATTCAGTGACATTTTATTAGTGACTCTTAGTCAGTGACTCTTAGTCAGTGACTTTTAGTCAGTAACTTTTCATCAGTGACTTTTCATCAGTGACTCTCAATTAGTGACTCATAATCAGTGATTCTTAATCAGTGTGCAATGATACTTGTTCAGTGTCTTGATCAACAACTTGTTCGGATACACTTGTTCAGCGTATCATGTTAAGTTACTCTTGTTCTGTGACTTTAAATCAATCTCAGTATGTGATTCTTGTTCAGTGACTCTTCTTCAGTCCCAGTTAATCATAACTCTTATGCAGTGATGCTTGTTCAGTTAACATTGTTAAGTGACTTTAGCTCAGTGACTTTTAGGATAACAATAAAGTCAGAATTCCGTGACTCTCTTTGAAAAGAAAATCAAGTGAACAAGCTCAGTGAAATGAACAATCATTACATCAACACTAACTTATTTCAGGTTAATACTTGATTCAGATTTTTGAACCACTCACAGGGTCACTCTTATGGAGAAATGAGTGCCAGATTGCCAATTTGCGCTTTATCGCTGTCACCATTGAGAACCTTAATTTCAAATTATTTTGAACACAACAATTCCTTAACTTTTGCATAATATTTCCTACACCTAGTTAATGCAACAAAGTAACAAATTTACCATTTAAATCAATTAAGATATCAGGCAGTTTACTTCTTACCTACCACCCCAAATTCCATTCTCCTTTTGCATTATAGAGATAAACTTTATGGCCAAAGCACTTCAAGATGCTTCAATTATATTCTCACTCACGCAGGGAACGAAATAGCTACAAATCATTGACCATGCCATTGTTCAATTCTATTCAGTTATCACCTTGACAGCATCTTAATTAAAATCATGTCAGAGATATCAGTTGAACTGCCTAACAAGCATTTGGCTGGACAATGCAAATATAAACTCTAATTGCACTATTCTAGTCATACAGGGAATCACAGGAAGAAGTAACAAGCGGCAATATGGTCAATGTTTGCTCAACCATTTGGATTAGTTGACCTTCTCCACCCTTTCCACATGGCACTCAGTAAATCTGTTTTATTAGTCGGATGGCGCAGGTGTTTTAACCTTTTTTGGAAACTTTGCCAAAGGCAAATAGTCCTCGTTCAGCTGTTCTCTGCTGAAACTTGAATTGAACTGCAAATTGCGAACTGCATTGCAGAGGGGTTAGTTTTCAAATGGGTTGATGGGTTGTTGCTCCCTTGTTCGTTATGTGGTCTGTTCAATTTTGGCAGTGTTTGCCACAAAGGTTCAATAGCCTCGACACACACACACACACATGCATACATACGCACACGGTCATATATATATCAAAATGTAAGAGTTAACCAAAACCTATCCTAATAAATTTGAGCTTGATGCGTTTTCATGATGTTACCTGACTCGACTGCCATCCTGGCCTACCCTGCCCTCATATCCTGCAAGAGCATAATAATGAAATGCCAAGCACACTCTCACACACACACACACGCACACACACCCCAGATGTCAGTTAAGTTTATTGCATTGCGACATTTGAGCTTCAACACTCGACGTCTGAAGTCTGTTACGTTGCGGCTGCTGCTTCTGCTGCTGATGTTGCTGCGGTTGCTGCCTGCCCCTGCTCCAGCTCCTGCTCCTGTTACTTCTGCGTACGCGTGTTCTGCCCAAATAGAGGGTTGCATATGGCTGAAGACCCTGCCACTGCGTCGGCAAGCAAATAACAATGGTCCTTATGTATTATATAACTTTCCACCACTGCACACTGAGAAAAAGCGACTCTCAAAGTTTTAGTAAGTTTTTTACATTCATCGGAGTACTTTAATTCAAAAATGTTCTCCAATATTACTGAAAGAGGCTATAAAATCTTGACGTAAGACTTTTTTTCTACTTTTTCCTCATTTTTCCTTCCTTATTGCTGCTTACATTCGTCTTCATATGCTTTTCTTCCTTTCCTTGGCTCCTTCTTCCCTGTGATCCCTTGTTTCCTTCTTCCGGCACTCCTAATTCTTTATCCTTTCTCGTTCGTGCTCCTTACTTCCTTCTTTATTTTCTCATTTCCTCCTCTTTCCTATCTCCATCCTCCTCCACCCCATCTCATTTCTTCTTACTTCCTCTTTTCTTTTTTCTTCCTTCGCTTTTTCGCACTCCCTTCTTCTATCTTCCTTCCTTTTTAGATTCTTCATCCTTTTATCCTTCTTCCCTTCCTTATCCTTCTACCTTCTTTCCTTCTTTCTACTTTCTTTTTTCTCCTTCCTTCCTTCCTTGGTCCTTCCTTCCTTCTTCCTTGCTTCCTTCCTCCTTCCTTTCTTCTTCCTTCTTCCTTTCATCTTCCCTCCTTCGCTTTTTCTTCCTTTCCTCTTCCTTCCTTTCTTTCTTTCTTCCTTCCTTCCTTCTTCCTTCTTCATTCTTTCTTTATTCTTTCTTCCTTCCACCTTCCTTCCTCCTTCCTACCACCTTCCTACCACCTTCCTTCCACCTTCCTTCCACCTTCCTTCCACCTTCCTTCCACCTTCCTTCCTTCCTCCTTCCTTCCTCCTTCCACCTTCTTTCCACCTTCTTTCCACCTTCCTTCCACCTTCCTTCCAACTTTCTTCCCCCTTCCTTCCACCTTTCTTCCCCCCTTCCCTCCACCTTCCTTCCTCCCTCCTCTTTAACAAATATTGAAATATATGAAAACCCTTTCTTACAATAGGAATTTCATAATTGCATTATTTCTGACACGGTTTGTACTTGATTCAAGCACAAAATACTTGATTTTTTCAGAGTGTATATAAACGTTAAGAATATACGTGTGTGTGCGTTCCCCTGGAATCCTTATGAATCCTTTTGCCTCCACACATACACATTTTTTGTGCCTGCTGCGTTGTTTAACTCAACAAACAAGGCCAGACCCCCTCTCAGACAGAGCTGAACCATCTGTCATAGATACTGTCAGTTTGTATTGATTTTTCGCAATACCCGCCGACGATAATGTAGCCAATTGGCAACAATAGAGTTGTCATCGTTCTCGTTCTCGTCCTCGTCTGGATTCCTACCTGACTATTTGCATTCAACTTGTAAATAATACGAAATGCAAATACCAAATGCATTGACTGACAGGGGAACGCTTAGAGATGGAGAGAAACCAAACCACTTTCAACGCATTAACGTCACTTTAGCAACGCACACACACACAGGGGAGAAAGGGCCCATGCGGCGAATACGTAACTTGGCTAGGCAGCTCCGTTTCAAGGCAAACAATGGCTAATAGTGCTAAAACTTACTCCCACAGCACAAACACACGCACACACAAACACTCAAAGTTGCCTTTGTCAATATTTGCCACAGTCAACGGCAACTTTAGCTAACAACAAACCGAAACAAAAACAACATTAGCTACCAGCCGACAAGCAACATGTTGAACAACATATTGAACAAATGCATTTCAATAAGCCAACCTCAGCCTAACGTTTGCCATCATCGAGAGCAACCGCCAGCCACGAGGAACAACAATCAGCACAACAACCGCAAAACGCCTGACAGAGGCAGGCTCACGGACCGAGTAGAACCAGAAAGGGATGGTGCAGGAGCGGGAGGGAGTGGAGTTGGTGGGACACAGCACATTCTACATATGGGTGTGGAGCCAAGATTGAAGCCAAACCTAGGGCTTCCACTTGCGTGCGCGCTGCACGCTTCAGCTTCAATTGTTTGCATTAAAATTGCACTTCGGCTTCGACAACTGCTACAACAACAACCACAACAACCACAACAACTACAGCAACAACAACTGGCAGCTGGATGGGACCACAAAAACCCAACCGTAGCTAAAATGCCATAGCAAAATTTGTTTGATAATATGAAAAGAAGCGAACAAAATGAGCTGAAGGCAAAAGATTGCGGTTGCCTTTGCCCGTTTGCCATTCCTGTTGCTGCTTTTAGGTAAATATGCAAATAAAAATAACAACAAGACGAGAAGTTGGCAGCAGAACAAGAGCAACAGCAGGCAGCAGGCAGCATCAATATAAACAACCAGGCAAACGACCAGTCAAGTCAGCGTGACATGATGAGTAAATGATACAACAATAACAACAACAATAAACTAAACAAAACTTTAAGCTGCCATTCAAAAACTTACCCCTTTGGGAGCAAGAAATTTACTTAGTTGTTGTGTAAACCAGAATTATGGTGTGGAAAGCAAAAGGGTGAGGAGCGGGGTCGGTGGATTTTGAGATACATTTAAGGTAGAATAGTTATAATTTTGGCACATCGCAAAAAACATTACCATATTCAGATAGAAGATAATAGAGCCGTTGGATTGAATGGTAGAGTGTCAAACCTCGTAAACTGTTAATTTAATGCTACAATAAAAATCAAAAAAAACTTTTAAATTCTGCTGAAATCGCCATAATATTTAGAAATTCGCCTTGAAAAGATCTACTCAATCAAATTTTAGAAACACAATTTCTTAAAATAGCAATAAGACTTCTAAAGTAAAGAAATTATTTACTTTAAACTAGAAAATTATTTCTTAATTGTAGAAAAACATTTTCGAGATCAAAGAAAAAAATATTTTCGAACTATTAATTAGGCGAGAATGACAGAAGAGGAAGCCAACACTAAGCCAAGTATAGCCCCACATATTGGTTAGATATTTTTATAAAATTTAATACTTTATAGATGTCCGATTTCGACGAAACTTAGTGAAAACATGTAGAAGCCTATCAAACTAACATGTACAAAATTTGGAGTCGATTCCATTTTCAATAGAACATCCTTTCCGACAGATCATTCGGTCTGCAGCTATATGCTATAGTCAAACGTCATATGAAATAAACGAGAAAACTAAGTTTTTATACCCTTGCAAATGCTCGTTTATATATTGTTAAAAAAATACTCTTTTTCCCAGCTATATGATATAGTCATCCGATTTGGCCAAAAATTTTAAAAATTATGTGAAAGCACATGAAACAAACAAATACAAAATTGCAGGATGCTACCATCAAAAACAAAAAAGTTTTTTAACTAAGACTGTTTTTCAGACCTATCTTTTATATACGCTATACGCTAATATAGTCATCCGATTTGGCCAAAAATTTGTAAAATTATGTGAAAGCACATGAAACAAACAAATACTGTTTTTCAGACCTATCTTTTGTATGGCAGCTATATAGTTATCCGATTTTAATAAAACTTGGTAGAATTATAAAAAAAAAACATAGTAAACCTACGATTACAAAGTTTGGAGACGTTTCCATTGAAAAGAAAGAGTTTTTCTCACTAAAACAAGTCTTCCGACCGATTGTTCCTATTTGAGCTATGAGATATAGTTATCCGATCCGGTCGGCTCCGACATATTGGTAGTGTGCAGCAAAAAGAAAACTCTGTGCAAAATTTCAGTTCGATAGCTTTAAAACTGAGAGACTAGTTCGCGTAGAAACAGACAGACAGGCCGACGGACGGACAAAGCTCAAACGACTTAGCTCGTCACCCTGATCAAGCATATACATATACATATAGTTTATGGGGTCGGAAATGAATATTTCTATGCGTTGCAAATTTCTTGGCAAAATTATAATACCCTTTGCAAAGGCATAATTAATGCAAATTTTAAGGACACTTCCATTGAAGACAAAAAAGGTTTTTCTCAATAAAACTACTTTTCAGACATTATCGTTGATTGACAGCTATACTATATAGTTGTCCGATTTCGATGGATGGAAAGTTTTGGAGGCGTTTCCATTGACAACAAAAAAGGTTTTCTCTCTATAACTAGTTTGCCGACCGATCATTCCTATGGCAGCTATATGCTATAGTAATCCAGTACGGCCGGTTTCGATAAATGTGCAGCGTTTTCGTACTTCGTGCAAGGTTTCGGGAAGCTATCTTTCAAACTGACGAAGTAAATCGCATAGAAACAGACGGACGGATAGTCGGACATGGTTATATATATACTCTGCTTGTCATGCTGATCAAAAATGTATATTCTTTATATGTTCGGAGATGCTTCCTTCAATAATACAACTGAACAATTTTAATAAACCCTCTGCAAGGGTATAAAAACCATTTTATTAGATGTACCGAGGCGGTATCATTGCAGTCTTGGTTACGTCCTTGATTCTTAATCGGTTCTTTTGGTTTTTTCGTTTTAGTTCCCTGCTATTTACCCACTTCAAATGCAAACAAAAGTCCATCAATTGCCAGCTTTATCAATGTAATCAATGGCAATTGCTCTTTTCATCCTTTCAACATGTTTCGAATGTTGCATTTAATTTATCAAAGACTTGGCCCAACTTGGCCGTGTTCTTTCTTCATCAGAAACTTAATTCTCCAGCTTAGGCATTTGGTTGCTTTCGTTTATCTTCATATGAAACATGTATGTGTGTGTGTGTGCATATTTTACAAACATTTCTATGTGTTGCAGCCATTGAAGCCTTATCCTTCAAGTGTCATTTATCTTGCTCAACTTTCAACTTTGGCAAACTGCATTGGCATTTGATTTCTTTCAAGTCTCTTGGCTTGACTTTCTCCTCCTTCAATGGCTGACTGAAAACGGAAACATCTTGTGCATCATGAGGCTCCAAGGAAGTCAATGTATACAATTTTTAAGCGCATCATAGAGCTTGACAGAAAACTTTCGGTCATGGCAACTTCTTCCCATTTCCGGCGTCAAGCCGTTGGTGCTCGATGTCTGAACCGCATCTCCCCGAGAGGGTGGAGCGGGTGCCCAACTGCTGGGGAAATAATGAAAGTTTTTGCAACAGCCTCGGGTAGTGTTAACGTTTTTGCATTCATGTTCGCTGCAATGTAATCCAATCAAACTCTATTATTATAATGCTGTCAACTGAAGCGTAAGCGAAATCTGTAGACAGACACACGCAGACAAAGAGGTAACGGGAGAGTGGGGAGTAGCCTGGCTAAAGAAAATATTGCGTTACAGTGTAAATAGAATTTCAGATGCACCAACGCCCCCGCCCCCTCTCCGCCAACCACCGAGAAACTGGTGTAAGTGGCTAAAGCTGGGACATAACAAAACAACAAAAACAGAAGACTTTAAACAAAAGCAACATGAATGACACACGCTTACGAAGTCGGTGTGAACCATGGCCTACGACAACGTAAGTTTCATTGTGCCTACAGAGCGATATGCGAGTGTGTGTATGTGCCTGTGTGTGTGTGTGTGTGTGTGTGTGCCGGTGGTCGTCTGTCAATTTAATGTCTGCTGCCCCGGCGACGACGTCATCCTCGTCATCATCATCAGCGACAATGCGCCGCCGCTGCCTTTCGCCGTTGCAACTCCATTATATCCTACGCAGGCTGTCTCTGTGTGTGTGTGTGTGTGTCTACATCCATCTCACTCTAGCCTCCATACTTTTGGCATTCTCTCCTTTTCTCTTAGTGATTTACGTTGCTTTGAAGCATGACGTCAAGTTGTACATATATAAGCAAGGCAACAGCAACAACAAGAGCAAAAATACTTAACAAATAACCCAAGAGTAAGCCTTAGTTTATACATTTTGGTGTGCGTGCATCTGTGTGTGTGGCTGTGTGTGTGTGTGTGTGGGAGGAGTGAATTGTATTAGCAGCGTGAGCTTCATTTTACAATAGCCGCCATTAAAGAGCGCCCCAAGCAGCGCTGACAATGCGTCTTCTACAGTGCTTGCTGCTTTTTGGCAGTTCTTTATTATGGCTTCGTCCTTTTGGTGTCTGGCAAAAGAGAGAGAAAGAGGGTTTTCTACTTAACGTACATACAACACACACACACGTTCATATATTGGCCCTATCGACTGAGTTGGGGGGGGGGGGGGGGGTTTTCTTTATTGTTGTAGTTGTGCGTGCCGGATAAGGTGTGGTTAGTAAATGAAACTTAATGAAATTGACATATCCATCAACCATACAAACAGCAACTTGGGACAATTGAACTTTGACTACTCGATCAGTTGATAGCAGGGATCGGCCATTGGGTGGGAGGGACGGGGGCAGAACTTGGGACGCTGCCAAAGTATTTGTGTGTCAGCAGGGAACTGGGGCTAACTTCACGGTCCTGGGTGATGTTAAGAAAGTGACATTTTTGCTACGACTGGCCTAGCATTTTAAACTTAAAACGAAGAGCCGAAGCTGATTCGTTGCTCACCATATAGCAAGAAATGAAGACGCTCGATTCGGTTAAGTGGTTCGAGCAGCTATTACACCTCCAGTTCGGTTCATAACATGGTTTTTGAAGCTAACTGAATTGCAGTTTCCTTTATGTATTAAATTGCTTCAGTAAACAGAAGTTTAGTTTTGTTTCATATCGAATTCAATTGTGTTTGTTGTTCGATTTATTATCGGAAGTAGCGGTTCGGTAAAAGTTCCGTTAAAGATTGGTTAGGTTCGGTTCAGAGCCCGTTTAATTTTTACCACCCAAAGTTTGATCTCTACTAAATATCGCTATTTCCGGATGCCGGATGCCGATTTCATGATAATTAAATCCCAATTATAAATTTTCCAAATTTAGCGATATTTTAGACAGTTTGGTCCTTCTACTTATAACTATAATAACAAGTTCTTATACACTTCTAGTAAGTGTTTGTCGCCGCTAGACTACATTTTCAGCAATAGCCTGTACCCAGCTTCTGCGGCTATTGCTGTCTCAGCAGCTCTCTGTGTTACTGCCGTCGATTGCTTGACTGCTATGGCGCTTCTGCAGATCCTAATCTGAGCTGACACTCCACTTGATTATCCCGATTGTACATCCGATTGGTAAGCAGTTTCAGCTGCTTTTTGAAATGCGGTGTGTGTACAAGCGTTGATTGCTCGCCAGATCTGTAGTTTTTAGCAAATGATTTAAAAAAAAATCATATGTTCACACTAAAAATTTAAAAAATGTTTCTCAACTTTGATTTCAAGCACATTAAGGCAAGTCGTTAGATCCAGGGCTGCAAGCTGGTTGAACCCCGAAGCTGCAAAATCACTTTCACTGTGAACCAAACCTTAAACTGAACCGAGTGTGAAGAAATAATTGAAACTGAAAAAAAAGATCTGATTTCTACCATCAGATTGTGTTATTTTCAGGTCAAATCAAGTCTTGACATTCTTGAAAAGGTTTAAAATATTTGCTAAAATAGGCTTAAGTTTTTAGATTCTCGAAGTTTATTCAATGATTTCCCAGAATAACTTCACTGAGCACTAAATATCATTTTGGAAAATAGCAATGTACAAAGCAGAATCCGATATGTGGGTGCTTATTAAAGTGTTTAAGGTTGTTAAAATAGTTCGAGCCTTCAGCCATTTAAGTCAAAGGGCCGAATTGACATCTTCTTAACAGTTTCATCTGTCACATAAACTTTCAAAAACCAGTGTAAATTGTGATGTATATAAGATGTGAAATGTTCTACGCTCAACACTCTATTCAAAATAAGAACAAATTCAGAATAATATTTTGTATCTTAAAATAGTTGACTATGCACAGCCATAAAGGTCTAAGCCGAGCTCCTCTCAATCTCTGAGCTTGCGTGCTTCTAATTTTTGAGAGAAAGGGACCTACAATATAACGGCGAATCGAAGCTGCAATGTTTGAAAAGCTCTTTCAGGGCCAGTTACTTTAAAGCTGTCGCCAATATTTGGTGAAGGTGACCGAGTATGATAAAAGTGTTGCATTAGATGTCCCGGGACCGAATACACGACTTTTTGAATAGCAAGCACACACACTACCACACTCGGCTAGAACAAAATGAATTAGATTTCTCTTAACAAGGTTCGATCCAAAACTTTCAACCAAAAACCTTGAACCATTATAAATTGTGGTTGAAGCCTGCTAACCAGAGGTGCTTCACTTTATCAACCTCATTTAGTTTCTCCTTTATATAGATATTGACAGGTTTTAAACTCGAAAGAACCTATATTCTTGGTCTTAAAGTACATAGTACAGTCAAACTTCTATATGGGCTACCGAAAGGGCTATCTAAACTATAAAGCTAATAGTACTTAATAACACTATGCTGTAACAGATTTTCTTATCCAATACATTTCGAAATTTTCGAATGCAATTATGTGTCCCGTGCAAAAGAGTTTTGAAACAAATTTTGAAAAAGTATACATCATTTTGTGGTAAAATCAAAACCATCAAAGCATAAAATTCCAAAATTGCCCCATAATGTGCTAATATCGGAGTTTGAATTGTCCCCTGCGAAAACCACTTCTGCGTTTGTCACCTGATTATCTTTAAAAAAAAATCCCCAAAATCCCTTAGCACCACTAAAAGGGTTAATGTAGAGTTGTACTTTAAGCCAATTCTCAAAATAAAAATCCAATTCATTTCGAATTTGGTTTGAATTTAAAAGCGTTCGACGGTCACGTTCGACATCTTGAAAATGCCCACATAGAGAATCTCAAGGGAACAAAAATAAACTTCGTTATTTAGAAAATTCGTTATTTAGTTTGAGTATTCTGGAAATGCAAATGCTATTAAGAAAACTTATAGATACATTGTATGTGACAATGTTTACTACCTTTATGCCAAGTAAAGCTGAAATTTTATGTCATAATATGATGCTGGATTGAGTCCATTTGGTCAGATTTTAAATGTTTCTTACCTGCAATGAGAAAAGAAAGAAAATATATTTTAGATAAATTCGAATTTCAAACAATTCAAACAAACAATGACTGGCAGCTCGCACATGCCAAAGGACCAGCCGGAATGTCATTTACATGCAAGGACAAACAATGATTCAAACTGGTCCTTCTCATGCTGATATTTCTGCAGCTCGACATTTTGGCAACGCAATAACATTTTAGCTTTGCTGTCTCTCTCTCCCTCTCTCTCTCTCGCTCGCTCGCTCTCTGTTGCCATTTATCGCTTTGGGTTTGGGGTACGGAAGGGTTTCGTCGTTGGCCACGCTTAATGAAGCCACCCCTAAATTTTGGCACGTTTCGTTTGGCAAATGAAAACAAAAGCCCCGCAACGGAGAGTGCAATGAACCCCCCCAGATCATTTCATTTATTTTTCTGGTTTTATGCATTATCAAAGCAATGAAATAAATCTTTCAAATAGCCCCAGCCATTTGTTATAAATATAATTGGCCAAAGTTTTATGAATAGAGAACAACACAGCCAACAGCAGCGGCAGCAGCAGCAGCAGGCATTGCCAAAAATTTGCATAAACACATCGACATTCAACGGATTCAATGCGATTTCTTCCTGTCGCTGAGGCCAAACGAACCTGTTTCTAATGGTGGGAACTTTCATTAAGAAAAAACTGCAAAAACGAAACCGGCCGGCAAATGGCGCTGCAAATTTGTTTATGCAAACGACCCACAGCAGAGGGGGTAGGGGGAACGGCAACTGCGTACCGGACGCCAGCAATTTGACCGAGTTAAAATATGCGACGCTGACGCTTATGTTAATTTTTTTTCTCTTTTACTATACGCTGCCGAAAAGGAAATACAAACCAAGTCATAAAATTCTGCATTAAAAAATAAGAGTCCAACAAAAAATATATACAAAATGCACGTCACGTTTTTTGGCAAAGGCAGCTGCCAAAATTTTAGTTTAAGCTCGTTTTAATTGCAGAAAGAATTAAGAGGGCTTGTCAACGAGTTTTAAGAGGACAATAGAATGAGGCCAGGCTGTTTTGAAAATAGAACTTCTGATGCCTATGGGCCAACAACTGGATAAAGTGATTTTCTGACAGCGTCATCAGAATCACTTTGTACTGGAAAATGGGAAAAGGGGGATCATGAAGTTGTGCGAATGTATGTAACAGGGAGAAGGAGACATTTCCGACCCCATAAAGTATATATATTCTTGATCAGCATGAAAAGCCGAGTCGATATAGCCATGTCCGTCTATCCGTCTGTCTGTCTGTATGAACGCGTCGATCTCAGCGACTATAAAAGATAGAGCCACAACTTTTGCATGAAAGTAGACTTATGCCGTACTCAGATCAAGTTTGTTTCAGATTTTCAGATTTCCACCCCGTCCCCCTTTTATCCCCAATAAACCAAGACCTCCTTTAGACATCCTAGACCTAAAATACCGTCAGATCCACAATTTTTAAGTTAGAGCCTCGGGGATTAGTATACATCAAGCTAGGCCCAATATCTATCAGTACAATCAGATCGGACAAAAAACACCGGAGTTATAAGCGAAACAGTTGAGCTGATAGATTTAGCTGATTTTATCTCAGCATTTTTTTTCTGTGTAGACTCCTATAGTCTGTAGGCAGATCAAGTTTAGATCAAGCTATAAAAAATGTAGAAAAATTCCTGGAATTATTTTGAAGATATTGATTTCTTATATAGCTTTATAGTGTGTTAAGAATATCAAAACTTTTATAAAGATCGTATTTTTTGAATGATTTTTTCGTGTTACTAATCTCTCTCGATAAAGAGAGAGAGTCGGGAATCGGGAAATTGGCGATACATCACTAAGCAGAGTCGAATTTCAGCTGCCCCTTTTATATTGCGAGTCCACGGAATAAAAAGTTGGGAATTACAAGTGGTGTAATTTATGCAATATGGCAGAAAAATTCGTTTAAACAAATAGTATTTGCGACGATGTTTCAATCCTGTTCAGTCCGAGGGAACCGAGTTCTAGTCCCAGTGTAGCAATTTATTAAATTCGTAGTTTTCCAGAACATTCTCCTAACGTTAGGAAGTATCACATGCTTATCTCCAGAAAAGAAAAGCATTCCTTTTCTTTCTTTCTTTCCGTTCGTTTCTTTTCATTTTATCGGTTTTTTTAGCCCAGAAGGAACTTTTTCTCTATCTCCCAGAAGTAACGCTGTCTTTTCACCCAGAATGAATTCCCGCAGGTAGATGTGAAAGCTATAATAATGCGATAATGCTAGAGTAAATCGGTGCCCACTGGGAGAATCGCATTCTTTTGTTCCGCTATACCAAATATTTGCTGGAATAACGAATGTCAAAGCTATTGTAAAAACTATGCATACTTTTCAGCGCATCATGTGCCTTAATTTCCAAGCTAAATGTAACAGTTAGGAGTTGAGCTTAGAGATGGGTTCGTGTGGTATATTTTTAACAAGACACGACTCTATCACGAATGGCGAACATTTTCTAAGCGCAACATGGGACGTCACGCACGACTTTACATGTTTATTCGTCGGGTCAATATTCGACCAGATATTCCAGATTTTCCAGTGATTTTTGAATTCTTAACTCAAGCTCGGAAATATAATGGAAGCTCAGATATTTGAATTTTATGAACGTTTTTACGTAATAGTTTGAAACACCAAGCTGTCTTAGCATTCTGCGGCTTAAGTCGTGTCTTCTCACTAAAAACTGACATGCTCTTGCACGCACAAAGTCTGCTCTTTCAACACGAACATGTCGTGCTAAGACGTGCGTGTCTGTGATACAAAGAAAAGCACGGCCCACGCACAACTCTAGTTGCAACTCTGCGGCAAGCAATCCTTCACCGAAATCTAAATTCTTAAGTTATGTTTTATAAATGTATAAAATTTAATATATCAATATAATTTTTATAGAAAGTTTCAAAAATTGCACAACTTTCTTCACTTCTTCATTCAGTTAGACACATTTCAAACCACCCTCGTTTAATGATTATACATATTGCCGAATTTTCATTGAGACTCAACCCTTCTATTCATTCATTAACATTATCTACCCTTTGGCATCTTAGAAGCTGACGGCATTTCCAGTTTGCCTGCCATCGTATGTGTGTTTATGTGTTTGAATTTTATTTCATTAAAATCAAATTAACTCGTGATAAATGTTGCAAAATTTATTAAAAGAGAGAGAGAGATAGTGCAGAACTCTTTCGAGGGGCGACTGGCCAAACAATGAACCGCGTTCTATTTGATATTTATCTGCATTTAATTTTTTTTCGTGAGCCAAAAAGGAAGCAGAAGCGAAAAAAAAAATGGGGCAAAAAACGACTTGGTTATCGTTTCCCGAGAAATAAAACGCCATATCTGATTATGTAGAGCACATAAAGCGAAAGGGCAGCGGAAATGTAGGGAGCATGCCGGTGGGTTGGGTTTGTGTTGGCAAGAGAGCAGCTGGGCGGAAAATAAAAAAAAAGGTGGAGGAGATGATGTTGGCATATTAGCGCAGACATAATGGAGTAGATAAAGTAATGGCCGGTGCACTGGGCAGCTATTTGCCAGGGAACCTTGTCACGGATAGCTCAATGAAATGTGAAGTTTTGTTTTCTGATAAAGTTGGTCGTTTCAGTAACAATGACTATGATAAGAGCCAGGAGAACTGTGGAGGGGGGGAAATGATACGAAGAGACAACTTGATTTATATAAATCTCTTAGCCCGACTGACTGACTGACAGATAATCATGCCACAGACCAAACCGCTCAACCATTGCTTTGCAAATTATATTTCCTGGGTTTTTTAAATCTGATAAACTTTGTTACTCCCCAAAAGTATGCAATAGGTGTTGCTTAATATGATTCTTAGAGTTCTATACAAATGATTAGCCTACTGCATTGTTTGAAACTATTTTGTTTTAAAGCAAGACATTTTCACAAACAAAGCAGGCCCTAAAATTGTGTGGATTTGTAGCATATGTGTGTTTCTCATTCAACTTCTGGGCACCGTAGCATCCAGAGCTCTTATTGTTTTTTACTTTCTTATATTATTGTTTTCTTTTAATTCGAATACTTTACTCAAAATAATTTAAAAAGTAAATATGTCATTACAATAGTTCGGAAATGTGCCACTGGAGCGATTTTTCAATTATTCAGAAGCAACGTCAATCATAACTTACAAATCGATTTAGAGCAATAATTTAATACTTCATTATTCTGGCTTTTAGTTTGTACAATCTTGCAATTGGCGATGCAACGCTCAACTTCACTGAGCTTAACTCGGGATACAATAAATAGAAGGCACACTTTGTTTTATATTTTTATTTAATTTTTTAGACACTGATTACTTTTTTTTCAATTATTTATTTAATTAAGTAGGTCCTTAATTTGCTTAAGTCGGTTGCTGCCTGCAAAGTATTCAATGGCTTCCAACTCCATTTCACAAAGCAAATGAAATATAATATTAAAGCAACTCCAACATTTGACTCGTCACTACCTTCTATTTATTGTATTTTCACCAACCCTTTAACCTTGAGGAATGAATATTGTCTTATTTGAAGCCTAAAACGTATGATTTCATCCCGGCAGTGGACATATTTTTAAGTGCGAGTTTCTGTATTGATCCGAAAAGGAATTGTCTTAGCTCCGTAGTGTATATTTTGACGTAAAAATTGATTTATGGGCTATATTCCTTTGCAAAAAGTATAGACAATGTAAAAATATCTCATAAATTTAAAAAAAAATAAAAAAAAATATTAAGAAACAATGCTTCTACGATGAATTGAACCCACGAATAAGAGTGTACAACTCAGCTTCAGGGCAATCTGTATCACTTCGTGCCTTAATGCACGAAAAATCTGTTTTCATCTGGCAAGTCCAAAGCCGGGAACATAATTGTTATCCCTGTGCAAATCAATTAAGGCGCTTCTTAGGAACATTCCATTATTTTACCGATTTACTTAATTTTTTTGTTTGCTGTGTATGTGTGAAGATTATTTTAATGAAAATCATCATGTCTTTTTTAAGCACTTTCGAAAATTAAAAATTTATTACTTTTATGTGCAAAACAGTTTTTTGCACCAACAATACTTTTCTGACTACTTTTGTGTGACAGCTATACTATATAGATGTCTGATTTCGACCAAACTTAGTGGAATTATGGAAAAGCATAGCAACTTAAGAAATACAAAGTGTGGAGAAGTTTTCTTTGAAAAGAAAGTTTTTCTCACTAAAACCAGTTTCTCGACCAATCATATAGTCACCCGATTTTGAAAAAACTTTGAAGAATTGTGTGAAAACAAATATATACCAATTTTTAAAACTTTAACATTGAAAACAAAAAAGTTTTTCTTACCAAGACTTTTATCTAACCTTCCTTTTTTTACGGCAGCTAAACTATATAGATGTCTGACTTCAACCAACTAGTTCGAAGTTTGGAGATGTTAGCATTCAAAACAAAACAGTTTTTCTCAATAGAACTAGTTTTTCGACCGATCATTCCTATGGCAGCTATATGTTATAGTCGTCCGATCCGGTTACGACAAATGTGCAGCGTATTTGTACCAGAAGACTTCCTGCATTGTTTGTTTGCGTTAGCTTTGAAACAGACTGAGGAGATAGCATGGAAACAGACGGACATGGCTATATCGACTCAGCTCGTCATGCTGATCAGGAATATATTTAATGTACACAGAAAGACAAAAATCCGAATTCGGGATTAACAACGGGGTGATCCCATGCTTGAAGTGATCCTGTTTTTCGGGATCAAAAAACAAAAATTTGTATGTAAAATTAATCTTATTCCGGGATCAGCTTCAGAATATCCGGGATCACCCCGTTTTTAATCACGTTTTGGATGGATATTTTTTGAGTGTATGTGGTCGGAAATGCTTCCTTCTATGCCTTATAGTATATTAAGTTTGTGCACAAGTATGTTAGAGCCAGAGGAAAAAATCTTCGAGCCCATATATACTCTTTATCAACATCAAAAGCCAAGTCTATATGGCAAACAGATCTTAGAGATCGAAAGGGATAGAGGTTCGACGTTTATGACTATTACGATGGCAGGCGAATCAAGTTGATATCAAATTATTGCAACGCCCCATCCCTCCCCAGCAATTTCGAAAAACTTAACATCAAAACTCATACTTAGCAAACGCTTTTGCTGGTACAGAGTGATTTTGTTCTACAAGGAACAAAAGGTAGTGCATTAAGAAGCTTATCAAACAAAAAATAACAATTTTGATTTACATTTTTAAAAATGTGTGCTGATTCTACGAAATAAATCAAACCTTACCCCCCTCTGTCAAATGAAGTCACAGACTCACAAAGTTATGCGCATGCGCAATGGAGCAAGTGTTTGCACTACCTTCTATGCATTGTATCATGCTTTCGTTGGTACAGAGTATATTACAGTCGGGCTTGACCGAGTCTCTTAAATGTCTTAATTTTGGGAAATGTCTTAATTTCTGAATTATAAAACATTTTGTAATATTTTACATAATATTGTACGAACATTTTCAGAAATTCTTTGAATATGACATCATCACTATCCACGCTGGCTTGTTATTTATAATTATAGGCCATTATCTTGATAAAAATTCAAGAAAAAATAAAAAAAAAGCCTTGGGCCTTTGACTTGGTCTTGACCGTTTACACTTTACTTCAAACAGAAGGGAGCGAAGCTGGCTTTGAATGTGTTGATGCTTGCAAATATACAAAACAAAAATTATTTTTGGATAACTAATGAGCTAAGAAGAATTTAAAAATTCCAGTGATGAAGTTTTATATCAATTAATCATAAAAAAAAAAAATCGAAATCAAATGCATTTAAGCTATCGCATTTAAGTTACAATTGAAAAGTATAAGACATAACTTCAATTAACTGAACTTTAAACTTCTTTATGGCTTCGTTATAAATTTTTTTATTGTTTTCCACTTAAACTGCATATAAAGGTATATATATTCGTGACTTCTAGACTTGAGTTGAATATGTAGTGGTTTTCTCATGATACAACAATACAGGTAAGGCGGCGTCAATGTAAGCTCTCTGCAATGTACCTTCACGTTCTCATGAAACCCATCACGCCTTATATGTATTGTTGTATCGTGGGTTTTCTTCGTTTATCAAAAGAAGCATCGATTTAACTAACGTTTTATATTAGATCTAAGGTTTTAACTAAATCCCAAGTTTTCCTACATTTAAGGGCTGTTCTAGCAATTGTATGGGCTTGCAGCAGGGGTCAGCAAAAGCAGCAGAGATGTTGCCATTGGCCACAGAGAAAACATTCATAAGCATTTCTATATAGTCGTCCTTTTTTTTTACTCAAACTCCGCCAACGCAACCATCTCTGCCCAAATTGCCGACCTCTGGCTTTTGAAAATTTAAATATTTAGATGAAAAATAAAAGCCTTTCGCATTTTTGTTACCCAAAAGACTTTAGTATAGGTTAAAATAGATGGTGAAAACATTGGATAAAGTGCCAACCCAACAAAATAGCTTTCAAGCTTTGGTTGTCTTCTCAATATGTTGCGCAATTAATCAATGACATGCTCTATGACCTCAACTTAATGAACCCGCAAAAGAGCAGCGTTTAAGGTGCTTGTCATAAATCAAGCCCGGAAAGAAAGCAGCAAGTCTGATAACGACATCATCCCCTGGTCGTCGGTGGCAGCAGCATTGACTGCCAAATGAGGCGTTTGATTTTGCCTCAATAAACCAATAAGTAATTATTAAATTTTTTTTTTTTTTGTTTTCCTGCAAACTTCTGCCGTATGGGATAACCAATTTTGTTTGAGTGCCATTTGCCAGCCCACGACTACTCTAACCTGTGATTTATTGTTTGTTTGCCGAACGTGAGCGCCAGCCAGTGCGCCAAAAACTTTTCTAAAGTCATTTGCGACAAATCATGCAGGCAATAATGTTTTATGTCCGCTCCCACACATGTGGTGGCTCGGCTGGGCAAACTCTGTTCCCGACACCTGCCACAAAATGAACTTGCAAAGTTTTCAGAGCTGCGTTTTTTCTCAAACATAATTAACACTTTGATATAATTTTCCGGTTGGACAAAGACATAAAGTTGAGCTAGGGCCAGTGCCAGACTCGGAATCCATCCATCCATTAACATAATTACGTAGAAACGTAAAATTATCATGTAAGCCAGGCAGGCGGACGCATCCTGTGCTGCAGCTTCTTCCTGGTTGATTTTAATTTGTTTTGAACTGAGCAAAGAGCAAAAACCAACACGTCCTGCAGTACATCATCGTCATCATTAGCGCGCGCAGCGTTTCCTACAATGATAGGGACAGGAACAGCTTCCCCTTGCCAGTCTGCCTGCCACTTTGCATAAGCTGGAACGGTCCCTGGCTTATGCTTCCTTATGCCAGTACTCAACGGCACTTCCTTCAGCTCATTCATCTCCGCACAGCACGCAGGGCGAAACAGACCGAGCGGGGCGCAAACATAATTCAAGTTGAGCTCGTGGCACGGGGTTTGGCTCTGGGGTCTGGTGGAAGCTCAGCTGTCGCGGCTGGCAGTTTCACTTCACGCCATAGCTGCCTGTCGCTGCGAAGTTTTGAAGGGTCTCCATTTCTTCCCTTGCCTGTGTGTTAAGTGTTTCCTAAATTGTAATTATACTTTTGCGTTTTCAGCTATTTCGGCTTATTTATGCAGTTTTGGCCTGCCTGGTTTCTTAATTTGAGTGAAATTGAAATTGATATGACGAAGTTCCAGCCATTCTCGCAATTTGCCAATTGCATTTTAAGCAGTAGCAAAAATTCCATTGGTTTTTTGTTGTACTCATATCTCATTGTCAGAAGGGTTGGCCGGCACATACAACACAATCTCCTGTATGCGTAATGTCCTGTGGAGTCATCAAGTTTGGAGTGTTTCTTTGGTTGGCCGCCTTTGCGGTTGCTCCTTTTTGTGTCTAGAAGTGCTTACTATATTTCATAAGTCCAAAAAAAAAGTTTATAAATCGTTTCAATTACATTTTGTTAAGCACTGACAGCAAGATGAACTTGCTGGCAACTTTTTGTTTTATTTTGTTCGTTTTTTTTTTATTTTTTTTTTGGTTTCTTGTATCTTCTGGACATTTGTGAAGTTTTCAGATCTTGTTGGAAAAGTTTTGTCTGTTTTTTGAGTGTTGAGCGAACTGAAGGTTGGCTGTGAATAAGACAGTCGGGTGGAAATTATTTTGAAGAACCTGGAATAGGGAACTAGTTTATTTTAGCATTAAGTGGATGTTTAGAGAGCTTGGAACAGTCTTCTAAGAATGTGATGTGTCTGATTGTTTCCAAAGCTTAAAAACTACATCGCCAAAATAAGCTAATTTGGGGGAAAAAAATTAAAGTCGCTGTGAACAAATTTAATTAGCTCTGATCTATTAATAGACTAACACCCTTCAAAACATGCTTATCTCTACATAGTCTGCAGGTACACCCTCTTTTTGGGGGACGAAATGTTCAAGGGCCTTTCTTTATGTTAATTAAGAGAGCACTAACATTAATGTTAACTAATTAACAATATGCTAGCAGACAGTGCATGCTGATATATTATATGACAAAAGTTGTGTTCCTTAAGGAAATGCCGAAAAGTATGCAAAGTTTTTTGTATTAACAGATATATAACAGAAATATATATTGTGTAAAACTAGGGCTTTTTGTAGTTGCTTGGTTTAAGTTTAACATTTTGAACTTAAACTTTTCTTTTTAAGTTTTTAAGGAAGCATCTCCGACCCCATAATGTATAAATATTCTTGATCAGCATCAACAGTCCAATCGATATAGCCATGTTTGTCTGTCCGTCCGTCTGTCCGTCCGTCTGTCCGTCCGTCTGTCTGAACGCACAGATCTCAGAGATGGTAAGAGATAGAGGATTGACATGTATGAGACATATGCTTCTTATATCTGCAGGCAGATCAAGTTTATTTTCAATTTTGGCCACGCCCTCATATCTCCAACAGTTTTAAAGATAGATGGTTCATACCCTCTAAGCATATTTAGTAATTAGGATAACTTATCGATTTGCGAAAGGAATAGTGAAGATCGGATGAACGGTTGTCGAGTTATGATCAAAAGACTGTTCGCTGCTGCGGCGCAGTAGCAGCACTGCTTTCAGCTGCTTCTGCAGCATCAAAATTTATGCTGAGTGTATAATTTCGTTGGTACAGAGTATGTTATAGTCGGGCTTGACCGACTTTCTTTCTTGTTATAATATATTTCGTTATATAAGTTTATCTATTGAAGGAAGATTGTCGTTTAGGAGGGGTTGTGGTAAGGAAAAGGTTCTTTGGGTTAGGATTTTGGGGCATTCTAAGACTATATTGATACTAGTGCAGGCAGTGTTGGCTGGTGGCATCGAGACGCGATTGAATAAGAAAAGCGAAGTAAGAACGAAGTTGGGATTATATTTTAAGGTAAACGGTGGTCACCCTATACTCATGATTTCTTACACTTATCAAAAATCCTACTCCATCGGACACGCGTGTGGTCACTTAAATACTTATTTCGATTCGTTGCATAAAGATTGATTTTCTATAAGTCCCTTTCCCTTCATGGTCAAATTGAAATGCTATAATTTAATCTGAAAATATTGGCTTTAAATGCTCGAAAATGTCAAACTTAATATACATACACTGTTTATCTTTGGTACAGAGTAAAAATATTAATTACTTCCCAAAAAAATTCTTCTGCACATTTCCCTTGCTAAACAAAACTCAACTAAAACCTAACTATACTAAATGCGAATTTCCTCTTCCTCAGCCTCTTTAAAGAGCTTGGGCCACACCTGATATTGACACGTTTCCCCGGCTAGTATATAAATAAATGCACATATTTATTACTTAGTCTCTAGTTTCCATGGCCACTAAATTGAGTGGGCATCGAAGATGATCTGGACAGTCGTTAAGCCAAAACAATGTTGCGTATACGCAATATGTCGCCAGCAAATAAACCGAGGAACGTTACTAAGTGGGTTGGCCACAAATTATATTAGTTGACTTAAGGCGAAATTAATTAGACTCGCAAATCAACAAGTGTTGGGCGTGGAGATTTTGTTGTTGTTGTTTTTCTCTTCTTCCCTGCTGCTCCTTCTGCTCCTTCTTCTTCTTCTTCTGGCTGTCAATAGCGGTTGTATAATACGGTAAAATAAAACCAATTAATTAAAGGCAAATATAATGTAAATAAATGAATGAGAAGAAGCGAAAAGCAAGCCACATTGCATAATGGCAGGAGCCAGGGTAATTTACGTTACGTATACGCACTGTATGATTGCTTTTTTCCAGGCGGGACAGCTCACTTATTATGTAAGCGGGCATTAAACTACTTGCATAAATCATTGGCCTGGGGCTGGGACTGGAGGTGATTAATTATTGGCCGAAACTGCTACAAAGGACTCGCGGGGCGTGCGCCTGTTTTTCATTTCTCGCATTATTCAATTGATGTGTCGGCATTTCCATTTAAAAATGTATTTTGCCAAACAAAACAAAATTAAATCATATATACGCACAAGACTCGCTCCCGGCCCCCAGGCGCAACATGGCGTTGCCATCAGGCCTCCCCCCAAGGGCAATATGACAATTAGTTGCCAAAGCAACAACAGAAATACCTACAAATGACAGCCAACACACCAGGGAGAGAGCGGCCACAGTGTGGGGAGAAGGACCACACAACATGGCCGCATGGCAGCCATTTTGTTGGCACAATGGCACGTGTAGTTGATTTTGGAGTGCAGAGTAGCACAATTCCGATGAGAGATGCTGGCGATTAATTAGAAAATACGTATAGGTCGCACGGTACGTGCAGGTGGATGGTTTACACCCCACATATTGTTCGGTTGCCTGAGCGACAAACAGCTGCACGTCAAATCATACACAAATTCAATTCATCAATTTTTGTATTTCACTTTGCTTCTTGACTCATTAAAAGCATTTCAATTTGTTTTGCTTATGTATGATTGTTAATAAAGTTGGTTTTAAATATTGAAGTATTTAGAGTCGAACCTTACTGTTTCATTGGGGATGGGGAAACATTTTCGACTGCATCAGGCTGTAGCTTCTTTAGGGCTACATCAACAAAGCGCTCAGATTTTAAAAGAAAAAAGCCCTCATTGATGTCAGACTGTCATGTTCCGGTGGTCACTTTAGTGCAATCGAATATGGACACATAGCACTTTCTCGTAAACAATCAATGTAGTTTGTTTTAAATATTAGTAGTTTTTACTTCCTTTTACTAGGACGGACTTGAAATGAAAGGTTTGAAGCCGATTTAATCTATCAATTTTATACAACAATCGTATAACCAAATTCGAAATCGACAAATATTGTAAGTCATAAATGACTGATTTAAAAAGTAGTTAATATCTTAGCGATACTGATTAATCAAAAGACTTTTCTATTACATTATGTTAGTGAGTTTATTGAAAAATTGCACTGCACTGCAACCAAAAAAAAAATTTGATTCCAACCAGCTTTCACGAACCTTATCTGTTATGGTATTAAAAAAAAAAAAAAAAAAACAGGTTAAATAAAAAAAATTTTAAAATATCACAAAATAATATTTATTTTTAGTTTTAAATTTAAAAAAAAGTACTTTAATTTTAAAGTTTTCCAAAATATAATATTAACTTTAACTTTTTAACCGATCGCCCTATAACAAATATTTTTTAGTTTGTTTTTTTGTAATATACTATAACAGATACTATAGTGTATTAAAAAAAAAAACTGCAGGTTTAATAAAAAAAATTCCAAAATATCACAAAATAATAATAATTTAGTTTTAAAATAAAAAAAAGTACTTTCATTTTTTAGTTTTCAAAAATTTGATATTAAATTTAACTTTTTAAACGATCGCCTTTAACAAATATTTGTACATATATGTGATCTATGTGATCTCTGCTTTAGGTCCAAAAGTTATTTGAATTTAGTTTTTAAAAATACAATTTTTGGATAATTTTTATTGGAAATTTATTTCCTCAAAAATTGGTAAAATTATTATAATTGTATTTTTTTTTTTTGTTAAAAAATTTATTTAAATAAACTAAAAGCTATTTTATCGATAAAAATTGGAAATACATTTTTTTTTTCAGATTTTAAATGGCCATCTCAAAAATATTTATTGGGAACCTCCCCCTTTTATATAGGACTTGCTATTTTTTAGAAAATTTGTATACCCTTGCAGAGGGTATATTGAAATTGTCCAGATTTACTAGTGTTCTATGCTTCATCACGATTCTGACAATTTTGGTCGAAATCGGACATCTACATAGAATAGCTACCATAGAAAAGTAAGGTTAGAAAAATAGTCTTATTGAGAAAACCATGTTTAATTTCAGTGGAAATGTCCTTCAAATAAGTTAAAAAACGTGCTGCAAAGGCTTCTTTTTCACAACTGCTATTTACGGTCCCTGCTTAATAACCATTTCGGCTATCAGTTCAATTCAATTACATTCCCACACGTGGCGCTGTAGGCGGTCTTTCCTTATGACAGTGCATCATGTGATTTATTTAAATTGTCTTCAGTTGCTTTCCAATCTTTGCATTAGTTAACTTTCTTTATGTTGGCTATTTCAAATATGTGCAAAGGCAATATTAAGGCGTCCGACTATTAAACGACAACGTCGGCAAACATGGAACTCCCAGCCTTCGATATGAGCCGATCAATTAAAAAACTGCACGCATTAGTAAAATTCGGGGAGATTTCAGTGGTGCTGTTAAATTTATAAAAGGACCAACTCGGGCGGTTGAGATGTTTTTATCACCTAGCTGATTTACTTTAGAATCTCCTAGTTTACACCATTTCTTGCAACACAACTAGATGAACAAGGACTATTTTTAGATGACCTCATTCGGTATATGAGCACAATTTAACATTCAAGGCTATTTCGACAACATCAGCAATGAATGCTAATATACCACACACAAAGCAAGATACATCATGAACCCAAACTAACGCTTACGTATTTTGATAAGAATTGTAGAATTTTCCTCCTGGTGAAGCAGCATTTCCAGAAAATTCATCGAATCAAAATCTTATTTGATACAGGGTCAACAGTTCTTAATCTGACCGAGCTTTCACATCGTAAAATCTTGCAGAAAGTAGCAAATGGTGCTACTGTCCAAGTTTTAACTTTATATATTTCAACGTTGATTCTGTGCGTAGATTAAAAATCAGTCAGGCTTATAAATTCGTTTTCTTTAATCTTTATCCCATTTACTCTCGCCGTTTGCTTTGATTTGGCGGCCTTTTGCAGCACTGGGCGACCATAATAATTAAGATAAACTGTAGAGAATTCAAAACTAATTAGTTGAGATATTTATTACAATCACCTGTCAGTGTTGTCAGCGACAACAACAACAACAACCACACTTAAGCAGACACTTGAGTTCCATGAACTGAACTTAGTCAAGTCGTGCACTTTTGGGCCATGTTACTATTGGTTAACTATGTTAATTCATGCGTTTGGCATTTTAATGTCAACTGGGTGGTACAGTGGGCCCCCACTTCGTGAAATCTATAAAAATAAATCTCTAGCATTTTGGGCCATTAAAGAACTTGTTATACATATTTAAGTTGAGACGTCTTGTTGCCACAAAAGATAAATTACCCCATTACATCATTTCATTTCACAAAGTAACACGCGCTTTGGGGAAGTCCCCAAAGTCCATTTACAGTCCGGAACTTGTACATTTTCGGGCCATTAAACTAGCTAGCTGGCCAAAAGGCAAACGGAGAGAAAGAAAAAAAGGCCATTTAAATTTCTGTACAAGGTTCAAGTTTTGTATAGCAGCAGCAGCACCAGCAGCATTCTTAAGCAATTAGGCTCACTGTGCCACAAATGCTACACACTTACATACATGTAAAGTTAATTAAAAGTTTATCTCCTCTAGACGAGACTTGGGCAATGGAAACTAATTTGCTATAAAAGTTTAGCACGTTATTGAAATGATATCCAAATGCCTGCGTAATGAATTCGAATACATGTATCGCACCGAGCATAT
This sequence comes from Lordiphosa andalusiaca, assembly GCA_035044965.1. NCBI lineage: Eukaryota > Metazoa > Arthropoda > Insecta > Diptera > Drosophilidae > Lordiphosa > Lordiphosa andalusiaca. The sequence goes on along the minus strand of JAWNNM010002217.1, from coordinate 125,403 downwards.
CATAATATTTTATGCAAATGAGTATATGAGTGAGCTAATTGAGTATTAATTAAATGCCACACAAGCATACTTATTATGGTACATGTGTAATAGTGGGATTAGCTTGGCCAATGGGGAAAATAACAACAAAAAAACAAACAAAAACAACAACAACTCTAAACAAATCGCGGATTAAATCAATTATGCCAATGAGTGAGTGTGCAGGCGACGATGTTGATGCGAAAACTGAAGCTAACTTCGAAACTAAATAAGTACCGTGGGTTGTAACAAAAGTGCGCGTTTGTTTATATACATACTCAAAAACAATTTTATTTTCCCTTATATCTATAGTAATAGCATACTTCTTGACCATTTCGTCCTGGAAGTAGCTAATTGACTTGTATGAGTATCCCCTTTTCTTTAAGGAATGAGAATATGAATAATATTTATATGTTTGCTGTTGATTCTGATTTCATGGACTGATTTCGAAGAGAAATCTTTAGAACATACAATTTTATTAAGATTTTAAAGCTTTTCAAATGTTTTCAAGCAATCCCAGTCAAAATATAACGGCCCTTCCTAAAATATAATATTTAAAAATTAAAGTGTAAACCCCTGAACCGTACCGAAACCGAGTTTTAATTAACTCAAAAAACCATTTAATGAACCGAATCGGCGGTTTTATAACTGTGTGAACCACCGAAACGAACCGGTTTGCATCAACGAACACGACAAAACCTTCTTGAATCAAGATATTGTCGAACTTACAGTACTTAGATAGAGTACAAAATCATCGATGCACAATGCCAGCTCCTGAAAATGTGCTACGAAAAAGCTATTTTATGTTTAATAGAATATGTTCTTAAAATTCCCAACTGGTTCTAGCACTTTTTCCAAGAACTGAAGGTATATTTCGAACCGACAGTAGTAACATCAAAGACTTTGGTTAACGCGCAGCAATTTGGGAATAGCATTGGAATTTAATGGGCATAGACCAAGAACATTCTAAACTTATTTGATTTACTCTTATTTTAATTCAAGAACGATTTATTGAACTTTAATGATTTAAATCGGGCTTGAAAGTTTCGAAAAGTTAAAAATATACCTACACTAAAAAAAAAATCAATTCGAAACGGGATTAAAAACGGGGTGATCCCGGATAGTCTTGAGCTGATCCCGGAATAAGATTGATTTTATATACAATTTTTTTTTTTTTTTTGTTACCGAAAAACAGGATCACTTTTTTTCTTTCTGTGTAGGAATATCCCGCAACAGTCTTAAAATAAGTATTTGGGAACTGAGTACTTGGGTCAAGTATTTTCGGACCTCAAGTACAATTTGACACCGTTTGTCCTTAATTTTAGTATAGAGATCTTAATTTTTTTTCTGACTGTACCTTTATCTGTCTTGTGTTTTTCTTTAACTTAGTTGTAAATGTAAAGAAGGTTGTTTAAGTAGGTGGCGCCACACTAACTGTATAATGTACTGCACGGAGCTGCTTAACTTAACCATCTTTGTTATCATTTCATTCTTGGCAACTCTTCTCAGCGACTCATACGAAACTTAAGTGTCAACTCTCGCTGCTCTGCCTTATAAGCAAACAGCAATTTGCATAAACAATTAATCATGCAGAGCACAAAACGTGCACAAAATTGGAAAAAATAAAAAAAAAAATACTGCTTTTACATAGTTGTGCGAAATAAAGGAGAAGACAAAGAGCCTCAAGAAACTGTAGCTGACTTTAGTGGAGTTTCGCCAAAAATGAAAAAAAAAAAAAAACCAATTCATAGAAAAATTGGTGCCCCGCGCATATGATTCAATTTTGTTTTCAGCCCAAACAACTTGGCCAATGTGAAGGAGCCTGCTACAAAACTGGCAGACAGCAGCCAGGCAACAGCGCCCATAAACGTGGCCTAAAAGAATGCAGTCCGAAAACCAGTTTAGCGTACAGCCTGTGGACGCTCGATCTACAACCAAAAATAAAAATGAAAAAAATATAACTACCAACAACAAAAACAAGTGAACCAAATTCTTTTTAACGAGCTCGCACGAACATTTGATCCCCCAGATCCGAGCTAAGCTCTAGCGGATAGGGCGACGGGACGGGGAGTTTGCCAAAATGAAAAAAAAAACAATACAAAAAAAAAATGCCAGCCCCAGCCAAGAAGTGTTAAACCCGAGCCAAGTTTGCTTTTTCCTGCCTGTCTCTGTCCGTGTTCATATCTCGTGTCAATTTGCAAGCTGAATTTTTTGTTCGTTCATTTATTTAATGCTTTTTTAGTTGAGTTTTGGATTTGGGGGTTTTTTTATTCGGCACGTTTAATTGCAAGCGGGCACACCCTTTGCACACACACCTCGGACGAGCTTCTCTTGGTTTTTGTTGTTTTTTTTTTTGGCTCTACGCTTGGTTAGCTATCTTAAGAATGCCAAAGACACATGCAATGCAGCGAGGATGGGCACTTAAAACTAATTTTAATTATATATTTATGAAATTAAGTTAATTATGCTAAATGTATTTCATTATTTTGCTTAGCCCGGGCACAGTCCACTTCACATGGTGCCGCCCACCGACAGCCAAAGTTGGTGCGGCAAAGGCTGACTAGTCTGGCATACAAATTAATAAATTATACGGCTATGCTCCTTACTTTGTTGTTGTTGTGCGGTTTTCAATGATTTTCTAGAGAAAAACACACTAACACACACACACACACACACATCAGGAGAGCTCCCCGCCCGTCGGGGCGTGTCAGGAGAGTGTGACTTCTGTATTGCGTTCAATAATTCCCGAATTAGAAACCAAGAACCTTGGGATTTGGTTCATCACAGCAATGAGCAGAGACTTGCGTATGAAACGGTGCGGTTGATGAAAATTTGTCAAAAAAAGAGAGCAGCAGAAGCCTCTCCCGGAACCAAATAAATACATTTTTTTGAGAATTTTATGCAACATCTGCGAATCATGAATAAAGCCTCTAAAATGCTTACACTGTCGAAAATGTCTGCTAGCAAAGTACATATATGAAAGTGGAGTGTGGGAAGGGAAGGAGATGAAGGCTAAGTCTATATTCAAAAAAAAAAACATTCCATAGATTCCAGGAATTCGCCTTACTTATAAAATTTCGCTGCTTCATCCAAAATTCTGAAATATATACTATAAAAAACAAATTTGAGTGACATATTTTCTAAAATCAAGAAAAATAGGGATTTTTCTAAAGTCAACTAGACCAAAAATTTACCATTGATTTAAGAATAATGAAAAATATGTTTCTGCGGGGTTTTTAACTCGCAACTTCGATGTTTTTATGCACTTCCCGGTTTCCGAATTAATGCCAAAATACGAAGTATACTAAGATATTGTTGCTTTCATTCCCTCGCGAGCGCCGGATGGTCGTGTGCGCTAAGATGCCGGCTTTAGCGAGTTTAGTCTCAGAGATGGTAAGAGATAGAGGTTCGACATATATGGGAAAAGTACCTTTGTTTGGAAAGTCAGTCAAGCCCGACTATTCTCTGATTAAAAATATAAACACTTTATACTTTTTTTCAGGCTGTTACATTCTTTTGCACAATCTTTATAAGTTCTGTGTATCTTTGGTACAGAATATAAATATCTTTCACAGCTTCGAAGATAAATGGTTCCCGCCTTCTGAACATGATTAGTAATCAGGATTATTTACCGGAACACATAAGCGATGATCAAGTTATGAGCAAAAGTTTGTTCGCTGTAGTGCTTTCAACTGCTTCTGCATCATCAAAATACATACTGAGCACACATTCGGTTATACAGAGTGTATTTAAGTTGGGCTTGACCCAGTTTCTTTCAGACCTTAAGCATGCAAGTGGTCAAAAGAGTCTTAGCAATAGATTTATATTGTTTACTCTTGAGAACAATCACCGATTACTCGCTGTGTAAACATTTCTTCACTCCATGTGAAGTTCCATTTGCCTGCCTTCCTGCACTCCTTGGGGTAATATTTAAATGTAGGTCAATTGTTAAAATCTGGTATTACCACAATAAAGTTTGGCAATTTAGAGCACGAGCGGTCTTAAAATCATTTGATGTATATTTTACAGTGGGTTGAACAAATTTATTTGGCCTTGCAATGGAAATTTAAAGAGAAAGTTTCCCTTAGATGTCTAGTTTGGATGTACTAGTGCTGTTTGTGTTTTTTACAGTGAGCTAAAAAAAAACAATTTGGCCTAAGAATGACAATATGAAGAGACGGTTTTCGCTGGACTATTTTTCACAACTTTCAACGTGGATCTTCTCAAAAAGAGTGTGTCGATCAACTCAGTTCTTAGTACCATCAATATCCACAGTATATTGCTGCAATAGTGAATTCAATCGAGGTAGACGTTCCTTCTACTTCTACTATGAATTCCGTGAAGGTCTTCCCAAATCGGTTGTTGTGCCAGAAAACATCGAAGCTGAATGGGTCAGGTAGTCACTGTTTATTTTCAGGAACGTGGGACTGTTAATTCTGAGTGGTACACGACCATTTGATTGACGTTGGACTTCGGAGATATTCGCAGTGACCAAAAACAGTGTCCATACAGTGACCAAAACAGTGACCAAAACATTGTCCAAACAGTGACTAAAACAGTGACCAAAACATTGACCAAACAAAAACCAAAACACAGATTAAAACAGTGATCAAAGCAGTAACCAAACGATGGCAAAAAGATTGACCAAAACAGTGACTAAATCAGTGACCAAACAGTGGTGAAAACAGTGACCAAACCGTGACTAAATCCGCTACCAAAACCGTGACTAAAGCAGTGATCAAAACAGTGACCAAAACAATGACCGATAAAGTGATCGAAACTGTGTCCAAAACAGTGCCTAAACCAGTGACGAAAAGAGTGTCCAGAACAGTGACTAAATCAATGACCAAAAGAGTGACAAAAACAGTGACCATAAGAGTGACCAGAACAGTGACTGAATCAATGACCAAAACAGTGACCATACAGTAATCAAAACAGTGACCGAAACATTGACCAACAAAAACCAAAACGCAGATTAAAACAGTGACCAAAACAATGACCAAACTGTGACTTCATCCAGTGACCAAAACAGTGACCGAAACAGTGATCTAAACTGTGTCCAAATCAGTGCCTAAATCAATGACCAAAAGAGTGACCAAAACAGCGACTATACTATGACCGAGCTATAAAAGAGACGAATTCCGTTTAAATAGACTTGCCAAAATGAGCAGACTTCCCTAAAAGATCGTATGATCGGAAGTAATCATGCAAATTATCCCTCATAAAAAGCTACTCTTGTACCGGGTGTTCGACTCTTTCTTGTGATTTGCTATTCCCGAATTAAAAATAGTATGTGCCTCACAGATATAAAGTTGCGATAAAATATACTCACAAAAGCACATCAGCCAAGAGATTAAGAGGGCTGATTAAGTCGCAAATTTTAATACAGACACCTTAAGTTCAAATTTTATTCAGCCAATGCTTTGTTATTAAGCCAACAGTTTGAATAGCTACAGTCTTTTAAATGATTGATGTCAAAAAGTTTTCCTTCTGTGCTATTCTCTGTTACCTGTTTATTTAATTTTCAATTGCCCATTCTTGGTTTGAAAACAATACACACAGAATATATAATAAGAATGCTAAATTTGAGAGAAAAAAACCTTAAATCCAAAACTCCATCTCTAGTCGTTAAGAAACTGATGCTCCGGGCATAATATGATGCCAAAAAGTGTTTTCGTATTTTGCGGGTATTTTGTCTCACTCTCTTGTGCTACTTCATTTTTGTCAATTGATTCGCCTGTCTGGCTCTTTCAAATACGCATTAATTCCATTTATTGCAATCATCATTGTATAGTTGCCATAGTGAGAAAAGCAAACGCAGGCACACGAACATTATAAAAGAAAGAAAGAAAGAAAGAAAGCATTTTGTGGGAGTAGAGGAACGGTGTGGGGAGGGGTAATGTAGCATTCCTAGGCACTGATTGTGTTGATTACGCTGACCCACTTTGTTTGCCAAGGCTCTCTGGATAGACAGGCGGAACTCGTGCGCTCTCTCATCACAACCCCCCACCAAAACCAGTCAAATTCAATGAACTCGAAACTTGCTGATAAAACTCGCAATTACAATAGCAACAACAATCATAATAATAGTATTAATAGTAATGTTGTTTTCAAATGACAAAACAAGCGGGAGGATGAACAACATATTAGTTGAGATACTCAATCGAGCTGTCTAGGCAAATGGCAAGCTCCATTTCTGTCTGTCATTCAATGCCAGACATTTGATAATCAGACACAAAATCGGCTTTAACACTTGAACTGACCCAACATATTCTCCATAAAGGTGCGAAAGCACATAATTCTGTCACAAGTGTGATTGTTGGTGTAACCACTGTCCCTCCCTCTATCTATATATATACATACATATATTTTTTCTGCTGTTCCATGTCAATAATATGCGTCATTCTAACACAAAAGAAATGAATAAATAACAAGAAACTCGGCTTACACGTGGTACTACTTTTAATGGATTTTATTTGTACTTGCCACCGTTGTCAGTTTGGAGAGGTTGACGGGGTTGATGGAGTCGTAAATGTTGTGTATGTAGCTGGCGTGCAGTATATATGTCAGTCGAAACGAACAATGACCAGGTATGAACAGAGAAGGACAGTTGAAATTGGTCATACGAACATTCAAAATAGATAAAACACAATTGATTAGGTGTAGGCTTATAAATAGGCATCACCGCCACGAAGCCATGAATCATATTTGTTTCAGACAAACAGAAAAATTAATAAAATCGGTTAAAAGAAATCACAGGTGAGTGATTCAAAAGACTTCTTGAAGACATTTGTTGGTGTTTGTAAATTAAGTTTTTTATAGTCTTGGCAATGCTGTTGTCTGTTGTTCAATTCGTAGATTTATGTTCCCAATAATCTGTTCATAGATGAGACTCATTATGACTCAATGGCATAATAAAAGTTCTAACAGGCGGAGGGGAAATCATAAACAAGAAATGCTTGGGGCAGCTTTAAACTCATCTTTAAACTCAGATATACTCATCCGATTTACTGCAATGTGGATACTTCCCGACCCAATGGAAGAAGTCCACAATCATCATGAACAAACAATCACAACAGAAGAGTTCAGCATAGGAGCCGGAGTATCGCAGGGCAGCGTTCTTGGTCCATTCCTATACGTACTGTACACTGCCGACATACCAACCAAGACTCTCGACTTACAATAAGTACTTTTGCGGATGATACGGCAATATTAAGCAAATCACGGTATCCAATTACCGCAACAAGACTTTTGGCAAGCCACCTTACCTACGCGGAAGTGTGGCTGCCCAACTGGCGTATTAATATCAACGAGCAAAAGTGTAAGCACATGAGGTTTACACACAAAAGAAGCACCTATCCCAAGCTATCACTAAACGCGACCTCGATAGAAGGCTTACATGGCCTCGAAAAAACTTCAAATAAAGCTAAAGGCCAACAGCCTTTACTTGCTAATTAGCTCCCATTCCCCTCTAAAGCTTGAATATAAAGTCTTACTGTACAAAAGCATCAAAAATGGGCAAATGCTTGTGCAAGCAGTGTGGACATCCTCCAAAGATCACAGTCAAGAATCATCTAGACAGATGGTTTGTATGAGATATAGTCATCCGATCCAGTTTGTTATAAACCACTAGACCAAAATGGATACTTTCTACTGAGGATTTGGAACAGGTTTAGGATAAAATAAATCCCGGTAAATGCTCAACAGGTGTCTTCGGTTCAATTCATTTGCAGTTTACTACGTGGCGCTGTAGGCGGTCATAATATTTGACAGCTTAGCTTATACTCTTTCTTTCTGTACTCTGTACCAGATCTCAGAAATGGTAGGAGATAATTGAGCTTGGACATATATGGTACAATAACTTGTTATACCTGCAGGCATATCAAGTTTATTTTCAATTTTTGACATGAAACCGAAAAAAAATACCTTAATAAAATACCTCCACAATTAAATATATGGAACGCTCAAACCTTTTGGACATATTTAGTAATCAGTATTATTTATATATCCGTCGAAGTAATGTTGACGATCGGAAAACAAACATTTATGCTGGGCATCACCGGCTGGAACAGCGATGGGCAGCACTTTAAAGTTTTTCCGAAATTCGCTCAGAACTATTTTCTTTTCTTTATTTGAAGAATATTTCTTGTTTTTAGTTAGTTTTTTCTAAAAAATAGAAGGGACAATTTATACTTTTTAGAAAACAATTTCTTAGATTAAGAAACTTGGTGATTTTTTTTTTAAATTAAGTGTGATTTTTCTACATATTTTATGCTTTTCTTAAATATATGGTAAATCGCCTTTGACTTCAAACACTTTGTGTGATATTTTCAAACTTTGACACGTACGGAGAATGTTATAATTGGACCTCAGAAAGTTTACTTGATTTTCCAGTAGTATTCCAAATTTTATATTGCACCGTTTTCGTTGGTTTGCTTTTTTTTTGGCTATTTCTCAAAAATAAATTATTGTTGAGTGGAAACTTTAAGTGTCAGTTAAAGTTCAATATTTGTAACGATGCATCGCGATGCCAAGAAAAGGTCATGGTAACATTAGTTGTAGTATTCCAGTATGCAACGCGAGTCCGAAATATCAAACGAAACCTTTCCGACATTCCCACAGATTCCAAAACCAAGATCATTAAACACAGCTTTCAACAAAGACGTTTAAGTTCCTGTCAACCAAGTCATAATAAACCAACGACGAACCAATTCAAAATTAAGGAAAAAAAAAAAGCCAACTCCCATTAACAGAAAACTCTAAGCTGCAATGACTGTAACAGCCTAATACTGGCAAAGCAAAGCCACACCCCAGCGCTCCAAAGTTTTAAACATTTTCAAGTTGCTCGTTTAATTAAAGTATCTGCCCGCCCTACTTCACTTGGGCATAAACTTCAACATACGCCAGCCTGGCTTCTCCTCTTGAGCAAGAAAAAAAACAAAATATATATATATATAAGAAATAAAAACTTTTCTAATGTGACGCGTCGCTCCTAGGCAAATTTATGCCAACTAACTTCTAATAATAATTTTAATTGCCAAACGGCAGCACTTGGTCATTATGCCGCCGCCATGGCTTTGGCTCGTTGGTTTGGGCGCAGAGTTTTTAATTTTAAATAAACATTTTGAAGAAATTGGCGCACATGTCGACAATGTCGAAGCAAATAAAATATAAACATCATGCTGACTAAGGGGAATTTGGTCGTTTTTCTTTGAGCCACTTTGCCTACTGGCCAACAAAAACTTTCCATGATTGGGGGGATTGGGGGAGCTTAATGTGCTTACATGTCGACCAAGCATAAAAGTCTACATAGATGAAAACAATTCCACACACATTGATAGCATTATATTTTGTTTTTTTTATTTTCATATTTTTCTTCGTTTTGCAAGTTTAGGCAGCTATTTTTACCTTTGAGTGCGAGTGGAGTTTCTGTTAAAAATAGATTATAAATCGATTTGGAACAATCGAAGTGAAGTACATGACTTGTCAAGTCGCAATTATAATGGCTATTTTTAGAGGCTAAGCTAAGCATCTCAAACAAGAAGTGAACTCCAGAGGTCCAAAGCAGCTTTTAGAGTTTATAAATCGAACCTTCATAGCTCCATTGAGCATTGTTTGGGGTACGTGTTAGTCAACAGTAAGGAAGTGGTTTGAACAACAAGCTTTAAAGCACGCTCTCCTTTGGCTCAGATTATTGAATCGGCAGCGGCCGAGCAAAATAATTCAGTTAAAACCATATAGCGATGATTGAAAAATAATGATTGGCTTTCAACCCACAAAATTTCCGACCTTATGAAAGGATTTCCAAATCATAAAGTAAGCCGCAAAATTATTTTACCTATTTTCCTAACAAAACACACAGTTTTAAGTCAATCATCCGATTTACGAAAATACGTTTTTATACTCTGTACCGTAGGTACATAGAGTATTATAAGTTTGTGCAAAAGTATGTAACATCCAGAAGGAAGCATCTCCGACCCCATAAAGTATATATATTCTTGATCAGCATCAACAGCCGAGTCGATATAGCCATGTCCGTCTGTCCGTCTGTCTGTCCGTATGAACGCACAGATCTCAGAGATGGTAAGAGATAGAGGCTTGACATGTATGGGACATATGCTTCTTATGTCTGCAGGCAGATCAAGTTTATTCTCAATTTTGGCCACGCCCCCTGCCGCCCCCGCAATTTAGAAAAAACGTCATATCTCCCACAGTTTTGAAGATAGATGGCTCCTTCAGATGGTTCCTTCTGAACATATTTAGTTATTAGGATAACTTATCGATCCGCCAAAGGAATGAAGAAGATCGGATGAACGGTTTTCGAGTTATGATCAAAAGACAGATTTTCTTGGTACAGAGTACATACTCTATAACATTATAGTCGGGCTTGACCGAATTTCTTTCTTGTTTTATTTCCGGGAGTTTTGACAGCCTGGGGGCTAGCAAAATGCAAAATTATTTGGCGTAATTTGCGTGCAAACCGAGATTCAAGTCAATCGGATGGAAAATTTATATTTCCATACCAAATTTTTTGGGTAGTTTTAACACTTTTGGGCCAGATTTTTCAACATCGGACAACGAAATTGCAAGTTATCTCGAATAATTTCGCAACAAATTCAATCGGATTAAATTGCATTTTTTCATAGTAATTTTCCGGGAATTTTCACTAACTGCGGGCAGATTTTTCAACATTGGCAAATAAAATCATAAAAAAATTTCTTAATTTGGTTGATAAACTAATTTTTCCAGGTAGAATTTTCGGAAAGGAAGTCACAAATTGTTTCACATACTTTCCTAACAAACTGAGTTTCATGGTAAATGAAAGAAAAATACATATTCCATGTAAAATTTTCCGGGAATTTTTCCACCCTGTGGGGTAGATTTTTAAAAAATCACAAAATTATTTAGCGTAGTTTGCTTGCAAACCAAATTTTAAGTCAATCGGATTAAAAACGGTACAGAAAAAAAATCTGAAATCAAGCCGAAACGGGATTGAAAACAGGGTAATTCCGGAACAGGATTAAAGTGATTCTATTTCTTGGGATTAAAAAAAAAGTGTGAGGCAAATCAATATTTTCTCGGATCGACTCAAGAGTATTCGGGATTACCCCGATTTTCAAACCCGTTTCGGATTGATTTCTTTTTTCAGTATGGTTGTGCGGTGTAGAGTTTTCCAACATCGGAAGCTTTCAAACCGCATTTTAAGACCATTGGAAGAAAAATGAACATTTTCCGAACATTTTTCCTTTTCCTTCGAAATCGTAGAAATATGTCTCTGATTGTTTTGCTCACTTGGCTCCCAGTTCGAGTTGAGTTGAGTTGAGTTTATGAAAAAAAAAAACCATTTCTCAGCTGCCAGGGGCCTCATTCTCTGCTCCTATTGCCCACCACCCCTGGTTCGTATGAGTTTGTGTCCCGTTACAAGCAAGTACCGCAACCATCTTAATTCCGGACTCCCCATTCCATTTATTTCTCTAATTGAACTAATAGATTTTGCCTGTTAATCTCCCCAGCAAGGGGATGATTTTTTACACAATTTTTAGCACGGAAAAGTTGATTCCCCCTACCCCATTAGACGCCCATCTGCTTTCCCATTTGAGGATTATGAGTTTTATGAAATATTTTTAGTAAGCTTTTTTCTTTCGCCACGAAAAAGTAATCTTGGCTCTTTTGCCACAGGGCGAGGGTCCATGTGGTACTTAACTGATTTCCAAGAATTTTCACACACACATACACAAGGATGAACGTGCTGCCTGGGCGACCTGCAGTGAGCAATCAGTTTAAAGCTGTCAGGGAAACTCCAAGGATTCTCAATGAGGCTATAAAACGCAAAAATAAACTGCTGCGAGTCATAGTCATAGCCCTGGAACATGTGCATGTATGGCAACTTTAATCTGAGAAAATGCGCTCAAAATTCACACACACACACATGCGGAGAATACTCTGATTTGGGAAAAGGCGTAATTTAAGCCACCAGCTCCCTCCCCCGCAAACCAAGTCTGTTAACCGGCGCCGGCACTAGCTCTCTAGTCCATGGTCCAGAGTAGGCACTCAGCCAGTCAAGAGAATCTAGCCGACAACCGACGGCATTTTGCGGCCATGAAGAGCCGATTTTCTGTTTTCTATTGCGGACGACGCAGCCTTACATTTTTTGTGTTATTTCAACTGTAATGCGACTGCTTGAGATGTCAAATAGCAACAGCAACAACTACAACAAACAACAGGAAGCACTTGAAAATTGAAATCAGGCGTAGGGCGCCAACGCAGCAGCAATAACAACAACAACAACAACAGCAGCATTAAAAGCAAAACAAAAGCCACGAACAAAGGTCCTCGCCTTTGCTATTTGCATATGAATATGGAAGCACTCAGGGGAGGCAGCTTTTTGGGCTTGCAAATAAAAGTTATTGTTGATCCCCACATAGCTTATGTTGTAGTTAGTGCCGCCGGTAACAATATCGTTCAGCGCTTCCCATTTGTTGCTGCTGCCATTGCCGTTAGTGTCGGTGGTGGGCGCTAGATGGCGCCACACGCCAACAAGAATTGAATATGAGGTTCGAGTTGAAGGCAATTGCCAAGCAGGAAGCCCAACCAATACACATACACCCAGACGGCACACTCCCACATACGGCCAAAAGTTATGTAGTGTGTACTCTGCATGTGTGTGTGTGTGTGTGTGTGTGTGTGTATTTTATGTAGCTCCGGATACCTTCCTTCTACTCTCCTCCTGTTTCTTCTTCATTTTTTTCAGCTTGTTTTGGATTGCTTTGAATTTAATGGAAAATTTATTGACGACATGCCGCTTAGTCGTTTGACTTGAAGTTGGACTTTTGCCTTTGCCAGCACCCCCAACTACCAGTTCCCAGCTCCCAGCTCCACAGCAGTTCCTGCCCCTGTCAAGTCATGTGTGCAAAGTTGTAGCATTTGGTTTGGGTTGATCAACTTATTGATGCCCTGCTAATAAGTTACGAGGGATGCTGTTTAGGTTTATTTACACAGAAATCCAAAAGGATCCTTTTTGGTATACTTTTTTTGGGATTAAGTTGTACATTTTTTATATCCTTTGTTTGATTTTCAGTTCCGTTTAATGGAAGTTTACGATCCATTTAACAGTAAATGGATATTTTAGTATCTAAAAATTTCCATCCCTAATGGTTACCGAAATCATCCAATGAATAATTTGTAATACCCTATTTTCTCTGTGTAGGCTCAATAACATATAATGTACCTAAATATTTTACAGACTTAAATTTTTGCCACGCCCCTCTGATATTGAAAAAAAAAAAATATATAAATATATATTCCCCAATATGGTAGTTAGATGATTCGTAACTTTTAAACATATTTAGTAATCAGCCGCATTTATCGATCCTTCAAAGGAAGGTTAAAGATCGTATGAACAATATGCAAATTATTAGCAAAAGAAACTTCGCATGCCACTGCAAACTGAGTTCTCACTTTTGTTGGTATAAAGCATATTACAATCGGGCTTGACCAATTTTCGTACATGTTTAAAGTGGAGCAAGTAGCTCTAGATTATCATAATTTAATTAAATTTTAATCCCAACGCAACAATACTATAAACTAGTGCATTGAACATAAAATGAATAAAAATCAAAAATAATATCTCAAATATGTTGAACTATGAAGATAATCAGACTGCTTATACCATATAACAGTCTTAAGGTTGCCAGCCTTTTTAATTAAACCCACAGTTTAATATTTCCTTCTTTCCCTGTTTAATATTTTGCAAGCACTGAACAAAATTTACAAACCTCAAAGTGGTGGATATTTTACATTTACTTTTTCTCTTACACATATTTTTCTTTACTCTCTGAGAACAATTTGATTAACCTCGATATTGCTTCTGCTCTCACCGAACGGCGGATTTTTCCCTATGCCCTGTACCAAGATGCGCCCTTCCGAATGCATATTGTCTCTTTCTCCTTGAGTTTGCTCAACGATTAACGTAGACAAAATCAATGTGTAAAATATTTTTTGCTTGGATCAATGATTAAGTTCAATTTATCATTTATTTATGACCATACTATTGGTGGCACTACGATTTAATGCAAGTCAGCCTTATTTCGGGAAGCCATACATTTGCCTCAAGCTCTCTAAGGGCGATGAATTCTGAATGAATCCTCTGCCCAGCCTTTACCTTCTGCTTCCATGTTAACGCCTCTATGTACTTGTATTATTTTGACTCACCGAGACCCACAAGCAAATGTTCCTCAGTTATTGATACAAAATGTAGCTCTTAGTCTGTTCGAAACCCAGGCAACAATTAATAGCTTTGCAACATAACAAAACAAACCAAATGGACGCAGTTAAAATTTTATAGATATTGGGTAATACTGTTCCTGCAGTTCTACATTTCAGTAATGAGTTTTTCAGGTCTGCTTCAGACCTGAGTATAAGGAGTATTGCCTGAATTCAGTACTTTTCATGAAACCCAACTATGCAATCAGCTAAGGTAATGACGTAGTTAGACATGTCTGTCCTAAGTTTTTGGCTGAAACTCATATAAAGGATGTTAGTATTGGCCCTTCCATTTCAGGGCTGATTCAGCCTTGATTCAGGTCTGAGCCAAACTGAAGAGGTCGTTGAGAAAGCCAAATTATTTAATCTCAGCAACAAATTTGTTCTTCGATACCTTACCTGAACTTTGAAGAAATTGGGCGTAATTGACTCTCTCCGTATCTTCTCGTTTGAAGCGGAAATTCAGAATACACTCAAAAAAAATTTAATGTTTTTTAGTTTTTACAAATTCTGTATAAAATAATCTATTTTCTAATCTTTCTAGATTTTCCTAATAAATAAATTCACCATTTTAAAAAAGCGTTCTTTTTCATCAATTTAGGATAATTTTTCGAAATTCTTTCCTTAATTTAGGACAGTTTTACTATGTCTCATACGAAAGCGCCAAATTTATAAGTTTTTTTCAGGTTTTGACTCGATTTTTAGGCCTATTTCTTAACTTTAGGGCGATTTGGCCCTTTTTTTTAGTGTACATTCACCATTGTCGAGTGTCAAGACAGGACATGGATTTTTGGTGATGTCAAACTTAATATGGTCTCGTAGCAACTGATATACATATGAAATATTTGCAAAAAGTTGTAGAACCATTTGGCTAAACCAACGATAAAGCGAGCTCTCATAAATAATGAAAAATAAACTAAATGAACTGCCTTATAGACCTCGACTAATAACTTATTTTTGTGCACAACTAAAAACAGTTTTCAAGCTGATTAATTTCCGTGCGCGGAAATATGTGGCAGCATAAACCGGCAAGCGCAAAAATTACCAAAATCAACAATCTTCAAGCGAATGCATAAAACATATTGCTTAGTTGATTCGGCCCCCCTATTTCTTTTAAGAAACTATTTTCAATCTAAATTATTTGAGTTGCGAAATGAAAGCATCCACCCTCGTTTGATTTGAGCATTCGGGATGGGGAATGACCAACACACAAACACGATGATATTTACAGCAATTGATTGATGGTTTTGTGCCATTTAACAAATTTCGAATATGTTGTAGAAACTCTGGCTTGACATCGAAAAGCATTTTAATGGTTCCGCCCTTAAATATGCGGGAGACAAGGATAATCAAATTGATGGCCTGCATATGGTTGCTGTTTTTTTTTTTTTTTTTGGTCAACATCAAAGGGAAGTAATCGAAAGCTCACGTGAGAATGATGCAAGCTGCGTTTTGGCCTCTGAATTGATGAGAGATTGGGTAATAATGTAAATGAGCGAGCCGTTTACCAGTGTGTAAAGTATAATTATGAATAAATAAATTTTAAATTTTTGATGACGCTTTTGGGTAAACTACTGGAACCAATTAAGATGAAGTCGACATAATAATTGCAAATAATTTGCACCTGCGTCAGCGGTGTTGTTGAAAATGGGACGGGACCATAATGTGTTTGAATTAAATCGGTTAGCAGGTCTAGAAATGAATCTGCGGGTATCAGTTCTGAATTGGTTTTGGAATATTTTTGACCCACATTATTTGGTTCTTAACTTTAAGGATGGCGATGTCAAGGATGAATGTGGCCCATTCGAGTATTATAAAAAATGGAAATGTTCTCCTCAACAAACATATAGCCAAAATACTTTCAGTTTTTAGTGATTTGATAAATAGAAACCTAAAACTACATTCAGAAAAAATTTCAGGAACTTTGTACTTTAATTTAGTACAAATATGGTCAACTATAAGATCGAAAATACTTGATTCAAGCACAAAATTATTATTTCAAGTACGAGTTTTTCTTTGCCAATATACTTGATTTGGGTATATACGTTTTCAATCCTTTTTGATTCAACATTTGGCAATGATTCTTCAAACTGTTAAGCATATTAAGTAAGCACACTGAGAGAAAATTTTTTTTTTTAAATATAAATAAATTGGATGATTTTGGTGTTAATTTGGAATGGATATTTTTTAGTATCTTGGTGGACTAAATGGATCCTAAGTGCTCATCAATCAGAGCTGGAAATCATCCAAAGGATATGAACTGCCGTCTAAGCCGATCCTTTATGAGATTTTATATTCGAAATTTGATGCAATCAACTCTACTTGAACCCAAATAAATTATTTTTATCACAAACAGAAAAAAATAATGTTTTTCTTCGATATTTCTAAAAAAAAAAAACATGAGTTCGTTCAACCCTTTTACCTTCAAAAACACAAGATACTCCAAATTTTTAGTACAAAATCCATCCCAATCAATGTAGAACACTGCCAGTAGTTTCTTTTTGAGTGTTTAAACCAGAGCTGCAAACCAAAAAAAAAAATAAGGATCTCCGGTACACTGCTTCGAACCCAAATTAACGAATGGTTAAGGTTCGGCAATTTAAGGTTCGAAGTTTTTGGGAGAAGGTTTTGGTTCGAACCTTGGTTCAGTCCACGCTTTATACAACATTACTAATTGTTGTCCTCTATTTGTTTTAAAAACAGCATTCGACCTAAAAACTCCCCAAATTGTATGGGAACCGAGTGGTATTTGGGTCGGAATTGGTTAGTAGAAAACATGGAAATATTTAATAATTAATTTACAGTTTAGTGAAATTCCATTTCGTGGTTTTCATAGAAAAATATCACCAAAATAATGTTAAACTCTTGCTTTTGAGAATTATTTAAGAAGCTTTAGAGTCGAGGAGCTTTAAAAGCAGAGAATGTTATGGGTAGGGATTTTATAAGGAAATCTAATCTTTTTGCCATATTTTTTGTCCAGCCCGTTTTAGGAGTCAGTCGCACCAAATAATAGATAAAGTAGATAAAGATAAAGAAGGTCAAGTTTGTGTTTCAGTTTTGTTGAACCGAACCGAAATTTTGGGTTCGGAACAGGATCGGGTACAGCATTAATTTCGAAAGAGGTTCGGTTCAAGGTTCGGTTCATAGTAAAATAAAAGTCGGAATTCCGGGTTCAAACTGGTTTGCAGCCCTGCCTTGAACCGAATTATACTATATAACAGAAAAAATATTATGTTTTTCTTTGATCTTTCTGATAAAAACCCGAGTCCGTTCAACCCTTTACCTACCAAAACACAAGATAGTCAAAATTTGTATTGCAAAGCTGTACAAAATCCATTCCAATCAATGTAGAACACAGCCAATTCATTCTTTTTGAGTGTTTAAACTAAGCTTAGAGACCGAACTTACGACAGACTCCAACCTTAAAATGGAATAATCTAATAGACCTGTCTCTTTATTGATAACACAACAAAAACCAAGAACTAAATTAAGACAAGTTTCTCGTACTCCAGTAAAAGATACTATAAATCCCCTTGCCCCTTAACTTTTTCACTTACAATAAATTAGAATTATAATTTCGTTTAGTCCAAATCAACGACGCAATAACCTCGCGATGGCAAACTTACATGCAAAAGGTCTATTCCACGGCAAAGAGCCACCCCAAAGTTGAACATTCGCCAAAAATATACAACCAAAAAAAAAAAACACTCACCCAGCGCACTGGTAAAAGGGTAGTTAGCCATATTCTAGAAAGCTCCTGGCGGAATGAGTTGAAGTAAGCGGACAAAATCCGAAAAAAAACTTTTCTCGCGTGTTTTACAAACTTTAATATTTTATGCTGCTGATTTTCTTTATGGGATTTGGGGCCCAAAAAAAAAAAGCAACCAAAAAAAAAACGGAGAAAATTCCCCCACTTGGAAACTCAACAAGTTTTGGCTGAGTACGATTCCAGTTGAGTGGGGCGTATTGTGCCATTAGTTTATGATTATTGCTCAAGTTGGAGAACTCACCTGTTGTTGGCTCCTTGGTCAGTGACAGTCGTCCATGGTTATTGGTTAGCAGCAGCAGCAGCAGCAGTTCAATGATGAGAATGGCCAAAACGCGTTGATTGTAAAACAAAAACATTGCAAGCTGTGAACTAGCCACAATTTTTGATACGGTTCTTTATACCGGGGTTTATTGCTTCGTCGTTGCTCTTCAATTTGGTCTTGAATTTGTTAATAATGCGCATTTTCTCATTAAATGTAGCCCGACGTTTGCCTTGAAGGAAATCTTGGTATTTGTTAAGGGTGTCTAAGATTACACACGCACACGCACAGAAGTATGCTAATATATTTTGCTCGCTTATAAAACAAGCATAAATATTTTATGTGAGCAACAGTGCGTATACGTAATTTGCTTAATAGTCGGCACAAAAAAAAAAAAAACACGCCCGCAAACACTGGCGCCAGCGTCAAAATGTCATTTGTTTGACAGCATTTGGTGATTGTGGCAACATTCGGAGGCAGGTGGATGTAGATGTGTGTGTGTGTGTGGGAAGGCAAAAGAGAGAGAGAGAGTGAGAGAGACAAATCTGCGATAAAGGTGCATTAAAGTGGATTAAAAATGTATTTAAAATGTATTTCTAATAAAAGAAGAAAGATACCAACTCTTAAGGGCACTTTCAGTGCTCACGCGCGATTTGTGAATGGGAATGTACCATCAAAACGTGAACATAATTTGAAATGTATACAACACACCAAAGTACCACAAAAAGTTGGCCCATTCAAGTTCTCCGTATGATATTATCATGGCACAATAGTCAATGGGTGGCACTAACACCGTCGAAGATTATACACCACTGTTGAACAGATACGAGATTATCAAAGAAACCCGCTTTTGGCCACAATTTAAGCCACTCGTAATGCATAAATTCAACCCTCCAAGCGGTTAACGGGTCTTTAGATGATCACCTCAGTACACGCGACAGAACTTTACACGCGATGGCTTATGAAGACCAATTTTTCGGTATTTTGCACCAGCCATGGTGGGCCCAGTAGACTATAATTCTAATCACTGCACCCTAGGAATTCCTCGTCATCAGTTTCAAACCAATTAGCAGGCTTAGCCCACTAACTGGAAGATGCAATCTAGTTCTTCGAATAGTTTCTGATAGGTTGATAAAGATAAGTTGATGTAAATTTAGCAAAAGGTTTAAAAAAAACAAGAAAGAAAGTCGGTCAAGCCCGACTATAGCATACTCTGTACCAACGTAATTATACGCTTAGCATAAATTTTGATGCTGCAGTAGTAGCTGAAAGCAGCGCTGCTACTGCGCTGCTGCAGCGAACAGTCTTTTGATCATAACTCGAAAACCGTTCATCCAATCTTCACCATTCCTTTGGCTGATCGATAAGTTATCCTTATTACTAAATATATCTAGAAGGAACCACTTTATCTTTACCTATCTTTAAAACTGTAGGATATATGACGTTTTTTCTAAATTGCGGGGGCGGCAGGGGGCGTGGCCAAAATTGAAAATAAACTTGATCTGCCTGCAGACATAGGAACCATATGTCCCATACATGTCAAACCTCTTTCTCTTACCATCCCTGAGATCTGTGCGTTCATACGGACAGACAGGCGGACAGACGGACATGACTCGGCTGTTTATGCTGATCAAGAATATATATACTTTATAGGGTCGGAGATGCTTCTTTCTAGATGTTACATACTTTTGCACGAACTTATAATAGTTATATAGTTATAGTTCGTATTGAGATTTTTTCAATTTCGGTATTTTTTTCCAGAATTTTTGACCTTGAGGAAAAGTGAAATATCACTGAAAAATTCAAATTTTTAATACTTAAATCAAAATAATGGTATCTTTGGAATTCTAACAATACAATACACAATAACAATTGTGGTTTTTCGTGATCGTTGTTCAATAGGTTAATACATGAGGCTACATGAATATGAACAAGCCACGTTGAACAAACGTTTAAGCAAATTTCTCAAAAACCTAACTTGCTGTGGCTACAAGGACCATTTATTTGAATTTAGCACCCGAAAATACAGAAGCTATTTTCTCTGGGTAAAAAGTTGTATCTTTTTTTTTGTCAACTTGTGTTATCCCAGCTGTCTCAGTACTTTGGTATCTATTTCAAAAAAAAACATATTCATATGAGAAAGTTTAGTTTTTGAAAATTCGAAACTGATCGGAACGCAAATCAAAGTTTATTAGCTCTTAAAATCGTGTTTTAAGCCGAACCTGTCAAACTAAGGCAGAGACTTTATCAATGCTTTCTAAGTATGGTTGGGTGATGTTATGTTTCTTGAGTTGTTTGATGTTTGCATTTTTGTATTCCTGCATTATTTTGCTGATTACTAGCTTCCTGACATACAAAAGTCATGGGGGGCAATAAAGATGCATTCAATTAGAATCAAAAATCAATCATCAATCAAAAAATAACTTTGGGAATAAAGGCAAAGTGAAGGAAACATTATCTAAGGGTCACATAAACTTACATAGAAAAGAGTAAAATCTGAAGTTATCTCACACAAAACAGCTATCCATATCAGAAGATGTGGAATCAAACCGTAGACTATTTTGTTACCAGAAAGTTATCTTTCCAAATTCAAGCAAACCCCAGATCAGCTCAATGGACGGAAGAGTATAAGAATGCAATAATGAGGCCAATACGAACACCTTATCGCATTTTATCGATAGATCGAGATGTCGATGACAATATCACGGCAATACATCCCTAAAGAACGATTACTGTAACTGTTTTAAAGCGCTTCGAAAGTTTTACTATTCACCAGGGCTGCAAAAAGGTTTTAAACCGAACCGGTTTCCGACTTCTAATTTACTGTGAACCGAACCTCTTTAGAAATGAGAGCTCACCAGGGCTGCAAATAGGTTTTAAACCGAACCGGTTTCCGACTTCTAATTTACTGTGAACCGAACCTCTTTAGAAATGAGAGCTCAACCGCAACCTAATCCGAAACTAAAGTATCGGTTCACTATAGACATAAAAAAATTACATCTACTGCGTCGGTTTGTAAGCGATTGACTATTACAACCGTCAGAAAAGTTCAATAAAACATCAAGAAAAACGTTTTAGAACTCCGATGGGATTTCTTTCTTTTAGCCCTGCTATTCACTGGAAATATGGTGCCCAAGTAAATAATAATGACATTTGAGATTAGGCCTTAAGTTGAAATCAACTTTTAGCGCCTTTGTTTGTTCGCACGCCCTCTCTCTCTCTCTCTCTCGCTCTCTCCCTCTCTACTGCGTTTATCAGGCTTTAAACAATAAACCGTAGGCCTTCCCTTGCGGCCAAATGGTTTAAGCTGTGATAAATTTCAGATACTTGGACTCTCTTAGGTCATCCTCGGCCATTACACACGCATCATCATCATCCTCATCATGAGCAGGCGGCAGCGTCATCCACATCATCGGCATATAATAACAATAAGGCCATAAAAGGCAGGGGGCACATTTCAATTTCACAACCGAGAAGCTAAAAAAGACAACAAGTACCATAAAGGCGCGTGTATCCAAAAGATACATTTCTAGTGCACAAATTTGCGCGGCAACCCAAAAAAAAAAATAAAGTCGCATAAATGAATGCTAAAATATATGTATATATATATATACGACGGGTGGCCATTATTATTGTTGTTATTTCCACTATCAAAGGCGACGACTGAGGCACAGACAACCCCAACCCACGGACAAAGTTTTAAATGTATGACAATTGGGTTTTTTTTTTTTTATTTTTTGGAATTGTTTTGTTTCTGAGTTTGCAAAAAATTAAATAAATCAAAAGACAGAGCGCGCTTTTTGTACCGGCAAAAATTTGTTGAATACGAAATTGCGTTTATTTGTTTATGGAATAAAAGTTTTCACCAAAAAAAAAAAAAAGTTTTAAATAATTTTTAATAAAAAACTAAACTTTTTAGCCAGCGGCTAAAGGAGCCTTCAATGGGGGTAGTTGGTGCGTTATGTAAAATCAAATATCCGAACACACACACTCACACACACACACATGCACATGGTGAGGCAAAAGTTTGTTTTGTGAAACGCCGACAGAATTCAAACCAACGACGCAAAATTTCGATTTCCTCGAAATTCTACCTTCTATTATTATGCTTATGCTTATTCTTGTTTCTTCTTTTTCAAAGCCAGAGGCAGAGGCAGAGGCAGCCGCAGCAGCGGTAGCGGCAGCGCAGCTTACTAAGCTTTTTTCTGCTGATTCTGTTTTTGCTCCTTGTTTTTGCTACGCTTTTGCCTCGCTTTGTTTGCCAACGACGACGACGTCGACGACGGCGAGCTTTGCTTTTGCTGACTGCCTGCTACAACCGCCGCTGTTGCTTCATGGGCATCACAGATTTATACCCTTGCAGAGAGTATTGTTCACTTGACAAGAAGTTTGTGACGATGATGAATTTATATGTGAATGATTCATTTCAAACTATATAGTAAATTCACTCATCCATCTTTAAAAGCTTTGACTTGAACCAGACACTGCTAAAAAATACAGAACTGAATCTAAAATCGAACAGAACCCAGTTCGGTTCAGTTAATTTTTTTGGGTCCAAAATCTTTACAAATTTTAGAAATGCAATCCGCTGGTATATAAGAATTGGTTCGGTTCAGTGGTTGGAGCAACTATTTAACCTCCGGTTCGGTTCTTGTCATGGTTTTGTGAAGCTAACTGAACGCCGATTTCGATTCGGTTCGGTAAAAAGACACGATTTCGTTGTTGAATATTTTGATATCTGAAGTTAATATGTGAATTGAAGCACTTTCGGAATTGAATTTCTAGAACTCATTACAATAACTCTAAACTCTTTGTAAAAGTCTTAGATAACTGAAAGTGTAGTCTGTTGGAGGTAATATTAAGGGGTTCCCATGTTTTAAAATGGTGATAAGTCATCAACTAGGTATCGCTAAGGATCTATTCGGTCCATAGAGGTATCCCTTTTAGAGACTCAGTCAGCGAATTGTTTTTTATAGGAAATTCAAATACAAATTTTTTATGGTTTTCATAAAAATTCAAAAAATTACAAGCCTACATAGTCTTAAGGTAAGCGTTTAAAGTCTTAAAACTTGTCGGTGAACAGAACCGAACCAAACCGTTTTGATTAGTGGTTTTTGATTTGGTTCAGCATTTTCAAATCGACGCCTCAGTGTCAAAATTGAAAAAAAATAAAGTTCTGGATAATCAATCATTATATTAATTTTGTTAGAAAAAACCCTAATTGTAACGAAAACAATCACAAAAGAGAATAAAATAAATGTTATTAGCTAGATAACAGTTATGAAACAGGTGATATTGCATCAACAACAAAACTTTGAGTTGAACTTTGATCAAATAAAAGTTGCACGAATAACGCTCGCAGACTATTGAATTTTATTTTGAAAATGCCCCGTTTTTTTGAGAACTCACCAGCCCCACTTTCGAGCTCGACTTTCTAACATCTAAAAGCTTAAACTGACATTACGAACGCTTAGGAAAAGTGACCTTATATTTAAGTGACTATTTCTTTCGTTCTTTAAAGTAACTTGACGCTAGGTTGGGCGTGTCGACAATATCTATAGTGTTCAATTATCGGAGGACCCGAGCTGGAATCCCAGTAAGGTAAGTTAAAGTCAGAAATTAAAGTTTTAAGTTTTTTCAGAAAGAAAAATTAAAACACAAACACAACCCCAAGGTATTTGCTTCTAATTTTATGATTCTTATTTGTGGGAAAATAAAATTAAAAATGTTTGAGCAATATTTAGGAACAAATTTCCCGAGTTTTATGCATGTTTTGGTCTAAGTCATACTTTAAGTCTAAGAAGTGCTTGAAGAGTTGAATTTATGACTATCAGAGAGGATACAGTGAAAACCCAGTCGAAGTAAAAGGGATATTCTAGGGATTTTCTTATCCAGCTTCTCAAAGTCCCATCTATTGGCTAACTATTTAGTTCCAACCAACTCATTTTTCACAAAATTTGCTTAATTTTTAAAATAAATTAAAATATTTATAAAATTTTGTCTTTTTCATTTCATTTTGTTCAAATTTTCTGCTCGCCAGTCAACCTAAGCTCCACGTTAAGCATTTGCTGCCACACATCCAACTCCATGAGTTGCCGCAGATCCTCAAAACTGATGAGTATCACATTTCTATCGGTTTTAATGAATTCCTTGCAGGTTTGAGTGCTTGCCACAGATTGCAGGGGTCGTGCCTTCAATGCTTTGGCATAGTAGCGCGTGGATTTGGCCGCCTGGACCAAGCAGCGTAGTGAAATGGAAACACCTTGCAGGGGTGTGGCCAACCAAATGGCCAGTACATCATTCAATCCGTTGTTTTTGCGCTGCCACAGAGGCGAGTGTTGAGTGCGACAGGCAAAGAGCATGATCACTCCATGTTGGGAGTATTGACGATATGCCGACGGGAGCTGAGTGTTCCGAGGACAGTTCAAGGGATTGAGACCGCTGCGTCGATAGCCGAAGACACCCAGCAGTGTGTTCACATCATACTCCAGACTGCTGATATGGCAACTGACACGTTGTGTTTTCTGCCCCATCAGCTCCATGAAGGGCACACCCAGGCCGGGAAGATGATGATTCAAATAGTGGCTCAACCAACCACTGGCATCGAGGGTAAGCGAACAGCCATGACAGGGACAGGCCACCAGACGCAGATGTGCCCAAGGCGAACCGCCATTCTGCTGTTGGGGCATCACAAAAAGTGGTGGACGTCGATCACTGGGCGGTGGAGTAAGTGACTCATAACGATTCAAATCGAGCAACTTTTGCTCCGACATGGAATGCACGGATATTGGGAGGCGACAGTTGGAAAAGTGCTTGGTATAAAGCAAATGTTGCATCTCCTGCAGTCGCTGCTTGCGACGACGATGATGTTGTTTGCCAACAGGTGATGTTGTTGGAGGAGAGGATTCAGCTGACGACATGGTAAGGCAGGAGCACACAATATTACACAGAGCTTGGTTAGACTGACGGCATAGTTTTGGGGGATACGAAACAAAAATGATTGATGTTTGTCACTTGGGCAAGTAGATGTCGATGATCAAGGCTGCAAGTTTTACCAATAGATAAGGTTCAGAATTTTAAGATTCAAGGTTTTGGTTCGAACCCTGGTTCAGGCCATGCTTTATGCAAGTTTATATAGTAATCTACCTTAAAAGGACATAAACTCTAGGGGAATTGTGCTCACTTTGTAATCGATCTATACTCTCAGATCTATATTCATTAAATATTTAAGACTTTATTTAAATAGAAACACTTTCATATAGCTCATGACCATCAAAGCAATGACAAAATGCTGGATACAGACCTTAAGGTTAAATTCAATTTTGTAGTTTCAAGCTCTTATTTTGAGAATCAATCAATTGGCTTTGAAGTCGAGGGTTTTTTGAAAACAGTTTGGTAATATGGGTGGGACTCCTGATGAAATTCGGAGCATTTTAATACATTTTTACATTAAACTGTCCTGCCGATTGTAAGACAGTCTGCCAGAACCGTCTGGATAACAGAAGAAGTCCCTAGGCAGTAGGTCAAATTTTTTCATATCCATAAATTTTCTTCAAACGAACCGAAATGTTAGGGTCGCTACTGTTTCAGCTTTTATACCTTAAGAGGTTCGGTTCAAAGTTCGATTTACTGTAATCATTTGCCGAAATTGCAGGTTCGAACTTGAGCCCTAATCATTATGCTTTTAGATGGATGTATTATTGAATTATTCTCTTAGCTTTAACAATTATTGGTCCTTTTTAGGTGTTTTATTTGAAGTGCTAAACTGCTTTCTATGTAAAACCCTTAGTTTCTGCAGATTATAGATATTGGTATGGTTCTTATTGGGCCGATTAATATTCTTACATATTCGGTAATCGAAACTGGCTCAGTCATTTGGTTTCCATTTCCAAACTGAACATATTCTAATGAGAAAGCAAGGCTGCAAACCTTTAATATTATGCATGAGGATCGGTCTAGGGGTTCGAAACCACTGTAAAACCCAAGGTTCCATTCACGGACCGGTTCTTGGAACCCTTGAACCCACGGTTCTGGTTCGAACCTTGGTTCGCTTGCACATAAAAGAATTGTTTGACTTTTGATTTATTAATACGTTGAAAATGAAATTCAGCAGATTTACTTTTATCAAATTCCTATTCCTATTTCATCATATGTATTTATCTAAAGAGATGGCTAAAGTTTCTCCTCAGAGATATATGTTTGACAATTACACAATAATATGGTGTCTTTAGAGAGACTATTTACAGATATCTCCATACCAAACTTCATTATCATCATTCAAAAGTAAAACAAAAAAAAAACGGCAAGAGTATTTGAACTTCGCCAGAGCCGAACTTAGCTTTTCTCTATTTGCGGTTGTTGTTGTTGCTTTTGTTTGTCATTGTGTGTGTGTTTGTGTGCGTGCTTTTTGTTCGATGGCTGTCTTTGCGGCCCGCCTCGAGTATATGATGACGAAGAAGAAGAAGACGAACTACTGTACTTGGCCGTGCTTAGAGAGCCATTCCACATCCTTTTTGTGGCTATTTGTTCGATTGTTTATATGGAATTTCCTCATTTTAAAATATTCATTTCATAGTTTTGTTTGCCTATTCCGCTCCCGCACACGCACAAGCACACGCACTTTGCTTTTCTTTGTTCTTCCTTTCTACTGCGTCGGCGGCGGCGGCGGCTGCCGCCTGATGCCGGCTGGTTTTGTGTCTTATTATGTCATAATTTATTTTCAACAGGACCTAAACAATGCCGGAATTTTGCACAATTGTCGCCGACCAGTTTTCTCTCTCAATCCCTTTGTGTACGCACTGCACCGGCTACAGCCTCACCTCCCTCCACACGACTCCTCGTCCACCTCCACAACCACTGTTGTTGGTGCTACCTTTGTTGTTTTATTTTTATTTTTTGCATTTCCGCTTTATGTTTGTATTTCGCAGCCTATCAATTCGGTTGTTGTTGTTGTTGCATTGAAACTCACTCACGCACACACTTGCACAAACAAACATTGCCGTCGCCGGCGTATGAATTACGCGCACTAATACAATATTATTATTATTATTATATATTGTTGTTTAACATTTTTTGTTTGTTGCCTTTGCTTTGTTTGCACACTCACTCACTCACACACACACACACGCGCGCGCGCTTGTAATTACAAAACTCGCTACAACTTTGCCAGCGTCAGCGAGCAGACCAGCAGCAGCCAAACACGTCCAAACACTTTGAAAGCCATTCAATAACTGTGTGTGCGAGCTTTGGCGCTGGCAGCAGCAGAATGCGTAAGCTTGCCATTTGCCGGCGACGTCGGCGTCGCGACGGCAACTTTTGTTTTTGTTTGCGGAGCAGAGAAGGAAGGCAACATAAAATTTCAATGGCAGCGTCGGCGTCGAAAGCTCCCTGTGCATGAATGAGTTGAGGGGCAAAAGCAAAATTAAAAATAGAGGAAAGTTAACTTCGGCTCGGCCGAAGTTTGTATACCCTTGCAGCACGTTTATTAACTTATTTGAAGAACATATCCACTAAAAATAAACAAGTTTTTCTCAATAAGGGCCGTTTTCCAATCATCTACAGAGAGCTATCTGTCACATAAACCTACAAATAACAGAGCAAAGTCTGAGTTTATCTAACACATATGTAGCAGCTTTGTAGAAGATGAGAAATCGGCCCTAATACTACTTTTTTGACTCTACTTTTGTATGACAGCTATACCATATAGATGTCCGATTTCGACCAAAATTTTCAGAATCGTGTTTGTAGAAGAAGACTTCGTGCAAAGTTTGGTTTTTCAAACTGACGGAGGAGATAGCATAGAAACAGATGGACAGACGGACATGGCTTTATCGTCTCAGCTCGTCATGCTGATCAAGAATATATACACATTATGTGGTCGGAAATGCTTCCTTCTATGCGTTACAAACATCTGGACAATTTCAATATACCCTCTGCAAGGGTATTAAAAGCAAACAAAACAAACCCACCGGGGGCCAGTGTTGCGAAATCTGTACGGTCTTACGTCGTGCCACTACGTCACTTGATCAGGGCCGGGGATCACGTATTGAAATACGTGACATGTTTGTGGGAGTAATTGATTTAAAATGCACATGTTGAATGCAAAGAAAGCTGCAGACGTTAACTGACAGTTTGGCCACACAAAAACAGTGAATTGGTCAAAAGCTTTTTTACTATCTCATAGCTTTAAGCTTGCACACATTTAACCAAAAATAGCCGTTATAAAATGTGCATTTCAAATGGGAAACTGACTAAATTTATTATTGGTCTCGCTTTTTTCTCATCCAAGCTTCGAATTGATGTACATCGCTTAAGAAACACTAAGCAGACCAGAATTTCAGTTGCCTCTTTAATATTGAAAGGTGCACGGAATTCGTACTTGAGAATTACAAGTGCTAAATTCTGTCTGATTCCCAAAACAAAAATATATTGTTGAATATTTTTAGGCAAAAAGTTGATTCATTGCAATAGAAGTAGAGTACTGACGTTTCTATTTTATTTCCTTATTTAACAGAGACACAAGACCACAAAGGAGGCTGCTAGATCGTACAGCTGTTTCAAGAGGAACCACCCTCTATCAGCAGCTAGGCATTGATAGGCTAACTGAACGTGTCTAACAAGTCTCTCCATGCCAGCGGAGGCATAACCGTTTGGAATCCCAAAGCAGAATGCGCGCAAAAACATAGAGAGACAGCGTAGAAACAGACACTCGCCTTTGTGTGTGTGTGTGTGGTCCCCATGGTCTTGCCGTTTTTTTCAACCAAAGTGGAGTCATGGAACAACACTAAGAAATACAAAGTTTGGAGGCGTTTCCTTTGAAAACAAAAAAGTTTTTCTCACCAAAACTATTTTTTCGACCGATAATTCCTATGGCAGCTATAACCTAGTCATCCGATTTGGACAAAACTTTGAAGAATTGTGTGAAAGCTTATAAAATAAATATATGCCAGTTTTAAAGAGGTTTACATTGAAATCAAAACTGTTTTTCTTACTAAGACTAAATTTCTAACCTTACTTTTCTATGGCAGCTATACCATAAAGATGTTCGATTTCGACCAAACTTGACAGAATCATGTAGAAGCATTGAAAATTAATAAATACGGAATTTGGAGACGGTTGCATGAAAAACAAAAAAGTTTTTCTCACTAGAACTAGTTTTTCGACCGATCCTTAGTATGGCAGCTACATGTTATAGTCATCCGATCCGGCCGGTTCCAACAAATGTGCAGCGTAATTGTACCAGAAGACTTCGTGCAAAGTATGGTGGCGATAGCTTTCAAACTGACGGAGAAGGTAGCATAGAAACAGACGGACACGCCTATATCGTCTCAGCCCGTCATGCTGATCAAGAATATATATACTTTATGTGGTCGGGAATGCTTCCTTCTATGCGTTACAAACATGTGGAATATACCCTCTACAAGGGATAAAAAAATGATGTGAAACAAACATATCTAAGCTATATTTTAATTGTTGTTGTTGAGTCTTAGGGTGCGATTTCTGGAGGATTATCAAACTCGTTGGCGACATTGGTGCTCTCGGGTTGTGAACGTCCATTTTCCAGCTTTACGATTCTTCAAATCCTTCCCTATTCTGCGAAAGCGGGTTAGAAATTGACTCCTTTCAAGGTAGAGTCTTTCTTTAAGAAGCTCCTCAGAGTTCTCGGGTACATCACGATCCCAAAAACAGTCCAAGTCTTTTCTGTAATATAAAATATGTTGTACCAAATCTGTGTGATTGTTTATGTTGTACCATGAACTTACAAATATTTATGTCGTCTTTAGCAAACGCTGTGCAAATCGTAATAAAATCATCCCTCCACTCAAGCGATTGAAGGTTGATTCGAACCGGCTCAGTTCAAACCTGATTACATGAGTAATTCAACTTTTCAAGCATAATTACTTAATAATTCCCCTTTTAGCGGTACAATTATTTCAGTAATTGTACAAGTAATTACAATTTGAAATAATTATTGAATAATAGCAATTCCCAGTTACAATTACGATTACGAAAATAAATCCTCATCATTAATTGTTTTTTCTTTATCTGCATAATCGAGATTTTTGTAATGAGTAAGTAATTAAGTACTGCAAGTAATGATTACAATACACCTCTGGACCTTAGTTGGGTAAAACCAATGTTTGTGTGACTCCCAGTCCACCTAATGAAGGTCAAAGCTCATCACAATGTAACATTCTTCGGAAGTATAGTAAAGTTTGCTTTTATTGAACGATCTGGTTTCCTAACATAGAATTAGTGTAGCGATTTTTACAATTGCAATCTGTTTTTTGTTTGTTTCTGTGTAAATGTCCTCGAAGGACTGATGTAAGATTTTGTGTGGGCATGTAAAACTTAATCGGAATCCGATCGTGGTGAGCTTGTCGATTGCTTCTTGGACTTTTTATGCTTGCGCTTCTTATCGCGATGGCGATCCTCGTGGCTGCTGCCACGACTCTCGCGTCGATTGCGACCCGAGGGCGGCTCTTCGCGTTTGCGCTCCTCCTCCTGCAGTTTCTTGAGAGTCTCGGCCTTGAGGCGTTCCAGCTCGTTCAGCTCTCGTGTGGTGCGTTCTTTTTCAAGATCGTCCAATCGCTGCTTCTCGGCACGGCGTTCCTCCTCTTTGGCTATCTCCTTGCGCATGTGCTCCTTGAGCAGCAGGGCGGCCTCCACCCGTTTCTGCATTTTCTCACGAGCCGCTTTGTCTTTGTCCTCGGGCTCGACAGCCGGCAGGGCCGAGGTGAGCTTGGGCAGCGGGCTGCGTGAGCGTTGACCCCCTCTTCGTGAGCGGCTGGGACTGCGCGAAGAGCTGTGACGACGACCGCGGCTGCGTCTGCGCTCGGGCGATGATTCCTGACGTCTACGCACTGGTGATTCCTTACGTCTACGATCTGCCGATTCCTTGCGACGACGCTCTGGGGACTCCTTGCGACGACGATCCGCCGAGTCTTTACGCCTACGATCTGTAGAGTCCTGTCGCCTACGATTGGGCGACGACTCCTGCCGGCGGCCTCGGCTACGCGAACGGCGGCGCTCTACGGGCGAACTGCGAGTTCGTATGGGAGAGAGCGGGAAACGATTACGGTACTCATTGTTCGGTGAACGAGAACGCCGGCGGCGATCACGATCGGCAAAGGGATTGCGACGATTGGGATTCTGCTGCATCTGCTGCTGATTTTGGTTATTGCCCTGGCGACGAGGTGCTGGCGGCGGTGAGCGTTGCTGGCGACGTGCAGGCGAACGACGCGGTGGTTGTTGTTGCTGTTGTTGTTGTTGTGGCGGTGACCGGGAGCGACTTCTCTGCCGATTGCGTGAAACGGAACGCTTGCCCCTTTCACGATCTCTGGACTTCTCCTCCGGTTTGCTGCGCTCGTCGCGTTTGACACGGCCATCGACTGGCAAACGCTCTCGATCACGCTCTCTGATTGGTGCACCCTTAAGTTCAGCCTGCTTGCCCGATTTCTCCACCGCCTTCATGGTCTCATTCTCTGGCTCGCTATCAGTTTGTTGCTCATAATCAAGTGCATTCATATCCACCGACTTGCGTCGCTTAGCTGGCACATCCAATTTGGACTTATCTTTTTCACGCTCGCGAGTTTCTTTCCCCTTGCCACCACCACCAACAGCACCACTGCGTTCGGATTCTTTGTGGGATTTGGCGCTGCTTTTTGGTCCGGCCGGTGATTTATCCGGTGTCAGTTTCCCGCCGCCATAGGTGCTGGCATGGGACAGCTCGTAGTAGGATTTCTTGGGATCTTTGGTGGCCTCTTCGTGACGCTTTTTGCGTTCCAGCTCGCGACGATTGACCTCTTCGTCACGCAGTTTGCTTTCCTCCTCGATGCGCTCCAGATCGGATAGCTTGATGGTGCGTTTTTGGGCATGCTTCCAGTGTGGAGGGGTAATGCTGCGAGAACGGCTGCGTGAAGGTGTACGGAAACGCTGCGGGAGAAATTTTTGGAAGAGTTGTTGAAATTGATGTTTAGAGATCTGGATGGAATGTTAAGAGATGTGGATTATAAATAAAAATAGAGGCTTGGCCGAAGTTGGTTTACCCTTGCAGAACAATACTAATTCGTTGGTCGTTTCCACTGCAACAAACCACTTTTTCTCACTTAGACACTTTTCTGACTCAACTTTTCTATGACTACTATACTATATAGAAGTCCAAGATCGACCAAACTTAGTGGAATCATGGGAATGCATAGCAAACTAAGAAATACAAAGTTTGGAGGCGTTTTCTTTGGAAACAAAAAAGTTTTTCTCATTAGAACTAGTTTCTCGACCGATCATTCCTATGGCAGCTATAACCTATAGTCATCCGATTTTGACAAAACTTTGTAGAATTGTGTTAAAGCTTATAAAATAAATATATGCCAATTTTAAAGAGGTTTACATTGAAATCAAAAAAGTTTTTCTTACTAATACTAAATTTCTAACCTTACTTTTCTATGGCAGCTATACCATAAAGATGTCCGATTTCGACCAAACTTGACAGAATCTTGGCAGACGATTGAATTGAAAACAAAAAAGGTTTTCTTTACATGCCTAGTTAGTCAAAGCTGAAGTCCATATCTAGTGAAGGTGACCGGGTATATGTAAGTCTTTTTAAAAACCACTCTTTGTTGAATGTCCCGAGGCGATATCGAGCCTACAACTTCTTGGTGCTGCACACACACTACCCGCCTCACCACACCCGACCCGGGATCATGAATACTTAATTCCAAATACTTGAAAGCTCATTTCGAGTGACATAAGAGATCAAAGATTGACTGGGAAGTTCATAATTCCTTCTCCTCTTGAATTTTGAGACTTTCCTCTATAGAGTAAAACTCATAGAGTAAAAAGGGCATACTAAAGTACTGCAAATGGTAGAAGGAAGCAAATTCGATATCATAAAATATATAATATATGGCGCGTTCCATGATACTACAACAAAGGTAGTTCAATAAAATCGGTTAGTGTTGCGCGTTTTCTTGAAGCGTTCTTTGTTGATTTCATTTCACCGACTCTAAGGCAATAGTTTTGAAACCGAGTAGCTTGATCGTTTTTCAGAAACGGGAGCAGCTACCAATTCCGATTCCGCATGATCTGATCGGAATCGAAAACGGAAACGGGTCTGAATATGCATTGTGATTATTTTCGAATATTCTGTCATAAAAACTGATCAAAATATCTATTAAAAACTAGACTATCAAAAATGAGTTTGATATTTTAAAAATATTTCCATAATTTCCTTGTGTTTTTCAAATTATTCAGACCTGCTTTCGTTTTTGAATGCTTTCAATCGGTATTATGGAATGTTCTGATTAATGTACTGAATGTTCTAAGTTTATAATCAAATCTTGGAAGTTTAAACGAATCCCGAAGATCGCTCATTTCATTTTAAAGCCGGGTATCCAGCACAGCGGAAACTAAAAATTCCTGCCAAACTTCATATAAAAAAAACTGTGCCAGGAATTTTTAGTTTGCTTTTTCGATTCTTGTGTATCCAGCAACACAAACGAAATCCACACTTTTATAGATAGCGGCGTATCAATAGCGGCGTTTCGGAAGCGTGTGTGGAACGAGAAACAGCTGATATTCAGGCCAGGAATATATTGCTGACAATTATTTCGGAAGTGATTTGTCTCAAGATGGAGGCAAAAACTGTGAGAAGAAGATTGATTTTATATAAGCAGTTGAGGCAAGATCATGTCTTTGAGAGCCACAGAGAAAAAGCATTTTGACAACATTTCTGTGAAAAGTGCTTGAGAAAGTGTTGCAGCACAAATTAATGAAGAAGGTGGAATACATGTAATTGTGTTTAAAGTTCTAAAATTCATTAATGTTATATTTATATGCTTGGAGAGCGGGAGACAGAGACTAGAGAGAGAGAGACAGAGAACGCTCTGAATGACAGTTTGTTTTAGTTGGGTTCCACACACTCAAAATAATTAGCAAATTCCTGGCAGGAATTTTCCGCAGTGCTGGATACAGGCGAGGTGAGGTTTCTAAAATATGGTTGAAACCCTGAATTTGCTTGTACAAAATTTCAGCTAATATATCAAAAATGGTTTAAGTTTCGGCTCTGTGAGTTGAAATTACAAAAGCTCAAGTAATAGTAAGTCGTTTTTACGACTATAAATGTATACTTAAGAATATACCATTCCATATTTTAAGAACTTATGTAGTTTTATAACATTTCAGTTTAAAACTGTTATGGTTAATTATATTTTACAATATCTTTCCTTAGGCTCAGCATTTAAATTTCAAATTGAAACTTTCTTTACCATCGATTAAACTAACATATCCTGAAAAAGTCTAGTCGATTGATACACTCTAAGACATTCGATTAAACATTTGTTCAAGACAAATAAAGATGGATGTAATCCATCCGACCCCTTTCCCCACCCCTTCCTTATCGGTCTAGATCCTTTCGATTCGATTGGCACTTCGCCAAGACGATCCACAAAGAAAGTAGAACTTCTCTCCTACATTTAAGAAGGATTAAAAGCAAACCTGCGTTGCTTTTCAACCATCTTCACAGAGATCTGCAAAAATGGTAGGGATGTTTAGGAATTCTTGACTTAGCTTTAGGATCAGTTCAAGAATTCGGTTCCAATTTTTCAGATAAGAGTGGTAAACACAAGCCAATTGATCGATGTTTTTTCAACTTACAAACACGCCCCGTCCCTTGACAATGCGTCCGCTGCGCGATGTTGGCGGCACTTGCTTCTTAGACCAGCCAAAGGCGTTTCGATTACGTTCTCTTTCCCTGCCACCTCCACGTAGACGTTCCTGATCACGATTACGATCCCGTTCACGTTCATTATCCTGGCCGCGGGCGTCTCGTGAACGAGATCTCTCGGCGCGCATTAAATATTTGTTGGACACCTAAAATTGAACATAGAAATGATGGTCTTGGCTGACAAAATGGTTGGCTTATCCCACCTCTGGTATCTCATCTGGATTGATTTTGGTCAAGGTGACCAAAGGATGCAGCTCACCCTCCTCGGGTTCCTCATCCTCTTGCAGATGGCGTCCATTTCCGCGTTCCGATTCGCTAAGAAAAAGTAAGCAAGTTAATTTCAATCGTCCACAAATATTTGCCAAACTGAAAACTCTACGCACTTTTCACTGTCACTTGTTGTCTTTGTCTCCTTGCGAGATTGTTTCTTCTTTTTGTCCTTGCGCTGCTGTTGTTTGACCGCCGTCTCGCTGTCCTCGCTATCAGATTCATCTGTGGCCGTTGAGCGCTTCCTACGCTTCTTTTCCTTTTTGGCTGCAACAAAACCAAACATTTTATGTCATGTTGGCCAGGCTGCACCATAGATTAAGTCTTACCCTTTGTCTGTCTCACCAGCTCACCACAGTTGGCTATGGCTGCATCCTGCAAGGGACGCGAATTTCGATCGACGGGTAAATCCTCCAATTGTCGTACCAATTCCTGACCGGATATAACATGACCAAATACAACATGGATACTGCAAGCGAAAGGAAAGATTAAATGAGATATTACATTTGGGAGGGTTAGGGATAAACCCATAGAAAGGATCAAGCTTAAGTCAATATTGTGTCAAATTATGTATCAAGCATTCAGTAGCCCACATCTTAATGTTCGATCCGGAGGATATTCTTTATTTTAGTATGCGGTTCTATATTGGTATGTGGGTTTTATTTTAGTATTCCGGTACGTGACATAAGTTTCGGTTCAGAACTGAAACTTCTATCGGTTCTTCAAAATTCAAACTATATCGGTTACAGTCTAAAACCCTGCTCCAAAGGTTTGAGTCATCGCACAAGAAAGCCAAGCTAACTTGGTCTGTGCCGAAGTTTTTATTCGTTTTTTTTCCCACAACG
The DNA here is from genome assembly GCA_035044965.1 of Lordiphosa andalusiaca. Taxonomy (NCBI): domain Eukaryota; kingdom Metazoa; phylum Arthropoda; class Insecta; order Diptera; family Drosophilidae; genus Lordiphosa; species Lordiphosa andalusiaca. The sequence goes on along the minus strand of JAWNNM010002217.1, from coordinate 89,260 downwards.
ACCCATTTCTCGATCGATCGTTCGTATGGGAGCTATATGATATAGTCATCCAATTTGGACAAAAATTTGTAGAGTAATGTGAAAACATGTGAAACAAACGAATACAAAATTGCAGGATGCTACCATTAAAAACAAAAAAGTGTTTTTAGCTAACACTCTTTGTCATTCCCATCTTTTGTATGGCAGCTATACCATATAGTTGTCCGATTTTAATAAAACTTGGTAGAATTATAAAAAAAAACATAGAAAACCTTCGATTACAAAGTTTGCAGACGTTTCCATTGAAAAGAAAAAAGTTGTTCATACTAAAACTAGTTAACCGACCGATTGTTCCCATGGGAGCTATGAGATATAGTCTTGCGATCCGGTCGGTTCCGACATATTAGTAGTGTGCAGCAAAAAGAAGACTCTGTGAAAAATTTCAGCTCGATAGCTTTAAAACTGAGAGACTAGTTCGCGTAGAAACAGACAGACAGACGGACGGACAAAGCTCAATCGACTAAGCTCGTCACCCTGATCATGAATATATATAGTTTATGGGGTTGGAAATGAATATTTCTATGCGTTGCAAACTTTTGGGCAAAATTATAATACCCTTTGCAAGGGTATACAAATCATAGCTTGTGAAATACTGCGAATATTTTCCAAAACTAAAACGATGCTCGGTGCTGCGAATGCAGGCTTCAGGGGAAATCTTGGGCTCTAAGTCTACTTCAACTAGTTATTCACCCTTGGTTCCGGGTTCGAATCTGTTCGAACATTGAACTCTTAAGAAGCTTTTGGTGTGAATTGCCGACATAATTGTTATACTCTGTTATAGAACGAAAAGTTTAGACCAGAGAGTAAGACGGTATTTGGGCTCGTTTTCACATCTTCTAAACAGACCTATCTATCATATAAACTTACAAATAAAGAAGCAAACTCTGGAATTATCTGTCACAGGGAGCTATATTAGAAGATGTGAAATCGGCACTATAAAGGTTTTTACATGGTAAAGCTAACTTTAAGAAGTTTTTCATTAATATCTTGCTTGTAGAAAACGAAGCGCTTTTCAAAGAGCTCGTGCTTCCAGACGAAGCCTTTTTCTAGAACTTCATCGTGTAAATCCAGTCTTAGACGGGCTTTACACGGTGAAGCAAACTTCATAAAGTTTTTCAAAAAGCTCATGATTATATGAGAGAGGTGTAGTAATGTCGCTTGCACTCTACACCTCTTTCCATGATACAACAATACAGGTAAGGCGTGATATGTGTGATGAGTACTTTTGCCAAAAGCTTACTCTTCAGTACGTGCAGCACTGAACGTGAAGGTACTTTACAGAGAACTCACACTGACACAGCCTTACCTGTATTGTTGTATCATGACTCTTTCCTACTGACGAAAGCCTTTTGAAGAACTTCACAGAGTTTACTTGCAGTCTTACAGTACCCCTATCGAAATGTAATGCTCTTCTGGTGATTCTGGGCAAAGACTTTTCAGCATTACTTATGGGGGAAGGCCTCCTCCCCTTTAAGGCGGCTTATCGCTTCGGTCACAGTTCTTTGATGACTCTTTCAAAATTCCACACAAATCTTGCAAATGCAATTGCAAATAAGTCCGATAATCTTTTTTTCACAATTGTTATAGGGTTTTGTAAAAAAATCCATGAAAAATGAGAACGTCAAGAACGCGGCCTAATTCAAACCTCAAAATATGCAGTCAGCTCACATAAACACTCATTTTTCTACAACTATTTCCATGAATGTGTGTTTACGTGTCAACTAGTAACAAAAAAGAGTGACCTACATCTAGTTGTAAAGCAACTAGAATTTAACTGGTAGCAAAAAAGCTAGATTTGGGTGAGTTGGGCAACTGCACAGCCGCAGATGGCAAAGCTTTTGACAAACTTAACCGAATGCGGAAGAATTTTGAGGTGTAGATTTGATAACAAGCGTAGAACAGACAGGGTTTAAGCCAAAGTCAATGTGAAATGTAAGAGTTTTTTATGATGCGACGACAATGAGTTGATTGTGAATTGCGGATTTGTAAAGATTTGTGAAATAAAACATGTGAGACTGTAAACTAATATACATTAAGTAAAGGTTGCCCAACTGGTATAAAACTGGTTGCAAATAACTGCTGCCGGAGACAGTTGGTTTTAAACTGGACAACTTGAATACATTGATTCGGATACGAAATGCATACAGTTGTGAGTTTATAGAGATTTATATATTTCTGGTTTTAAACTATATTTATATCAAGGCTGCAAACCGGTTCGGTTCGGCTTGTTTGGGGTTCGCGAACCGGACCGTAAACATTTACTCAGGTATATATTTCTCAAGTATATATACTCTTGATCAGCATGACGGGCTGAGTCGATGTCCGTCTAACCGAGTCTTAAGCTAGAGCTTAAGATATGATCCCATTGGAAACCCCTTTGAATGACCCAATTTGTGCAAGCTTTGACTTAAGCTGTCCATCAGTTTTTACTAAATTCTAGAGAGGATTGTCAACTTACTTGTCCAAATGTGGCGCAGGCTGTGTTGTACTACAATAAAAAAACAGAAGAAGAGAAAAATATTCTTTACACATTGCAAACTTTTTTGGGTTTGTTGTTGTTGTTGTTGTTGCAGTAGTTGGTTGCAGTAGCCGTGGCTGCTGTTGTTGTTGTTGTTGTGGTTTCAGTTGTGCGTTGTTGCGGTTTTCTTTTTCATTTTTTTTCGGTTCGTCGATTTGGTTTTGGTTGGTTGAAGGTGGAGACAATGTTTCGAGCAACAAAGTGAAATATGTCAAAAAGGTGACAGAATTGGCTGGCAGTTGGCGGGAGGAGGGCAACTACAAACATTAGTGGTGGGCCCCAAGTTGCCCCACCCTCGCACAGGTCGATCCGTTCGTGCACTCCATTTAGGTGGCTGCAGTTGCTAGGTGCCAAGGTTGCCAAGGACGACACCACCAGCAGAGAGTGCGAACTAGCCCAGGGTTAGGGCCAACCACCAGTTAAAGAGCCGGCGCCATTTTATGCATTTTCGTGCAGGGGGGTGGGAGGTGGACTCAATCTCAGCTAAATGGGCAATAGTTAAATGAACAACAACAGATTTTTTAAAAATACAGAAATTACTTTTTTGGGCATATTTTTGATGGCTGCAAGAGAATCTAAATATTTGGCTGGGATTAACATTAGAAAGAGAGAGAGAGAGCGAGCGAGCGAGCGTTAGGGAGCGTCTCAGCTGGAAACCCGTCCCGACTTACATAAAGAACTGGGAGCCGTTGGTGTTCTTGCCACGATTGGCCATGGAGAGCAGGAAGGGGCGGGCATGCTTTTTATCGAAGCATTCATCTGCAACAGAATGTAATTATTATTGATTTTTGCACGCACGCACACACGCACACACACACACAAACACTTACCCTCGAAGGTGCCGCCGTAGATGGACTCGCCGCCGGTCCCATTGCCCGCACCAAAATCACCCGACTGCACCATAAAATCCTTGACCACACGATGGAATATCACACCCTTGTAGTGCAACTTCTTGCCCTTTTCACCCGTGCACAGGGCACGGAAATTTTCAGCTGTCTTTGGAGCAAAATCGCTGAACAGCTCAAACACAATGCGCCCGACCGCCAGGCCACCCAGCGTTATATCGAAAAAACAACGCGGTCGCGTTGCACTCGCGTCCCGCTTATTCACCGTCATGGTTTATTGCCTTAAGTGTTCGATTAAATGCAACAAAATTCAGTAATTTTCTTTTGCTATTTGCGGCGTTGCACAATGTACACGGCAGAGGAGTAAGTACACAGAAGAAAAATACTCGATGCCCTGGTAAAAACAATGTGGCCAGACCACTACAGTTTGTGTTGAAGTGTGGCAGCACTGTTTGTCACTTTGCGACTCATGGAGAGTCACTGGCTGTGACTTGAGTTTGAAAATTAACCGTGACTTAGAAATTAAATTAGCAGCAAATATTGAGCGAAAAAGTACACTTAAAATACGGAGTTTGAAACAAGCAGCAATACCCCTTAAAAAAAAAACTGCTGCAAGGGTATACAATCTTCAGCAGAGCCGATTTTAATTCCGTCCATAAAAATTTTAATCGATACGATCCCTATATAGATTTGTTCAATTCTGGAAGCGGCATGGAAGAGACACACACAAAGTTGTTGTTACAATTTCTTTATGCTCTAATTCAGCGATGTTCAAGAAGAGAGGCTCTTTGTAGATCCCTGTCTCTCTCTGACACTGACTGAAACATTACTTCGGCATGAATTCGCTAAAGTGTTCGGCCCCTGGGGGCTATGGGTGAACATCGCTGCTCTAATTGCAATTTTTTGGCATTGGCTATGCGTGAAACAACAAATGCACCCGTTGCGTATAGCCTGGGCGCACCCCTCAGCTAGAGCAGTCTTATTTGATATGTACACTCCTATTGTTTGCACTTCAATCAGTTTTTCTTTAGATATTTGCCATTTGTGCACAATTTTGAAAATTACATGGCGAAAATTGATTAAAAATTAATTTAAATAAACGTGCACCGTTACCGCAATTTGCTGTGAACAGTCACAGTCCCTGCGCAGCGTTGCCAGACAGCTGAAAAGGTGAACACACAAAATTGAATTAAAAATCAATTCTTCTCTCTTTTTTTTTTGGATCAGGACAAACTAGAAGTAAATATATATTTCCATTGCACATGCACACAAAGTATGGTTTAACATTACGAACAAGGTAAGTGTAGAGCCTACGAAATGCCTTAAACAGAGGCCAAGAGGAGAAAATTGTGGATTAACTTAAAATACTCGTCATCAGTTAAAGAAATATGGAATCCTTAGAGATTTGTTCGCTTTTGGTCTCACTCAACCGTCACAGACTTGGCCAGATTACGCGGGCAGTCCACATCGCAGCCACGCAAGACGGCTATGTGATACGAGAGCAACTGCAGCGGAATAACGGTCAGCACTCCCTGCAGACAGTCCACGGTGCGGGGTATCTGCAGTGATCGCGTGGAATGGGCCATGGTTTCGGTGTCGCCCTCCTCGCAGATGAGTATGGGCCGCCCTTTGCGAGAGGTGACCTGCTGCAACGCATTCATGCATTTGGTGTACACGGGATCGCGTAGTATGATCATCATCACGGGCATTTCATCGTCCACCAGGGCCAGGGGGCCATGCTTCAGCTCTCCAGCTAGAATGCCCTCGCTGTGCATGTAGGTCAGCTCTTTGACCTTCAGAGCACCCTCCAGGCAGGTGGCAAAATTGAAGCCACGTCCCATGATTAGCAGCGATTTGTGCTGGTAGAGCTCCTTGGCCAGCTCCTGGACTTGTGAGTTCAGCTGCAGCACGGAGCGTATGTGTTCATCCAGCTGGGAGAGTCCATCGATGATCTCCAAGCGTCGCTGCTGCAGTGAGAGCCGATCCTCCGACATGACCAGCGCAAACATGACCAACGAAATGAACTGCGAGGTGTAGGCTTTGGTGGAGGCCACACCAATCTCCGGTCCGGCATTGATGTGCACCCCACAGTGCGACTCGCGGCAGATGCTGCTGCCCACCGTATTTGTGATGCCCACAATGAGAGCTCCACGCTGCTTGCAGTAACGCAAGGCCATCAACGTGTCCGCCGTCTCACCCGACTGTGAGATAAAGAAGCACACATCATCCCGAAAAATGGGCGTATTGCGGTCCAGGAAATCAGAGGCCAGCTCCACCATTACAGGCAATTCGGTCAACTCTTCCAGCAGCTGGCGTGTGGCCACCGCACTGTGATACGAGGTGCCGCAGGCTATCAGCATGAGGCGGCGACAGCGCTTGATCTCCGGTATGTACTCCTTTATCCCTCCCAGAACCACCGACTGCGTGTCGAAGCGCATGCGTCCGCGCATGGTATTCACCACGGACTCGGGCTGCTCGAAAATCTCCTTCAGCATGAAGTAGTCATAGTTGCCCTTCATTATCTGCTGGATTTCCATTTTCAGCGTTATAATCTCGCGTGCATGCGGATCGTCCGAGGATTTGTTCAACCGGTGAATACTCAAAGTGCCATCACTTTTGACCGCGGCCACATCATCATCCTCCAGATAGATGACCTGATTCGTGTGCTCTATCACCGCCGAAGCGTCCGAGGCAAAGAAATATTCCACTTCTTTGTAGTCCAGTGGCTGGAACTCGGCCTTGCGCTCACCCTGCGGGCTGTTCACCATGGGCAACTCCTGGCCATGCGGACGATGTGCCTTGGCATACAGTATGGGCACATGATCGGTGGCCAACTTGTTCTTGGCCTTGATGCCCACCAGCAGCGGAGAACCGCGACGCGAGGCCACACATTCGCCCGGGAAATGTCGCGACTTGAAGGCTATGGCAAAGGCACCCTCCAGCTGTTGTATGGCCTGCTCCACCAGCTGGCCAAAGGTATAACCCGGATGGGTTTGCCACAGATGATGCACCAGCTTGGCTATAACCTCCGTATCCGTTTCCGATTCAAACACATAGCCACGCTTCTCCAGCAGCGTTTTCACATCCTTGTAGTTGGTAATGATGCCGTTGTGGACCACCACAAAACTGTTCTGCTGGTCCGAGCGTTGCGGATGCGAGTTCAGTTCCGAGGGTACACCATGGGTGGCCCAGCGGGTGTGGGCTATACCAATATGTATGTCCACCGGTTGACTGTAGTCGCCCTCTAGCTCGGCAATGGCATCTTCCAGCACCTTGACCTTGCCGATGCGCTTCACCAGCAGGATGGCAGCTGCTCCATCCCCCTCCGTTCTGGGAGCATCTATGGCCACGCCCGTCGAATCATAGCCACGATACTCCAATCGCTTGAGGCCCTGCAGCAACAGGTCCAGCACCTGTTGCCTGGACTTGGGCGTCAGATAGTTGAGGTAAGCGAATATGCCACACATGATGATGCACGGATTTGACCACGTCGACGACTGGCGGCGGTGTGTCACTTGATATGGCCAGAGACCTTTACTGCACTCCGACACGCTGTCACGTTTATGGCTCTAGCTGTTGCTGTTGTTGTTGTTTTTGCTGACGACTCGCTTGTTATGATAAGCTTAAACCAATTCAGTGGAATTTTTGCGCTGTGCGATAAATTTTTGTCAAAGAACACGTCTGTTACCCCGCTCCCGCCCACACCCACCAGTAAACATTTGCTCGACGGTGTGGCCGTAGGTGGATAAGACATTTATACTGAAGCCGTTGTCTTTTAAAGATGTGGCAGCGCCTACACAAGTTTGAAAATATTTTAAAAGAGAAAATGGATTTTATGAACGATTGACGTTTCTGATGGAACTGAAGCTAAGGAGTGGTGCAGTTTATGTCGAATAAGTCTGTATTTATATATCGAATTGATTAAACAAAAATGAGACGAACAAATTTTTGCTCAGCTTTCCGTTTTAAGAAACGGTACTTTATTTCTGTATGGTAACAACAGTTATTTTCTTAGTCTCTTCATAATCAAAAGCTAAAAAAGTAAATGAGGTGTGTATAAATATTTGATGCAAAATCAGTTAAAAAGATTCAGTACCACACTTTTCAATTGGCGACTTACTCTAAAGGTTTGTTAAGCGAGTCTTACAAAAAATTGCTTAATTTTGTCTTTTTTTACAGTGATATAAAATAATAATGGCTATTCGGACTCCACAAACTTAAAGCTAGTTAAAGATCCATTCACTCCATTCAGCTTTTCGGATAAGAAACAGAAACAATAAAAAATTCAAACAATGGCGGCGGCGGCTACCAGGGCTCCAGCATCTTCTTTTAGCATTTTTTCGTTTCCGCAGTATTTCCATGCCATTTCTTTGGTCACACTGAAACGAGCTCTTTTCCTTCTTTTCGACCGCGGCGTAAAACCACATGTCTGGCTAACCATTATATTTTCGTTTTCGGGCGATATAATGCTACAAAGTGATGTGAAAACATAAATCCAGCTTCAAGTTTAATTAACATTGGATACCAAAACTGCAATTCGTGTTCATATTTAATGCAAACGGGTGGAAATTCGTAACTGAAACGTTCTATTCCATACACCCAGCGCGTGAGTGAGTGTGAGCGAGAGCGGGAGAGTGCGAGTGCCCAGTGTGTGTGCGTGCGTAAAGAGTACGGCAGAACGAAATAAAAACAACAGCAACAACAACACCACAAGAGTAGAACGTAAAAGAGAGGACACAAAAAAAATTTTGTGTATCAAATTCTTGTTTTTGTCAACTCTCGACTCGTGTGTAAGGTGAATTGTTTTATTTATTTTAAATTGTTGGTGCGTATTGTGTGCGTGTGTGTGGGAGTTAGTGGGGGGTGGGGGCACACTTACTTTCAGACCCTTGGAAATTTAAAGCCAGAACTCATCAGCTGTTTTAGATTTTACCAGGGCTACCGCTTCAAACACCAGCCTTCCTCTCGCTGTATTGCATAATTCCCGAGCAACAAATGCTAACAACAACAACCACCAGTTGAGTACACACTTTTGTTTTATTAATAAACAATTGTCGTAAAGCTGAAAGTAGCTTAAGCTTGGCGGCTTTTAAGTTTGTTTGTTTATTTATCATGATGCAATGGTAACGTAACGTAACGCAATGCTACGTATGTAGCAAGTGGACAGCCCTCGCTACGTTTGCTTCATCTGCTGCTTCCATACAGCATTGGGCCTTAACCTCACTCTTCGGGCTGGCTGATTCTTTTGCGGGCTGCTGCTGCTGCATAATAATATACACAATTTCGATTTCCTTGATTTGTTGAGCTTGATTAAAATAAAAGTAGCGTGAAAATTGCCATTAGCTGCAGCAGCAACATGGCCAGTTTATAAAATGTAAGCCGAGGCATTCGCTGTGTGTCCTGGGAAAAGGTCAAAGTGCAAAGCGGTGTGTGTGTGTGTGTGTGTGTGGGTGGGTGTGGGTGCAACAACAATAAACTAACCCGATTACGTACTCCGCTTCGCTATTTGCAGTTGCAGCCAGAAAGCATCCCACAGTTTTGCGCCCCTCCCCCCCGCCTGGAGTAGCGCTTAGTTTTGGAGCCTACTCTAGAGACGACGACGATGTCCAGCAAGGAGGAATCTTCATCCACCACCGCTGCTGGCTCAGCGGCCGGCGCCACCACTTCATATGCCAATGTGGTCCAGAATCTGGACACCACCAAAAAGGTCACTCTGGACAACAAGGAGAATCAGCCGAATTTGAAGACCCTCAAGTCATGGAGCGAGGAAACTGCTGCCGCTGAGGCCGCTGCTGGCGGTGAATCGGTGGCGGTCAGCCTGGCGCTGACTGGTGAGAAAAGAGCCGCTGCCTTGTCTGGTGGCGACAATACCGCCGAGAACTCCTCTGAACTGGATGATAATAACGATTTTGTGCCGGTGGTGTCGCATCATAGACGGGACCGCAAAAAGGCACGCAAGGATAAGCCGGCGCCACGTGAACATTTGCAGCCAGGCAGTGGCCCTGGTCAGAAATCACGTCGCCAGCCACCAGAGGCCAGCGAACGTAAAACAACACGTCGCGGCAGTCCACGCAAGGCAAATGTCACTGCCGGTGCCAGTGGTGCCAGCGGTGGAGCAAAGGTACAGAAAGAACGGAAAGCGGACACCTCACCCAGTGCTAGTCTCGAGGCCACTAGCAGCGGCAATGAGGCCAAATCCGCTGATGGTGACAATCAGAACACATCAGGCGCTGCACAAGGAGGAGGGCCAGGAGCAGCAGGATCAGCTGCCCCAGCTAAGCGTTTCGTGGCCGCCCCACCACCAAAAGTCAATGCCTGGAAGGTGAGTAGAGTAGGAGCAGACGATCATCATCAGCCCTGCCCAAACAAATTGCGTCTTAAAAAAATGATCGATTGTGCGTGTGTGCGTTGCATGTGTTTCTGTTGGTAAACAAATGTGCGTAGAATGGCATAATAACTGATAAAGCATCAAAGGCAACAACACATGAAAACACGTTTACCGTTTTTGTATACAGTCTTCCAAAAAAGTATTCGGGCATAGGGCAAATCATCTTGCAAATAACAGAGAAATCTGACACACATCAGCTATTTAGAAGTTTAGCACCTTTAATTTAGTTTTATAATTCAATCTTGACTTCTGTAACGTTGAACATTATGCAATCTTATATATTTTTGAAATTGTCGTTTGAAATTCCGTTTATAATTTTACTGTGTACCGAACCTTTTTCAGTATGAAAGCTGAGGTTCAGGTACCTGGTACCTATATCTTTGGTTCGGTTCAACAAAAATTAAAGACTTCTTCTGTTAGGAATTCTTCTGATGGCTAAGCACGATTTTTTAGCGCGTCAGCAAGCTGAAATTGACAAACATGATTGATTCCACAAAGCTGAGCATTCGATTGAAGTTTTGAAGACCATTCCAATGCTTGTTGTGCACCATAACTTGTTGTAGTTGTGGGAATGAGGAGGAAATAGAAAGCAACCAACACCTTCTATACCACTGTCGGCTTAGGAAACGCACCCAGTATCTGGGTAAACCATTCTTTGAGGAGCTGGGCAGACTGGCAAATGTGCCCCAGAAGACCTGGCTCTTTTTGAGGACTTCTCAAAATGGTTTAAATGAAGAGATTGCGCAGAACCTGACCGCCAATTCCCTCTAACGCCCTCCCCTACCAAACCCCACCTCTTTATTAGGCATCACAATGGGCCAAAAGGACTCTGGGTGATCTCGGCCTCAGCCGAGCAGTCTCTTTAACCTAACCTAATAACAACCCTAGTTTTGATAGCTCTAAAAACCATTTAATGAACCGCTCCGGCCTTTTTAGAAACTGTGTGAACCACTAAACCGAACCATCCCTTATATTAGAGGGGCTTTCAATCCTGGTACAGACCAATAGCTCTCTCAATCATAAGCCCAGTAAAATGTTTATAAATATTTCAAATTTTTGCGCAAGCTGCTGGAGATTTTCGGTCCATCTAAGTTTATTAGTTTCTCATTGATTTGGGAAAAAAGGTTTATATAAAAAAAAGGTCTTAAGTCTTTTTTTTTCCGGTCTCTGGTTCCCTGGCTCGAACAAAAATTTATAAATGATTATGGTTCGAAAAATTTAGGTTCGAAGTTTTTGGGCCAAGGTTTCGTTACAAACCTTGGATAAGTCCATGCTTGACACAATAATAATAACAAAACACAAAAGAAATACATTTATTTAGTAACTAAATTTTAGTAATTTTAATACTATTTGTTCTAAAAATCTTTAACGACCCAAAAACTACTCAAATCGTATAGGAAACGGTTCGTTTTTGTGCCCTAAACAGTTTTGTGGAACATATAGGCACATTCAAAATAATATTTAGTGTTGTGTAACACTTCATTTTGTAGCTCTTGCTTTTGTAAATCATTGAAAAAGCTTTGGAATTAAGAATCTCAAAAGCAGATAAGTATTAGTATAAGTAGTTCTAACTGTAATTTTAGGTTTTCTATTTCACTTTCCTGTCCATTTTAAGACTCAGCCGCTCAAAACCATCCAGATAACAGATGAAGTCGCTAGACAGAAGGTCAGATTTTCTGTTGTCTACCATTTTTGTTGAACCGAACCGAAATTTTAGGTTCGGAACAGGTTTGGTTTCCGAATTTGTATCTTAAGGAGTTCGGTTCAAGACCGGTTTGCAGCCCTTACAACCCCTTAAACAGGTGTACGTCTTAGTAGAATTGCCAAAAAAATACAATTTCAGAACCAAAATAGAACTTTGAACCGAAACTCTTCGTTAGGTATATATCATTCAAGGTTTTTAAGCATGGAATCATGTGTTAGAGTCAGTTTGAAAGAACTTAAGGGAATAATTTCGTATAGCCTACTGCATGACAAGTACTTTTTTTAGCCCGCTGTATCTTTCAGATAGATACATTGCATAATAAGCGAAAGAAACACTTGGTCAAAACAAAACGAAGAACAATTTCGTTATTGCCGATGTGTATTATGCAATAGACCGCAACAACAACAACAACAAAAACCACACAAATAGCAAACAAAACAAAAACAAAAAAAAGTCAAATTGTTTTCGTTTTTTTTGTTGTCGCCTCCTTTCTCTGTGCTGTGCTGTGCGTCTAATTGATTTGGTTCTAAAGCGTAAGCAGATACACACAACAAACACAACCTTCGTTTGCCGATTGTGTGAGAAAGAGAAGAAAATGTGTAGTTATAAATAAATGTCAAGGTCAGCTAAGAAAAATATCAAAACGGCAGAAAAAGTGCCAAACTAAAGATGATGAAAGCAAGAAAAGGTGTGGCAAATTTTCAATCGGTTATGCAGATCATTTGGTTGCCATGCAGTGGACAATTTGTTGTGGTGTTTCGGCTCACATCTGGCATTTGCATATATGCAAATTTCTCTTAATTAGGAAGCTTAGAAAAAATGACTTCACATTCTCTTCTCGAGGTTGTTGTCGTTGAGGCTGCAATCAACCGACTAACCAAACAACCAACCAACTAACCAACCAACCAACCAACCAACTAACCAACCATCAAGCCATATTCCAACCCTCCAGCTCAGTACCAGTTGACGTGTGTCGCTGAAGAGACCTTCCCTCTGTTTGTTGCGACTTCTACTAGTTTTCAAAATGGTTCGATTATAAACAAGTGCGCTTAACGATCGGTTATAACGGCACGTGTCCCTTCCATCACATTATTAACATTTCCGTTCTGTGGCGAACTGATTAAAACTTCAAGTTCCAATAGTAAAACGTAAACGTGGAAGTTTAAACAAAACTTGATCAACTTGTTGATATCGTTGGACGTTAGAAGTGTGACTTTTGGTGTGCGTGTGTGTGTGTTAGTGTGTGTGTTTTGACGCGTAAAGTAACCCGCTCTACCAGAAAACGAACCAAACAAACAACAACAAACATGAAAACGAAAGTAAATATGAGTTCAATTCAGTTTAATCAAATGTGTGTCAGGCAAATGTCGCCGAAAATAAACTGCATTTGTTTAAGCTATCAACTTACACATTTACTCATACAAATTAATTGATAAGTGAGCAAAATATTAATGGAAAATACTTGAAAAAATTTTCCAATCACACCACAGCATGAAAACAAACTGAACACACTTAGCAGAGACACTTGATAACTGGGTTAGTTGATACGTTTTCTTAATGAACTCAACTAAATGGCAGCCCTAAGTTTGCAAAAAACAGGCCAAAAACTTTACAAAAACAGTGCTAATTGATAGTTATCAAAACGCAAACCACTTTATTCAACTGATTATTCATATTTAAGAAGCATTGTATTACCTTATTACACTTGATTTAGACAGTTGGTTTACTTAAAGGTGCAATACCTAAGTCATACTGTCAGAAAAAGTTTATTGTGTACTTGTCGAATCGACCCTATTGAAAACTAATCCCAAAACGAACGTAAAACAATTCTTTTTTTTACTCAGATTAATGAAAACATTGGACTTTTCCATATAATCAAGGCTGCAAACCGGTTAAGAATTCGAATTGGTTCGTTTCATTGTTCAACAGACATTTGAAACCCCCCGGTTCGGTGCTTAACTTGGATTTTATCAGGGATGCCAGCCGGTTCAGAGCCAAACCGAACCAAACCGTTACCGAACCGCTTAATCCAATAATATTACGAACCACATATCAAACCCGCGACGATTTAAAAATGTTGAATCGAACCAAAAACCAAAAAAACAAAACGTTTAAAGATGTAAAAAGGTTACCTTCTTTCCCCCTTTTGGAATGTTCATCGATTTCTTGAATAAGTTCCATTTGAATTTTGGATAATCCTTCTAAAAAGACCGAATTGATCTTTGGAGAAACAGAGTTGATGAAGCTTTTTGTGATCCCGTAGATCTCCCCCAATTGTTTACGGACCTCTTTTAATACCCTTGCAAAGGGTATTATAATTTTGCCCAGAAGTTTGCAACGCATAGAAATATTCATTTCCGACCCCATAAACTATATATATTTTTGATCAGGGCGACGAGCTGAGTCGATTAAGCTTTGTCCGTCCGTGTGCCTATCTGTTTCTACGCGAACTAGTCTTAGTTTTAAAGCTATCCAGCTGAAATTTTGCACAGAGTCGGATCGGATGACTATATCTCATAGCTCCCATGGGAACAATCGGTCGGAAAACTAGTTTTAGTAAGAAAAACTTTTTTCTTTTCAATGCAAACGTCTCCAAACTTTGTAATCGTAGGTTTTTTATGTTTTTTTTATAATTCTACCAAGTTTTATTAAAATCGGACAACTATGGTATAGCTGGCATACAAAAGATAGGTCTGAAACACAGTCTGAGTTAGAAAAACTTTTTTGTTTTTAATGGTAGCATCCTGCAATTTTGTATTTGTTTGCTTTTACATAATTTTTCAAATTTTTGGCCAAATCGGATGACTATATCATATAGCTCCCATACGAACGATCGGTCGGAAAATGGGAAAACGAGCATTTTTGAATATTTTTCGACACAGATGAAGTTAGCTTTGCTTTCTCGTTACATATTGTTTTCATTAGCATCTTAATTGGTTTATAGAATGATTTTCTCAATGATCTTCGACATTTAGCGATTCTAAGCACTGATAATGGGTGATTTATTAGCAACCTTCTGTTTGGCAACACTTTTTGTGGCAGCTCTGCTGTTTTCGTGTCTCATGCTACTGTCAAATATGTTCAGTTTGGTCTATAATTTAACCATGCATCGACGCTTGCAGATTATTGAATTATATTATAAAAATTCGTGCCGCGTTTTTACCGAGAAATTGTGCTTAGTTTGGTGTGCATTATGGGCCGGTTTTAACATTGGACGGTACTTTCTTTAACATGACAAAGACAAGAGCTTTACAGTTAAAGGAGAGCGCTACCGTGCAAAGATTACAAACTTTATTTTGCCCAAAATGAAAGAGTTTCACTTGGCTGACTGTTGGTTTCAACAAGACGATGCCACATGTCACACAGCAAGCGATTCAATGGCCCAATTGAAAGACGAGTTTGGTGATCAGTTTATTTCACGCTAGTGCTATATATAGTGCGAAATAAAGCCTTTAGACTATTTTTGTGGGGCTTTGTCAAGGCTCTTGTCCATAACGACCATAATGAAGAATTCATTCGTAACACACCGACCGATATGTTGGAGAGGGTATGCCAAAAGTGGACCCAGCTTGTGAACCTTTTGGGGCACAGACGCGGTCAACATTTACCTAAAATCATCTATAAAAATTAAATAATATAGATCGTTCTATCGACTCGAATAAAATTTTCATACATTTTTCTGAATTTTATGTATTTTTTTTCAATCAAGCTGCTAAAAAATAAACCTTTAGTATAGCTACCATAGAAAAGTTGGGTTAAAAAATAGACTTAGTAAGGAAAATGTTTTGATTTTAATGGAAGCGTCCTCAAAATTCATAAAAAGTTTGATTGTTTATTATTTTTTTTAATTGTAATCACATTTTACCCACGCTTACTCATTGATTAACAATCATTTGTATCAATTACATGCCTTTGGCACTGCCTTCTTGGGCAATGGGGGGCTTCTGTTTTTTTCCGGCTCTATCGTCTCTCTGTCGCGGGTATCACATTGCAGCTGAGTCTGAGTTTTTAAAGACGGTGCCGACGCCTCGTTACAGGTTGCTGCCCATTGAAAAATCACAGAGCACAGTGAGCTGAGCAAAAGTACTAATCAATGTTATCTAACCCAAGCGCCGACACATGTAATTCAATATGACCCCATGTTAGTTTCTGGCATTGCTTTGGCTTGTAAAAATTTTCCATTTCCCAATATTTCGCTTGTTGTTACTGTCATTGTTTTTGTGTGCCGATTTCCTTTTGTTACTGAACTGATATGATGGGGATCCATATGCTGCCTCGCGCATTGTTGTCCACCTTGCCGTAGCTTTACACCTTGTTTCCTACTTCTTTGTGCAGAGTATCGAAATATACAAATGTACAAAATAATTTACAAAGAATTGCAGTTGAGCTTAAGGCGGAGACAGAGGGATGAGATACGATATAACTGATGGCTTTGATAAGAAAATGTTGCAATAAATATGTATCATTTGAATAAAACCTGCTTCTGTTCTTTGTTGCCTTGAAAATAGAACAAGGAAGTCTCCAATAAGCATGCAGAGTCTAGAGTAGCACAGGTTAATGAAGGGCAATGTTTATGGGCATTTGTATGCGACATGCATACCTCTATGATTCGCTGCTTTACAAAAACAATATGGGCATTTCCATGCTGTCGAACGGGACAGTCGTACGCATTGAAATTGAAAAAAAAGTCCAAACAAATGTGACTTTTATTTTGGCGCTATTTGCGTAACTTATACCTCTGAGTTAGCCCTATAATTGGTGCAAAGGTAGATTTTTTGAGAATTTGTCGTTTTCGAGATAATTGCAAAAAGGCAAGGCGGTCGCACGGGACAAGTGTTGAAGTGGTTTTCGCGGGCGACAATTCAATCTCCGATTTCAGCAAAACCTGAGGAAATTTTTTATTTTAACTAATTTTAGAATGTTGTGCATTGATGACTCTTTAAAATAGTTTTTTTTTTTACCACAAAATGATTTATACTTTTTTACAAATTTCATTTTAAGCACGTTCGCACGGGACAGGTCCCTCGAGACATATTTTTATACCCTGTTCCCATTGAAAATGGAAAAAGGGGGATCATGAAGTTGTGCGAATGTATGTAACAGGGAGAAGCATGAACAGCCGAGTCGATATAGCCATGTCCGTCGATCTCAGAGACTATAAGAGATAGAGCCACAAATTTTTGCTTGAAGGTAGATTTATGCTGTACGCAGATAAAGTTTGTTTCAAATTCCACCCCGTCCCCCTTTTATCCCCAAAAAACCTAGGCCTCCTCTAGAAATCCTTGACCTAAATAGCCGTCAGATCCACTATTTTCAAGTTAGAGCCTTAGGTTTAGTGTACATCAAGCTAGGCCCAATATCTATCTATTCTGAAAAGTACAATCAGATCGGACAAAAAAGACCGGAGTTATAAGCGAAACAGTGAAGCATTGAAGTAAGTGAAACATTTTCCATTCGAAAATCTCGATATGGGTTATGAATAATTGTAAGATTAGCTTCGAGTACTTCAATTCAATTGTTTCCCCTTGAAAATTTGATAAAACATGCTGTTTTTGACAATTTTTACTTTTTTTCGTCTTGGTGGACCTTTCTGTGGAAATATGTACTGTGTCGAAAAGTTGCTATGCTATTGCATCTCCATCTGAAAAAAGAATTCCTATAAATACGTTTTGAACCGAATCTTTTTCCAAACAGACGCTGGGGGTTGCAATTTTACCAGGTTAGGTTTAGTAGGGTCCTGTTTGAAGCATGAGTAAATACATCTTAGTTCCGCACATCAGACTACATTCATAGCTAAGACCTTATACAGATAATATGACATGTTCCCATTTTCGAATTTGGATCAAATGATGCGGAATCGGAATTGTTAAGTGTTTCCGCTTTCAAAATCCAATTGTTTCATTAGAGGATTACTTTCAAACTTAGGCTTTGTAGATTTAAAATCGTTTTGCCAATCGGTTCTTCAAAATCTGACTCTTACCAATTCCAAACTAACGAAATCGGAAGCGAGAACGTCCCAGTTTGTTTCGCAATTATCTATAATTTCAATGTCATTTCCATAAAATACTTATTTTCATTATAGTTACTATTTTGGTTTGGCTATTGCCGTGTCATAAATTGATAAATTGATATGTAAACATTATCATAGAGGTAGTATATAAACGATTTATAATTGGAACTAATCGGGGCGACCTTGACTTTGTTATTTTTTTGTAGCAAAGAAGTACATCGAACATATTTATCATGAATGAGTTTGTTTACTTAACTGAACAAGTCAATGTGTTCTTTTTTGTTCAGTGAGTCTGGTTCCCTGGCACCAACTACTCTTATTCACTGACTCTTCTATATTGATCTTAAACAAGAGAGCGCTTAGCATTATGTTTCTGAGCTGATCCTGGTCTGTTTGTTTACCTTTTTACAGCAGTCAAATTGAATAATGTACGTTTAAAACCCACGAAATACTTGAACATTTGAAAGCTAAGAACAATTCAAATAGTATTCCTTAATACTTAATAAAATCTTGGCATCGGTCAGATTCCCACGTTGCATAAGTTTGTTCAAGTAGTTTACACTCTTGTACATTATACAGTGTGGAAACATAAAGGGATCGACGCTGCCGGCGCCACCGTCCTGTCCTGTAGATCAGATAACATGTCTGGAACTGTTCATTTAACTGACTCTAAAAGCTATTCAGCGCTATAATTTAAGCGCTTCTGTATCAGTATCTGTGGCTCTAGACCATTATCAGAAAATCACACAATTTGAGAGTATTATAGCGATACTGGAACAGTGACGATTTTATCACGCTTGGTTCATTAGCAGAATATTGAAGGATTGCTTACTATATATAAGGTATATCCAAACTGAGAGGGACTAATTTAATTCCCAGGTGGAACAGTATAATTATGATGACCATAAAATGGAACTAATTTGCGAAGCACACAGAGCACCAGTCCATTTATAGTGAAATGGCAAACCTTACTGATCATTTTTGGCGTTGCCAGATGAGAGAATCAAGCGTGAGCTACACTAAAAATGCGAAAATGTAATTTTGACACAATGATGAGAGTAAGCAATCGCACCCAAAGTGTCAAGCCTCTTAATTCACCTTCTCTCAATCTTTCATGGTGAAACGGCCAACCTTACTGAGCATTTTTTATTTGATAATAAAATGTTATGAAAAGACAATCCTTACCCTGCAGTTCCACGACTCAGTTCTGAAGATTTCAGGGCTGATTCAGATCTGTGCAGCAGAATAACTGAATTTAATGACGGAATTCTGGCATGTTTCAGTACTTCCCATGAGCTCAGCTCTGAAATATTGCCAAAAATCAACAGAGGCCATGACGTAGTAGCACATGCCTGTGCCAAATTCATGGCTAAAACTCATAAAGGATGCCATGAATTCCGTACAAGCCCTTCTATTTCAGGTCTGAGTCGAACTGAAGGGTACTGACCATTATTGGCGTTGCCACATATTACGAATTCTGCGCGAGGCGTCAAAAATGAACACTGAAACACCAAATAGCATAAAAATCAACCTTTACAAGCGAAAATTTAATTTTGACACAATGATAGCGAGCGGTCGCAATCGAAGGACCAAACCGAGCTTCTCTTACTCTTTCATGGTGGAATGGAAATCCTTACTGCTGTTTTAAGCGATGTTTGTTTGTGTTAGTCTATTTATGGTAAAATGGAAAAACTTACTGAGCATTTTTGGTGTTGCCACATGTTAAGAATCATGCGTGAGGTGTCAAATAGCATAAAAATCAGGGCTACGAAAGTCCGTCAAGCCCGACTATAACATACTCTGTACCAAGAAAATTTGTCTTTTGATCATAAATCGAAAACCGTTCATCCGAACTTCTTCATTCCTTTGGCGGATCGATTAGTTATCCTAATAACTAAATATGTCCAGAAGCAACAAGCCATCTATCTTCAAAACTGTGGGAGATATGACGTTTTTTCTAAATTGCGGGGTCGGGAGGGGGCGTGGCCAAAATTGAAAATAAACTTGATCTGCCTGCAGACATAAGAAGCATATGTCCCATACATGTCAAACCTCTATCTCTTACCATCTCTGAGATCTGTGCGTTCATACGGACAGACAGACGGACGGACGGACAGACGGACATGGCTGTTGATGCTGATCCAGAATATATATACTTTATGGGGTCGGAGATGCTTCCTTCTGGATGTTACATACTTTTGCACAAACTTATAATACTCTATGTACCTTCGGTACAGAGTATAAAAATATGCGGATCTCCGGTTCACCTCATTCGAGGTTTTTGGGAGAAGATTTTGTTTCGAACCTTCGTTCCGTCCATGCTTTACACAATATTAATCATTTTTTTTGTTCTCAAAATCGCATTCGTACTAAAATTAACACAAATCGGGTGGGATTGGCGTGGAAAAATAGAAAAATGTTACCAATATCATGTTAGACTCTTGTTTTTGAGAATTATTTAAGGAGTTTAAGAGTCGAGGAGCCTAAAACACAGATGCTAATATGGGTGGGAATTTTATAAGTAATTCAAAACGTGATTCTAGATGTGTTATTACACTTTCCTGCCAGTCAGTCGCACTTATCCAAACGTATAACAGTTGAAGTCGCTGGGAAAAAGGTAAAATTTCTGATGTTTATCAGTTTTATCAAACTGACCCGAAATTTTAGGTTCGGATTCAAGGTTCGGTTCACAGTAAAATAATGGTCGAAATTTATGGCAAACCTTACTGAGCATTTTTTTATTTTTGAGCATGACAATGGCAATGTCGTTGTTACGAATCACGCAGAAGGTGTCAAAAAATAAACACTGAAAATCTAAAAAGTGGAAGTAAAATTTTTTTAATTAAATGGCTATCTCTTGGTTATTGCTAAAACTTTGTGTATGGGCCCTCGTATATTAAAGAAAGTGAACAGTAAATCATTTTCATGATACGCACCTTATCTTGTGAATGTGTGTTGCCCAGAGAAGCTCTGCTGCGCCTTTCTGCTTATCAATATGTACTTGTTGATTGTAGTTTGTTAAGCCAAATGATTGCAAAAAGTTTAGATAGTGAGCTTACAACAAGTTTTTTGCGTAAGAATATCAGAGCACATGTTTATTTCACGCCTTCAAAGGGGACCCCGCCACAGTTGATTTGAGCTCAACTGAATCATTCAATTTGCTGATACAAGCTAAAACCTATCAGGCCATGCTGCTTACGAGTGTAAACTTTTACCTCAAATATTTAATAAACATTTTTAACTCTGACTTAATTCTATATTTATTGCTCTGGCAATCAAAAATATTTATCTTTAGCTCCAAAATATATGTTAAGTCTCCAGGGAGGGGCCTCTTGATAAGTGCAGCTCTTAAGCCCCAGCTACGCATTACGAAAAGTTGAGTTCAGGCACAAATAACCACATTTGCCTTCACACCAGCCCCCCCCCCCCCCCGACTCACACACCCACACATGGTATATATATATATATATATATATATGTGTATACTATATACACACTATTTGAGTTCGTCGCCATTGGCTTTTATTGCCTTGACTGACTCTCGTGATCGCAACGAACTCTCGCTCTCTTGCGTTGCGTATTTATTTACACGAATGCCGCCTATTGCCATTTTTTCAATTAATCTACAAAAAAAAAGAAAAAAACTATAAATAGAAAAAAGTAAAGTGATTAATGAACACTTCATAAAATATATATACACACATTTACTCATAAACTTGTTTACATTCAAGTGCTGACCTTTTTCGGTCTTATGTTATTGCTGTTCGGTCTATCTATCTGTGTCTTATCTCTCTCTCTCTTTTCTAAACCTGTTGAGCCGGCCACTCCCCTTGTGTTGTCCCGGTTTTGTTCCAGACCACGTTTTCCATTTTTCTATTTCTATTTTTACATAACGACTTTGGCGGCCGGCATTATTTTATTTTTCCAAGTCGTAGTAGAACCTGGATGCCCCTCAACATGTAGCAGTCTTCGACATCGCAAATAAATGAATGTCTTTTTATAATTTGCATTTAAAATTGTAATTTTGCCTTAGCTGAGCCTCAGTTGTCTTTCAGCGATCGTTCGTTGTGGAACTATTAGGATAAAGCCAAGATACATTTGCATCAGGTGAAACGTTGTGATGTTTTGGTGGATTAAATAAAGAAAAATCGTGACAATGAACTTGACCAAATCAATTGGAGGCTTCTAATCTAAATGAGCTTATTAAATTTAATTGTGAATGTTATTTTGGTATTTTGTTCACATACGTCAGAGTGCTTTTTGGGATGTGTCAAAGTTGAAAGGTCAAAGGAGAGATAAGAAATATATATACAGAAAATGCCAAAAATGCATTTTAATTTTTGTTTGAGTCATACTCCACATTATGAATCTATAATTTAACAAACAAAGTGAGAGAATTGATGATAGTCAAACGGTCCAGAATCGAATCTTCTTAAAATTTTCATGGAATATAGTTCAAATAATGCTGGGTTCAGCTTATGCTTAAGACAAATTAATACAGTAATCGGGCTAAATAGTCACAAATCGTATACGAATTGAATGATTTGTAGAAATCATGGGATTGTTCAAAATATAAATAAAAATTCCATTTCGAAGTCCAGATATAACAAAATATTACTCTTGTTATAATAAGCTCTTACCTTAAAAATTTTTAATAAGCTTTGAAGTCGATAATCTTAAAAAACAGGGCACGAGTTGGGACTTAAAAAGTTATTCTGAAGTATTCAGAGAGGCTCGGCTTGGACCTTTGTAAAGCAAATTATTTCATTTATTCTGTAGGGTCTTGTAGATTTTTATACCAGTTACTCGAAGAGTAAAAAGGGTATACTAAAGTCGTGCAAATGTATGTAACAGGCAGAAGGAAGCATCTCCGATATCATAAAGTATATATATTCTTCATCAGCATCAACAGCCGAGTCGATATAGCCATGTCCGTCCGTCCGTCCGTCTGTCTGTATGAACACCTAGATCTCAGAGACTAGAAGAGCTATGCAAAATTTTAGATGTAAGCTAGTATTGTCTGCAGGTAAAACAAGTTTGTTTCAAATTTTGGCCACGCCCCCGCAATAAAAAAATGTTGATTATCTCACACAATTTGTAAGCTATGGAGCTCAGATTTTGCAGTATGGTGCATGTGGCCAATATGTACAATCACACAAATTTTCATAAAGATCGGATAATAAATGGCAGAGTTAAAAAAACGTTGCATACTTATCTGAGCCGCATGAGGTTATTAAACACTAATTGCCTTGGGTAACGGGTATTTCGAAGTCGGGCAGGGCCAATTTTAACTTACGCTCTCGTTCATTCAACTTTCTGCCGACTAAATCTTGAATAAATTTTCATTTTCTTTTTTTTTTAAGTAAGTAAGTAACGCTGGTTCAAACCAAAATTTACCAGTGGTTAGTTTTCTAAAATGTCAGATTCGCGGTTTTTGGAAGAAGGTTTTGGTTCGAACCTTGGTTCAGTCCATGCTGGTCACAATATTAATTCAAAACAAAGCAATAATTTATTAGATACTAAACATTACTAAGTTTTAGAAGTTAATTTAATCCTAAACTACTCAAATCATATAGGAATCGGGTTGTATTTGGGTCGAAAACGGCTTGTGTAACACATTGATATATTCAATTTAAGAAATATAAGAAAATTACCTATTCTTAGTTTTTGTAGTAAAATATTTTCCATGTGAATCATTGAAAAAGCTTTGGAGTCAAGGGTATTAAAAAACACAGGCTACTATAGATGGGGGATATTGTAAGTAGCTCCGAATGCTATTCGAGGATATTTTAAATTCACTTTGCTGCCCATTTTAAGACTCAGTTGCTCAAAACCAATCAGATAACAGATGGAATCTCTAGACAGAATGCCAATTTTTCTGATGTCCACTATTTCTCCGAACCGGAACAGGTTCGGGTTCAGCTTTTAATTCACAGTAAAATAATATTCGGAATTCCGGGTTCGGTTCAAAACCGGTTTGCAGGATAGTATTCAAAACTGCAAACTATTTCCAGATTGAGTTTCATTTAATTTCAAATTATTAACTGATTCTGAAGAAACATTTTTATACTTTCATTTTCACTTACGCAAAAGTTTTGCGATTTGGGGAACAAATTTTGTCAAAATTTTCGGTTTCAAATCGCAAAACGAATGAGAAACATTGCTTGTCTGTTTATCATAATAAAATGTTGTATTCACAAAACAATTTCAAATATCGCAGCCTCTCATGCGATTGTCCTTGAGGACTACTTCTCCGATATGTTTACGTGATGAACAGCATGAAAGTAATTCAATATGAAAAACATATTTCTTTGTCTCCTAGAAAACATGTGAAATAACAACTTCAATCTCTTTCTCTCTGTCACTGGTCACCTCTCTCTCTCTTTTATATTTGGATGCTCTCCTGCGGAGTTTTTCCACCATCAACCCCCGCCTGCCTTCAATGTATTTTGGCCTACGTGCCGAAAATCACATGTTGTTTGTTTTGCTGTTTTCCCCCAATGTTACACTTACACCAAGATGCGATTGGAACGGCATTCGTTAATGAGATTAATGTGAGGTTTCTATTTTGCTAGCCATTTTCGGTTTGTTGATTTGTGGAGCCAAATGTTCTTAAAGCTAAACAAAATGCGTACAGAAATTGTGTGAAAACCTGTATCTGTTAAACCCAACGGTTATACAGGGTGCTCTGCGCTGGCTCTCACCCGGCAAATCTCTCGCCGGCGCTCTGTCGACAGTTGTTGTTATTATTTTTTTTGTGTTTTTGTTTTGAATCACCATTTTTTTTATGTTGCGCTGTAAAAACCAGTTGTTGTTGCTGTTGTTGCTATTGCCCCGTCTCTTTGTGTGTTTTGGTCTTCGTTTTTGCTCACGTAGCCAACGCATGCACAGCCCCCAGACCCGAGCAGTTGTCGTCGAAATTACGGTGCTCGTCAGGCACAGAACTCAGCGAACAGTTCAAGAGAACAGACGTGTGTGTGTGATTCGTATTCGTTTAACAGAAACTTGAGTTAATTGAGAATTGTTGAAGACATTTGTTTAAACAGCAAATTTAGAAAAGCAAAACAAGCTAAATAATTGTGATAAGAAACAGCAATCGCACTGCCGACAGAAGCATTTGCTAGGTAATTTTCCATGACACAAAAATCTGGGTTAGGGGACACTCCCAAAAACTGTATATCCCGAGCAGGCTGCGCATAGAAAATTAAAACTTCTATAACGAAGTTCAATTGATTTTTCAGTAAAAATTAACATGTGTGTTCCCTATTTAC
Source organism: Lordiphosa andalusiaca (assembly GCA_035044965.1). NCBI lineage: Eukaryota > Metazoa > Arthropoda > Insecta > Diptera > Drosophilidae > Lordiphosa > Lordiphosa andalusiaca. Next base: position 64,484 of record JAWNNM010002217.1, on the reverse strand, counting down.
AGATTACAACAAAACAACAAACGGGCAGTCCCAAGGCAGGTACCTCCCCATTGGACAAACGTGTTTTGCAGCCAAAGACACAGCAACAGCAGCAACAACCTAAGCCAACTGTCAACAACAGCAGCACCGCAAGCAGCAGCAGCAGCAACAACAACAGCAACAATAATAATAACAACAATCAAGGCGCACAGAATACAAACAGCAGTAATCCCAGCAATAAAAAGACACCACAACAGCAACAACAGCAGCAACAAAAAGAGGGAGCTACTGCTACAACACAGACTGCAAGCACATCGGCAACATCGGTAGTTGCCGCTACAACATCAACAGCAACAACAACAAAACAACCCGAAGCAGCTTCAACAACTGGTGAGTACAGTATAAAAAAATTCTGCCTAATATAAGAAAAAATGTTTTCATTGAGAGCAATTGAGGGAGCAGAGCCTAATGGCATTGGAAATGAAAAGAACAATTCATTAAAGTGCCTCGTTGAGTTCGCCAGTATTCTTGATAGGGGGGCTGCCTACCCTAGCTAGCTAACAAATGATTTATCTGGAATCCAACCAGCGGAATACTTAATTTTTCAACATTGTTTTGATTTTCGAATCTGAAAGTACCGAAAAAGTAGAAATTCGTAGAACAAACCATAAAAATATTGAATAATTAGAATCTCTTAGAGCGTACCATAAACAGACACCTGTTCTTAGCACAAATTTCCAGGGATTTAACGTTTTGGATTCCAATTTACAGATATATACTAGGCAGAATTAAATAACAGCCGATGCCGTTTAAAAATCTAGAACCGATATTTGTAAAACTCAACTGACCGATATTTTTGAAGTATACAAAGACTTTGTTGAGGTCTCTTCCCCTATAAAATTGTTACAACAAAATCCTGAACTTTTCGTTTTTAAGTTTCAACTTTATTCTTTTAAGTTACGATTGGGTCAACTCTTCACTAGAAAAAAATTAGACCAGGGGGCGCCCCCGATTACCGATTACTCGGAGCAATGGGAGCTAGGGTTTGCTCATCCCATATAATATTGGGTTATTTGATCGATTCCCTAAGCTACGATTAATCCGATTAATTCCGATTAAATTAAGATTCGAACTGTTTATTAGCGATGTCGAACTAATGTAGTCTTTAAAAATGTTTGGTCAACCATTTCTAACCATGCTATTTCTCACATCTGCTGCAACAGCCCCTCCGTCCAGTCAGACTGCATTTAGTTTTGAAAGTTGTTAATTGACTAAAGTGAGTCTCCTCAATATGTTGTAGTGCTTCATCAGCAAAGTTCCAAAGCTTAGTCATGATCAGGGCTCGGAGTGGAACCGCTCCGAAGTCGAAGACTCCAGGCTTTTTTGAGAAGACGAAATTTTTCGATATTTTTTTCATATTCTGTCCAGCGATATCAACTCAACTTGGTAAACTTGTCGCGCACAAGTTCTGAAGTCTTCTGCATTATACTGTAATATCTTATCCAAGTGTTTAGACAAACGCTCTCACATTTGAAGTTCAGTCCCAAGTCTGACATCTGTTTTTTTGAATCCAAGAATCCAAATATTTTTGAAATTAGAACAAAAAACAACAAAAATAATGTCTAAACCTCGGTTCGAACCTGAATCTACGTTCAGCGACCTCCCTAACCCGCTTTGTGAATCCTTAACTAAAATTCTTCGAGGGTTTGAAGCCGGGATTGAGCCCCTCCTGATTTTTTTTTATCGTGGTTTGCAGACCTTGTCATGATATTATTTTCCAAAACTCTACTTTAAGTTTGTAAGAATCACTGTTGGTATATTTTTCATACGATTAAGCAATCCAGACATATCTTTGCTGTTCATGTCCTCAAAGTAAAATCCATTTGGATAAAAATATTAAATATATTCGAATATTTTCTAGGAATTACACTTAAAAAATGTGCATAATGCCTAAATATTTGGAAATTCGAAAAACGGAACTCAAAAAATATAGAAATATTAAAGAACGAACCACTGAACCATACCAAAACCAAGTTTCAGTTAGCTCCAAAAATTATTCAACGAACCGAACCGGCGGTCTAAAATCTGTATCTGCTCAACGCTTTGATAAATAAATTGTTAGAACTGTTTTCCTCTATTAAACAGAATTGTATAAAGTTCTTAAATGCAAATCTGCAAGAAGCAAGATCTAATCTGTCGTTAGATGTTGGCATTTCATTATAAGTATTCATAATTTTCAAAGAGTTATCAAAAACTTTACAATGGATAATGTTTAAAAATTTCAGATTCTAGGCGAATGATTTGATTGAAACCTTGGATCTGCCCATTCTTGACACTCTACTAATAATATACATAATATTAACAAAATATTGGGAAAAATTCCACTTCGTATGTTTTGTAGAAGAACTTTACCAATGAAGTGGTAAGCTCTGGCTTTTGCTTGGAATCATTGAAACAGTCGTTGGAGTCGAGTTTCTTAAAAAAAAAAATGCTTTTATGGGTGCAGATTTTATCAGATTTTATTAGACCTTCCTTTTTTCGATAACCACCATTTTTGCTGAACGGTATCGAAATTTTAGATTCGAAACAGGTTCGGGTTCGGCTTTTATTTCTAAAGATGTTCGGTTCAAGGCTCTGTTTCAGTAAAATAAATGCCAGAATTCCGTGATCGAGCTGGATCTGCTTATAAACGGTTTGCAGATCTGCATAAAACATGAATGATGAGTCGATATCACACCATTAATCTAGTTGCATGAGCAAGTCCCAGCAAAAGGTAAAAGGAAATCGATTAATTTTGCGATCCCAAGTTAGCATAAAGTATGAAAAATGTGTTAAACGCAAGTGTTCAATGATAAGGCTCGGTTTTGAGCTCATTAACAAATAATTTATTTGTCAAATAACAACAATCGCAAAACGAGAATAAGAAGCTTCAAATGAATACTTCAACTGTTTCAAATAGCCAGAAAATAGCCAAATTGGCAACACTACTCCCCCTACAGAGGCACTCTACTCTCCCTATTCCTGTTCCCTCCCTCGCTTGCTCTCTTTCTGGCTAATACTCTCTTGTTGCTTCTCTCAGCGCAATTGCGTCTCTCTGGCCTGATTCTTTTTATTTTTAAAAATTAATTTCTTTCTCTGATACATCCAGTTGATGCCAGTAACGCTGATGCTTTGGCCAGTTCCGTTGTAAAGGACAAAAAGAAGGTCAATCAGAAGGTAAGTTTTATAATACTTAACCACACTTGAACTTTGTTCTTACTCTTGTTCTCTGCTCAGGCCAGTGATTTCAGCAACGTTGGTGATTGGCCCACATTAATTGGAGGAGTTTCTGGCAGTGGCAAAGCCCCCAGCAACGAGCCCAAGCGTCAAGCCACAAAAAAACAGACAGCCAAAGCAGCAGCAGCAGCAGCTGCCACCGTCGTGGTAGCCAATCCACAAACCGCCAGCGTCACTTCAAGTGAAGTTGCCACAGAGTCTAAAGTCGCACCCGCCACCACAGCCGCCAGCCAAGCAACAGCCGCCCCAACAACTACAGCAGCAGCATCAGCAGCACCCAGCACTATTTATGATGCCGTCGCCAAAGCAACCCAGCGAGAGGCAGCCGAGCAATTTGCTGGCAGCGTCCCTGCACCAGCTGCTGGCTCCCTTGCCGGCTCTGCCATTAACAAGAAGCTACCCAAGCACAAGTGGCGTCCACTGCAAATCGATTTGGCCAAGTCCAGTCGCCCTAAACCCATTGGGGGCCGGCCCAATCGCCGGCTCAGCGATGACCCTGCCGAGCAGCGGCGTCCGCCGCGTGTCTACCATGAGCGCGGTGCGCCACCCACAGCCAGGGGAGCCGGTGACCCAGCTCAGTCTGGAGCCGCAGGCCCAGTCTCAGCGGAGTCACGCCCACCGGGTGGCCGTCAGCCGTACGTTGCTGCACGCACGTCTGCTGCGCCCGAGCGCGTGGATTCCTGGCGTAGCAGCGGCAACGCCGCCACCCAAGATGAGCAGCGCTCAAGCACAGGTGGTGCCGGGGCAGTTGGCGGCGCGCGCGGACCGCGTCGCTTCCGCACACCGTACAGGGGCGGGCGGCAAGGCCGGGGTGGATTCACAAGACAGGGACCAGGTCGTCCGACTAATCGCATACCACGCCATCTGCTAGCTTCGGGCGAATACTCAAACTATTTGCCAGCGGATGCAGCTGGCGCAGATTCCTCGCAATCCTCCTATGTCCTCATGGGCACCCATTACTTTGGCAATGTGCCGGCTGCCTACATTGAGATGGACGCCACCAGCGTCAAGGAGGCCATCAAGAAGCAAGTGTAAGTGTCCATATTAGAGCAGTCGAGTAGATCTTGTCCTGACCAACGTCCTCCCTTTCTCTCTCTCTCTTCTGCAGTGAATACTATTTCAGCTCGGATAATCTTACGGGTGACTTCTTCTTGCGCCGCAAAATGGATGCCGAGGGCTATATACCAGTCACTTTGATAGCTTCCTTCCATAGGGTACTGGCCCTGACCTCCGACGTGGCTCTGATTATCAATGCCATCAAGGACTCCGATAAACTGGAGCTGTTTGAGGGCTACAAGGTGCGTACCAAGACTAAGCCCACCATTTGGCCCATCAGTGATAAGCCAGATGCAAAAGAGCAGACACTGTCGGCGGATGAAGAAGCAAAGCCGCAGCAGCAGCACCAGGAGGAGGAGGAGCAGAAGCAGACTGAGTCGGTCGAAGAGGCGCCACCAGCCATACTGACAGCGGCCATGGCCACAAAGCCATTGAACAGCATACCACCACCGCCGGTGCCACGCAATTCACAGAAAGCGGTGCCCAAGATGCTGCAGGAGAAGCAGCAGAGAAATAACATTGCGGCGAATGCCATCAGTGCCCTAACACAGCAGGTGGAGGGCGGTGCAGCCGAGTTGGCTGGTCATTTGAGTGGCCTGGCCGAGAGTGTGAAGCCAGAGAAGGGGGCAGCAGCTGCTGCTTTGGTGGCGGAGCCGGAGGGCATGTGGAAAGAGGTAAAGAGACGCTCGAAAACAAATGCTTTAAAAGAAAACGCTACTAAATCTTCCAACAACAACAACAACAACACGTCCACGTCAACACAACCACCACCACCGCTTTCACAAACGCTCAACAACAACAAAAACAACAACAACAATAACAATGTCAAATCCAACAACACCGTCACCGCAAACGCCACCTTGTCCTCGTCTACATCCAATGCCACATCCAACGCCCCATCAACCGCTGTGTCTGTCACCACCACCACCACTACCACCGCCACCGCCACCGCCTCCACCACGTCTGTCATCGCCACCACAAACAACAACAAAAAATCATCCGCCAACTCCAAATCCTCCTCCAAAACAGCTGCTGCGCCATCCACTCAGTGCCATGGCGAAAAGGAAGAACTAGACTTTCAATTTGACGAGGAGCTGATGGACCCCATACCCGCCACCGGACGCATCAACAACTTTACCGAAAACTTTTCCGACGATGACGAATCTGACTACGAATTTGCCGACCGCGACATCAACAAGCTGCTAATCGTTGCCCAGGTGGGACGTGCCCCCAAGCATGAGGGCTACGATCGCACCGCCGACTTTACCTCACGCACCAAAATCACCCAGGACTTGGAGAATATCATCAACGATGGCCTGGTCAACTATGAGGAAGATCTGTGGACTACCACGAATGTGGTTGACTATCGCACCGTGAATGTCATCTCGCAGGCGGACTTTGAGAAGCTGGCAGTTAGCAATCGCAACCGACCCCTGCCCCAGCAGCAACCACCCCCGCCGCCACCCACGTATGAGCAGGATGCCGATGATACCCTGGTTGGTGACACCACCTTGAACTCTACGCTCAATTCCACGCTCAAGTCGCGCCGCGCCCGCTTTTATGCTGCACCCAATTCACAATCCATTGATCCCCGCACACCCCGAAAACGCAAGCTACGCCACACATCCAATCCACCTGTGGAGGGTCATGTGGGCTGGCTGCTGGATACGGTGGAGCATCGTCCGCGTACCACATCGATGGGCTCGTCGGCGGGCACTTCGCCCACCACCTCGTCGTATGGCTCGTTTGGATCCTCGGTGCCGCAATCGTTGCCCGTGTTCCAGCATCCGTCGCATGCTCTGCTCAAGGAGAACAATTTCACCCAGCAGGCCTATCACAAGTATCACTCGCGTTGCCTCAAGGAGCGACGCCGCCTGGGCTTTGGCCAGTCGCAAGAGATGAATACGCTGTATCGTTTCTGGTCGTTCTTCTTGCGCGAGAACTTCAACAAGAGCATGTACAATGAGTTCCGCACGCTGGCGCTGGAGGATGCCGGCAATGGTTTCCGCTATGGATTGGAATGTTTGTTCCGTTTCTTTTCATATGGCTTGGAGAAGAAGTTTAGGCCATATATCTATCAGGACTTCCAGGATGAGACCATAAATGATTACGAGACGGGTAAGTGTGCACACGGAGGGCAGAAAGAAAGAAAAGTTCTTAATGGTTTTTCCGCTTCAGGTCAACTTTATGGACTCGAGAAGTTCTGGGCCTTCCTCAAGTACTACAGGAACGGCGAGAAGCTGGAGGTGCAACCAAAACTGGCGGAATATTTAAAGAGTTTCAAGACCATTGAAGATTTTCGTGTGGTGGAGCCAGAGATCAATGAAATGCTACAGGGTGTGGGCAGTCTCAATCCGGGGCGTCAACTTAACAGGCATCGCAGTGTATCGGAAAGTGATGGCACGGCTGTCATAGCAGGCGGTGGACGGCGTTTAAACACTACGATTACCAATCGCAGTGACTATGTGGGACGACTGCTGCAACAGCAGCAGCAGCAGCAACAACAGCAGCAGCAGCAACAGCAGCAACATCATCACCACTATAATCAACAGAATCGCAGGCGCACTGGCTCTTTTGGCAGCAGCACTGTGCGTATACGTAGTGGTTCCTTGGGCAACAAACCACAGGTGGCTAATCGCAATCAAGGATCACAGCAGGAACTAAGACGCGGCGGTAGTAATACGGGACTGGCGCCCACACACAAACGCCAACAGCAACAACAACAACAGCAGCAGCAGCAAAAGGTCAAGCCTACTCAGTCCACGGCAGCAACAGCTAGAGCCTCCACCTCGGCGGCGGCAGCAGCAGCAGCAGCCTCATCATCAGCCTCGTCCTCGTCGCAGAAGTAACTCGACCAACAAACACATTTTTTCGATTAGTTCTAAGTTTACCTACCGACTTTTGGTTGGAGAGCAACTTTTTGCTCTCTGCTCACTTTTGTTTATTTCTATATTTTCTTCAGTTTTTTGGTAGTATTCGAGTCAGGCGCAAAGTGGGAACAGTTTGTCGTTAGTTTGTAGTCTAAATTAAGTATAAAATTTTGGAAATTTGTTTATGGCAATTTATTTAGCGTTGGTTTACTTGTTTTTTTTTTGGTTTCTCACATTGAACTTAAGAAGGAAGGTTGCTTATACGAAATGCTCACCCCCGCCCCCTTCAGTAAACCCCGAGACATGCGGAGAGCTTAAATTAAAAGTGGTGATTTTTCTCCTTGGAGCCTGATTGAGGCAATTTACAAGCGAATTTTAGTTTAACCTTTTAAAAGTATCCCAAGTGTCTCTCTCTCTCTCTGTATGCACTTTTATGCCCCGCCAAGCATTTAGTAACCTTTAGTTATGTTGCAGCAGCACTTGTTACTTTTATTCAAAGGAAAAAAAAAGGAAGAAAAAAACATTTCAAGAAAAACTACACGAAAAAAAACCACAAAATCAATTCTAATGAAAAAAAAAACCACAAAAAAAGTTTAAAACTTAAAAAACACACCTAAAGCTTAGTTAATAAATTTAAAATGAATAAAGAGGAAAAAAAAAAAACCCATGTGAGAAATCAAATGTAAGCTTAATACTGATTATGAATAACTAACTATATCTCTACACACATATATATATAGGAAAAAGCAAATGACTTTGGGGGGGGAAAAACCATACCCAAGTGACAGTGAAGTTATTTTTTTTTATTTTTTACTGATGCGCAGCATCAGTTGAATCCCTTTAACAACAACCATCAGTTCCTTGGTTTTTCTTGCTACGCTCATAGCTAACCACTTAAGCAAAACGAAAAAGTGCAAACATGTTTATTTTATTTGAAATATTTGTAAATATATTATTTTTCCTGTGCTTTTAAAATGTCGCCTTGAATTTTACACCCACTCTCTCTCACACACCACACACACACGCCCACGCCCACGCTTTTGCAAGAGCTTACCTATATCAATATTGACCTAAAAATAATTATATGATTTTCCCTTATCACACTTGGTTATATCGATGATCTTCTATGTTTCCCTTTAAGTTTTCAACTTTTATACACTTAATTTAAATTTATCATTAATATACAGAACTATATTAAATTTCTATACGAGAAAAATGAACCTAAATAAATATCGAAAAAGTAATTTTGTAAGCTACTTAATGAAATTTTGCGAAAACAAAAAACACACATAAGAAAAACGAAAACAAAAAAAAGATTATTGTGAAAAACGTGATAGTTTAAACCATAAAGAGTAATATTTACTACTATTATTATATTAATAATTGATTATAACGATGCATATATATATATATATTTAAAAAACAAAAGCAAAATACAAATCGAAAAAAAAAAAACAAACAAACCACAAAAATTTATAAACTAACGTAACAAAAAAAAGTAAAAATTTTTTTAAAAATTACCAACACAAAAAAATGTTAAAAACAATGAGTAGAAAAAACTAAAAAAAAAAAATGAATAAAAAAAAACTTGAAAAAGTAACAGATGCATTTTTTTTTTTTTGGGTGTGAAACAGCGAACTGCTGCAACCGTGCTGCATTCTTCAGCTGGCTGAGGCTAAATGGAAATAAGATATTGAATCTGTATAAGAAGTTGTTGTCCTTAGAGCTGTATATGGCATTTGTAGAGAAATTCGGGCCGGTTTTGCATCTATTATTTCGCTGCTAAGTGTTAGTTAAACTTACATTTTTCTCTGTTAAAACAAAAACGAAAGTCGGTCAAGCCCGACTATAGCATACTCTGTAACAACGAAATTATACGCTCAGCATAAATTTTGATGCTGTAGAAGTAGCTGAAAGCAGCGCTGCTGCAGCGAACAGTTTTTTAATCATAACTCGAAAACCGTTCATCCAATTTTCACCATTCCTTTGGCTGATCGATAAGTTATCCTTATTACTAAACATATCCAGAAGGAATAACCCACCTATCTTTAAAACTGTATGAGATATGACGTTTTTTCAAAATTGCGGGGGTGGCAGGGGGCGTGGCTAAAATTGAAAATAAACTTGATCTGCCTGCAGACATAAGAAGCATATGTCCCATACATGTCAAACCTCTATCTCTTACCATCTCTGAGATCTGTGCGTTCATACGGACAGAGACGGACGGACGGACGGACGGACGGACGGACAGACGGACATGGCTATATCGACTCGGCTGTTGATGCTGATCAAGAATATATATACTTTATGGGGTCGGAGATGCATTCTTCTGGATGTTACATACTTTTGCACAAACTTATTATACTCTATGCACCTTTGGTACAGAGTATAAAAATACTTAAGTTATTCCATTTTATAGACTGATACTTAAACAGCTGCTTTGTAAATCTCAGAAGTTAGTGTCAAAGCCATATAACATTAAAGCCGATGCATCGGCATCGCGATGTTTGGAAAGATGTTAATTTCGTCGACTTGAGACTTTCCTAATAGAGCGAGATGCTGCACGAGATGATTCAAAGTACCCCTTGTCTTTCTTACTGATTTGATCTATCCATGAATTTCTACTCATAGTTCACAAAATTATTGACTCATTGAATTATAGCTTATGACATGAGGCATCTGTTTGAAATAGTTCAGCTTAGTTCAGCTCATGCTTAACTCCAATAGCTCATAGGGTTCAATGTCAATATGAATAGATCAAACAGCTCAGAGCCTTAATGTCATAAGTTTCTGGACTTGTTTTTATTAAAAATTTGAATTTTATTGCAAAATCAAGAACTATTAAAAAGCGTAAAGAGCAGTTCTCATTAATTTTTAAAGCAAGCTGCACAATATTGGCCACTCCGGCAAGCAGTGCAACATCAGAGAGGGCCTTTTCTCAAGCGGGAAACCTCATATCTGGGAAAAAGGTCTGGTTTTACGTCCAAAAATGATATGATAAAAAAAATTGTACATGTTTAATTTTATTTCCGTATATTTGTTTTAAAAAAACATTTTGGTAAAGGCAATAGATGTAAATCAAGGCCTTCTGTAAATCCATAGATGGGACGGATGACGCCTTTTGAGCGGTGTTTGTATTTTGTTTGTCGCCAGTTTATTGGGGATACGGATGGTATAGGCCGGCAAAAGGTCTTTATATCTGCTGGTAGAATGTCAAGGTTTTTAAATACAAGGGAGATTTACGCATGGGGTAGTTATGCATCGACTGGAAGCCAATAAGGCTGTATCAGGAGCATAAGTGGATGGGTCTTAAGCCAGCAACTCAGCGGTGTGCAGTTTCTACATAATTGGGCCAATTAAACTTCCTTGGAAGCATACATAATATATTTAACTCGTGCCTAAGCTCGATCATGAAGCAGCGTTCTTCGAGGAAGGAGCGAACTATAGCGACTTTTGTGTTGACTTAATTTTTGAGTTGATATGATCTAATGAATTGAATTTATTTTAATTTATCTAATGAATTTTTGACTTGATTGGAGCTTGATCTGTTTGGAGCTAATGAATTTTTGACTTGATTGAAGCTTGATCTATTTGGAGCTTGATCTGTTTGGAGCTTGATCTGTTTGGAGTCATTTTAAATTTGAGCTGACTAACTCGAATCAAAATATTTTCAGACTTGATTTACTTGAACCTTTTTTATTAAACATGAATCAAAGGGCACTTTGATTCCACTCATGCAGGGCTCCATTTCCTAATCATTGTAAGTTTCAGCGAACGGTCGACAGTGCTGAGAGTCTATCTTAATATCGGTTTTCGAAGACCAAGAAAAGTGGTCGACTGCTTTGTTAGATTTTTGTTTTCAATGATTTCGATGTCATCATAATCAGCTCTTTTGGTCTTTGGTGTAACAAAGGTATAGAATAATTAAAAATTAGAAGGGTTTGTGAAATGGATTTAAAGCTTATTACTCATACGTACTGTTGCCCTTCACTCAGTACTCAACAAATATTTTTGAAATCTAAGCTTATCTCTCATAAAAATATTAATTATAATCAGGGCTGCAAACCGGTTCGGCGTCGAACCGCTCCCGAATCGGAGACTAAAGCTAAGGTCCCACCCGCAAACAAAATTTGTACACATTGAGCAAACAAAGTTAGCCATGAATTGTAAATGTTTGCGCAAAAAAAAAATTTGGTGTTCCCAAATGAGCAAATATTTGCTCTTAAAAAAATTTGCGCAAACATTTCCACTCCGCAAACAATTTGCAAATCAAATTTTCATAAAGTTAAGCAGATAGATGGTTTGATAAAACAGTAGATAAAAAGAGGGATAAAGGTGCTGAAATTTTTATAAAATCTGAAAAAAAAGAAGCTGTACACAGGTGTTTTGGTGTTTTTTGTCCCTTCTTATGTATGACTCTAGCTATCAATCCAACAGTCTGAACATATTCATTTTCAAAGCATCCCACAAAAGTCTCAAAAATTTGCGTTTCTCTGCTCACTTAAATGTACTAGCCACGCCTCTGCTCACTCTGCCGACCTCTGCTACAAATGAATACATGACAATATCACATTGTGTTCGCTCTTTAAAACTATTTCCCGCACAAATACTGACATCAAGATGTACTCAATTGACTCTTTAAAGTGAAGCCAGTGCATCATTGGACAATGACAAAATACATAACAACCCATCCGTATGTTTGTCCGTATACTGCACACATTCTCATCCCGGCATCTCCATCCACATCCATGCTGTTGCAGCGACACATGTTCTTGGCTTTGTTACCCCATTGAGAGCATTGGGTGTCGCAGATTAACGCCTTACTTGAATTATGGCCTGGCACCAAAGCCCCGGCCAGGGTAAACTACTTCACAAAATCCGCACAGAAACACACAAAGCGTGGAAAAATCATGTATAATACATAAGAGCGTCCAACACGCAACAACCCGGATGGAAGGAAAGGCACGCAAGGACCAGGAACCAGCAGGCGCAAGAGGTCAAAACACCTACGACGCGACGCAGACGCTCGCCCGGAGCCGTTTAAAAATTGAAAACCAATTTCGTAGCGATTTAAAACGACGATGGCACTCCTCGATGGAAGCGTGTATGTGCGACTTTTCGCACCTCGCACCTCGCACATCCCCCCTGAACTTTGAGCTGGCATTTGGGCCCAGTGCTTAGATTGTGTTACCAATATTTATGGCTCAATGGGGGGGATGAACAGCAGGCGCGACTTTTGGCTGGCGTGACCGCAAAACCGGGGCCAGGGCAAGTCTAATCACATGACCCCCTCACGACGTTGCCGCATTTTAAGTTTACGAGCAGAAGGACGAAAGTGGGGGGGAGGGCCCGCCCCTATCGACGCTCAATTTAAGGGGCGTTTGAACTTTGGCCACACTTAGCTCACGCATATGCTTCCGCATTGAGGCACACGTCAGGTTACACAAAGCATTGCTGCACCACGACCAGTATATGATGGGCATTTCACTCAATTATCATACCATTCTAATCCCCGGCCCGGGGGGAGCAATTTGCCAGTGGGCCTTGCTGTAATTAATGCTTGGCTTAGGTGAGAGGGCATTAATTTGAGCATTAAGAGGCTGCAGGCTTCACATTACCTCAATTGATGGGCAACCCGAACACATGCCTTACCTGCATTCTCCACCTGACAAGGATGCTGTCGGTCCACAACTATTTGCCATGTCATGGCTGGGTGACCGCAACGCAAACAATTCGCACGTTGGCTTAACGCAATTATTGCAATGCATTTTAATATCAAAATGTTCGCTTTGCTGTTCTGTGTAATTAGTTAGGCCAGGCCTGTCGAAAAGTGGCAGCGGTAAGGGGAGGGGCGTGTTAGGGGTTTTAGGCCAGCAAAAACCTCTGTCAAATTTTTATCACCGCAACATAACATGCTCCGTGGGGATATAGCAAAAGCTTTGGCATCCCAAAAAATTATTCCAAAATATTTCAAATAATTAAATTAAATATTGTACCACGGCGCACAGTGGTGCTAGTTTCCGCAAAAAGAAGTTGTTTCGAAAATCCTAGACCAAGGCGGAAACTACAGCGAGGGAAAGTTCCATATCAAGCAATCAGCTGAATCGAAGCAGTCCGAATTTTAAAATGTGATTTCTGAACAAACTGAGAAAGAAAAGGCGTAAAATTTCTAGAAAATCAGAGAAATAAAATAAGAAAAATTCCAGAAAATCTGAGAAATATAATTCAAAAGATTTCAATACTTTTAAAGTTCTCCCAAGATCTTAAAAATAATTTGCCATGATTTTAACAGCTGTTCCATAGGTATATCTTGTCCCATCGAAACCAAATTTCTAGTTCAAGCTGCTGTTCCACTGTAAAACGAATGCGGGGCAAAGTCATCTGTGTGTGTGGGTGTTTGCGCTTATCCAAAAAACTAATTATATTTTTCGGGTTTTCATTGCCTGTTGGATTTGTCCATGTAAATATTGAATGCAGCCAATAAATTTAAAGAGCTTTTTGTTTGCTGTCTTTTGCTTTGCAACATGATATTGATTCGTACATGCACAAAATGTTCATAAATAAATGTATTTCGAATGTGCACATATTTACATAGAATTCAGCAATATTAAATTTGATTTGACATTTCCAAGCCAACCCAAATGTGTGTGAAAATTGGATTTAGGCCAAAAAGGAAAAACCTTGAATATTTAAATATTCTTTTCAAAGGATTTGAAACCAAAATTAGTCAAAAGCTAAGATTTAGGCTAAGATTGATATTAGGAAGCGAAGTCAATTGCGGAAAAAAACCGCTTTAAATCAGCGGTGGGCACAAAAAAATCGACTTCCAAAAAGGACATACCTGCAGTTGTTGGGGTTATATAATAGTGTTGTTGGCAAGCTGAGATCGAGAATAAAAAGTGTTTTAGGTAGAATAAAGAGCCAGACCTCGAGGGCCAGGTGGGCCCATTGTTGCTCTAAGTGAGAAATATATGCTTGCAGAGGGTATACCTAGTAGTCGCAATTGCTTTGGTACACGTATTGAACACACTCTTTCTCGAGAACCATTGAGATCTATTTCGTCGAAATCCACTCATAAATCCACCCGCGCATCATAAAAAGTGACTTGGGACTCTCTACAACAGAATTGTAACAAAAATGCTAGATTAAATCCACAGCATTGCGTTGCCAGTGCGTGAACAATGTCCACAAACACAGTCTGTTTACTAACGAGAACATTGTCACCATGGAGGACTCTTTTAATAAACAGAACCATAGAGCTGTGTCAGCAAAACAATCGTCCAAACTCATTTGAAGAGCTCAGAGAGGTCATTATGCGTCTTATGTAAGAGTTTGCTGGGGAGTCACCCCATGATGGATTTTACAATGCCCAGATATTGTAACGTATAGAATGAAGCGTCTCCAACTACATAAAGTACATACCTTATATTCTTGGTCAGCAGGTCAGCAAGTTGAATAATTTAAAATCAAAAACCGAGACTGTTACATGAAATTTAGAAAACTCGAATAATTTCACGCCTAGCTTAAAACTTAGCAGATAATGAAATTGCCTGGATTTTCCCTCTATACCTCTGTCAAAAATTCCTTAATTAATTTATGCTTGTGTGATTGTGAATTATGAAGGCCTTCGTTTAAAGTTTAAACCCAAAACAGGCCCAATAATAAATTTACGTGGCTTTTTTTTTGTAAATTCAATTTGAAAAAATCAGTTTTTTACCTAACTAAAAGGTTGAATCTCTGTTGCTTTTTTAATTAATGAAACAGTTTTATGAAAATTGTGTGAAAACTAAATTATGGAACAGTTTAGTGCATTTTTATACTCTGTACCGTAGGTACATAGAGTATTATAAGTTTGTGCAAAAGTATGTAACATCCAGAAGGAAGCATCTCCGACCCCATAAAGTATATATATTCTTGATCAGCATCAACAGCCGAGTCGATATAGCCATGTCCGTCTGTCCGTCTGTCCGTCTGTCAGTCAGTCCGTCTGTCTGTCCGTATGAACGCACAGATCTCAGAGATGGTAAGAGATAGAGGTTTGACATGTATGGGACATATGCTTCTAATGTCTGCAGGCAGATCAAGTTTATTTTCAATTTTGGCCACGCCCCCTCCCGCCCCCGCAATTTAGAAAAAACGTCATATCTCCCACAGTTTTGAAGATAGATGGCTTGTTCCTTCTGGACATATTTAGTTAATAGGATAACTTATCGATCCGCCAAAGGAATGAAGAAGATCGGATGAACGGTTTTCGAGTTATGATCAAAAGACAAATTTTCTTGGTACAGAGTATGTTATAGTCGGGCTTGACCGACTTTCTTTCTAGTTTTTTAATGGAGTAGTCCATGTAATCACAAAAGATAGTTAAGAATTCAAAGATATGTAAAACATTTACCGCTCATTGGTTTGCCAGTAAACTCAGTTCATGTACGCAAGGCTAGCTAGAAAAAATGAAATTTTTGACCAAATGTACTTAAAAGATTGAACTTAATGTCCGATGTTAGAAAATAGTAAATACATAACTTATAAGACATATATAATCGATTTGAAGCTTCAATATTTTTCAACTTTTGATTTTATAATCAAAAAAAAAAATACTTGTAATTGGATCTGATCCAAATCCGGCAGAGATGTATACATATTTCATATAAGTAGCCAACAGAGCTGTTATCCACAATTACTGTAAAGATTTTTTGGATAATAAATGACAATTCCTGATTACGATTTGTGGTAATCGAAATTGTAAGATGTAATTACTATTATTCGTTGAATAATACAAAATCTAATTACTTCTACAATATGTAATTACTTTTACAAAAAGTAATTATTCTTACCATTTATAATTACTTTTACAACTACTTCATTAATTAATTATATAATTACATTTGACAACATGTAATTAATTATATAAAATGTTATTACTTTTACAATCTAATCTAATTACTTTTACAAAATGTAAGTATTCTTACCATCTATAAATACTTTTACAACTAATCAATAATTGAAACTGTATGGGTTGATTACATTGAATAATACAAATTGTAATTACTTTCACAACCTGTTATTACTTTTACAACATGTAATTACTTAACAAAAAGTAATTATTCTTACCATCTTTAATTACTTTTACAACTACTTCAGTAACGGCACCTCTAAGGGTTGATTACATTAAATAATGCAAATTGTAATTACTTTTGGCATCATGCAACTACTTTTACAAAATGTAATTATTCTTACCATATGTAATTACTTCTAAAACTACTTCATTAATTGTTCCTGCAAGGGTTACTGATTAGTTGTGCTTGACCAATTGAATTATTTATGTATTTGTAGCTATTATCAGAAATAACTACTACCTGTTACTGCTCATAGATCCATTATTAGGTATAATTAATCCTTACTTGATACTTAAATATCGTAATATTTTTCTACAAATACAAGAATAATACAATATTTCATATACAATTACCCAATATTAGCCTTTAACAGGTACAATTATTCATGTAATTGTAAAAGTAATTACAAGTTGTAATATTCACTGAATAATCGTAGTTCCAGTTTACAGTTATGATTTATATAAAAATTTAATAAGGAATTTCTTTTTCAGGGAAGTTATTGTTACGCTCCGAAATAATGACTGGTTCGGTTCAGTAGTTTACACAGTTTATGAACCATTTAATGGTTTAACAGCGGTTTTGGTTCAATTCATTGGCCTACTGTTTATTTAATTTTTTGCATTTAGGGGCATTCTGTTGTTCATTTATCTCTAATTAAAAGTAAGAAGACAGCAACAACTGCCCTCTTAAGTACAAAATCAGCTTTAAAGCGTCAAATGAGCCTTACTGCTTGTCTGACACAAAAATCCAAGCACTGACCTAAGAAACTATTATTGAGAGAGATTCTCCTCCATCCCACTACCAACACAGCGGCCAATATGTTTGAGTGCGGAAATGCAAATCAAATGATAATAATCGCTAAAAGAAAACTGCACTTTATGCAAATTGCCTTCGCGATGGCTTGCTCAACAATGCTTAAGGTTCATCCGGCCAATTGCAGCTCCATTGCAGCATCTCGTACAGTTTTGGGCTGACATTAAATATCATTCCATCTGACGCTTATTGCTTATTGCAAAAACGGGCAACAAGGTTGCGCGCGGCTTACACATAATATGAAATTAATAACAATCATACGCCACGTTGCCCCGCTGCGAATGCCTTTCAGCCAGTTGCTACTGACAGCCGCATTCGGGTTCATAAGTTCTGCTCACGAAGATTTCTAAAACTGTCAGAAATTGCAGTAAAATTACGAAAAGCATCGAAGGAGGCGCCGGGGCGCAGCTGCAAGAATGCTTATTAAAATATAAATATGCTAAAACAAAAAGCGCGTGCGGACGCCAAGTGGACCAAGGGCAGAGCAGGGCAGGGCAGGGCTGGCAATGGCAAACAAGAGAAAAACATAACAGCAGCAGCGGCAGCACCGGGCAAAGTTAAAAAACTAAAGTTTTATACTATAAAATAATTTCAACTACTCGAAATAAGCACGCGCCAAGAGCAAGGATGTGGAGTGCATAGTGTGGGGTAGAAAAATGTTCTACAGAACACAACTAAAGTGGAAATTTCATGCGCGCAGTCGAAACTTTAGCACTCCCAGGAACTAGCCCACACCCAAAGCAACCAACAACCAACTAACCATTCCAAGGAGCAGGGCAAAAAGCAAAGTTGTTCTTTGCAAACAATGCACAGTTATTCTTTTGGTGAATTTCAGAACCAAGGTTATTTCGATATGTATTATGCAGACCAGCTTGGACAGCAAACTGAGCAAAGGCATCTACATTACGGGCTAAAGGAGAAATATTTGCCAAAGGTAACGCACAAAAGCTTTTGCGCTTTAGTTTTGTGTTGGTTGTGAACTGAGACAAAGGTGTGACAATCATTTGTGTTGACCCACGCAAAAAAAACAAGAATTGACAAATTTGAATGCCATAATAATATACATTTCTGATTAAGACTCGATTTGCATCGGACAATGAAATTGAACTGAAGACCAGGGGATCCTGAAGTTATGCTAACAGGGGACCCTTTAAAGCCTCTTTGAAGTAGTCTAGCAGATTTCTGCTCTTTGTCTACACCATTTGAGTTGAGGTACTTAAATGAACATATTCTGCAGGTTGATTGGTTCTTTTATGATTCTTATGCCAGCCAATCTGTTATACTTAACTTACTTTAACTGCTCGCTGGCCTTCATTATCCGTAGAACAGCTTCTATGCACTTGTAAAACAGCTTGGCTTACTTTCAGATTGTCTTATCTTAAAATTGTGGATGATAAGAGGGCTGTATCACAGCCCATTACCATTCTGAGAGTAACAAATCTGTGTTTGATTTTTGTCGACATTTATAAAAAAACCAAAGATTTAGACATACTTTTGACGAGACCCAGTACATTTTGTTGGGCAGCTTGTGTATAGCATTTCCTCATACTTGGTTTTTTCTTAACACCCTTAAAAACCGGAACTTATGGCTCAAAAACCGCTCTTTGCTTTTATTACTCATTTAAATTGAAATAACTCATAGCGTCTGCTTGTGTGAAACCCTGGAAATTTCGATAGCGAAGACACATATCTAAAATATTATCATCAATGCCTCAACTCAATAGCTAATAAATGCGGGTTACAGATCAGGCATTTCCACTTTTTTTAAAAAATTTCCACTTTGGCCTCCACTGGTTTTACTATTTTGTTCTAAACGATTTTCTTTTAGGTTTTATTATAATAGCCCATTTAATTCTCCGTAGAACAGTTTGAATATTGGATCCGTGAATTTGGTTATGGTCTGACGATGTTATTCGCGAAAGTACACATCAACTATCTAGTATTTTCTTATGTCTGACTACATATTAGTGTGTGCTTTAACATATGTGACCCTTTGTTTGCCATGGTTTGTTTGGCGGCAGGCTTAAATAACTCTTATCGGCTACTTAAAAAGACAAGATAGAAAGTCGGTCAAGTCCGACTATAGTATACTCTGTACCAACGAAATTATATGCTCAGCATAAATTTTGATGCTGCAGTAGTAGCTAAAAGCAGAGCTGCTTCTGCGCTGCAGCGATCAGTCTTTTGATCATAACTCGAAAACCGTTCATCCAATCTTCACCATTCCTTTGGCTGATCGATAAGTTATCCTTATAACTAAAAATATCCAGAAGGAACTACCCACCTATCTTTAAAACTGTGGTAAATTGCGGGGGCGGCAGGGGGCGTGGCCAAAATTGAAAATAAACTTGATCTGCCTGCAGACATAAGAAGCATAGATAAGATAAGATAAGATCCCATACACTTCAAACCTCTATCTCTTACCATCTCTGAGATCTGTGCGTTCATACGGACAGACAGACGGACATGACGGACATGACTCGGCTGTTGATGCTGATCAAGAATATATATACTTTATGGGGTCGGAGATGCTTTCTTCTGGATGTTACATACTTTTGCACAAACTTATTATACTCTATGTACCTACGGTACAGAGTATAATAAGAGAACTGCTTAAAAACTCAGACGTAATAACTTGGAAACGAGACTCACCACCAACTCAATGTACTCTGTGTAAGGCACAGATTATAAAAATCGCAGAATTGCTTGGGATTGTTAATTTGAACTTAAGGAGTAGTTCTTTTCGATAATATCAAAGAGATTTTAAGTAATAGAATGGACACGATCAAAAAGCGTCAAAATAATGAATTTATGCAACTTCAAGCTTTGATCTGATATTTTTATACTCTGTACCGAAGGTACATAGAGTATTATAAGATTGTGCAAAAGTATGTAACATCGAGAAGGAAGCATCTCCGACCCCATAAAGTATATATATTCTTGATCAGCATAACAGCCGAGTCGATACATGTCCGTCTTTCCGTCTGTCTGTCCGTCTCTCTGTCTGTCTGTTCGTATGAACGCACAGATCTCAGAGATGGTAAGAGATAGAGGTTTGACATGTATGGGACATATGCTTCTTATATCTGCAGGCAGATCAAGTTTATTTTCAATTTTGGCCACGCCCCCTCCCGCCCCCGCAATTTAGAAAAAACGTCATATCTCCCACAGTTTTGAAGATAGATGGCTTCTTCCTTCTGGACATATTTAGTTACTAGGATAACTTATCGATCCGCCAAAGGAATGAAGAAGATCGGATGAACGGTTTTCGAGTTATGATCAAAAGACAAATTTTCTTGGTATAGAGTTTGTTATAGTCGGGCTTGACCGACTTTCTTTCTTGTTAAATATTGAAATATCACTTGGATTTTGATTTACATCATGTAATTGGAATCCAAGAGACGAGTTCCTTTACATAAGATTTTGAAAAACTACGAATTAAATCAATTTGTATCGTACTCTGTAGGAACTCGAAGTCGGGACCTTTGGACTTGAATATGATTGGAATATCGTCTCAACCAGTTGTGTCATTGCGTACGATAGACGGCTAAAATACTACTTAATTGTTTAAAAGTATTTATCAATACATTTCAGGCATTTTGCCAGATTTTCTATTTTGCTTGTAATTCTCAAGTTGGAGTTCCATGCATTGGGAATAAAAGAAGGGCCAACTAAAATTCGCCATGTAAATATGTTTTGAGTTAATTTGAAGGGATTTTTATTGTATTTAAATACAAAAGGCGCACAGTAAAATCAAATGATTGTTTTAGGTTTTACTATCATTTTTTTTCTTGAGTGTAATAATATAATATATTTGGTAAAAATTTTCTCCGTCATGGACTATTTTCGAAAACAGATTGCTATTGAGTGAATGAGAATTCTGTAGAAATCTAATTTCTTTGCCTGGTGCCATCATTGATCCACGTTGTAAGCAGATAAACTAGTCCTCTTTTAAGAGACTTTATGAAGGTTCGGGAAGCTTTTTCGTAGCAAGCCTTCTTGCTATGTTATGGTCTTGGAATTCTAGATTTCTGGCAGTTCGCAACTTGAGAATAATACTCTCAAATATATTCATATTTCCCCCCTCCCGTTTACCTGTGCTCTATTCTAAAATTCATACTTGCTCGCTCTTCTTCAGTGGTGACGCAGACTTCCTTTACAAATTTGTATACTTCGCAATGTGGATCAAAAAAAGTTCCGCTTTCATGACCCACCCCCAGCAACCTTTTCAGCAAATCCATTAGCAGCTGGCAACTGCAAGTGCAATTGAAGTGCCCGGGCTACTTTTGCATGCATGTATACCGTGAAACATGCAATTTCAACAATCAATCAATTAGCCAATTAGTCGGCAAACTCAAAGCGCTCATCAATTCCCACGCAAAACTAACTAATTTGCGCACACAGCTAATCAAATTTAATTAAGACATGCAGCGAACAGAGGTATGTAAGGAGCAAACAGGAGTAATCAACAACAACAACAACAGCATGGGAGTATGTCTTTGGCTATTTGCCAGATGTCTGTTTGATTTGCAAGTTGAAATATGGGCTGCATGCACGAAACACAGTGCCAACATTTTTTGGTTATCAATGCAAATGCGTTGCGCCTAAAAGTGTGCAACGCCGAAAGCGCACCGTTGCCTAATGCGTGCCACGCCCACAAAATTTGCACATTTGCCTGCCTACCGTCCATGCCCGGCAATTGCGTGAACGGAACGAACTTGAGGCAATTTTCGAGTTTTACGACCAAGTTGTTGACTGTTTATTTGCCCATTACAGAACCAGTCCCGGCCCCGGCCCCGGCCCCAACGTACTCGGATGGCAAATCGACTTTAAAATTGAGAACTGTAGTAGTTGTTTGGCAGCCCGGATCCGTGCGTTTAGATAATCAACTAAACACTTCATTATTGCGTCGACGTTGGGCGTAAATTGTTTCAGCCGTGCGTTCCGCTAGTTTATTTGGCCATGCGTTGAGTTTGTTTTATTTGCCAAGTTGAATGGCTAAGTGTGGCGGATTGGATGGGAGTTGGTTCAAGTTGGTTCACTCATTTAACACATTCCCGAAACTTGCATTCGAATTCAACAAATCATTTAGGATGAGTGCCATAATATTTTGATAATGCACGGCCCCAAAGGTTAATGTACGCAAAATATTATTCAAAATCTCACCAACAGTTGCCACTCCACGGAATAGCAAATATTCCACGAATGTGAACACACACACACACACAACATCATACCGCCAGGCGTTTTAGGGGCTCACCCAAATGTCAGGATGAAATTCAGGCGAATTTTATAGATGTGAGAACCGAAAAACCCTCACATATCGAATAATGCGTGCGCCAAATTTTACAAAATTATGCCAAAAAGAGAGAGAAAGAGAGATGAAAAACACTCAGTCCTGTATGCAGTTAATGGTGCACTTTTAGAGGGCGCCCATAATATTACACTCTGAGTTTTGTGCACAGATGGGTATAAAATACCACGGTGTAATGTGGCTTGGCTGTCAAAAAACACATAAGAGAACTCAGATAGAATTCTTTTTATTCACAAATTTGCATATATTTTTGTGCTTCACTTATCTCAATAAGTAATTTATATGAGAAACATTTTTGAGATTTCAGACAAGTAAAAATACAGCTTAACTGTCTGTCCGTCTCATGTCCGGTTCTCACCTCGCATTCTTGTATTGAATGCAGCTTTCACGCCAAACAAAAGTTAAAGGGGATAATGATGCATTCAATTTGAATGCTCTTGCATGCGTGATATTTCGTAAATTAAATCTTAATGTTATAGACTAAACAATAGACAGCTTTGAAAGTTTACTCATCTTGTCCAAAGTAGCTGGTAGCCATATCAGGAGGCCTTTGAGGACACCATAGGCCACATAACTATGAGAACTTTGTTATATGAATACAAATAAACTTAAGGGACAGCAAACAATTATTGGCATTCGCCAAAACGTCCAAGATGCTCCTGGATTTCAGAGTCAAAAGTACCCAAATAGTCACCCGGCCTCATTAAGGACCTTAAGGTCTATGTGTGATCCCATCTGGGGGACCCAGTCGGACTTTTCATCATAAAAAGGGTACTTTCTTACTTGCTTACTTTTCACGTGATAATGCATTCCAAATCCTGAGCCTTCCGCTTCGTTTTGCAATAGAAACGCCGAAAAACTCAGGGGTTTAAACCGTTTCCGTTTAGGTAACGCCTTCGGGTTCCTTACTTTTTATACTCTGTACCGTAGGTACATAGAGTATTATAAGTTTGTGCAAAAGTATGTAACATCCAGAAGGAAGCATCTCCGACCCCATAAAGTATATATATTCTTGATCAGCATCAACAGCCGAGTCGATATAGCCATGTCCGTCTGTCCGTCTGTCCGTCTGTCCGTCTGTCTGTCTGTCCGTCTGTCCGTCTGTCTGTCCGTATGAACGCACAGATCTCAGAGATGGTAAGAGATAGAGGTTTGACATGTATGGGACATATGCTTCTAATGTCTGCAGGCAGATCAAGTTTATTTTCAATTTTGGCCACGCCCCCTCCCGCCCCCGCAATTTAGAAAAAACGTCATATCTCCCACAGTTTTGAAGATAGATAGCTTGTTCCTTCTGGACATATTTAGTTATTAGGATAACTTATCGATCCGCCAAAGGAATGAAGAAGATCGGATGAACGGTTTTCGAGTTATGATCAAAAGAAAATACATTTTCTTGGTACAGAGTATGTTATAGTCGGGCTTGACCGACTTTCTTTCTTGTTGAGTACTCCAGATGTACTTACTTTGTATATCGTAGGTGGGAAGACATGAGACGTTCGCTGACAAACCCCTGAGAACACACCGTGTGAGTTTTTCATGTTATTTTAGGTACTAATTTCTTGCAAAAAAATCATGTACTGACTATTTGAGTGAAATTTCATGCCACTAGATGTACTGATTTTTTTCAACACATGATGCAAAGTCCGACTGGGGAGCTACCAACCTACCTAAGAACAGGAAAAAGATGTAATATCTATAAGGAAACTGCTCAAGTAGGCAGGAGCCCATCCCCTGTGATAAAGTGTCCACCAATTTGCTATACTACTTCAGAACTTGTCCAGTGGACTTAATGCTCATCTGCATTTTTAAAGAGTTATTAATCAACTGATACATTGTGGGAAAATACATGTTTTATCAATCTGCAAACCAAATTTAACCAAGAAAAAACTGAGAAAATAGGAGAAACGGGCTCTTATAAGCCCATTCTATTGCCAGCTAAGTTTTCTTTTCTAATGTTATAAAACCCAATACCAAGTATTCGATGGATGCAAGAGTACAAGAATGCTACGAGCACCTTATCGCGTCTCTTTACAAATCGTTATGTTGATGAGAAATTCAATGCGGTTCTCCGGTTCTTTTACCTACGGATCCTAAGGCTTTGGCTAGAAGCTTGTTTAATGGATTTCTAGATCGTTGATACTATTTTTGGTAGATAAAAGCTTAATAGACTTTGCAAGGTCAGCCGCTGTTGTGTGTGGGTTTGTGAGGAAGAAGGGGGTTTGGTGAGGAATCGGTGATTGTCCAAGTCCGAATATTGTCCAAGCTGTGATCAAAAAGTGACCAAAACAGTGACCAAACAGTGACTAAAACAGTGCGAAACAGTGTAAAACAGTGACGTCAGTGACAAAGCAGTCAGTAAAGCAGCAAGAAAAACAGTAAGTGAGTAAAACAGTGACTCATTCAGTGACTTAATCAGTGACTCAATCAGTGACTCAAACAGTAACCAAAGTAGTCAGTCAAACAATGTCCAAACCAGGCATGCTTAACAGCAACACAGGGCAGAGCACTCACCAATACTCACAAAGGAAGGCATCAATACCAATACCCAGCCAGCAAACTTAGGAGCGCTCTAAATTATGTGTCTGAAAAGAGCCGCGTTTCAGAGTGTTTTCGGAGTAGGCACATAAATAAGAGCGTTTTTGGAGGGTTTTTTGTGCTCTCTAAACCCATGCTCATAAATAAGAGCGTTTTCGGAGCACATTTTGTGCTCTCTACACCTAAGCTCATAGAAAGCTCTTATGTATGAGCATATTCGGAACGATGGTAAGTTAGTACAAAGTAAAAACCTCGCTAAAAATAACGGTGTGCAGATCGCTTATGGCAAAATGTTCTAAAATTGACAATTTTATTTAGTATGAACATTGAAGTGTAAGTTGGACGTGCTATGTTTTTAAAATAACGTTTTTTTTACTCTTTTAAGGTGCTTTTAATCAAAAATTTGCCGTGGATGAAAAACAGATTTCATCAATTTCCAGCAAATGGTTTCAAACTGCAAAGGACAGAATTAAATATTATAATAAAGCTAAAAAACATTTGACTAAGGAAAATTAATGGTTTATATATGGGTTAAAATTTAAAATTTAGTTTGAAAGATTTCCATATTTTTTATATAATAATACACATATACATAGAATTTAAGAATTAATTTTTAAGATTTTTCCAATTTTCCATATACTTTATGAGAAAAATAAAAAGCAAATATAAAATCTGAATTTTATTAATTGAAATTATTCTAAAAAATGTTTCAATTAAGTGTCTGAAATGAACCTTTTTCGTGGCGATTTAAGTGCCTAAAAATGATACTTTTATGAGCATTTTCTGTGCGTTTTCAATGCTTGACTAGGAGGGTGAAAGCACTTATTTCTGTGTCAAAAAAGAGTCATATTAGACTCAGAAATTGACCTCTTAAAGTACGACCGTTTTCACGGAAAAAACACTCTTTCCGGACTCTTTTTTGCACACTTTATGACTGTAAACGCTCAGAAAAAAGTATCAGAAAACAGTCAGAAAACGCTCAGATTGCTTGCTGGGATAAGGGAACAATTTTTTTTGTTGTTGGTTAGTTTTGCACCCATCAAAAAAGAGAACAAACCCGGTTTTTGTTTTACGCCACTCATACATACACGGTTTTGTGCATGTGTGTCGTTTTATATACCACTCGCCCTACATGTACATATACGATTTTTCTTTCCTACAATCGGTGCATTTACAAAAACAACACGTAGCCAAGAGCATAGGGCTGGGCATCGCTGGTTCAAACCATTGAAATATGCTTACGTTAATGTTAATGCTCTGTTAACACAAGAATAGGCTACAAAACATTAACTCCACTGAAAAAAGTGTATCAAAGTCCAGCAGGACGACATTTACTTACACTCTCTTTGTTGGTACAGCTTACGAAGCTATTGAAATCGTTAATCAATACCCGAATGGCCATCAATCATACTTTCTCTACGTCGAGAAAAAGCTACTACAAGAAAACTTAGCAGAAACCAGCATAGGTAATTTTTAACTTAATAAATATAAAACCAACAAGTTTTAATTTGAGTATTAACCTCTGTGAAAGGTCTCAGTATTTCCACAAATTTACAACTTTTAACGTAATAAAGATAATTCTTTGACGAAATTTTGCCCTTTTTTGCATTTGATGCAAGCAAATGATTTATTGTAAAATCTTTGCAAGTGTTTAAACTCCTGGCATCTATGGAATCAAATGCCATTTGTATGCAATTATGCACTTAAGCATTTTGTTCTCCGTTTAAGCAGCGGGGAGTAAATCTTTCTCACTTACAAGTCCAATTGGGGCACGCACACACACACAAGGGCGTCTGTCTGAAGTCAATTTTTGAGCTCATGCTGCTTTGGAATTCCCAAGCAGTTATGGTGACCAACTAAGGAATCTGTTTTATAACTTAATGAGCTCTGGTCTCTTAAGCAGACAATATCCCCCTAAATATATTCGCTCGATTCGCGTGTTAAGTTAGAAAATTTGGTATTTTGATAGTTACTCTCTAATTTTGGTGCCCTGGGCGCCGTATTCAACAAAGAATCGCCCCTGGATATAAGCAGTCACTGTGGACCAGGCAGCATAAACATGATGCACATTTAAATTAAGCATAAACAAAATAAAAGGATATGCCAGAGGTTTTGATGCCATGGCAGCTGTTGGGTGTCGAATGTATGTATGTGTGCATGCGTGTGCGTGTGTATGTAACTAACAAGCTGCCTAAAATTCGGCAACAAAAACAATAAACGTTCAAGTGCGAAAATCGCTGTTATCAAACAGCAACCATTAATTAGATGACCAAAATGTATAACATAATTACAGCGAGACGGACTTATGCAAACCCTCTTCATTCATTCTGCAATTTTCGCTTGAATCGCTGCATGCGTCTCATCACCTTGGCATCGTCTTCAAACTGTTCCATGGAGTCAAAGGTCAGAGCTGCTGCCGGCTGCTCCTCGCTGCGGTTTCTATATAAATAGCCAGCATGGCGAGCGGCGGCCAATGCAAAGTTGGCCTCTTCATCACGGCGCTTACGTGCCAATTGACGAGCGGTCAGAGGTTGGGGTTCCATTTCAATTTAAATATAATTTCATACAACAAACAAATCGTTCACTAAGCCTGACATTAAAAGTCTAAATATACATGCGATACGAAATCACAGATTTTCACTTCAATTCATAACATTTCAAATGCAATTACGTTTTTGAGCTCGTTCCCCTTTGTTGTTGTGCACCAATGCAGCAGAAGTTAAGCCCAAGTCGGTTCCATTGTCGTTTAATTGACAAATGAATGAGCTGATTTGCCTGACAGCATTGGCCGAGCAGAGCTCTGCTGGCGCTGCTGTCGCTGCTGCTGCTGCTGCTGCACTCATTAAGTTTAATTACAAATTTTGCAGGACTCTAAGCATTTGAGGCATTTTGACTGATGGTAGGGGAAGGGGAAAGGATTATGTAGGCGGTGCAAAATGGATAATGTGAAAGAGGACAACACAATAGAGCCGATTTGATTCCAGTTGGTTTCATTGCTTAATTAAGTTTCAATGGGTAAACTACATTCGTTTAAGATTTTGGTTTCCTTGGTAACGCACGGACGAAGTGAGCATTCAAAGGTAAGGATGCCGCCATTGCAGCATTGTGCACGGAAAGGGAAGAGCACCCGTTTAGGGTTTATTTGTTATCTCTCTTAAAACTCTTAAGCAGAATTGGAAAAATCTTTACAAGAATCAAATGAGCTGAAAACACTTTAAGATATTGAAATTCGCCTTCAAAAAAGGACGAATTTAACATAAAATTCAGAAAAATTATTTCTTAAGAATATTAAATAAATTTTATTAATAATTCTAAAATTAATAAAATGTTTACTATTGGCTAGAAAAAAATTTTCTTAATTGTAGAAAAGCTTTATCTAGATTTTGGGGAAAAAAAAAATATTTTTTTTAACTATTAGAGTAGGGACAGTTGACAGAGTATAACCCCTTTAACGGTTTTTTTATTCTAAAAATCACATTTGGAACTCATCATTTTATTTTTGATTGTTTACCTTGCTGGGGCCCTCTACAACACGACAGGAATCATATCGCATTCGACTACCAAGCCTGCACGAAAGTCACAGTACGAAAAGTAGTTTAATGCAAAGCACTCACCTGCCTCTTTAATATTCCGAAAGCATGGAATCCGAACTTGAGAATTACAAGCTATGTCTTTACATATTTTCTAATTTTAAGGTCCACATCAGTTTTTCATAATTTTCGGGCTAATTTCTAAAGAAAACTCTTTCCTTTCGACTTTATCTTCCTTTCTTTTTACTTTAAAAATCCGAGCTTTGTACTTTTTTTCTTATTCATGGTCAAATTTGCCCTTAATTTAAGAAAGCTTTTGGGAAAACATCTAGAAAAATATCCCAAATTGTAAGAATAACTAAACCGAATCTCTAAAATTTAGGACATTATTTTCCCATAAATTCAATTTTCTTGTTAGATTTTCTAAGATTAAGAAAAAGCTGCCCAAAAACAAGAATTTTTTTAAATTATTTTAAGGCAATCTTTTATAAATGTAAGAGTTTCAAGAGTTTGATGCTTTAATCGCTGGATGAACATGCACAAGATTTTTTCACTAACTCATTGAGTCACGATCAAAGGTAGATATCTGGCCGAACCAAACCGTCTCTGCTGAAGAATTGAAGCTTCCGAAAGCCAATTGTTTAGGAAAAAGGGCCCTAAAGCAACTCAAATATCAGTAATAGGGCTGCAAGCTGGATTTGAACCGAACCGGTACGTACACGGAATTCCATCGCATTGCTTACCTCAACCTAAGCCTGAACCGGTTAGGTTAAATACAAAATAGAGCAATTATAAAATCTGAACTATTGCCTAGTATTTTTTATGTTACCTGGTCAATATATTGAGAAATAGTCAAAAAATCGCAAGTGTTAGGTACACAGAGAAAAAAGGATATTACAAAATATTCATTAAATGATTTCGGCATCCATTTGGAAGGGTTTTATTTTTGATATCCATTTTGTGATTTAAAAATATCCATTTGATGTCGAATGGATCTTAAATTTTCATCCAACGAAGCTGAAAATCATCCAAAGGATATGAAAAATAGATATTTTAATGTCGAATGTAAAAATGGATATTTAATTTAAGACTTGTAAGACTTAAGACTTAAGACTTAAGACCTTGCTATGGTCCACGTCCTTTGTCCTTGTTATGGGTATTGCACATTCATTGGTGATTCTTGCATGAGAATTGGTGAGTCATCGGTGAATCACACATGATTTTCACCATTATTAAGGAATCTCCAAGAAATCTGTCTTTGGTATTGGTGAATCTGAAATGAATTCGACAATTTGTATTGTTCCAAATAAGTTTGTCAAGGGATCATCGGATATTCACCGATGAATTTAAGTTGACTATTGGTGAATTTTCGGTTAGTCAAAAATAAATCAATCATGGGAATTGGTGAATTATTGGACAATCATTTATGTCTTTCACCTATAATGCGTTTGCCATGGGTATTGGTGAATCATTGGTCACAAATGAGTCAGCTATTCAGCAAGGAATTATCAGAGAATCACAAATCAGTCTATTTAGAAATCATCAGCAACTTAGCAAGGAATCACCAATGAAATTGACATGGGTATTGAAATTTGTCTTGGATATTGGTGAATCATTGGTGACTCACAAATGAGTCTATTGAACAAAAATCAACTATTTAGCAAAGAATTACCTGTGAATTTGATATGGGTATTGGTGAATTATCGGGGAATGGAGATGATCATGGATATTGATGAATAATCACCAAGAATTCGGTATTTATAAATCGTTGTTAAATTTCGTTTGGGTATTGTTAAATCATTGGTTAATCACTAAGAAATCTTAGCGTTAAATCATCAAAGCATCACCATTGATTTTGTCTGAAATAAAGATGAGTCTTGACTCATGACATCCACTTAAAAATCATCCATTCAAGTTTTGTCCAAAAGCACTTCCAGAATACAGATCTTAATCCAGCTTAAATCCTCCTCCATAATATTCTCTCTGTTTGTGCTCTTCCCAAAATGTACAAAACCCACACATAAAAAATCCTATAACAAATCGTTAAGAGATTCGTGTGTGAGTACCGAAAGACTCAAGAGACTGACAGTCTGGTCTGGGGGTCAGTTGGATCGTAAAACTTTGTCCTGTAGCTCGTTAGGGCCAAAGTTTAATGTGTTTCACTGAGGAACTGTCTCTGCTCTGTTCCCAAGATTTCTTGGGCCACACCAAAAGAGCTGCTTGATTGCATTTTATGTTAGCGTTAATTTTTTATGTCTACTTGGCGCTGGGCGTAATATCTACATAAATAACGCAACAATCAATTTTCATACGCACCGTGGTGCCTATGCCGCACGCCACTCGAGTCGTAAAAGCGCAACCAAATGGTGATCCCACATACATACATTTTAATATAACATTTTTACATACGCAGAGAGGGGCGGGGGCGTTTGTAGGTTACTTAAACATCATTAAATATGGAAATTCATCTGCAATTTATCAATTATTTATTTATGGTCGTGTTTCTTTGCATTTGTTCGCATGTGTTAATGAAACATGTTTATACCCAGTGTGTGACAGTTATAAAGGGTATGATAGGTTTGTGCAAGGAAATAAAATTTGATTTGTTGGCAATTTGAGGATAGTTTTGGGTTCAAGCGAAGCCCATTTAGTTTCGTCCCAAGCTGGTACAGGGTGTATAGCAGTCCATCTTCACCAACTTTCTTCATGTTGGTGGGCTTCTTTTGCCATAAATTTTTTTTGTGTTCAATCAATTCGAATTCATTTTTGCATTTTTATTGCACTTTGCTGCCCGAACCCAAATGTCGCACATTAATGCTCGCGAAAATGTGTTGTTGTTGGCGGCAAATTGCATGCGGGCGGACTGTGAAGACAGCAGCTGCCAACGGCTAGGCTGCGGCCCATCTCCCAGCTTGGCCAGACACAATCAGGCATTGTCTGTGTGGCGTTTTTCAATCAAAATACACACACAATTTGCAATTTAAATGTTGATTTCGTTAATGCGGCGAACACACGCACACACACACATATGTGCGCATATGCAGGCACATATGTACAATTTGTATACTGTTGTTGCAGGCATTTCGAATACTTTGTCATTGAACTGCAATGAATAGTTTATGTGTGTGTGTGTGCATGAGCCGCGAATTCCAGCCTGCCGCAACTGCCCAACGGGCCTGGCGGAATTTTATGACGAAGATGAATTGAAAATTGCATAGCAAATGAAATAAATTTTAATGCCCATTGCTTATGTATACGCCAAATGCTTATTAAGCATGCATTAAAGCTGAAATATATGTACTTGTATATGTGTGCGTCGGCGATATAATGAGAAAAGTATTGACAGTTAAGCTGCTTAAATGGGTGAGTGGTTTGTTGCACGCAAATTGAGTGGCAGCAAATTGAATTCGAGTGGATGTAAGGCTAATTCCCCTTAGGCAAGTCCATTGGATTCACCATTAAAGGTCGAGCTGTTACAGATTCTGCTAAGCTGCCATTACAAGGATAGCTGACTTTTTTTATTCTACCTATTATCGATGTGAAGAGTCGCCTTGGCTGCGATGGAATGGCAGTTTTTATACTCTGTACCGAAGGTACATAGAGTATTATAAGTTTGTGCAAAAGTATGTAACATCCAGAAGGAAGCATCTCCGACCCCATAAAGTATATAGATTCTTGATCAGCATCAACAGCCGAGTCGATATAGCCATGTCCGTCTGTCCGTCCGTCTGTCTGTCCGTATGAACGCACAGATCTCAGAGATGGTAAGAGATAGAGGTTTGACATGTATGGGACATATGCTTCTTATGTCTGCAGGCAGATCAAGTTTATTTTCAATTTTGGCCACGCCCCCTCCCGCCCCCGCAATTTAGAAAAAACGTCATATCTCCCACAGTTTTGAAGATAGATGGCTTCTTCTTTCTGCACATATTTAGTTATTAGGATAACTTATCGATCCGCCAAAGAAATGAAGAAGATCGGATGAACGGTTTTCGAGTTATGATCAAAAGACAAATTTTCTTGGTACAGAGTATGTTATAGTCGGGCTTGACCGACTTTCTTTCTTGTTTTTCTTGTGTTCGACAAGTATTGTAAAATTTGATGCAGGCCAACGCTGAAAAGTAGGCTACACTTTCGACCTCAATTTTAGGATAAAATAATGTACAATTTTAATAAAAACGTGGGGTTTCCCAGAAATCTCTATGCGGTTTAATTTCCAACTAGAACTACTTGCCTTTAAATGTGACTGGAATTACTTGCCATACAACTGGGCTAATAGATTGGAAGACACAAGTTGAGAGGTCAATGCATCTATGTTTTCCCCTAACTGCAGATATCAATGATTTTTTTGAATCATCGATGTTTTTTCATCCAATTAAAATGTTTCTTGTTCCGTTCATGACATGGCCACAGTAGGCTCGGACAATGCTTCAAATTGATCATCTTAAGCGCTTCCACCCCCAATTACTTACCAAAGCTTGACATTGCTGCAAGAGGGATCGAGAATCATACTCTGTACCGTAGTTACATAGAGTAATATTAGTTTGTGCAAAAGTATGTAACAGCCAGAGGGAAGCATCTCCGACCCCATAAAGTAAATATATTTTCTTGATCAGCATCAACAGCCGAGTCGATATAGCCATGTCCGTCTGTCTTTCCGTATGAACGCACAGATGTCAGAGATAGTAAGAGACAGAGGTGTATGGGACAAAAACTTCTTATATCTGCAGGCAGATCAAGTTTGTTTTCTATTTTGTAAATTTGTAAAATGCGTCATATCTCCCACAGTTTTAAAGACACATGGTTCGTGCCTTATAGACATATTTAGTAATAAGTATACCTTATCGATCAGCCAAAGGAATGGTGAAGATTGGATGAACGGTTGTCGAGTTATGATCAAAAGATTGTTTGCTGCTGCAGCGCATTAGCAGCGCTGCATTCAGCTGCTACTGAACCATCTAAATTTATGCTGAGCGTATAGTTTGGTCGGGCTTGACCGACTTTCTTTCTTGTTTTATTCATTTCCATTTCTGAAAAAAAAATATATTATATAATCGTGGAACCAGATCGAATGAAAAGTTAAACAGTTCAGAAATGCTACTACTGTTTACTTGATCAATTAGTTCATTTACACAGAAATATTTATTATATTATTATTTTTTTTTCTTTCCGTTTATATTGCACTATTTTATTCACAACTTGAGCTTTCAAGTGGCATCGTATTAAAGGGGAAGAATTCTCGAGGCTTCTTCCATTTTGAAAATATCGAAAAGCAAATATGCCACTTAAACACTTATTATCCTATTAAAATGTAAAAATGCCTTTTAACATATAAAATCGAGTCTGTGTCAAGGAGCGCTACAATTATTGGTCTTCCATTTCCATGCGGCCATCCGGACGTTGGACGGAATCATCTCTCGGAGGACGAGGATACACTCTTTTGCTTGTTTTACCGATGTTTAACTTAAGCTCTACTGTTGAAGGCCAAGTAGTTTCGATGCATACGGCTTTTCTTCTCTGTAATCTAAAAGCCTGAATTAGTTCTGTCACTTTACATGTAAAGTCCTCCCAGTTTAGATCACAATTCAGTCGCTTATACAGAAATTTCGAGAGATTTTTGGGATACCCTAATAGTACATGTTTGTCTTAGTCTAGTTTTCTAGTAGTTCTAGTAGTTCTTATTTTTGACACACACATGTACAGACCCTTATTGACATATAAAACTTTTTTATGTAGCTACCATTTTCAACCCATTTTCTTTTTTGGGTTCGAGATGCAAAGGAAACTTTCTTCACATTCTGGCTCTAGAGGGTTTGAACCAGCACATCATACCAAGGATACAGTTGCAAATTTCTAGAAGCTGCAAAAGTTTATGAGAAGGATTTAAACAATTGCAGCGAAACAGAGCTGAGAAGTCAGCGTGGAAAAAGGCTCAGACTTCACTTGAGGCCTGTAAGGAATTCAAAGAAATTTAATAATTTACCCCGAACCTTGCAATGGTGTGGTTTTGTGGTTTTGCCAGTATATTACCTGACTTGAGTGTTATAACTGCTGAGTGGTTATAGGCACATTCATCACTCTGATATCGGCGCTGTTTCGTGCGAGGGCTTGATAGTAGTATGTGTTAAGATGCCGCCATTTGTGTTAAGTACCAATGTCTTGAGTTCGAATCCCAGACAAGATGGGTAAATATACAAAAAAAAAAAGAACAAACACTTTTTGTAGGGATTTTAGAAAGAAGTCTAAGGCCCGATTTCTAATTTTCTACATAGTTGCTATGAGTCAGATAAGCATAGATTTTACCCTGTTATTTGTGAGTTTATGTGACACAAGATGAGAAATCGGCCCTAAGTCCATCAAATGTAGAAGAGTTAATGCGATAATTGTTTCATTGGTCGCCATTTTGTTGTTTTAAAGCACAAAATGTTCTTGAAACCAAGCCGGTAATGAAGTGAGAGCAACAAGCCCAAACCTTTCTTAAGTTATGTTCCTGATGTAATTCGAACAAATATTTATGAAACATAAAGAAATATTTGGCTTTCACATGGTCCAAAGAGCACCTGTCAATCTAGTTTTCACACATGACAAAGGGACGTCCAGTTTCACGCAGAGTCCGACAAACAAAGTTTGAGATGCATTTTCATGATTAATTACTTCAAAGCTGGCGCCAATAGCTGCAGAAGGTGACCGGCTGTGTAAGCTTTTGAAGCAACAACTTCTCCATGACCACGACTGCACCACACCCGGCCACACCTTGGCTTTACTTTAACTTAATTCCTGTTAACGGTTACAGCCAAAATGCTGCTGCGTCGGTATGCAGCCAAGTCCTTGCCATCAGCCCTTCAGCCATTCAGGCAGCAAATGAGTAAAAAGGAAAATTACATTTGAGACACCGACGCATCGGCATTGGCATACATTACCAAGTTTTTTTTTTTCCTTTTTTCGTTCACCGGTAGCGCATCAAGTGAGTGCAAATTAAACCGAGCAGTGCACGGGGCTAATTTCACATGCATTTCACTGGCAATCAGTGCGTGCTCCGCTCTAGAGCTTCTGCCAGCGGTGGTGGTTGTCATGGCACTTAGCCCAGGCTACTTACTCTGCACTTTGGTTGGCCGTCCTCCATTTGCACACGAATCGTGTCCTAATCCTTAACTCGTTTCTTCCATGGCAGCCGTCCTCCTGTTACGGAAATGAAGCTCTGTCAAGGGTTGGCCCGAAAAGTTCCTTCTTAGCGTGTGGCTAGGATAATTGCATGTAACAGGTGTGAAAGACAGAATTTACAATGGCGATAGTGCTCGAGAGCGGATGGGACACAAATTAAGTTCAAGTTTCGTCGTCTCTTAAGTAACTTACCGCAAGTTGCGGAGGGGGAGGGGGAGGGGGAGGGGCAAGCTTAATGGAAATTATTATTCATGCGCATTACGCGACTCGCGCTATCTGCACAACGATTTGCGCCGAGTACGCACATCCACTGCGTATTTTAATTAGCCCCTGGCCCCGCCACCCCCCGTCGCGGTAGAATCCACTCAAAAAAAGTAAAAACTTGATGCGTTTTTAGTGTCCTTCGCTGTTGGGCTGGCACTAGATTCTCATTAGGCCCGAGGTGGAACGAAGAAAAATTGTGTTAGTTTTGCCCCCCCCTCTGTCTTGGCATCACATTCGTGTATCTGGCGGATACACGCACTGCGCATGGTCCAATTAAATTATTAGCCCAGAACTCTCGACTAATAGAATAACAAATAACCTTCTTTCTGTGAAAGGGCTGGGGCAGAAAGCATATGTTAATTTGGTGTTAAGCCATGCTCCTGCTGTCGCGCCTTGAAAGGGAATTTATAATCCTGAGTGCGGAGCTAGAGCAAACTTTGCCTTTAGGTAAATGTGCATTGCCGCTTGAACAAATCGCAACAACTGTTAATGTTAATTATATTATATACCCACCCCCCGCCCAGTCCCCCTTGGTTGGACCTTTTGACGGCTTCTGTAACGAAGTGATAAACAAAAGGCCAACTTTTAGCAGTGCACACAATGAAGCCCGCAGTTTTGTTGTGCAATAATGCAAATGGCAGTCGTCAAATTCGACAAACACACACTGACTCACACACACACACACACACACGTATGTGTTAGCAACAGTTAACGATTGTTGCCATAATCATGAGCAATCAAATTCGTTGCCCTTGGTGGGCGTGGCCACAATTTGCATTGCCCCAGCGCTGCATGCGCATTTAATGCAAATGAAACATCATAAAATTGCAAAAGTTAGCTTAACCAAAAGATAAAATTTACATTTCCTCACACAGACAATGGGATTAACAGCCGGTGGAGGGAGCGCGCGCGGTCGTGTGGGTTGAGAGGGCTGTTGCAAAACTTTGACATTTTTATGCGATTTGCTTAGAAATTGTGTTAAGCGATGCGTATTTGACATTTAAACGTGTAACAAACATTCCAAGACAAGCGGCAAGTGCAGCTGGAAAAGTTGTCTGTTTGTAAATGCAAATACGCGGTGACAGTTGCACGTGCATTGGAGCATATACAGATAGCTCGACACGGTGGAACAATGCCCGGGTATATGCTGAGCAAATGGAAACGCAGAGCACAAAATACAAATAAAGATCCATCCGAGCCAATTTCTATGTGTAAGCAAAATTTGAATATATATTTTTTTTTTTGACGCAACCTTATTTGGCTAATGAGATGCGGAACAGGTTGAGAAGTTCTGTTGAAAAGATCTTTCATATAATCGGAGCCGGAAGCAGGGGTGGAGGCGGTTGGTATGTTTCCCAAACTTGTAGCCCGGAACGTTCCAAGAAAGTTGGCTGAAAATGATATACAACAAGAAAGAAAGTCGGTCAAGCCCGACTATAACATACTCTGTACCAACGAAATTCAACGCTCAGCATAAATTTTGATGCTGCAGTAGCAGCTGAAAGCAGCGCTGCTTCTGCGCTGCAGCAGCGAACAGTCTTTTGATCATAACTCGAAAACCGTTCATCCAATCTTCACCATTCCTTTGGCTGATCGATAAGTTATCCTTATTACTAAATATATCTAGAAGGAACAACCCACCTATCTTCAAAACTGTGGGAGAATTTTCAAAATTGCGGGGGCGGCAGGGGGCTTGGCCAAAATTGAAAATAAACTTGCTCTGCCTGCAGACATAAGAAGCATATGTCCCATACATGTCAAACCTCTATCTCTTACCATCTCTGAGATCTGTGCGTTCATACGGACAGACAGACGGACGGACAGACGGACATGGCTATATCGACTCGGCTGTTGATGCTGATCAAGAATATATATACTTTATGGGGTCGGAGATGCTTCCTTCTGGATGTTACATACTTTTGCACAAACTTATTATACTCTATGTACCTTCGGTACAGAGTATAAAAATAGAGGTGGGTTAACATCGACTCGGCCGAAGTTTGTATACCCTTACAGCACATTTCCGACATTTCCACTGAAAACAAACAAGTTTTTAAACTAAGACTACTTCTCAGAATACACTTTTCTATGTTAGCTATGCTATATAGTTGTCCGATTTGGACCAAACCTAGTGGAATAGTGGAAAAGCATAGCAAACTAAGAAAAACAAAGTTTGGAGGCGTTTTCTTAGAAAAGAAAAAAGTTTTTCTTACCGAAAACTAGTTTCTCGACTGATCATTCGTATGGCAGCTATAACCTTTAGTCATCCGATTTTGGCAAAACTTTTAAGAATTGTGTGAAAGCTTATAAAATAAATATATACCAGTTTTTAAGAGGCTTACACTGAAAACTATAATGTTTTTTTTACCAAGACTATTTTTCTAAGCTTACTTTTCTATGGCAGCTATACTATATAGATCTGCGATTTCGACCAAACTTGGCAGAATTATGGAGAAGCATTGAAAACTAGTATATACGGAGTTTGAAGACGTTTGCCCTAAAAAAAACTAGAACTAGTATTTTGACCGATTGTTCCTATGGCAGCCATATGTTTTAGTCATCCGATTCGGCCGGTTTCGACAAGTGTGCAGCGTATTTGTACCAAAAGACTTCGTACCACGTTTGGTAGCGATAGCTTTAAAACTGACGGAGAAAATTGCATTAAAAAAAAACCGACAAGGCTTAATCAAGTCAGCTCCTCATGCTGATCAAGAATATATATACTTTATGTGGTCGGAAATGCTTCCTTCTATGCATTACAAACATCTGGACAATTTCAATATACGCTCTGCAAGGGTATACAATTTTTTTTTCTAATATTAAGAAACCAATTTGTTAAAGTAAAAAAAAAAAATTCTTGAAAAATATTCAAAGTTTTGGAAAGAAAAAATATTTTCTAAGTATTAGAGTATTATCTAAGTATTAGAGAAATGAAGAGAGGTCAGTAGAGGGAGTAGGGTAAGGAACAACATCAAGACGCGTAGTCACCTTCACAAGCTATTGGCGCCAGCTTTCAAGTATCACAGATTCATGGCTAAACGGTAGGTCCATTTTTCTTGTGCGAAAACGGGATAAACTTACGCCAAAAGATGAAGAAGAGAGCCCTTAGAGCTGTGAAATGCCAAAACTTCGAAAATTATTCTAATAAAATATTCTTTTCAAGTTTGCTAAGGCGAGAGATTACTTTCCGAGCGGTTAGATCCACACCAATTTGTGATGCTACTCCCTTAAAACTACGACATTTAAGAATTATGGAAAATCTACCCAAAGCGTAATCAATTACGAATGATTTGCTCTATAATCTATCTAAGAGCTACACAAAAATTTAAATTTTAAAATATTTATGAAAACATTCTGGAAATGTAAGTATGTTGGAAGTTCAGCGGGTGGTGTGTGGTCGTGGGTTCGATCGCACCTCTGATCATCTTATGAAATAAACTTTTCTTGAAAAACTGATATACTCGGCCACCTTCATAAGCAATTAGCGCTAACTTAGTAGTATCTTTTTTTGAAAAAGCTTTTCAAACTTTGCCGTTTGAACTCTTTAATCAATCAATAATGATCATTCATGAATCCTTTGGTTAATTTTCCGCTCCTTTGGTTGACTTACAGGATGTTCAAGACCTATTCAGTCCAAATGAATACGGGGAAACATCCAATAAATATATATTTATATTTCCTCTTTCCTTATATCGATTTCTGGTTTATAACAACAGTTTTAGCCCAAATCCAATTGAAAATCCAAAGAAATGATTGCTTTGGCATTTAAAGTCAAACATTATTAGAAATGCTGAAAATCAAACAAATTCCATTTAGTTCTCATCATTAGGCTCTTTCTTCTTTGTACACAGAAATTGTTTATTGACTTTCCGCACCATTTGGTCGGTTAATAAAATTTCCTGATTAACGTGAAATTACATTGCCAGATAATCAAGTTGAAGCATCATCAAATGTAAATATTTTTAATTACAAAAATTCAACCGAATTTAATAAAGTTGAACAGAGGAAAACATTTGCACTGACTGCAGCCGGGCTGGATTGCTTAATATCCGATTCGATTTCGACTCTATTTGGTTCGCATACATAAACTCGCTGCTGGAGGCCAAAAAGTGTCGGAAGCCGAAAAGCAGATATACAAATATACAGTGCGAAAAATGGTGCACATAATTTTGAACAGTTGGCAAAATTTATTGTCGCATGCAATTAGGTGCACCCGTAAATTCTGAGACTGTCGCAACGCACAGGAAAATAAATAAAATTAAAGAACAGCAAACGGAAAACGACGAACGCACAAGGAAATTTATTTAAACGAAACTATAATTCATAATTTGCTGTGCTGGCTATTTATGGGCGTTTCCCAGGACGTGGCCAAGATTCGCCCAGGGATTCTTTCAGATCAGCTGGTCGTAAACAAACAAACACACACACACAGACATCTCGGAGCTCGATATGAGGAAAGCAAATGGCTTAAGTGATGCCATTGTAAGCCAAAACATGTTTGAAAATCTTAAAGTGTGCTACTTTAGAGCCACTTGGCGAGGGACGGTAAGGATGTGTGTGGGCCACACTTAAGAATTCAATTTGAGTTTCTAAGTTGCTGCGGCTATTATACCTTTTGAATGCCAAGGGTCGATAGAGGGAAACTCCTGCATTAACAGTACATGTTTGTGCCATAAAGAAGGCACGCCCGCGCTTCGGCGTGTGTGTGTGTGTTCAGTCAAAGCGTCTGAGGCAAACAACAAAACGCCCATTAGGATTCACAATAAAATGGTTTAAAATATTTTATAAAGTGCAAGTATGGAATGTTTAAATAAAACCGCTTTCTCGATGGATAGAATTAGATTAGATAGATAATGCGCAATATAAAATGCTGAAAATACTGCGGCATTTTGATGCTGTGACCAGATAAACTACAGAAAATGCCGGAAAAAGCGGTCAATCACAACCAAAGCGAACTTTACACTTTGCATTTTGTAATTTCAATTTCAAGCATCCGATATGTTTTAAATGCTTTCCTATGTAAGCACACTATACATATATCTTGCGTGGCTGGCAGATAGAGCCAAATTGGTGGACGTTGGGGGTTTAAACTTCACGGTACAGCAGGTGATACCGTCTGCTATGCCAACAAAGCTGTAAATTATCTTATGGCGCTTTTGAACTCACAGGATTTCTCTCGGCATGGCAGTATAGCACCTTCTATCTCCGAAAGCTGTATATTCCGTATTTTTCTTCCTAATTTGATTATGATTATGTTTTGAAGAACCCACATGATTGTCATATCTAAAAATCAGCAAAGTTCAATGTAAAGAAAAGTAAAGAAGGGAAAAAGTAAGTCAAAAAGATCGTCGGATAATATTACCATAACATATTCTATATCCGGTATAAAATGTTATACCCCGTTTATACACAAATCCAAATTCATGAATTTTGCGCCTCAAGGTATGCTACATAAAAAATCATGAAATTTATTTTGAATATTTGCCCCATAATTATTAATATTCATAGATATAGCATACCTTCAAGGGCAAAATTCATGAATTTGCATTTGTGTATAAACGAGACATTAGATAGCTTAATATAGCATTTATGGATAACAAAAAAAGGATATTTGGATATTACAATATTATTACAGGACTAAGCATTTCGCCGGAAAGTTCACAGCAGAACTGCTCGCCCACTTTTGCTTTCATAACTTTTTGCAATTCCCAACTGCTTTAAGTATGCATATAATCATCCCACTAGGCTATAGTTCCTTTTGCTAGTTAAGTTTCAAAATGCTAAGTGGTTAAAGCTAAAGTCTCAACTATGATATTGGTGATCTCTCTTGCGAGCACTTGATGGTCATGTGCGCTAAGCTGCAGCCGTCCGTAAGTAAGTAAGAAGTGCAGAGTAACGAAAAAGTTACAGTGGGAATCTTCAGCCTCTGTTCTTCATCTTCAGCTGCTTTAGTGCAAATTGAATTGAAATGGCCGCCAGGCAATGTGCATCTGTGGTACACAAAAAGATAACACATAACAGAAATGTCTAACCTCTATGCAGCGGCTAGACAGGCATTTGACAGGCCATGTCACCATCGTCACATCGCGGGCGTTAATGACGCTGATTTGGCGCAGTTTTAATTAACCCTTAGCCTTGGCTGCAGCTGCTTGTTGTTGCTGTTGTTGTTCCTCAAGGCAGTCAACAAGAACTCGACTGCAGCTAACTGATTTGCAAAACGGCTTCTTGACTATCCCGTCGACCAGCAACGTTGCATTTGTAATGAAAGTGGTGCTCGAGGAAAATGGAAAATTTATTGCGCTGACAGTTATGGGCCCATAACAATAATAAAAAAAAAAAAGCAGCTGCAGCCGGCACAACAACAAGGATCCGCATCCTGGACGCCGTTGATGATGATGGCAATGATGGCGCGTTGATAGCCCAACGAGATGCTACTTCAAAGTCAACTTCAATTGCTGTGCCAGTCACCAAAGGACATTCATTGGTTGTCCTTGTCTCCTGCTCCCTGGGTCTTGTGTCCTGGCTGTCGCTAAGTGCGCTGGCAATGCAGCCTTTTTTTTTGTGCCACGCTCATCAGCATCGCATTTGGTTAATGGCAAAAAAAGAGCCGCCTGTCATAAATGTGTTTTGACTGGCGACGATGGCGTCTATATTGACAGCCTGTCCGCCATTTGCCCCACGTCAAGCAGCTGTCCAGGGGGTGTGTTGTTAAGTATACGCAGCGTGTGGCAAGTTAAAGCGAGTCAAGTGGGAATTGCAGTTTAAGCTAGAGGTGGGCTTGGGTTGGGTTTTGAAGAGCTGGGCAATCATACACAAATAACTTTATAATTGAGTTATTTATCAAGTGTAAATCGTTAAGTCTAAGACTAAGACGAGACTTAGACAGGTGAAGCAAACTTTATGAAGCTCTCTTGGTAGGCGGAATATTCAGGCTAAGAATCTTACCTGATTCTCTCGCCTACTAAGAGAACTCCATGAAGTTTTCTTCATAGTGTAAGTCCAGTCTTAGACTAGATTTACACGGTGAAGCAAAGTTCATGAAGTTCTCTTAATAGGCGGAATATTCAAGGCAAAGAGAAGACAATGTATGAATGGAAGGTTTAGAATCTCACCTGATTTTCTCGCCTACTAAGAAA
The DNA here is from genome assembly GCA_035044965.1 of Lordiphosa andalusiaca. Taxonomy (NCBI): domain Eukaryota; kingdom Metazoa; phylum Arthropoda; class Insecta; order Diptera; family Drosophilidae; genus Lordiphosa; species Lordiphosa andalusiaca. Next base: position 21,431 of record JAWNNM010002217.1, on the reverse strand, counting down.
ACTCCATGAAGTTTGCTTCACCCTGTAAATGGAGTCAAACATGTTAAGGCAAACTTCATGAAGTTTATGAAAAAGATTTTGTTTGTTGGGAAGTGATATAGTGTGGTCGCTTGTCCCCATCATATCTTTCCTAAAAACCGAAGCTTTTCAAAAAACCATAATGAAGTTTACTTCAACGTGATATTACAGTCTTAGTCTCATTAAGGGACTTACATTTAGATCTTACATTTTATTATCGATGGAAATGGAAATTCTTATATACTAATTCAGCCCTGGGCTAACCTATGAACTTAAATGAAAAGTACATAGTTGGATAGCTATTGCATGTTTATACTCTGTACAAGAGGTACACAGAGTATTATAAGCAAGGCCGGGTCGGTTCGGCTTTTTTGGGGTTCGCGAACCGGACCATGAACCAGGCGCCTTACAGTTCTGACTCCTCGAACCTGGACCCGAACCGAACCACTTTTTCGAAAAATGAGGTTCGGTTCACCAATTCAATATGCTTAATGACGGCTCTACGTCTGATTGCACAGACGAGAAGTTTATGAAAGCAATAAACAACTATCAAATATAAAATCTTACAATGATGTTATAAATTCCTTTGAAAATTGTCCAAGATTACATCCATCGACAAATGTTTGAAAATTTTGGAAAGATCATAATAACGAAGCTTAAAAAAATATTATCACATACTATATTAGCTGTAGCAGCAAATCAGGTATCAGTTAAACGAGCATTTTCAATACTTAAGTTTGTTCTTTCTGATTTAAGAGCTTGTATAGATGAACAGCTCCTGGAAGATACAATGCTAATTAAACTAAACTAAGGCATTTCTAAAAGCTGATAATTGAAATAGCTTAAGTAATGATCATTGTGATTAAGTATGTGGATAGAAGGTATATATAGTATGTTTCATTTCCAACGAACCGGTCCGCGTACCGATCCTTGGATATAACAAGGCGTTTGAACCCCCGGACCTAACCTCATGGATAATTTTAAAGGTTTGCAGCCTGTCTGTCCGTATGAACCCACAGATCTCAGAGATGGTAAGAGATAGAGGTTTGACAATTATGACCCAAATATTACTTATACTTGCAGCAGATCAAGCTCATTTTCAATTTTGGCCGCGCAACAGCGCAACAATGCTGAGCGTATAATTTCGCTGGTACAGAGTATGCTATAGACGGGCTTGACCGACTGTCTTTCTAGTTAACTGTATGATGGTTGTTGGTTTACCACAGGCTTCTTTCTGGAATTCACATAAGACTCATAAAAACTTTAGCTTCCTTAATCTTACCTAGTCACAGATCTTTGGGCACTGATCACGGTCGGTATACTCACTTAACTCGCAGCAACATTGACCACACTCTTTTGACCGAAATTCATATTTATACCCTTGTAAAGACTATAATAATTTTGCCCAGACGTTTGCAACGCATAGAAATATTCATTTCCGATCCCATAAACCATATATATTCTTGATCGGTGTGTCGAGCTGAGTCGATTGAGCTTTGTCCGTCCGTCTGTCTGTCTGTTTCTACGCGAACTAGTCTCTCAGTTTTTAAGCTTTCGAGCTGAAATTTTGCACAGAGTCTTCTTTTTGCTGCACACTACCAATATGTCGAAACTGACCGGATCGGATGACTATATCCCATATCTCCCATAGGAATAATCGGTCGGAAAACTTGTTTTAGTGAGAAAAACTTTTTTCTTTTCAACGGAAACGTCTCCAAACTTTGTAATCGTAGGTTTACTATGTTTTTGTATAATTCTACCAAGTTTTATTAAAATCGGACAACTATATGGTACAGCTGCCATACAAAAGATAGGTCTGAAAAACAGTTTTAGTTAGAAAAACTTGATTGTTTTTAATGGTAGCATCTTGCAATTTTGTATTTGTTTGTTTTACATGCTTTCACATAGTTTTACCTATTTTAGGCCAAATCGGATGACTATATCATATAGCTCCCATACGAACGATTGGTCGATAAATGGGAAAAAGAGTATTTTTTGTAAAATATTTAAGCAAGCACTTGCAAGGGTATAAAAACTTCGGCACAGACGAAGTTAGCTTGGCTTTCTCGTTTTATTTAATTTTTCGGAAAAATTTAAGGGCAATGAATTCCCAAATATATTTTACCTAAATCAAAACTTTCTCTCATTTTGATGCCCTCTTAATGATAGAGACTCATCCGTCTCAATCACCCAAATCTGTCAACAAACTATCTATTGTATGTCTCCATTTTCCAACACCTAAGCTGTCCTCCAGTAGAGCTTTCCCCTTAAATTTATCAAATGTTTCTTGCTTGGCTGCAGTCGTTTTTTGATAATTACCAGCAAGTTGTGTTATTTATTCAAGGTAAAAAGACGGCCGGAAGTTGCGTTCGTGTTTGTAAAGCTGGCAAGTCGGAGACTGGGAGAAGGATGTGCACATCCTTCTGTATATATGTATCTGAAATCTAGCAGCTGACTGTAGTGGTTGTTTTTGTTGCCTGCCACTGCTGTTGTTTGCCCAATTCTCGTTCGAGCGTACAAAAACATGTCGCTTTTAGTTTTGGTCCCCGTGTCCCTGTTGTTTGCTCTTGTCCACTGTCCACCGTTCGGTCTCACTCTCTTTCTCTCCCTCTTTGAATGCCTGGCGGCAGTTGGCATTCCTGCAAAACATGTTTGCTTGCACAGGTGTGCGTGCGTGTTTTTCGGCCGCACACACACACACACATACATCTAAAATTCATTGTTCATAAGACATGAACGCATTTTGCATGGTCTAATGCATTCCCGTTTTGCCTGCAGGTGTCCACCACCCACTCCACAAGCACGAACTCTGCTCGTACTTTTGCCGGAATACCGGGTGACCGCGCTAACGTTTTATCCAACTGCCACACACACACACACAGCCACACACACACAAACAGCGACTGCCATAAAATGGCGTCATTTGGCTGCAGGCGCATTAATTAATGTTTTGAGCCGCAGCAACTGCGCGATACCAACAACATGGCACGTAATTCATATGCCGCCCTAGGTGTACATGGTACATATGTATCTGGAGACGTTTCCCATTCTTTGGCTATCTTTAAATGCTCCATTTGGAACAGCTTTCGCCTTGCTATCAATATAATTGCCTCAGGTGAGCGCCACCAATTGAACTCACATGTCTCCGCCACGCTCGAACATACTAACTCCTGCAGTCTTGATGGCAATCACAGAATGCTGTCTCACGCCAACCACTCGGGGTCAAGAGCAACAACAACAAGGCCAATAAGAAATCTCCAATGGAACGCACACAATATTTCTTCATCAACAGCTTAAGGCGGTGGTCAGGCAATAAATTTTGCGCTGTTAATTTGTCACATGATTTTAGTTGGCCAATTACAACTATCAGACAACAGCAACAACTTGACAAGGCCCACACACAAAGGATGACCACAATGGCAGCTGACCGGGCCGCAGTTGGACAGCTGGTGGGGGTGGTGCGGGGGGGGTTAAGTGTAGAAAAATGCCAACGAGGCAAAAAAAAAAAAAAAAGAAATGGAGAAGAAGGAAAGCCAACAGTGACTGTGCGTGGCTTGGTATTTATCTAATTGTAGTTTACGCACACACACACACACACACACACATACACACATGCATGCATGCGTAGGAAGAAGTTCCAGTGAGTGACTTTAAATTAAAGATAAGTTAAATATATTCTAGCCGCGAAATTTAAGGAGTTTAAGCAAACTCACACAATTTCTTTTAAGATTTATCAAAATCTGTCTGAAAAAAGTCTGTTAAAAATTGAGGTCTTGTTTCACATGTTCCTCTAATCAATCATTTACCTTTCAAATAGCCAACATGAAGAAAGTAAATGCAAAAAAAATGCTAATGGAAATTATAAAACTGGAAAATTTCATAATGGAATGACCGCCTACTGCGCCACGTTGTAAACTGTACTTAAATTGAACACTGCGTTACCGGAATTATCGTAAAACTGTTGAAAGAACTAAGAACGGCTAATTTAGAGTAAGAAGCGCCAGGAAAATCCTGGTTGCAAACTTACAAGCAGTCATCCATGGCTTAAGGTTGATAACACTGCTGGCGGGTGGCAAAAACTTACCGCGATTTCTAAATCAACAGCATCGTTCACTCAAATAATTCATTTTCCACTGCTTAGAATTCGCCTATAAATAATTTGTTTCTTAATTCTCAGAACTTTTTAAATTTTATGAATTTCTAAAATTGATTCTAAAAAAATAGAAAAATTAATGTTTAAAATCGCGGTGTGATTTAGAAAAATGTAAAAACACACCGCTTGCAATTATGAAGTTTGGATTCCCTGCTTTCGCTATATAAAAGATGCAGCTGAGTGCTTAGCATTTGACTGCGTTCTTTACAGTGACTCACGCGAGTGCACGATGGTCAAATGGGCTTTGATGTCTTTCGTTTTGAAGTTTCCCTGAAGTCCCGAGTTCCAGTCTCAGACACGGTTAAGATAGAAATAAAAATGTGAAAGCTGAGCTAACTTCGACTGTGCCGAAGTTTATAAAAAGTGCAAGTGCTCGCCTAATTGTTTTCAAAAATATTCTTTTACCCACAACGACCCATTTTTCGACCGATCGTTCGTGTGGGAGCTATATGACATAGTCAGCCGATTTGGACAAAAATTTGTAGAATTAGGTGAAAGTATGTGAATTAACCAAATACAACATTTGGGGATGCTACTTTGGGGATGCTACTATGCTAAACTATACCATACAGTTGTCTGATTTTCATCAACCTTAGCAAAATTATAAAAAAAAACATAGAAAACTTATGAATACAAAGTTAGGAGACGGCAACATTGAAAACGAAAAAGTTTTTCATACTAAAACTAGTTTTCCGATCGATTGTTTCTATGGGAGCTATTAGTTATGGTCATCCGATCCGGTCAGTTCCGACATATTAAGTAGTAGCAAAGAAACTACAGTATATTGTATAATCATTGTATAATCTTTTAATAGTAGCGTGCAGCAAAAAGAATACTCTGTGCAACATTTCAGCTCGATAGCTTCAAAGCTGGGAGACAAGTTTGCGTAGAAACAGACAGACGAACAGACAAAGCTCAATCGACTCAGCTCGTCACCCTGATCAAGAATATATATAGTTTATGGGGTCGGAAAGTATATATCTTTATGCGTTGGAAACTTCTGGGCAAAATTATAATACTCTTTGCAAGGGTATAATACCAAGGTATGGCAGAACTGGCTGTAAGCTCTCAGCTCAGTCCTCAAAACGTTTGTGTGATGCGTCGGCTCTTGGTGCAATAGTTAAAGCTCAGCTCATTACCACACTTTGTTTTGGCCTTATGAAGGGGTGTGTGGGGAAACTATCGGTTTTTTGCACTAATTTTGCTTTGAAATTCCCAAGCAGTTATGGCATTGCTGGCTTTCAGAGACGGCTGTTGGACTTACAGTTGTCACGCAAAGATTGAAGCTGCATTTTGGTGTTGAGTGATCATCGAGTCGGCTAAAACTGGCTCAGATTTACTATAAGAAATTAATTTTACTTAAATATATGGAGAATCGCCTAAAAAACCTTTCTGAAGGCGTTTTTCTAAATTTTATGGGGATTTCGAGTGTTCCTGTTACAATTAAAAATGTGAAAAGGGGCTCAAGTGAAACTATCGGGAAAAAAAGGGCAAATTAATTATTGCAAGTTTCAAAATTCTTTTATGTTAATGTTTTCAATTTCCAGTTCTTTCACAAGCCAATCAACAAAATGCCCTAAAATTTGTTTCAGCAAATTGAACAAGCACCATAATCTTGAAAATTGAAATTTAATTAAGTTTTCCTTCCTATAAATTCTGATAAGTCTTAGCTTATGCATAAATACAGAAATAGTGTTTTCAAATTCAAGTCTTCGACTGCTCCAATAGGAAATATTCCAAATAATAAAAATATCACACTACTGTCATCCTAACAGTGGTCAGTTTAATGTTCATTTCGGTCTGTTTGAAAAGCAATGCAATTAATGCCACCTTTGTTGCTCTTATTTGCAATTTGCATTTGCCATCAAATAGTAAATACATCCCCGCCAACCAACAGACAGACATACAAAGGATTTAGGCAATTACAGTTCATTTGAAATGCAATAAGTCCTGCTCGGAGTCGGGACAAATTGCCAGAGGGTGAAGTCTAAAATGAAATTAATGATATGAATTTCTTATTTAACGCAACGCCTGTATCGCTGTGAGGGATGCCTGGCATAAGGACCTCCACTGGCAATTGCGATGAGTTTTGGTTGGCAACAGGAAACGGAAGTGCGGTAGCGGTGGCCACTTTGGGAGTGCGTCCACAGGGATTTATTAAAATGTGCGACTGGCTGGGACACATGATGAAATTACAATTAAACAAATGTTGCATTAGTTTCCCATTTTTTTGGTGTGGTACTAAAATAATTTGCGAATACAAGTGCAGTTTGATGAGTCGCTGAGTATGGGACTAAATTTGACTAACCAGACTACAGACTACTCTGGCGCTAAGGCAGAACTTTGTAAACTTCCACAATAGTGGATACTAGGCTGTTACAACCAGCCTGTTTTATGCTACTGCATAAAATATTTCAGTCTAATTTTTAATATTATTTATGTTATTAAACTGATTTAGACTTAAAAAAATGTTTACTGTAAATGACTGTAAATTTTTATACTCTGTACCGTAGGTACATGGAGTATTATAAGTTTGTGCAAAAGTATGTAACATCCAGAAGGAAGCATCACCGACCCCATAAAGTATATATATTCTTGATCAGCATCAACAGCCGAGTCGATATAGCCATGTCCGTCTGTCCGTCTGTCTGTCCGTATGAACGCACAGATCTCAGAGATGGTAAGAGATAGAGGCTTGACATGTATGGGACATATGCTTCTTATGTCTGCAGGCAGATCAAGTTTATTTTCAATTTTGGCCACGCCCCCTGCCGCCCCCGCAATTTAGAAAAAACGTCATATCTCCTACAGTTTTAAAGATAAGTGGGTGGTTCCTTCTAGATATATTTAGTAATAAGGATAACTTATCGATCAGCCAAAGGAATGGTGAAGATTGGATGAACGGTTTTCGAGTTATGATCAAAAAACTGTTCGCTGCTGCAGCGCAGAAGCAGCGCTGCTTTCAGCTGCTACTGCAGCATCAAAATGTATGCTGAGCGTAGAATTTCGTTGGTACAGAATATGCTATAGTCGGGCTTGCCCGACTTTCTTTCTTGTTAGTACTAAATTTTTTTATATTTTGTAACTAGCGCTTTAAATTATAAGTTTAATGTGATGGTAGCGTTCGAAAGATTAGAATGATGCCTGTTAACTGTCAGTCCAACAGCAATGCCAAAACAGCTTGGGAATTTCAACTCAACATAAGTGCAATAATCAATGCCGCTCTCCGCTTGTTAGTTTCCTGCACATTGCTCTCACATAAAAATCGAAAAACTGAACGTTATTCTCTCAAATGTGCTTGTTCTCCTCTCTCAGTTTCTTTATCTCGCTGCCCTCGCCTTGAAACACCAAACTGTGAGCGGATTTGGCTACAATATCTAGAGCAAAATTTTTTAAATTTCAGAAACAAATAGTGTTCGTACTTAAATTATTCGTTTGGTTTTTCATACTTCATACTCTGTACCTTAGGTATATGGAGTATTAAAAGATTGTGCAAAAGTATGTAAAGTATGCATCTCCGACCCCTATATATTCTTGATCAGCATCAGCAGCCGAGTCTGTCATGTGTGTCTGTCTGTCCGTATGAACGCACAGATCTCAGAGATGGTAAGAGATAGAGGTTTGACATGTATGGGACATATGCTTCTTATGTCTGCAGGCAGATCAAGTTTATTTTCAATTTTGGCCACGCCTCCTGCCGCCCCCGCAACTTAGAAAAACGTCATATCTCCCACAGTTTTAAGGATAGATGGTTTGTTCCTTCTGGACATGTTTAGTAATAAGGATAACTTATCGATCAGCCATAGGAATGGTGAAGATCGGATGAACGGTTGTCGAGTTATGATCAAAAGACTGTTCGCAACTGCAGCGCAGAAGCAGCGCTGCTTTCAGCTGCTACTGCAGCATCAAAATTTATTTAGGCGTTGAATTTTGTTGGCTCAGAGTACGTTATAGTCGGGCTTGAAAAAGGGTATGCTAAATTCGATCAAACGTAAATACCAGTTAGAAGGAACCGTCTCCGACCCTGATCAGCATCAATAGATATAGTCGATATAGCCATGGCCGTCCGACTGTCAGTCTGTATGACTGTTTATTGTTTATTGTTTATTTAAAATTTGAGCCACGCTCCATTCCCCCAATAAAAAATGTTGAATAAGTCGAAGAATTTCGAAGATATTAAGTTCATAATTGGAGTTTAGTTTATGTGGCCAATATCTACAGTCTATGAAATTTTCATACAGATCGGATAATAAATGGCAGAGTAATTAAAGATATAAGAAACGTAGCCTACTTTTCAGAGCGGTAAGCGGTAATTTCTAACATAATGGTGATATACTTACATTAATGTTACTGCACTGTTAATTAGCATAAGGGAAGGCTCTTTGGCATGGATTCTCCTGAGTAACAGGTACATGGAAGTCGGGCAGGGCCGACTTCAAATTACGCTCTCGTTTGAGTTATGACAACGGCGAAGAAAACAAATAAACACAATTCTCAGGACTTCAACTCTACAACTGAGTACAATTAACCAAACTATGTATAAACATGCAAGTCATCGATTCCCTGCACAACATTGAAACAACGTTTTAGATTGAATCAAAATCGTATTAATTAAACTAAAATGCTTACATGTGAAAATCCATCACAAACACTCACCACGGCATCATTGTTGTTGATTCGAGCCACAATTGTTAACCATTTACACTTCAATACAATGTGGCTGGCATCCTGAGAATAGACGCCATGTGTGAGTGTGAGTGTGGGTGTGGGTGTGTGTGTGCCAGCGTTTGTTTATGTCTGTCTACAGCTACATGTGTGCGAGGGGGTGGATGGTAAGGATGTGTGTGTGTGTCATTGTGTTTGTAACAAAATATAATCATAAACGTAATTTAATCGCGCCAAACCGCGTCTGTCACGTACTTGCCAACAACAGACAGGCAGAAACACATACAAACCCACACACACACACGGACACACAAACCCATTTACACATTAGCAACGCCACTAACAATGTTGGCAACGCTGACAGCAGAAACTGTTATAATAATTCAATAGACAGCCATTCCATAATAATGTCGATTCAGTGTAGTAAATTCGTGGCGAATCGTTTGCGACTTGCCAAATGTAATGATCACCTGTTAGTGTGTGTGTGTATGTGTGTGTGTGCGCTAAAGGAATTGATTTCGTTATCCAGGCACGTCATTTATTGCACACATAAAACTATTTTCGATTGAATTAAATTGTTTTCATTACAAATGGGCAAGCGAGTGAAGTTTATAAACGAATAGCTTGCTACATTGAAAGCAGTTTGATATTTACTTCAACTCAACACTTCCAATATCTGTCATTAAGTTTCAACTATGCTAAGTCTATTTGTTAAATTATCAAATGCCTAAACTGATAGCAGACAAAATGTAAAACTCTGCCTTCAAATGGTCTTGAGACATTTTGTCATGCTTTCGCACCGCTCCCCAACCAACCCATACCAACCCATCCCGTCCCAGCGCATCCGTCACGTGTGCATCAAATTCAAATCCTATGTGCGGCTGCCGCGTCTAAATCTTTTGTTTGCCAAAGCGCGTGAAGCGCGTCATGAATGCGCGTAAATTACGGCTGACAACAGACGGTGGCTACGCTGCGATGCCTGATTGATGCGCTTGCCTATGCGCTGCGCTGTAACTTTTGCCACTTAGCCGTAAGCCAGGGCCATTGCACACGCATGACAGCTGCCATGTGCCGGCATCCAGGGCTGTAAACCACAGCGACACCGCTTCAGCTCCGGCTCCGGCTCCGGCTCAGCTTTGCCCTGTGCGTTGGCTCACGCGTCGCTTTGTCCTTGTCACCTTTTAGTTTTCGGCGTTGACAAGCGCATACACTTGACAGGACGATGGCGGCGTCTGTGCCATGGCAAGTGCATTTATCTCGAACTCTTGGCTGCCTTTTGAATAACTTGCCATATTAGCGTGTTTCCGTTTCCTTTCAGCTCAGCAGGCAGCTAAGCTTAGCCTGTGCACCAGCCTGGTTGATTCTCTGTGGGTATTTGTCAAAAGGATTTCGTAGTGATTTTAGACGCTGGCCCAAATTTCATGCCCAGCGGCAGCAGCAGCTCACTTCGTCTCTGCTGCGGAGTGACAGACAATGGACTATGGGATACAAATACATATTTGTGATTAAAAGAAGTAAACAAGTCGGTGATTGCTCACTAAAACTACTGAGTTGCTTCCAAAGTTTGAATTTATTCCACACGTTGCTGACCAGCTTAAAGGATAACTACACTATCGGTCATCCCATTTTTACCATTCCTTGGGCCGATCTTTAAGCAATACTGACTACTAAATATGTACAGCTTGGTACCTACCTTCTATCTAGGAAATTGTAGAAGATATGACGTTTTTTCTCAAATGTCGGGGGCGAGACAAAAAGTTTAAAATAAATTTGACATGACTGTGTGCATAGGAAGCTTTGGTGTCATACATGCCAAAGCTATATCTCTTACCATCTCTCAGATCTGTTTGTTAATAGGGACGAACAGACGGATACTAATGCTGATCAAGAATATATACTTTGCCCAACATCACCGAATGCTAGATCAGTCACTAAAACAAATAAAACAGGAACCAAAACAAAAACGAAAGAGAATATCAGTTTTTACCTAATGCTGAGTGTGTGTGTGTGTGCTTGACGCTGTCTGAAGCACACGGCAACAACAAAATCAACGATGCAGACAGCGCTTATGCATACTTACCGTTGTTGCCTTCAATTTGGCCAAAGGCATAAGAGAGAAAGAGAAGAGAGACACATGCCTTGAGAAAAAAAAAACAATCTTTAGCCTAGATTGAAAATCTCTTTCTTTTCTCTTTGCCATCTTTTTAAAACGGGATTGAAAAATATCAAAATCTCAAATCAATTCTCAAGATTTATCATTTGGTTTCAATTTGTTGAAAGATTCCTCAGTTTACTGTGAATTGGATGTTAAAAAACATAAGAAAAATCCTATAGCCTACTTCTCCTGCTCCTTCTTTGTATTTGTATCCGTATTTCTCATATTGTATATTACACTCAGAGAAAAAATCAAGAAGATCGTGCTTGATATCAAAAAGATTTGGTGTCAAAAGTACGCCAAGATCGAATATTCTCGGATCCAAGAAGAAAATACTGAAACCAAGCATTGGTTTTTCAGGCACGAAAATTCTTGGTTTTGAATTTAGTCTTCTTGATATCAAGCATAAATAGTCTTCGATACAAGAAAAGATCTTCTTGGATGCAAGCATAAATATTCTCAACTCTAAGAATAGTTCTTCTGGGTTGCAAAAATAAAAAAGGTTGAATTCCAAGAGAAGTTTTCTTTTAAAAGATTTGGCTCAGTGGCACGGAAAACACATCGGAAAACACACATCTCCTCAAAAGCCCACACCTCAACGCTACTGCCCCTCCCCCTTATTGTTAAATCGTGATTAGTTTTTAAATGCCATTAAATAATATTATTTCGTACTTACCTCAACTGGGGACTTGAACTCAGGGCCTCGAAGATTGCAGCACTCACTGACACCGACATCTCAACCGACACCGTGCTATATCTGAGAAACTCCGTAAAAACTAAACAAAATAAAATGGAATTTGAGAGGAATATAAATTAAATACATATATGTCTCCACTTTGGTTTAAGCTCGCTACCTAAACCTTCTAAGGCATCGGTTTCAGCATCTCTAATATCGGACCGAGAGGTTTTACTGATAGCCCAGCGAGTTAAGTTGCCAAGGAAGTTGGTGTCAAGTCCCCAAAGCTGAGGTACCCAGTTCTCACCGGACGGGAAAGGTTACAAAAGAAATCTTAAGCAATTTTTTACGAATAGGAAAATAAGTAAATAAAAAGAAAAAAAATCAAATATAATTAACTTGTTTTTGCCTTTTCTTTTGCAAACTATAAGTGAGATGGTTTCATCTTAAGGTCGAGCATTTAAGATCATTATTCAAGATTGTGGAATAAAGATGTAAATTGCAATTATAATCCTGTTAATCTATTGTTACCGTTTCGTCTCGGCTTCGAGACTACAATCTTGATGTAAGATTGCTTCTCACTATACGAACTTGTGGTTTCAATTTCCTTATGCGTGAGCCGTATACGCTCGGCAATTGCTAAGCGTTAAACAACAACAAATGCGCATGATGCGTATATAGCGCGGGCACACTTGCTTTATAGATTCGGAGATGCTATACAGAGAAAAAAGTTATATTAAAAAATATTCATCGGATGTTTTCCGGTATCTATTTGGGATGAATATGTCTAAAAGATCCTTTCCATCATCCAACGGAGCTAAAAATCATCTAAAAAATATACTAATTAATGATCATCAGTTGGATGATTTTGCAGCTACGCTGGATGACATATCTTTTCCAATTGGATCTTTGTTTTCTATGTTCTTTTCTATGTTCTTTTCTTTTTCTATGTTTCTTCTGGCTTGCGATCGAGCCTTGTCCATCCGTCTGTTTCTACGCAAACTAATCGCTCCTAATTAAGAAGCTATCGAGCTTAAATTTTGCAGTGAGTCTTCTTTTGAATGCTGTCTGATAATATGTTGATATTAACTGGATCGGGTGGCTATATCTTGTAGCTGCTGTATACAGACAAAACAGTAATTAATATGTAATCAAAAAGCGAAATAGTTTTAGCCTTCTGTGAATTAAACTTAATACAACAAAAAAACCAAAACTTTTTGAATTGTTGTTTGAAAACAATTTGGAATTTAAACCGAATTTTGAATTTGTGGAGCTTTTGATTCAAGAGTAAACAATGTCTTGATACAAGAACCAACATTCTTGGTTTCTTGGCATAGCATTTCATTAAATAATTGTTCTACTAGAATGTTTTGAACTTGGTTTGGCATTCAAGCTCTTGGATCTCAACCAGCGACATTAAAAATTTATACGGGATCTACAACTTTTATTCTATTTGAACTTCTGACACTGCTGATTCAAGTATGAAATTATCTAGTTTGTGTTCTGAGTGTAGCTTTTGGCGTCAGCTTTGAAGTAACTAACCATGAATTGCTTTAAACTGTAGGCCCCTTTCTGTGGTGCAAAAGCCAAAAGGCCTTGGTCCTTTGGGTAGGAAATTGTGCCCCTACAAATACAACCTGCTGCACGAAGGCTTGTTGTTCATCCTGGTTTACAAATGTCAACACCTGAGCCTTTTCTCAAACGATATCTAAACTCATAAGTATTTTTGCAGGTTGAGGCATTTTTCTGTGATTTGTATATAAAACCTTTGTTAGCACTGTTCCTCCATGCAGCAGAATAATATTTATAAATATGGAATAAATAAATTCTTAAGATACAGCAGCAGCAACATTGCTTTATTTTCCATTCCATTCTTTTCAGGGGCTTTGTTGTTTTAGAGCAAGCATCTTTTACTTCTTGCCTCTTTAAGGTAAAGACTGGAGGCATCATTTGAAGTTTAGCAAAAGGACTCTACCATGTCTGCCATCTTAAGTCGCATAGAATAGGACACCAACAACTAAAATGTTGAATGTTATGTTTATCCTAGGACGTCCACGATCCATGTAACTTCGTTGATTGGTGAAGTTAACGCTGACCTCTGCCTCTACTGCATAGATAGCAGTCTCAGAACTCCTTTTCTGAGAGTAGATTTCTCTTTCCAGTTTCCCATTAAGTGAGTTTTCTTTTGAGAGAAGCTTACCATACATCCAATTCCATATCAAAATATGCCTTAGCATGGGTGCTGTTGTACTATAATTGTATCTGGGGTACAAATCGAAGCTTATACACCATCTCACATTTTGATACATATTTTCAACCTGGCCGGTTTTTACTTTTACCCAAAAATATGTGAAACATTTTCTATGGTGCAAACGCTGTTTGGTGTTCGTTTGTTTGTTTGTGTGCGAGAGGATTAGGCTCGCGCCCAGCCTTTTGGCCTGTTGGTGTGCCTGAGCCGCTGCAAATTAGCTGCCTAATTGTTTGCCAAAGCCACAAACAACTTTGGCTATTTCTTTGCCGTTGCCGTTTGCCAAAATGACAGCTGAATAATGTGCGTCCCATAAGCAATTAACGCGCCTGCTGAGCTTTACACACACGTACATCACTTCTCTCTGCGCGAGTGTGTCTCTGTGTGTATGTGTGTGTGTGTGTGTACGTTTACAAATTGAGTCAATAATTTTTGTTGGAGTCCTCTTTTCTCTGTTCCTCTGGTGGCACTTTGAGCATAATAAATAAACGCCATGAAATACGCGACTTAACACGCAAAGTACAGCCAAGGCACATGTAGCTCCCTTCTCTCTCTCTCTGTGTGTGTGTGTGTGTGTGTGTGTGTATGTGTGTTTGTGTGCGTTTCTGTAAGCACCATATGACACCACCTTGACTCATTAATTACGCACTGGCATTTTTATTTTCATTGCATACTTTTATGCAATTTATTATTACAGCAATGCAGAGCGGCAAAAATAAAAAATATAAATGAAACAAAAAGAATGTTTAAACACAAATTGCCATTTTTTCCATACACTGGAGCTGCAGAAATTGCGGCTAGCAGAACAAGCCACAAATGAAACGTGCTCTGCCTTCACTCACTCTCCACTTGGCTGCATATTTGTTTTATGCGCCTGATTGCCATTGGCCAATAATATTGATTCGTAATTGAACAAAAGAGCATTATAATTATAGCAGGCAGCTTGCCTGGCCGGAAATCAAACTCAAAGAGTAGGGTCATCATCCCCTGGTGGTGAATAAGCTTGATGGACACTCAGTGATCACTTACCAAGTTTAATTTTGTTTTAAAGCTGCCACCGCTAAGGCTTGGAATTGATTTGTTGTTAGTTTTTTATACAGACGTTTCCTTTGCCAGCTATTGGCGGCAGTGGTGAAGCAAACTACAAGAATTTTCGTAGACTAAACTTACGCGTTGAAGCACTCTTAATGGAGTTCCCTTAGTAGGCGAGAGAATTAGGTGAGATTGTAAACCTTTCCTTTAAAAAACGTATTCACTTTGAATATTCAGCCTACGAAGAGAACTTCATGAAGTTTGCTTCACCGTGTAAATATAGTCTTAGTAGGCGGGAGACTAAAAACCTAAGAATTAGTGTACACTCAGAGATTAGAGCCTTTAAAACAACATGGAAGGCAACTTTTTACCTAAACGGTCGTATTGCGATCTAAAAAAGAACATTTCTGTCAGCCTACACCTAAATATATGAACACTTTTCCGAAGAGTTTGAAAAATCAATTGTTTTAGTGACAGTTTCAGCTTTTATCACCATCGAAGCCGGGTATTTTAGAAGTGAGAACGCTGCCTTAGAGCTCGGAAGTTGTGAGTAGATTGAGAAAGTGCTGGATTCACTGAATAGGGTGCTTTTTTTATCGGATCCCCTTATCGAATTGCTTTTATAGATATGGAAATTGAAAACAAAAAGATCACAACTGCGTTTTTAAAGGGAGCGAATTGGTTTCACAGATTGAACTAAATATTAACCATACGCCCCATTGCTAACTACATCAACATTTCGTCAATGAAATCTGTGTTGCATGTGTTGGGTTTTTGAAAATCTGCCAAACTATTTCGAATGTTGAACAACTATTTAAAAGGAATTTCACTGATTCTTAGTTGGTTGTCAGAGAGGCTGTCTAGTATGTACGGGCTTTTCGCTGGCCACTCCGCAACAGTAATGTTTCAGTGTGAAAGAAAAGGCTCTGTGGTATAATGTAGCTTATGGTGTACCCATCACAACAATATAGTTCCGAAAGTTATGTTTTAATGGACGCGACGGGCCACCAAAGTTTTTGACATTACTCATACGCAGTGTTGACTTTCAGATTTATTTTAGGAAGGAAACATTTCCAACCACAAAAAGAATATATATATTTTTGATTAGCACGAAGAGCTGAGCTATTTTAGCCTTGTCCGTCTGAGATATGCTATCTCCTCTGTCAGTTTTAAAGCTATCGAGACCAAACTCTGCACGAAGTCTTCTTGCACAAATTTGCTGCACATTTGTCGGAACCGGCCGTATCGGTGGACTTTTACATATATCTGCCATAGAAATGATCGGTCGAATAACTAGTTTTAGGGAGAAAAACTTTTTAGTTTTCAATGTGGATTCGGAACAGGTTCGGGTTCAGCATAAATTTCTAAAGAGGTTCGGTTCATAGGAAAATAAAAGTCAGAATTCCGGGTTTCTCACCGGTTCGGTTCAAAACCGGTTTGCAGCCCTGAATAGAACACTTTTTTGCATACCAATAATAACAACAATCGCTGCTACCATTGAAACAAGAAAGAATGTCGGCCAAGCCCGACTTTTATATACTTTGTACCTTCCAAAGTTTACATTTCATTACCTTTAGTACAGAGTATTAAAATAGAGACAATTCATTTATGCACAAATACTTGTACCATTCACTAAGCAAGTCTGGCAAACTTATAAAAACATTGATAAATTGTAATATTATAATGATATTTATTTGCATCTTAGTTCCAGTGTATGGAAAAGTGTGTCACTTTCTCGAAAGTTTTTAGCGATATATTGGCAAACTTACGATGAAATATATAGCTTATAGTTAGCACTAAGATCAAGACGAGATAAGCAACACCACAAAATTCTAGCTTTTCCAATGTTTTTATACTTCCATTGTGGCAACAAATACTTTTAGAAAAAAAGAACTCCCTTGCTAAAATTTAATTTGCCAGCAAATCGCAGTGCATACCAGTTTCGTTCAAGTGGATGCAAATCTCCCTTCATATATGAAATAAATATGCACTTTATACTTTACGGTGGCTGCTGCTGCTGCTGTTTGTTGGTCGAATATTCCCCAAAGAATCTGACGCACTTATCGCAAATTACTTTGGCAGTTGCAACCGCATTGCTTTTGTATATAAATTTAACAATTTACCTCTACACGTGCTGGCATTCACTGGGAATTGTAAATTACCATACACACTCGCACACACACTCACACACTCACATTTGTAGACACTTTGAGGGCCCAAATGCGATACGAACGTGCAAGTCGAAACTTTTGCCAAACAACTGGCCACATGGCGTATGCATAATAATTCTTTGTCTTTGTCGCATATGTCCCATGTTCATTGTTGCTCGACAAACTTCATTGCTACAATGCAAATGTAACACGCACACACACACAGAGGCACACGCACAGTCGAATCTGAATCTGGAGATGCAGCTCGCCAATTAGCCGAGTAAATTTTTAAAGCACGCTCGTCAATTAGCATTTGTTTCGGGGCGCTTAATGGCCATCCGGCTGGTTGTTGTAATAATTTATGGTTCGCCGCTGCTGTTGTCGCTGGCTCGTTGGCTTCATAAGATGTTAACGCGCACTTAATGCCACTTAAAAATACGCATAAATCGCACTGAGCCCCGCGAGGGGGGCTGAGCGGTCGGAGCAGAGCAACTGGCAACTGTTACCCGACGGCCACTTGTCCACTTACATGGCTACTTACAACGCAGCTCAAGCATATGCATGCAGATGACCATGTTTTTGTCCCCCCAACCCACACCACCCGGCCGACGTCGCGTCGGCAGCAGCTGCGCTGCACTGCAACAAGGTCGAACGACCGAAAAATGAACAAAAAAAAACAGTGCACAAACAGCGAATGCGGCACGCAATTAAGTGCATTTAATTAATTATTGTTGATAAAAATAATATTTCTGCAATTTATTGTGCAAGCGGTAGTTGGGTGGACATTCCCGTATTATTTATGCATATGCGAGTGCAAATGAAAAAGCGTTGCATACATTTGCGCTGACGTTATCGGACCGCTGCCAGCAGCCCAGCCGACGCAGCGATAGCGCTGCAGCGGCCAGTGGGCTTTGACAGGGACCTGGCAGATCAATTCGAATAACAATAATTTCTTCCGGTCGAATGCGAGCGACAGAGCGATGCAGATAGGCGGCTGGGAAATGCATCTGCATTGTAGCTGCTGTTGTTGTTGTCGCTGTATTTCAAACCGGATGCGCATAAGTATACAAGGATTGACAGGATGTGCGGGGCATGCACACGCATTTTGTTTGCCGTCGCCACCGACGTCGTCATAACAGTTGGCATTTTGTGTTGGTTCAGTCGCGTGGGCAGGCGACAGGCGTTGCATTTTTAAAACGCCAAATAAGTGTACAGGAAACAATGCAGTCGCCCGCACACTTACGGAACAAATACTTAATATAATTGCATTGTTCACCCCGATAATTAATGTTTTATACTCTGTACCGGGGCTGTACACTACAATTGCCATTACCATTACCATTTTTCAACTATTTCATTTTTAATACCATTACTGATTACGATTTTTTAGTAAACGTAATTCCATTACCAAAAAAATAACCTTTTTTTTTTGGAACTCCCTTGTAATTTGTGGCCCAGCACGTCAGGTTTATGAGAAATTTGCATAAATGTGAGTTCATCGAGGTTTGTTCACTTTTTTTGGTGCTATAGCCACATTTATTAACCTATTGAAACAAAATTAGTTGAATAACGATCACATAAAATTAGAACAAAAGTATTGTTCTGATTCCTAAGATACCATGATTTTGATTTTTAACTTGTTTTGTGAATTTTTTCTGAGAAATTTTACTTTTTTCACAAGTTCAAAAAATTCTTGAAAGATATACGCCCATTGAAAAAAATCACAAAATTCACCTTGTAACAGAGTATTTTGCTCTTCATTTTACTACAAATTCAAATTTTTTGTATCATCGCGTTTTTAAAAGCTATGGACCAAAAACTAATCCAATTAACTACTTGTTTTTTATATTTTTACATAAAATTTTTATATAAATTTTTGTAAAAGAAAAATCACTCCACTTTTCGCTTCTTTGAAAGAAGCGGCCCAGAGGCCCCTAAAACAATTATGGGCATTCGCCAAAACGTCAAAGTTTCTCCTGGATTTCTAAGACAAACGTACCCAAATAATCGGCCGGGTGATTACATGACATTGTGGGACATTAAGGTCTCTGTGTGACCCCATCTGGGGTCAGCCGAAACTGCCTACCTACCTAAGAAAAATCAAAGTATTCAGAGTATCAACTCATTTGTTCCACAATATTAACGGTGTGTCAAAATGCTAAGAAATTTTCGCCGTAATCATTAAGTGAAATAAGTCGAAATTTGTATTGTTTTTGGACCCTAACTTTCATAAGCGCAATGATATAAAACGAGATAGCTAAGCTAACTTCATCTGTGTCGAAGTTTTGATACCCTTGCAAGTGCTTGCTTAAATATTTTCACAAAAAATACCCTGTTTCCGATTTTCCGACCGATCGTTCGTATGGGAGCTATGAGATATAGTCATCCGATATGGCCAAAAATTTGTAAAATTATGTGAAAGCAGGTGAAACAAACAAATACAAAATTGCAGGATGCTACCATGAAATACTATCAAGTTTTTCTAACTAAAACTGTTTTTCAGACCTATCTTTTGTATGGCAGCTATACCATATAGTTGTCCGATTTTAGTTAAACATGGTAGAATTATAAAAAAAACATAGAAAACCTACGATTACAAAGTTTAGAGACGTTTCCGTTGAAAAGAAAAAGTTTTTCTCACTAAAACTTGTTTTCCGACCGATTATTCCCATGGGAGCTATGGGATATAGTCATCCGATGCGGTCGTCTCCGACACATTAGTAGTGTGCAGCAAAAAGAAGACTCAGTGCAAAATTTCAGCTCGATAGCTTTAAAACTGTTCGCGTAGAAACAGACAGACAGACAGACAGACAGACAGACGGACGGACAAAGCTCAATCGACTCAGCTCGACACCCCGATCAAGAATATATATGGTTTATGGGGTCGGAAATGAATATTTCTATGCGTTGCAAACTTCTGGGCAAAATTATAATACCCTTTGCAAGGGTATCAAAATTTACGTGCAGTTAAATAAAATAAGAAGTTCTAGGATTTTTTTAACTTGGCAGATAAATTTAAGGAATTTTTTCAACTTAGGGAAAAACTGAAATTTTTACATTCTTCAAATTTAAATAAAAACAATGGTATCTAAGGAATCAAAAACAAACTTTCGGTTTGGTTTTTTGTGATTGTTGTTCAACTCATACGCTTAGAGTAATGGGACAAAGCGGATAATTTAAGTGAATTCGGCACCCGAAAATACGTCAGGAACGTTTGCCATCTTCTTTTGTTAAAAAGTTGACCATTTTTGTTAGCTTGTGTTCATTGATTATTCAGTGATTATTACAAAATGGAATAACTTTTATAATTAATTGCAGAATTGGACCTGTAAATAGTAAATAAAAAAATGCTTCTCTATTTTCATTTTGTATTATGAATGCTCAATTTGTCTCAATTGGTAACAAAACAGGACAGGCCGAATCACTTGTGAGTTTTCATCTTGTGACAACACGATCTTATATAGCTTGAGCTTGCAGTTGGCCCTTTAAGATTGTTTGCTTTAAGATTTATTTTTTTAAATGATCAACAAACAAAACAATTTGAGAACTACCAAACATGTTTGGTGAAATATCATAGTTTGAGGAAATACAATTACATGAGTAGTTCAACTTTTCAAGCACAGTTACACACACAATAATTTCCATTTACAGGTACAATTATTCAAGTAATTGTAAAAGTAATTACAATTTGAATTAACCATTGAATAATGGTTGTTCCAAGTTACAAGTACGACTACTAAGCAAATTGTAATCATGAATTTGTTTTTGATGTATCTGAAATATCGATATTAAGTAATGGTATGAAGTAATGGTCACATTGCAGCTCTGCTCTGTTTCAGTGGTATGAAGAGTACGTTTCTTCGAACAGCAATAGCTGAATTAGCTAGAGTGTCGATTTGTAAGGAAAGTGTATCATTTTTATAAGCAAGTTTTGGGCTTTCACTCGCAATTAATAAAAAAATAGCGGCTGTTGTTTCAGATTTGATAATTAAATCAAACCAAAATAGAACTGAAAACAAAGTAATCCCGGATATTCCTCAGTAGAGCCAAACAAAGATTGATTGATCCCACTATTTTCAATCCTATAAATATCAAATATTAAATTTTTGGAATAAAATCTAGCACAATTTAATTTTAATCATTTTACTGATTAAATTTGCGCTTCCATTAAGATTCCTCTTTCTTTCCTTTCTTCCTCCATACCACATAGAAAATTCTCGACACTTCAAGACAGAATCATACTAGTAGTTTCTATTTCTTAAAGACTTCTGAAAAACATAGAAATATATTGAATAATTTTTGGGACTCGAACTCACAACATTTCAGCCTTGCAC